>OY720643.1:80170522-80770522 GCA_963169105.1 Ceriagrion tenellum | reverse complement strand
ATTAATATTGTGTTAAACCTTTTCTTTTTCATTTTGAATGCCTATTCTGTTTTTAAAATATTATTTCATTATTAATTCTCAAAGTATGATCTAAATTCTCCATTCATTGCGTTAACTTTTTATTTAAGTTTCCGTGATTGTAACATTTTTGTCGACTAGATCAAGTACTTATATTCTTCCAGTTATGTTGTTTGTTCATTCGAGTGTTTTGTAACATTTATACTTTGTAGCATCGGATTATTTTTTCTCAAGCGCACTTGGAGCGCAAAAACGCTACATTACATTAAATGGAATCAATTTGATGACGAAATTGCTTACAGAAAAACAATTAAATTTCTTAGTTTCCCGTGCTTGTGCGTGATATTACGATAATTCTTTGTTTTCTCTTTGCTAGGAAATTAACTGTTTTGATTTGGTTATTCACATTGCAATGTATGTGAATTTAAAAAGCGTTGCCGTGTGGTGACGTCCAGCTACCTGAATGCCGGATTGGATCTTGGTACTACTTACTAATTTTAATACAGGACTTCTAAAATTCGATTATTAGTGACTCTATTGTGGTGTGTTCGTGATAATTTTATATTTTAGTTATTGAGGAAATTTTATGTTGTGGGCGTAAAATTAATTAATTTTACCAAATTTGGTAAATGCATTTTATGAGTGCTCCCAATTCCATGCTAAAATGAGAAATCTAGGGAAAAGCTTTTCTACACTCTCTTAGAAATTAAACTCGCTTAAGGCCGTCGAAATGATGTCTACTCTTGGACATGACTGGTAAAATAAAAATCATTCAATTGAGATGTTGCGCTACCTAAGTCATTTCATATTCTGATACATTTTGGCACCTTATTGTCATGTCTTTTGCACGCATATAAAATGGGATAGACAATTATTAAATATTAAAATGAATATAATTGCATTCTTGGAAGGATGTTTAGCTTTCTCAATGAAAATATTACATTTAGGTATCTTTATTTTTAACGATGAAATGTATTCGAGATAGTGAACCTCGGTAATTCTAATCTCGTGTCAATCTATTGTAAATGTATTCTTGTGATACCAGGAGAAAAACTGATATCCCGCTAGTTTTTTTAAATAACTTAACTTAATCACAAGTGAGAACTACATTATGGAAGGAAAAATTCGTGAAGCTATCATCTGTTTATCGGAAAATGCATTAACAGATACCAATAATTTTTGGTGGGTGTGTAAATATCCAAGTTAAAATATATGGAAAGTTTTTATTATTCTCGCGGAGATGGAGGTTTTTCATGAATGATTGAAAATAGTTAAGTTTTATGAGTTTTTTCCTCCTCTCTTTGGTTGGTAAACTGGAGGGAGTGTTACGTAGAGAAAGGAAAATAAGTTAAATTCAGTGTAAATTTTTGCGTGAAATGTTGATATCCTCTTTAAAAATAGTTAAATTATTTATACATGTGAGATATCAAGTGGACATTATCTCGTCCAACATGATAGAAAGCTGAGGCATAGCTATATTTTAATGAGGAAACATTTGTATCTTTCAATTGTGCGATGGATACCATGTCGAGTTTAGCGTGTCTGCTCCTCTGTAGATATCTAAATGCGTGCGATGTCGTTTTTCTTGTGTGTCATTACTCTGAATGTTAATTTACTCTTTTCATTCGTTACCTCCGCACAAGACGTTATAAGAATACCGGGTAACCCACGTTCATTTCTACTTTTTTAACCTTTATTTTATGCATTTAAACAAAGCATTTTCTGAACATATTTTGCTCTAGTTGCAATTGTAAAATTATTGTCATAAAATTGATTTAGTGCTTTTGTTCTTTGAAACGTAGAGTACACATTTATTTTGTGTGAACACAATTATTTTGTTTAACGTCTACGTCTAAATTTGCTAATTACTGCATAGTAACAGGTCTCAATATTTTTGTATTCATATGTCGAAAAATGTTTTTTAATTTATTAACGACTTTTTTCCTTTTTTACAGGTAAGTGCATCGATTCATGATTGCATGCAGTGGCAAAAGAGTATGGAATCAGGATCGGAATAAGTACCTGAAAAAAGTGAGCCAGAGGCCCGTGAGGTAAGTAACAAATATGACCTCCATTCATGCGTATGTCGGGATAGAAAGGAATCTGAGAAATGTGAGATGTGATAAAGGTAAAGTTGTTGAGGAAACAAGAAAGGGTAAGAAAGACTACAGGTCATATGGACGGAATGAAAAAGAGTAGAACTTTCGTCGGAACGAAAAGGAAACGTGTTAGGTGTAAAGGGCTCTGGACTTTAACAAATTTTTGGTAGTCTACTCGACAAGGTTTAGCAAAAAGATTTAGCAAATATTTGGTAGTCTGCTCGTCATGGTCGAGTAGACTACCAAATATTTGCTAAATCAATTATATACTTCACTCTGTATGTGTCAATGCCATGACACCAGTGCAGAGATTATGAAAGTTTGATATGCTCACTTATGACGCTTGACCTGTGACCTTACGTGTCCGTTTTTTAATTCTTGTTAGAAGTTAACTCTTTATGGCAAATGCTTCTATATAAGGGCTTTCAGAGGCATTTTCAATTTTTAGGACCAGGATTCTCACAAATCTACCTTCAGTATCCCTCTCCGGCTTTAGGTGTAAGAATACAATGGTGTCCTCAATCCAATCATTTCTTGAGGGATACAAACCAATTAATTTACCCTACCACATTCTCGCTGCCTCGTTCCGTCGGCCTTCGAGTTTACAATATCACTTCGGAAAACACAGCAATCCCTCTCCATAATCCAGGAAATAGCTCTATTTGTGATTGAATTCTATCCTGTCCATTATTTAAATTTTCGCTGTTTTTCCTTTCTGATTTCCGAAAAATGTTTGAAAAATATTTTAAATTACTTCTCGAACCAAGAATATATAAACCGTAAAGAGGAGCTTTCTGATGAGTTGGAGAAGGAGCGGAAATGATGCTATTTACCATAATTGACAAGTCCTCTCATTATCTGGGGGAAGATAAGAGCTGATGCCACCGACTAAGTAGTGATATTAGCGTTCATCTGCCCTATGTGAGTGGTAAAAATCAAATCAAAGCATGGTAGAACCGCTCATCTATACGTGAAATATATTCACATCTTCGTGAAACAACAGTTTTGAAATAGCCGACTGCCAAACTTTAATCAAAATTAAATCATTTGGTTCAAAATGCCCCCTGTTCGTTTTCAAGGTCCAATTTTTTGGAATTTATTTTTCATAGGCGATTGAATTAAAAATCAATCGGGATCCAGGTTTTGTCCAAATGAGTCACAATCGTATTCCAAATGAGACATGATTATGATTTTACTTCGTATAGAAACTTTTGAATCGTCAAGGTTTAATCAACTTGTTATATTGTCCTCTCAACTGCTCTGCATGGCTGCAAGTGCTCTGGTCAAGTGCCCTGTTTCACTTCCGCGATGTTTTGACAATTAATATGATAGTCAGTATTAGCAATGCTCTGTTATTTCTTCATTGTTGTGCCTATTTAAATGAATGGATGAGGGTCAAAGAACGGAAAGAGATTTATAATAAAGCATCGATCGGCGTGAACGGAAAAGATTTGGAGACTAAATCGGTATATTTTTGGAGCCTAAGAAAAGAGCTGACGTGCATGTAAAATTCCTGAAATTAACAGATGTAAAAGCAATTAGTGAGGTTAGAATAGCATGGAGATTATTGCATGGAGCATGGAGAGATGCATTAAATCATATATAAATAATCTGATCTCAACTTGTTTTGTTTTATACTTCGAGTCAGTAAATTTTCTTGAAAATGCTAACGAATTATCGCGGTTTGAATATTTTTGTAAATGATTTTAGTTTTAATTTTTACTGTCTTCAGTACGAACGTAAAATTTCGTGTAAAATTGCAGTGTTATTCTCATCTCTCGTGCTCCACCTGATAATATATACAATGTGCGAAAAAATATAAAATAAAATAGTGTAACATTCCAAGGGAAACTATGGTGAAATACTCCTCCTTTGAGGGCTGTAATGTATAATGTTCTTTCTCCTTTCGTTCGATATATTTCGTTGAATTGCCGCTGCAAGAAATTAAACGACTATGCGGTCAGTGACAACGCACCAGTCACATTTTCACGAAGTTGTTAGGTGTTCATTATTATATGAATAGTATTGGAACTTTATAGAGACTCTGTACGTCAAGTAAATAGTGTAAATCGGAGATAATATATATGTTTATTGAGGAAGAATTCTACAGGTAGTCACCCGGATATTTGGATTGAGAACAAAGTTGAAATTTATGGTGAATGGCATAAAATATGCGAAGGCTGATTCCCCGGCCAAATTCTGGTAACAAGGCCCTTTTGAGTAAGTGAGTGGCATGACCGATATATGTATATTTAATAATCAAGCACACGTTTAAAGTTCCAGAATAATCGTAAATTATAAACAAAAATCATTGTTCTCCTCGATTCCCGAGGGTTTGAATATGTAAGGAATTGGGAACAGCCCCATATTTTGGGATCAATACAAAAACATTCCCGCTTGCTGATATCCAGTGAATGTCCCTTTCTTTTTCGTTTACAAAAAAACAGACCCGTCTACCGTGTAATGGTCTGGGGATGGACAAAAGATTTTTATTCCGCCCGGGGTCGAGCCAAAGGCAACGGGCTCACTTTGAAAGGCAATTACGCTTCGCTTGGAATCTGCGAGTGAGAAGGAGTATGGGGTTTGAGGTCAGGGTTTGGAACAGGGACTCGCGTGGGAGGAAGAATAAAAAGTTGAAACAGGGTACAGGTTCGCCAACTCTGTCGAATTCTATGAGAGGTACCCTGGCACTCAACTAAACGTTAAAAATCTCCAGTTTCCTGTCCGGGCCGTATTCTTTCCTCTCTTAGGCTTCAATTATTTTGTATATTTAAATATCTTTCTCGGGCTTCGCACCGGGTAATGTTTTCAAAATCCGCCGATGCATCGGAAAACGACTTGTTTTCCATTTTCAAGGCACGTGTTATTTCCGCCGTGACCATTATAACAATATAACTATATAGAGAGAGTGCTATAGTGGTCACGGGGGAAATAACACGTGCCTTTAAAATGGAAAACAAGTCGTTTTCCGAAACGTCGGCGGATATTTAAAAAATTACGTGGTGCGAAGCCCGAGAAAGATATTTAAACATAATACACCGAGAAAATCTTAAATTATTTATTATTTTCTATATCTCCCTCTTTATTTTTCTCCTCGGCTTAAACTCATAACTGTCTAGTGTAATAACTGCAACCCATGTCATAAATTAAGTTGAAATAGACACTCTTTGTTTTAATTTTTTTAAACCGCTCAGTTTCCTGAGATCGAATTTGAATTTCACTTTATTAAAGTTCTTCGTTTGATGAAGTGATTGTCCCGTCACTATAATGGGCTTTGGGCACTATAGATTAATTTTATCATAATACTGAACTATTACTTAATCATTGTGGCAAAACTCTTTTCATTTGAAAACATTTTATGCTCATTATGCAGCTTGTAAGACGACCATTTATCGAAAGTGTAATTATAAGGCAGGATTATACTTTTTTTTAGAGGAGTAAAATTGAAACAAGTTGAATAAATACAATGGTTTTGCTTACTTTTAAATTTACCATCTTTCTTGTAGAGTACACCTTGGCCATATAATGTTTTAGACTATTATACAACAATTAGCATATATTACAGAAATATACATCTTCTTCTTCTATAGAAATATACTTCTCATCTAAAATGACATCCTTGGGTGGATGTAATTCAGTTGTATTCAAATTGCACGTTTAACTCTGATCTCGCCGATCACGGACGAGGAATGGAAAATCCATGTTATTCGTAATAATTACTTGTTTTGGCAATGTTTTTTATCCCTGGGAACGGACAAGTTGTGAAATTTACTGCTCAACAGTTGGCAACACTAGTTACAGTTATATTCTAATGTGGAAGGGTATCTGCTGTGCCGTGCCGGGCTGTAGTAGGGTGTCGGCCGGGCTGATAGTGAAAAAAAAAGACCCATGGTTTGTGTCTGTGTGTAGGGGTGTTTGAAATGGGTGTATGCCTACACGGGTTGCTTGTTCTTTTTTCCCCCGATGGGGAATGGTCTGGCAGCAGGCTTGGCGCACCCAGGGACCAGAGGTCACCATGAAACCACTCCTACCAACGCCTCCGGGTTTTAGTTTTTTCCACCTGTCTTCCTCTCTTTTTCATGTTCACATAGTGCATTTTTCACCTCTCTTTTTTCTTATTTCCTCCCTGGAACTCTTGGGTTTGTAAGCATTGATTTTTTTCCAGTTTTTGTTCGCGTTCAAGTTCTTGATGATGATACGGTAGCATTGAAACTAATTTGAATTGAAAATTTATCTGCAAAAAACTGCAAGGGTTTGGTTTTGGTCATTGTATAAGTATTAAAAACCCGTTTCATCATCTCTTATATCTGCTGAGCATCACTTAGGGTATACCAAATTGGACCTCTGCTCTAACTCTCACGAGAGCCATTGAATGAAATACTAATTTTGTAATCACAACTGTTCCTTTTACCTGTGTTTAAAGAATTCAGTCATGTCGTGTTTTTCGACTTCATTGGCAATTTTTAAGCTTGATATACATAATATTATCATCAATTAAAATAAATCGGTAAGCTTTTCTTGTTGTATGTTTTCATCATCTCTCTTAAGTACCCTATGCATTTTACATCCCACAGTCTTGTCCAAAATCCATATCCTTTTCTTTCCTTGATCGTGCGGTAATTGAGGCCTGTTTTACCGGTTCCTTATGCTGCCGAAATATGGTGTGAATGTTTTGTTATGGTGGACAGATGGCTACAGGTTAACTACCGAAAATGTTATGAGTGGTGTGTGGTCCTTTAAGCTGATTCCCATGTAATAAGTAACGACTAATATTGTCCTATCCACGTTATTTAACCTAAGTTGTAATGAGCTGGTTCTGATGCGCGTAATCAAGTGTAGTAAAGAAAGCTGTTACACGAAATAAGGCAAAAAGGTAACAGTATTTATTTATGAGTGGTTAAAAGTTACTTAATTTCATTAAACATCTATAAAAACCCATTTTGTTGAAGTAATGCATTTTTCGCGTGCATACGATCTATTTTATTTTCTCTTAGTTTCTTTTTTGAAACCTACACGTCTCATTTGTGCCCCATTGAATGCCTTTTTTATTTTTATCTTCCGTCCTTCTTTCCGTCACTCTTTGATGGGACGGGTCTTTGTCGTCTGACTGTCGTGGAAGCGGAACAACCATTATTGTCGCGGTGTGTTTTAAATTGCGCTCGGTCTGTCCCCCAGGGTTTTTAGAGTTTTTAGTGACGTGTGTCGGTGGAGAGAGGGTTGAAGGGCTAAATACCCTTCGGCGATGCGTTAGTCCTCTTACCCTGGGGAAAAAAGAGGGTTTTTTGGAGGGCAAGAGAAAAAAAAAGAATCAGACTCGGTGGGGAAATGAGCGTGGATTTTCGTTGTTCGTGCAGTGTTTTTTTTAACCATTCCAGTCCGTGTCCTCGCGTATTGGTTTTCGTATTTTTGACAGTGTGCTACAGAGGACAGCGCAGTAATTAGAGCCTATTTTACAAGATCGTGAAGTTGTGACGAATCGTTTCGGAGATTTCGATTTATCCTCGAGCCAAAACTGTCATGATTGTCGATAAATGGCTATGATGCCAACTAGATCTATGCAAAATTTAAAAATATGTTTGCATTAATAATATTCGTTCATTTACTATCCTTACTACATAATCCTTCATAATCTATCAACAATAATCTGAATAATGCATTGCCCAAGTTGGAAACGAAATAAAAAATCCTTACTAGCAGGCAGCTAGTCTGCTCACTCCATGAGCAGGAGTGTGTACCCGTCCCAGAGCTATTAGCTGTTCTCCTTTGTTGTTTTTAAAGCCATTTAAATAGGAGAGCACTGTGGTTTCTTTTGTGTCAACCTTTACACTCTTTCTCTCTCCTTTTTGGCCTTTCTCCTTTGTCACTGTTTCCCAGCATCTGGGTGTTGCAACCACAACCCAAAAATGATCCAATTTATCTCCAAATAACTTACACCTTGGCACGGCTGGTAACCTAACACCCTCTGCCACACGCCCAAACAGCAGCCCTTTTAGATCTTATTTAAAATAACTAAATACACTCCTTTTAATTCATGTCTCCATTTCATTTCCAAATATCTTGCACCTTTGCACGGCTGGTGACCTAACAACCCCCTGCCACACGCCCGAGCTATTAAAATCTTAAACTACTACCAAATCATGAAGGCAGAGATTTCACATTCAACGCACTAAACCTCACTCTTCTAGCTCAAAAATTGACAGAGAAAGAAAGAAAACGGATACAGAATGACTGACACGCTACAAAATTTATATATAAAGATTGCCACACCACTATTAGCCAGTTACATTCCTCAATAATTATAATTAGAAGATCGAAGACATTGAGGATACACGAAAGTGGGGGTGTTGTTTTTGAAAGGTACATGTTAGGAAGGACTGCTTGGTCTTCAATGGTCCTTTATTCGATTATCAATAAATTAGATCTAATGTCCTTCCTCATTCTGAAATACAATACACTATCGATCCGGCCATACAACCTTTGACTTTTTAGATTTCGCCGACGTTCCGGGCACCGCTAGGAGCTGGATACAGGGACCAAGACAACGGTGCTTTCTGTGATGGGCGGAAAGATTTTTTAGTAAGGAGGGTTGGAAAAATTTTCTAAATGCTGCCAAAACCAGGACTATAAGATGTGATACGACAACATAACCTGTCGTCCCATTTCAACTCATCTTACGATGAGACCTCAAGGTAAGTTGTACGATGACTCACCACTACCTTTCGTTCCATTTCAACTCATCCCAGAAAGAGACCTCTAGGTAGGTTGTGGGATCATTCTCCACTACTTGCCGTTGCATTTCAATTCTTCTCACGATGTGACCTCTGGGTTGGATGATCGGTGATTTAGCGCTAGTTGCTGTTCCGTTTCAACTTGTGTCCGAAGTTAAACGCTAGACAGTATTCTTGGTAAAGTCTGAGCTATTGATATGTGATTCTAACCACTTGACTATTTCCTATTCGTGTGCATGCCTCGCGTCTTAAATTGAAATATTCGAGTTTTCCTATCTTACTCACTCTCTCATCGTCTTTCTTCCCTCCGTTCATTAATTTCATCCCCTATTCTCTAACCCTCCCCTACCTACCATGTAGATCGGCCCCAGGTACAGTTGCGTGTATTGTAGTGGTGCCAAACGTGAATTCATTTGTTCCTTAACGAAATGACCTGTTCTTTTTTTCGACCGACAGCAATGAGCTTCCCCTCTCCAAAAGAGTGGGCATTTGCACGGTGTTTACAACGGTACAAATGACCCCGTGCGCAACCCATCCCATAATTCCAAAAAGGGGAATGGGCAGCCAGGGCACTCAGGACTGGGTTGACAATCTCGTTAGTGGGTAGTCTTCAGTGTGATGCTGCCACGCAAAACACGAGTTCACAGCGGTCTGATTTCAGTAGCTATATGTAGCTTTCAAGTACAAATTTCCCTACATCAGCAACTATGTGGCATTTTCATCAGTACTGCGATTAAATTCATTGGTACACTTTGAATGGTCGGTGAATATTTGCAGACTAGTTCCAAAAAATGTTTGTTATTCAACGACTTTTCATACCGTCATAATTTCTAGCCGCTAGAGATTCGTAGTTAACCTACAGGGTTGGTATACAAGGAAAATTTATGTTTACAGATTGATACTAGGCATAATGGCCTAGGAAATTGGAAGAATATTTGGAAGATGTAAAGTTCGAAAGCATGTATGTGCTCCGCTATGCTTTACTTATAGCCCCTACTAGTGGGTTGGAAGACGGGTGTGTCTTGGGAAGTGGGTTGGAGGATTTTTTGTACTTCTGAAATTCATAGGTTACCTATCTAATTTTGTCGCATATACCGTTCCCATATTTAGTATCAAAATAATATAATACGGAATGCATAGAGAAATATTAAAATTTATAATGAAACACTTTATTTACTTCATCTTATATGGTGTATGCAAAGTTAAGTGAAACAAATTAGAGAAGTACTACATTGAAAAATAGAGGAGATAAAATTTCTGCAAAATCAAAATATTACTGCAATAATATTGACCGATCCTCATAGCATCGAAAACTTCTTGTAAAGACTGCGCATCTCTGCATCTTCCTACCAGTATTCTAGCGCGTTTGTTAAAATGAATCCTGATGGAATACCATTGGTGGAATCCTCAAGACACTTGACTGCAATAGGCAAGGCATTGAGATATTGTAAAATTCACATCAAGTGAGTTTCAATATGGCTCAGAGAATATTATAAAAATCCCACATCATAATACGAACGCTGATAGATGTGAAAAAATAGAGAGATACACAGCCGTATTAATAACGATTGAAATTTCATCTTTCCACACACAGAGTGTCTCGAAAAAAATACTGAGCAGACGCAAAGTCAATTTACTTTCACCATTTCAAGCATTAAAATTAATTTCGCCCTTTACTCTTCAAACTCCTTTTCCTAACTCTATCATTTTCTCTTGGCTGATGTCCTAAAACCTCCTCTGGCTGCTCTCAGGGTCATGTGTTCATAACGGAATATCTGTGTTGGGCGTAATCGAAACAGCTTGTTTGGAAAAGAGTGAACTTGTGAAGAGTGAAGATTTGACAACATTTTGAGTATGAACTCGCGGTGAAAAGTCTAAGGTCAAATTGGAATTCTAACTTTGATAAGGAAATTGTAACATCCTTAATTTTGGCTTAAATTATTTCCAAAATATTTCCGTTAACACCGTGAAAGCTGTGAATAAATCTTCCAGTTTTTTTGCTGTTTAGATGACGAAGCACAACAAGAATCCTGTTCTAGTATTCTTGAACATCTTGCGACATTGCCACACCGGACGTTGACCCGCACTGAAACGGGCAGCGTGTGAGCAGGCAATTTTGCTTATTTCTGCCATGTACGCAAGTTTCCCAAAAATGTCTAAGATTTGTCTTCATTGAACTCAGCTCTACGAGACCCCGATTCCTTCAACAAGCTGCGATTCGCGACTTCGAAATGCGACGCGTATTGCATGCCAGGTGTCACCCTGGGCCACATCCCATCGTGGTGGCTCGCACGTTGTTCGGTAGATACAGATGAACGTCCTACTTACGTATTTCTCCCCATGATAATATTTTTGGTATTTTGGGCCATAAAGAAAAAATCATGAAGAAAACTACCCCTCTTTCCCATGATGACAACTAATCAGCCGCTACATTTTTCGAGTTGTTCGCCAAAAGATAACATTTTTGTACGGGAAATGTTACGGGTAAGCACTCCGAAGAGTAAAGAAACACTGAAATAATTTCCGCACTTTGATTCTCCGTCACCGACCATGGTTTCAGCTCAGCCATCATGATGGGAGCATATTGTGCTGAAGCCAAGGTCGGTGGCGGAGAATGCAGGTGTGGAAATTGCGCTAGTGTTTCTTTTGGAAATCCATGTGTTGCACAAAGTTAGTACCGATACACTCTTATAAATCCAAAGAGGAATTCATTTTAACATTAGGAATGTCTTACGCCTGCATCTTGTCGGCAATATTGTACTTAAATACTTATTATTTTTCTGCTATTTAAAAATAAACCAATAAGCCATCGTAGTTATTCCTGCAGTATCGCAAATAAATACTGTTTAGGCTCTCTTTCCGCACGGCTTGAAAAAATGACTCAAGCTAACGAATTATGTGAGCATATTTATGCAAGCAGTGACAAAAATTAGCCGTTTAAAGCGATATTTTTGGGTCGTTACTACGTTATAACTTTGTTGATCCCTGCTTATTACGGCTGTTGAAATTAAACATTTACATTCGAATGTGATCTTTACTAAGCGCATTTTACGCAGGGAATGTACTTGCGCTATCTGATATACAAAAGTGCATTTCAAATAGCGTCGTTTAAAGCTCTGAGTTGCAAGAACTCAAGCGGAAACCATGAGATTTTAGTATATCCCCTGCTCTAATTTTTTTAATTGTTGTCCGCCAGATTGAGAAAAACATGCTGTCCTAAATGGTGCAATTTAGCGTCTTGTTTGTAATACGGGCTTCACGGATAGAGAAGAATATCGCTCAAACCACCTTTATCAGAGATTATAAAACCAGTCCTTAATGGTGCAAATAACGTCGGCTGTCTGTCCTCTCCTTAAATTACCAACCAACCAAGCGGCAGAATGGTCTGCGGGCGGACGGGCGGGTTGACGTTCTCGTCGAGTTGCTGGTGGACTGTTTTACGTCGGTTCGAGTTAGTCGGACCGGCGAAAGAGTCTGGGATTCTCGCTACTCATCCCCCAGACCACTGCACCGAATCAGGATTTGCGCGGAATGCGGGCGGTGTATGCGGTTGCGATTTCATTGGGTCAAAATTAATTCGTGATTGCGGCGAGAATTGGGTCCGGACGACGTCGATTGACCAAAAACAAAATAGCGCTTCGCCCGAAATTTCCATTCGCCAGCACCCGGCGTGAGGGGCGAACGCAGCGTTTCGATTGGATGTCACGCCGTACCACTATGATGACCGAATTCAGGGTCGCAGCCATATAGCCTACTAGTGACAAATAGTTTCCATCCAGCCCACGCTAATGCGCCCAGGTTTTCAAAGTTTTGAATTCCTCTGGCGCGATATACCTTTTTTTTTTACTATGGAATGGAATCAGAATCCTGACATGATGGATATGACGAATCATTTAGATATTTCTTAGTACCCAGGTTCTGATTGTGTATTCATCGACATTTATAGTTTAACAGTAAGGCAATTTAGCAGTTAAATTATTTAATGTTTTGCGATCCACAACCGTTTTGGATCAACCACCATATTTTATGTGTACCTATCCCCTTCTCTTCCGGAAACCTCCTAAGTGCTGATGAATATTGCCCTGATTAAGTTACCCAATATATTCCCCCTCCTTATTTTATTCATTTCAGGTAGTCTGCTCACATAAAATCGCCAGTGTTATTAAATGAGAATTTGTTTGGCGTTGGGGTGATTATAAATCTGTTTCAACAAATAGATTGACCTTTGAGGGGCAGCCAACAGAAATTATATTGTAGGGATATGACTGACAGAGGGTAGTTTCCATTATTATGTATGGGTAAACATGAATATTCAAATTATTATTTCTATTACAGATAATCCAACGATAATCATCAGAGCGGTGCTGATATGTTTACGACTGACCAAATTTGAATAAAAATTCGTTTAAGTAACAAGCAACCCCTTGGGGAAGGCTATTTTAACAATAATATAAATAGTTATAATTATAATGCGAAAGAGTTGATATTTGGTGTAGAAATGTTTTGATGTAATTTGTTCTTCTTGGAAATGCAAGTAGCCACGATTCACTTCCCTTCTATCCATTTTCTCCATCATGGTTATGGTGTTCGGTGGCGTAAATGCCGCTTTCCACGGTACATTTTATTGTACAAACGAATGTATGAACTCTTCATTGAGGGATATTGTACCGTGTATAGCGGCAAATTGTATGTTTGTCTGGATGACTTAACGGGAAATGGAACCTGCCCTATTTCAATTTAGTGTCTTGTACATTCTATGATACATTCGTTTGTACAATAAATTGTACCGTGTAAAGCAGCGTTAACAAGATAGCATTTAAAGTGTGAAACTGGCAAACGGGATGATACGTTCGCCTTTTAAAATCGAAAATCCATATGGCGGCATCGGTTATTCCAAAAGATGGAACCGCCTATTTCTAATTAGTACTCAATAATTTTTTTGATGCCTTGAAAGGTATTGTAGAATATTTAATATTCAAATACCTAGATAGTGCGTTACAAGAATTCGGCACTGTAGCAAAATAATAACGTTTAACAATTCATCTTTACTGAAAATGCGTTCGGTAAAGATGTGTGGGAAAAGAGTTTAACAAGAGGTGTAGTGTTAAATAGTGCAGGAACGTTTGAAGGAAATGATAGGAAATCAAACGGAGGGTAGGCTGAATAGAATCTAAGTTAAAGAGTGCGGAGGTGAGAAATGCAGTGGATGGAAAAGATGACAAAGAAAAAAGTGGTCGACATGTTGGGTGAGATGAGAAAACCTCTAGAGCGAATATAGGGAAAGCAAAGTCGGTGGGTGGAAGAGGTAGTGAGAGGAAAGGGTTACGTAATGTGGCTGGAGCAGTCTTCGAGTCATTGAGTGGACATTTTTATATATTATAAATGTAACTGAAAATAAAATTCTAGAACCGATCATCACTTAAGTACAGCTGCTTATGTGAGGTAAAGAATCTTGCATGTAGTAATATAAATTACGCAAGAATTAGGTTTTTATATTTTTTACTTTTATTGAATCATTCTTATGACTTGGGTTTAAGGCAAAGAATTTGTAATTTAAGCGAAAATCATGTGAAAATATTTTTTTACTCACCATGAAAGATTAATTTATGTGAGCAACCATTTCAATGATATGGAAGGTATTGTTTGGACATCACGGGAAAAAAGAACAAAGAGAATAAAATTACTTCTAAATATAGGTCACACAACTGTCGTTCAGCTGAATACGTATTAAAATAGCATTTAATTCCCAAGAAACCGTATCGGAAACGTGAATTTTTTTAATCTATGCATATAACTTATATGCTTAACTAAGTAAATTAAATTACCAAGCGCGTTAAGTCTCCAGGAAATATGTTCACAAACAATTATCTCTTCCACTATCTTAATCAAGAGATGAAGGGAAGGATCTTGAGTGTGCGGGGAAACGAAAGATAGAGGAAGTCTTTAATGGAGGGGGCAAAGAGAAAAGGGGCGTATGCTTAGATGAATAAATCATATCATCAAAGTATAAAATATTTTGGTACGTAAGGGTCTGCGCCTGTGAAAATTTATAAATTTGACACAATTCTATACTACATCATACTTAACTAGTATCATTACCCACTTTAGATTGTATCAGTGCATTCACATGTTACTGGAATACCTAAATCGGAACAATAGGCAAACGATCATTGATTGAAAAATGAGGTGCGGTGATTTGAAGTATCAGCTGATAACTATTCGCCGAAGGAGGCGGAGGAAAACTAATTTTAATCGGCTATTATGTGGCAAATCAAAGGCCAGCTCATTTTGTCTGGTTGTAATGAAAGATTTCGATTTGCCATACATGATTTGTCGTTTTTTTTGCCATTGGGCGGAACCTAATTTCTGAATCATTTCGTCGTTCGTTGGAAGTCACATTTGCTGGGTTATGCATTGGCTATTCGACCCACGGTTCCACATCATTCTCAATTGGATTGCTAACCATAGTGTCCGCGCAGCTGAAATTTATGTGAAACTTTTGCCGTGCAAAAACGTCACAATTCTCATCCTCATATTAGAATTTCTGCGGGGACTTGACCCCGTTCATCGATTGGCTATGCAAAATGAGGTCCTCCTCCCGCAAATTTCATTTATTTGCTTGGAAATGGATATTCTGGTCTGTGATTTGTCAAACGATGGCTCTGCCGGATTAGTATTCCTCTAACACGCCCAACAAATAGTTTCCCGTTGGTAATTTGGGTATATGCTGTTCATATTTCTTCAATTGAACATAAAATTTTCGATCCATTACTAATTCCTGTTGCCAATCAATTTTCTCTCCGTGTATTTAAAACTGGCAGCAAATTATTAAAAAAATATCTTTAGCAAAATCAGTGCTCTGTGCTATCATAAGATATGGGCATTGTGCTATTTATGTAAGAACCTATAAAAAGGAAGGCAGCATTTTTTAGTACATTTTTAAAGCATGAAAAAAGACTAAGATGCAACAATTATCTAAATTTTATATGAAAACCACACCTATAAACCTTAATCACTTGCATCTGTAATAAAATCAATCTGGTTTTGGTGGTTTCGTTCCATAATTCCATGGCATAATTTTATATTTCTGATAACGCATCGTTCAAATTATTATCTGATATTAGGATATTGACTCATTATTATCATTTTCAGGGCGTTGCGTATTATTGATGTATCTACCAACATAATTATCACTCTGCTCTGTTATTTTCATGACGAATGGGGGAAATATTCGGGGTTTGGCCTTATGTATGGGTCGTTTTCATGAAGTGAAGATTGTGACAGAACAATATAATAATGTTTATAATGTTTATTGCTCCAAAAGAATAATTACAGAAAAAATACAAAGAATACATAATTAGATATTTGGAGCTTTAGGTAACCTATAAGGCGAACCTGTGTTGAGGTTACCATCAATTAGAACTACAACCATATATTGTTATATTTAGAACAAGAAAAAAAAATTATTAATACCAACATTTCAAATGAATTCCTTTTAACAGTATGTTTACAAA
Source organism: Ceriagrion tenellum (assembly GCA_963169105.1). Lineage (NCBI taxonomy): Eukaryota > Metazoa > Arthropoda > Insecta > Odonata > Coenagrionidae > Ceriagrion > Ceriagrion tenellum. The sequence goes on along the minus strand of OY720643.1, from coordinate 80,754,163 downwards.
ATAATAATTTTATTTAGCAAAATAATTTTATTTAACAAAATATGTCTTCGATTTTTTCAAAAGTAAATAGCCAGTTTTTAACATTTTTTAAAAAAGAAGCAAGACTAGGTGCGCATTTGTACTCAGATGGTAGTATGTTATACATTTTAGGCCCAATATATAAAACACTTCGCCTGTACAGAGACAATTTGGGCCTCGGCAAGGGTGTCAATATACTGCGAAAATTCCATAAACCTGGCCTATTTGAGACAGGAATTTTAGCACCACTCCTCAGAAAAAACAATCTAAGTACTTTGTACACGTACAAATGCCTAAGTGGGAGGAATTTCAAGTGTTGAAATAGTGGAAAGGATGGCTCATGACGATTCTTATTTAGCATTATCCTGATATGCCTCTTTTGCAAGATAATAGCTGGCTTAATAGAGTTAAAATAAGCTCCTCCCCATGCAATCAAGCCATAAGTTAATTTAGAGTTTATTAATGCATTTTAATACAATTTCAAATTTTCTAATGGACATTTGTTACGGAGCAGATAAAATTTTGCTAACGTATACCGCAACACTTTTGTTACAGAGGCTATGTGTTGCGTCTACTTTAAAGCTTGGTCTACAGTTATACCGAGATATGTTATGCTGCTGACATTTCAACAGGAGCACAACATGAATCAGGATTGCAGTTTACATCATGGTATATTAGATCCCAATCAAATGTGAAACGATTACAAACATTAAAACATACATATTTCGTTATATGCACACTCATAACGAGATTGTTTGAATTAAACCATTTTCTTAAATAGTTTAGATCAGCTTGCATACTTTTTCTAACTTGTTCCCAAGTTATCTCATTGTAACATTCGGCAAAATCGTCAGCAAATGCTGTCATAAGGCCTTTAAATTTATAGTCACACAGGTCATTTACATATATCAAGAATAAAATTGGACCAAGTACTGAGCCTTGAGGGACACCAGAATTAATACATTTATATATAGATAACAATGGTTAATTACTTGTATAGAAATTGAGCTTTATAAATTTTCATAGGCTCCAACTTACTTGCAATTTTGTTTAATTTGCTCAACTTCTGCCAAGGTTGAAATAGTCATCTACCTCAAATCTGTCGGCTCTTGTCATGGAAAAACTGCTGAAGAGCTAGTTCTAAAAATTTTGCGGGAGCGTAAAGACTATCTGAAATTTTGGAGGGAAAAATGTGCTGTAAATGATCCAAATCTTCCTTAATATTCATTTACATGCCTAAGAACTTCACATTTTAGCCCTGGAATGAAATACAAGAAATATTATAATTGATGTAATGGGTTTCATTCTTTGATGGGCGTCTAAACATTTCTTAAGTATTCGGCTGGCCATGAAGTATATCGAAATTAACGACTGAAGTCTTTGCCCATAATTGAGCCGTTGAAATTTTCAAAATATTCATGCGCAAATTTTTTCTCGAGCGTTTGGAATCAGATTTTTTTCTGTCATTTTGGAATGCAACCTTTGGAATGAATAGGGTAAAATTTGTTTTTCCACAATAAATTAAATAAATTACGACCAAGGTTTCGACAATTAACGTCATCATCAATAATCGTAACCGTCGAAACCATGGTCGTAAGTCATTAAATTTATTGTGGAAAAACTAAGTTTACCGTATTCATTCAAAATGTTTTGCTAAGTCCTCAAAGTATCGCTGGAAAGCACCAACTTTATTAATTAAACCTTTTATTGCTTTTTTGGAATACGTTAACTGAAAAACCTGACAAACAGTTACAATTAGAAAAACATAAGATATAGCGACCGAGTTCTCAACCTCAGGGCACTGTGAGATTTTGAAAAATTGTAATGACTTTATACCTAGCATTCATATTTTCCTCTTCTTTTTAAGATACATGTTGGCTAAGTTGAAATTACAACAGTCACCAGGCGCGGAATAGTCCAAGATAAGTGAGCGTTCATAAAGAAACGGCAACTGCTACCATTATGGAAGTTAAAGAAAGGCTAGTAACTAGGAAACAGTATCTAAAACACGCGTGTATAGCGTGATTCTTCACATATCAGACTCGTTTTCCATGGGAATTGTATAAATGGGCGCGTATCAGTAGGGCGAACTACAGAAACTTGTGTGTTGAAGGCGGTGTAAGGCCAAATGGACGGGTAAAATTATAATGGAGAATAGAAGAAGAAAGTAACATATGTTCCGCTATGCGATCAAACAAGAACCAGGTGAAATAGTTACATGCTAAGACATATTAGGTTTATATGAATGCCATCCATTCAGGGAGAAATTCCATGGAAAAGGCAATAAAATATAAACATACACCACAAAAAGGAGGTACAAATGAACTACTTGGGAATCAGGTTACTGGCTTGGATTGGTGAGAATAGCTGCAGTCAACAAATATCATGGTTTAACGACCTATAAACGAAGTCCAAATTAATATTTATCGTCAAAACGCATAAACGAAAGATGACGGAAGTAAAGTCTCTCCAAGTGTCTAGGAAGTACGGTCGTAAATGTCATGTGACGAGACGGAATGTGCTTGGGCGTTAATTATCGTCGAAGAGGCGAAGCACTGGCGTAATTGTAGCCTTTAGTGGTATCATGTGGTAATCAAGTGAAGACACGTCTGATACTCTGAAAATTTACCAAGCAAGGGCTGCATTCGCGCGAAAAAGGGGTGTTAGGCCAGAAGAGTGAAGAGGAGAAAGCTAATGCATGTGATCTCTCCCGCCCTTGCCCGCGCGTTCGTAGTCAAATCAAGTAACGCGGTTGATTGGCAGTGCGACAAGCGTCCGCGACTTAAACCGTGAATGAGCCCCAATGTTCACTGAAAGGGATCGCGTTGCAATGGGATTGGAACTGAAAACCGTCGCGTCGCGTATGGCTTGCATTGGAATTCCTGGAGCCATATCTTGTTTGCTGGGTGATTGATGGCTCCAGTGGGGGTGGAATGGGCGCCTGCCCTTGTGAACGCGTTGTGAGCGCAAAGCCGCTTCGTAGATATGTGCGATATGACGATAAACATCATGATACCAATAGTTTCCATAGATTCTTTCAATCAAAGGGGGAATTGGAATGTTCAAAAGAATATACATAAATATCGATTGTCAATAATAATAACTTGTTTTCGATATGGCTGTTAAAGGTCGATATTTAGGTATGTTATTATTTGATAAGTGGATACGTGCGATAACCAACTGGAACATTGCGGACGAGTTATCGATGATTTGATATCGACAATGATTATCCAGGTGTAGATATGAAGTATAATCTGTTAAATATCGGTTTGACGTTTCTGGCTCATTGTTCGGGATTGTTCGATATGCATGACACGTTACTCCTTTACACGTACCCTTTTACCTCGAATCTCATCCATTATATTTGGAGATTTAGAATAAATAATTTTGATTTAAATAACCAAAAATGTTTTCGAAGTAGGTTTAAGATATTGGTAATAAAATTTTTGGTAGTTAGCGATGCTCTCTCCCTTATTTACTCCTCAAGGCTCGATCTACAATTGATGCCATTATTGGATATTTAACGATTAGACTGGCTGGTTTATAAACTGTTTCTACTCTATTTTTTTCATTTTTCTCTTTTTTGCCTTTTACTTGCTCTTCATCAGATCTGTCTCATGCTTCATGTGCCTTTCAATTCTCATAAAGTCGTCGTAAATTTCGTCATCACTCTACCACGCTTGACCAGCTCGCTTGTATCAACAACATGTATTGTGGGAGTTGAAGAATGTCTTCCTTCTACGTAGATGTCAGAGTCCCTATGTGTATTCCTTGAAGTCTTAATAAAATTATAAATGTTGCTCTCGAGGAGTTAGGAGGGCTCTTAATCCTATTCCGTTCAACTGGCTCATATATGTAAAGAATAAATAACGATATGGTACTTGCGTATTTCCAATGATTTTGTTAAGCGCACGATATGTTTTAGAATGAATGGATGGCAATCTTTCACCCCGATCCAATAGCTTGTAGGAATTTTGATGAACCTTTTTTGCGGTATTTCATGGCTAAAAATGCATTTTCTATGAGGAGGGAATTGATGAAAGGGGGAGTCTGAATAGGAGCGTAAAGAAATAGATGTTGAAAACTTAGTACGGAACGAGTCGGAGAGTTGGTCATTGCGAAGGAGGGAGGTACGTAGACTTGAGGCGCTTGAGATGTGAGTTTTGAGCAGGATAGTGAGGGTGATCTGGTTAGAGAAAAAAATGAATGGGGAGGTTTTGTATATATTTAGAGAACGAGAAAGCTAGTGACTTAGGTTTGGAGGAGGTAAAAGATGTGGATAGAGAATGTATGTATTAGAGGGAATAGTAGGAGGGTAGGTGGGGAGATCACCGGGGAAGAATGGAAGATAAAGGAAGAGGATAGAAGCTCTGGGTGAAATTAAATGAGGAAAACGTTGAGAGGGTGTCAAGAGGGATGTAATGGCGGACGGAAAACGGGACGATATTAAAAAATATATGTCGGTAGGATCAATATTATCCAAAAACTTATCACTCTGCTAATAGAATACTCAACTTAACGAATGAATGAATTATCTGTGTGATACAGAGTACATGCTGCGTTAGGTAGCGATATTGAGTGACTCCGTTAGGTGATACATTATGTCGTGAGGTGGTGTGGAGACACCGAGCGCGCAATAGAGACAACCTCTCGAATTCAGCTTGGCTAAGTATGTCGAACATTGGAACATCGGTCTCTCCTACCCATTTCCCTTTGTGCCACTGGTGACAAAAACGCTTGCGGTCGATCTCGGTCTGTTGTCCGCGTCGAATGTTTGGCTCATTAAGCTCCCCGACCAGCCGCTGAATAAATTAAGCCAGTCCAATCAAATCGACCGGGGAGGTCGCCTCGAATTCATCGGCAATTGTCAGTTTCTCGACTCATAATTTGGTATTTTTTTTACTCTGTTGAGGTTTGCTTTCATGAGTAATTCGTCGGTGACGAAAGACCGATTCCCATCATAAACTGAAATAAAACTGATACGAAATTGTTCGGTGCTCTCGAATTTTAAATAAATCACCTCCATTGCTGGTGCGGTCACAAAAAGCTGCTGAAGCTTCGAATTAAATTCTTGCTGGAAATTAGTGGTATCCTGCTGAAAAGTTGTATGGAATATTTAACAAATGCCTCGTTTGGAATAAATGAGGATTCATGAAACTCTCGTTTCCGTGATGTACTTGTCAGTTCCTTCATGTTCTGTGGTGTTGTTTGGTTCACACTGCCTCTGTCAGCAATACTTGTGTAAAAGACGACCTAAAATTCGTAATTATTTACGTCTGATCTGCTATTATTATCTGTGATTTTTATAAAATAAGGCTTAATGAACTGTTAATTATCATAGTGGACAGTTAATAAAACTACAACAATTATAATCTCGAAATTAATTAGTGGTATCTATCCCTTTGGTGGCACCAAATCTGCCGATCACGTTGCCATTTTAATATATACGCTAAGTGAACTTGCTTTCTCATACAAATAAGCATAAGGCTGTAGATTATTGTCCTGGTCATTTAATAGCTTAATGAATATATCATCATTTTCTTGGATTTTGCTTTGCTTTGCATTGGGCATACATTCGAATCGCGATCAAAATGTAGAACAGTACCGGCAGTTATGTAAAAGATAATAACAGAACTCTGTAAATCTCGTTCAGGCAATTGGTCGGAAATTTCGCTCCGTGGGAGTTGGAGAGCGTTTTTTCTTCAGACTCTCAAAGCAATCTGGCTCCCCCGTGTGAGGAAGTTTCACCCTTTCTGCTGCAGCTCAAATCTTTCCTCTCCTGGCAAATTGACAACTTGTTCGGAAAGAATCGCTGCGACTTTTACCGCGACCTATTCGAACTATTTCTTCCAGACAGAGTCGGGATACCGATTACGTGCAGCAGTTAAGTCGAATACATCGGGCCAATTACTACATTAAAACGTATTTCAGTAGCTCAAGAACCATTTTATAAGATTTGCCAGCAGTTTACTCGTTGTAGATAGCTTCAAATTTATCTTTATAAATTCACAATGTTGCATTGTTAAATTTTTTGCGTTTTGGAGTGTTTTACATCATCCCATGTGTTGATGTTTAATTAATTTAAAATACCTATTTGAAGTTTAATTTGCAATTTTAGTATTAACAGATAAACGCAACAGCACAATGATAAAAATGTAATGAAAATTGTAAAGGCGGGGAAATCGATACAGAGCATGATATAATAATTTTTAACATTATGATGATCTGCCAAACATATTGTTTTGTCGTTAGGTCTCATTTTGTTAAATTAACTCCTACTTTGACTGCCCAACTTATTGCATCTGCAGATATGCGATTCAATTAATTTTTAATGCTCAGTTTTATATAAAGATACAGTATTGAGTTTGTCAATAAGGTAGTATAATGCTTTGGCATACTACACACAGTTATCAGATATTTAATTGGATTGATAGCGGACAATTTCTTGCTTTGCACAGGAAAAGACTTACCATATAAAATCGCACTAAAATACTCTTCATCTCTCAATTTATTAAATAATTATTTTGAAAGACTATTTAGACTAAAGGCAAAATTTTATGTATGAGAGAAACTCATTCACATTTTATGTATGAGAGAAACATTTCACCTTTTTCGCAATTTTTATAGCGCCATAAAATATCTCTCACAGAAAGAAATACGTCTCAAAGAATTTTTACTCTCTACCCAGTTCAAGATTTTTTACAGAAGTGCTTACTTACAACTATTACAGAGTTATGCTTCCCAGTGACAGTTAATATCCATTTTTGCTTAGACAACCCTGATATGTTGAGTTTGCTAATTTTTCTAGATATCTATGAAGACGAAGATTGTTACTTGCCTTGCGAATAAGAGAGAACGTGTGAAGTAAAACACGAATGTTCAAGAGGTGAGCGGTGAGATTTTATTATATATCAGAAAAAAATCAGCCAGTTTACAGGGCGTGACAGAAATGTTTATGTTCTTTTACTTTTTCTATCCTGGAAAGGCAATGGCTTGAATCGCTTGCTCGTAAAATTTCACTTGTTCGCAAATCCAGATTTTTAGAATGCTCTTGCACTGTTTAAGAATTGTTTCTTCATCCTGCTATGTATTTACCGAGAAACAGGTTCCGTCATTCAAATTAAACATTCTTCGGAAATGAATACACAACTTGTTGGGATAAATATCTATGGGTGTTTAATAGGTCATTTTCGAATTAATGAATTTCATTGCTATGTCGATATTTGTGAAGACCATTTCTTTGAAATGAGGAAGTTAATAATTCACTTGTGAAGCTGTCTTAATAAGCAAACGTTTGCAAATAATGGTCTCTGTTTTTTGATTGATGTAGCTAAATTACATTTTTTTCCATATTAATATGTAACTTCCGGCCCACATTGGGATTTTACTGGTTATACTTCAAACTTAGAGTGTAGTTTAATCATATTTGTCTGGTCCTGAATAACTCTCATAACAACATTTTTATCTCCCAAATTATATGATATTCATTTATAAAATCCTCACATATTCTCTCCAAGGATACAAAGTCCATTCTCATGAAAAATAAAACCATCGAATTATATTAACTTCATTATCGATTTCGTATTGTCGTTAAGTCACGGTTTTCTAAGTATAGTCTCACTACTAATGAAGAGTACAGTTATAATGAAGAATAAAAGAATGGTTCGGAATAGGTTTATGGAAAAATAAGAAATTATAGGAAGTTAGAGAGTGAATAAATGCCTTATCGCTATTTAAATGCTGAGGAAATTGCAATAATAGATGCTCAATTATATATTTTAGGAATTATTTTTAGTAGGTTTTTATGATTGGCAGGATATAGGATTATCGCAGTGAGGAAAATAAGCAAGGAAAGGGGAATTATATAAGCTTTTAAAAATTTAGCAATAACTTTGTCCTGATGGTTTCCTCGTTTTTATTTACTTCTTTTTTATTCATCAATATACAAGCCCAAGTAATGGTATTCTCTCTCCGCTATTTTCCAACTGCCATTTTTAAAGCTTCACGAATAAATTTACATACAGCTTATTACTAATGTTTCTATAGGTATGTACACAATTAATTACTCACATCACTTCATTTACGGCCAAGGTAAGTACGTTGGTCTTCTTTTACTACCATTATTAACTGTAAATTTTGGTTTCCTTGCTTGAATTGTCAAAATAAATCGACCATTTGAGCCTCAAATCTTCCCTCACTGACACCAACATGCCTAAGCTTCGTCCCTTGCAAGAGAATGCGTCGTACATATGTCAGATACTCAGTCTAAAAAAATAAATAATGAAAATACGATGGCAACACGAGAAGAAAACGCGAAGAACGAGAGAAAATAATGGCTTTTCATGCTCAATTTGCGGCCATTTATCTGGCGTCGCGCGATCTAACTTTCGCGGCCTCTGGCAGTCTCTCCCCTTTCCCCTCGCCCTTCACACAGCCGATTCTCCCGATGGCAGGCGACGGAGGGCGGTTGGTCGGGGTCTTCCTCGTATCTCGAGTTTCCAGCCCGTTGGACGTGGACGCGAATGTTTGCATCGCTTTTGGCCACTGGGTGGGAGGGGAGGCGGAGGGGGCGGTTTGGGCGAGTGGGGGAGATCATGATTCTTGTTGGCTTCTGGGGGATGGGAGTCTAGAGGAGGGATCGGGGCCTGAGAATTCACCAGGGTTTTGATGTAGGGTGAGGGTATGGTCGGAGAAATGTGATGGGGTGGTTAAGCGGGAGAGGGGAGTTGATAAGGACAGTAGCCGCTTTGTGGGGTTGGAAAATAACGTCGGCCTGATGGGTGTGTAAAAATGGTGAGACTGGCTTTGGGGGGTTGGGGGGGGGGGTATTTGGGGGGTCTGGGGATATACATCGAAAAGTCATCCCATTCAGAAAGCTGACGAAGTGCCTCAGGATGAGGTCTCATTGATTTAAAGTTTACTCAAATGAGTTTTACTCATCGCTTACTCTTCCAATGTTTCGCGGAACATAGAAAAAATGTTGAGTTTTAGAGTCTAGCTTACCTGTGCAATCGATTTATTTGAAAAAACTATCATTTGCTGTTTTTCCTTCTTGTATTTACATCTCAGTTTGTTCGGTGTTTATCTAGGGATCTTCTTCCGTCAATTTTATTCTGACAAGTTTTTTATTTTTTTTTTTGCTTGCCGGACGATTCTGTTGGCCCGTATGTCCCCGGAATCCCGATAGGCTGCTGAGCCTGTCATCAGGTTTTCCAGGGACCGGACCAACAGAACTTGACATACATCCATGCCCTGGGTGGTGAAAAACCCACCCAGGTGGGACTCGAACCCGCGACCCTCGGATTAGCAGGCGAGGACTTTACCCCGCCGCCACCGGGGCCGGCTTAGCCATAATATGTGCATAATTCAGCTTCTTCTTCCTTCCCTAAGAGTAATTCAAATGGCCTCTTATTGTACAACACTTCTGTGTGTTTCTTAACTTATTGTTTTATAGGGGATCGGGTTGGTGTGGTGGCTAGAGTACTCGCTAACCATACGGGCGGCCAGGGTTCCAATTGCTGCAGCGGAGGGTATATTGCAGAGGAAACCAGAAATCCACTTAAGTTTCTTGTGGAAGGCACTTCAAGTATAGTACTCCGTCTGTCTGATGAGACGTTAAGCCGTGGTCCCCTTGGCGCCTTTCGTTAAGAGCCGACGGCGGGTCTCCACCCTTCCTCCATTACTTGTCCCTTGTGGCGCAAATGACCCTGCCTCTCGATCGCCTCTACAAAATACAATCCAATTTGCTTATTCGTCCATTTTTTTGTTTAATGCTATATCCACGGAAATCCATGGAATATTTCCGAAGTATTTAACTTCCCTACTTTAAAAATAGAGTTAAAACCGGTCTTTAACTTCTTGAATGTCTTGAACTCCACGAATAATTTTTTCTGCTCTGATTCAACCATAAACGCCGTGTTTTATTCTATTGTCAATATTCCGTCCAGAGTGACGTTAGGTGGATAAACTAAGCTGGGTTGTAATCGGGCAAAATTTCTTTTTAGAACCTATATACATTGGATTGGATTGGATATTAGGGGAGGCGACCGACAGATAAGGTCATTTGCACCATAGGGGATAGGTGAGAGAGGAAGGGTGGATAGAAACCCGGCGTCGACATTAGCCTCCTCTTAACGAAAGGTGCCAAGGGGACCACGGTTTAACGTCTCATCCGACAGACGGAGTACTGCACTTGAAGTGCCCTCCTCAAGACACTCAAGTTGGAATCGGGTTTCCTCTGAAAAACATCCTCCCCTTCAGGAATATGAACCCTGGGCGTCCGTATGGTTAGCCAGTACTCTAGCCACCACACCAACCCGATCCCCCTATATACATTGGTGTGTATTTTTTGTGTGAAGCGGGAATCGAAAATCACGCATCTCTGCTTGATTTTTCAGGGCCGTTCTTAGATGAGCATCACTAGAGTGCCATTTGGTTCGACAAAGGAAGGGAAAGTATTGGGGAAATCGGAAAGGCCTTTAGAAGAAAGGAGATGCTGGCTGAGGAAGAGCCATGAATTGAAATGTGATTGTGGGAGAGGAGTTTGTATTTGTTACCTGGGGCCTGTGGAGAACAAAGGCTGATTTTTTAACTAGAAAATCGTAAAAGGCGAAGGTCTAAAAAGAAAACTGTGGGTAAATATTTATTTGATCCTGATTGCAGGACTTCTTATTTTACTTGTGGCTTGTTTTATTTATAAATTGTTTAGCCCCGTGTATGGGACGCTTCATATTTTATTCCACAAAGGCATAAAAAAGGCACTGTGTTATAGGTACAAGCAGAGTGGAAGGAGAAATATACGATGGGAAACTTTGTATTTACCCACGTAATTTGATTCTACTTTTTGGGATACTCCGTGGGGTAAGTTTTTATGACTGACAATTTCAGATTACCTGTTTGCAGTTAAGTCTTTATTACTATGCAATCATCTGACGAATTGATAAGTACAAGCTTGCTGTGGATGAGAAGTTTGCGGATAACTACACATTTTATCACAACACATATGTTTATATTTCATCATATGATACTCTTTTCGTTCATACACAATTAATAATCAAATTTATATGAAGAATTGACGGTTTTGGGGAATTTTTTGTTTTTGTTTTGCCTTTACCTCAATTCAGCTTAAATTTGGTTTAAAATTTGTATTATATACTAAAACTTAATGAAAAATACGTTAAATTCCTAATCATCTTTCCTATTATTCAATCATCTTCATTCATCAATCATCCTCATTCATCAATCATCCTCATTCAATCAATCATCAAACATTCAATTCTCCAATCATCCTGTTCTTTCCGAGTTGTTGATTACTTCTCCGATATTTTATGGCATAATTGGTTTGAAAGGAGACTATCAAATAATCGAGTACGTTAAAATTTTGTGTTACGAAAGAATTTGCTCTCATTTACCTACAGCATTTAAGATGCTTTTAGTATATGCATTGCTTTTTATGCGGCCTCTTATGGATTATACTTATTCGATACACATTTTCTTTTCAAGAGTAAGTTTCTTTAAATGTAAGCGTTTCTTGGAATTGTTGTCTAGCTTTGATATAATGCCTCGATGTTTAGTCTGTTATCTACTCAAAATTTATCAAAGAAAATGTGACGGAACAAAGCAGGAAAGACGCCTATATGTAAATGAGTAGGCTATGCACTCTTCCATCGCACGCGCTTCCTTTGCATAATATGGCTCGAAACGGGATTTCATTTCGTAAGGAATACCATCACGTTGTACTGTCTGCCGTGACATTCCATACGAGTTCTATCGTGCCTGAATTCTACCCTTTGAAGTGCACGTCGGCTGGAGTTTGCAAATAACGGACTTCTTTCATGCGATCTTCGGCGTTTCCATTGAGAGAAAATGGTAATCGGAATTCATTTGAGAGCAAAAATATTTTCCGGATACAGGATAGCAGCGCGGGTAGCACTATTTTCCCCAATTTTGGCATGTTTAAAGCAACTAGTAGTCCATTATGACGAGAGGAATTCGGTCTAAAGGCAAAATAACTTCCATTGATTCTCAAATTTGACCTTAGCGTCAGGAAAGCGCCTGCGCAGCTGGAAATACTTCTGGCAGAGTATTGTAGTTAAGCTTGTTGAAGAGTATTACGGCGCTAGTTGAGAATTCTAGATGTCATGGTAAGGTTGGAAAATCATGCTGGGTATCAGTGAAATGAACTCGTTCAAATACCAACGAAGTGCATTTGGGTAAAACATTTTCTATCGCCATTTTAGTTAAAAATTAAGCACTGCAAAATTTAATGCCTTAAAAAGTTATAACATCTTGCCTTGTTTTTATTCTTGGGTGGGCTTTGAAAAGGGTAACGATAGGTGGAAAAATATCCAGATCAGACGGCTAAAGAAGAATTTCCGGTAATAAAATTTGGACTAATTTTTATGGGAATTATTGTTGATTAAAAATTGTTACATTAAGAAAGCTAAACAAAATCTTACGACGGCTAATTGAGGCAGGAATTGCATAGGAATAAAACTTTTTTTTTCGTTTTTCCATTTGAAAATATTTCCGTGAACCACGCAGAAATCACGCGAAAAAATATTCAGTTGCAATAAAATTCCTTTAATGGAAAATCCAACCTCGCATCACGTTTTCTTTGGAAAAGGCATCATTATTATTAGAAATTTAGTTCATGACACTCCTATAGCATTTAATGATCTTTTTTCAACTATTTTCGCCTTGTACAACCGTAAATATCTTTTTATTAGACTTAACGGTATTTGTGCCTATTTATTTAATTTATTTAGTGAATTGTGGTCTTTTCAAATGTTCTTCTGAGTTCTTAGCTGTAATGTCGGGCCTAAATAGGAATGGTTTAGCGCTCTTAAGCTCATCAGTAAATCTGGGCAATATCAGTGAGAAAATTTAAATACATGAAAATGTAGGCCATTGAGAGATACAAAATTAGAAATTTGAGAACTGTGCAGTGATAACATTAATATTATGCTATATATACTTGCACTATTCAAATAATGGACTATTTTTTCCAAAAAGTCTTACTTCAGGCGAGTATTTCACAAACCCCTTGTCTTCCCTTCCCCACGTTTTGCAAACGTTAAAGAAACATGTGTAATTTAGCTCTGATATGACGTATGATATCTTAATGGGCCTCATACTGTGTAGAAACTTGATAGTATACTCCTAATGAAGGTAAAAATTATCAGCCTGTAGGGTTTCAATATCCAAACATTAGGCTATGTTTATTTTTAAAATACTCAAACGATTTCATTTGTAGGTGCCACGAATTTTATCGTTTTAACCCAATAGAAACACCAATTTTAGACAGAATACGAAAAATATATAAAATGTAGGTACTCCTCGTGATAATGTTTCGGGGTAAGCAGAGTAAAGAATGCCTGTTTGACCTATAAAAGTGGCTTCATTTTCTATTTTCTCTGAAAATATTTTTCCAATTCATCCCCATCTATTTAGTGCCTCTAAGTTTTGTTACACATTCACAGTTAATTCAGGCATGCATTGCTGTATACGTGCCTTCATGTTCCTAGGGCTTCTAAAATTATCCTTCTTTAGTGTCTATTTTCCCAACATTCACCCACGACTTCTCAGTCTACAGCTTACTCTCGTACCACACACTGCTATGATAAAGCTTTTTCGTTATTCGGCACTTATCCATTTTCTCAGCGTGGCCAACATGATAAGTATTCTTCATTCCTAAACTCCCCTTGCTGGAACATCCAACCCGCATTTTTCACGATATACTCATTTTTACCCCTATGCATCCCACATCTGGCAACTTGCCATATCTTCCCCACCCCATTTCTTCTGCATTTAGCCCACTGTTCTACTAATTCTGGCATTATCAGGTTCCGCTGCCTTGTAATAAATTCTGGAGCGAAGTCTGTGGAAAACGTAATAAAGTTCTAATATCCTATGAGCTGGACTACAGGGAAACAAAATGTTTCTCCGATCAGTTAAATTAAATCTTATTTTTCATCATTCTATTGCTTCTCCTTCTTTATTTTCGTAAAATGAATTCAGATGGAACCCGATGAACAAGTACAAAAGTTATAATATACGTAACTTGTGTTCAAAAGGAACATGTGGATTCTCTGATTGGTTGAACATACTTGATTTAATCATTTTCCAGTTTCTCTTCAATTTGAAATGTGGCTATGGAGAAGATAAAAATAGAGTGATAAAGTGAGAAACGGGGAATTTCTAGCAAGGATGAATGAAAAAAGGAATATTTTAAGTTCAATAAGAAAGGGGTTGACAAACTGGACGGGACACGTCCTGGGGAACGATTGCCTGCTGAAAAGAATATCAGAAGGAAAGATGAAGGAAAAGTGATAAAGACGAAGAAATGATGCGTTGACTGATACATATTATGAATGGAGGGAATTATGAAGAGCTGAAGGAGGCAGCACAGGATAGACGAGCGTGGAGGGAGCAGTTCAATTGAAACCTGACTGAGGACGGATTCACCATAGAAGAAGTTGCTCTTACTTATTCCAGTTAGTCTCCTGGGCTAGTTTTCTAACCCCTCTCGCAACGTCCTTAAAGCGGCCGGACACGTTGTGTGTTTATGTAGCTATTCTCGTGCAAAGGCTCCCATGTCTACAGGCTGTTCGATCTACGGTAAGTACAGTACGCCTAGGGATGGTAAAAGAAACCTTCTCCACGGTAGTCTTTTTCGGTATTCACCCCGACATAACTGTAACATGATTGCTCCCCACTTCAACTACCTCGCCTCCAGTCCTCGACCCTCAATCCAACCCAAGTGAGCATGAGTGTAGGTGAAGGTACGATACCTCGATAGGCATGAAGGCGTTTCAGGGAGTGGTAATAAGATAAGGGCTTGAGGAAAGGCTGAATGCTGCAAAGGGTGGTACGGGGGTGAGGGCAGTAACAAAAGGTAAAGGAATACGTTTCCGTGCGCGAGGGTTTAAAGGGAACGGGTGGAGGACGAAGTCAGGAAATTGGTAGAGTATGGGACAGGGTGTGGTGGAGGGGTTAAGGATCAACGGAAGGCAACGAGGCGTAACCCTAGTCGTTCCCCCCCACGCTCGCTAACATCCTGGCCTCTCCATATACCCTAACCCCACTCCCTGAGCTCTCCCGTTCCGTGGTGACGGTGGTTTGAGGCGGTTAGGGTGTGCGGGAACCCCGGGTGGATGTTTGGCACGGGAGGGGATAGGTGAAGTGGAGAGTATGTTAGTGTTCCTGGACTCAGCGGCGGCGGAGGCTAATTAGAGCCAGAGGAAAGGCCTTTCCTTCTCCCTAACCCGGTGCGCTTTCTCGCTGCCTTAATGAACCAATAACTCGCGGCCTAGCAAGGCGGATTCCACTTTAAATTCCCACTTGTTTAGATGGAGAGAGATCTCTCCCGTTACCTATTCGGCTCACCCACATTCCACTCCCTTTTTCTCCTCCACCCCCACGTGTCAAATTTGTCCTCTTACCTGGGCCCAATGGGATGTTTTTATGCGTGAAACGCGGTCTTCGACGTGTCGGGGATATCGCATTCACTCCAGGAGTGCAAATTTGACCACCTCCTTAAAGCACTGAGTAGCTCGAAAGTACGCTTCTATTTTTTCTTATATTTTCGTCATTTCACGCTTTTCAATTAAATTATTGGCCAACGCCATTGTCACTGGCGTGAATTGGTGGATTGTACTTAACAATGTAAGTGAAACGATCACTTAGTTAATCCACAATCCATATAAATCTATTTCATGACGACTCGGGATTCGTCGTGGCACGCCATTATCATCACCTGTTAATGACGCACCGTGTTAAAACCCGGGTGCCACGTTGAAACCCGGGTCTTCTTGAGATAAATTTAAAAATAAACTTCAAAATAACCCACCTTGTACTCTTAGGGCCAAGACAGACGTCCGCTTGGCTCTACGATGTATCGAAATACGATGGGAGGTGATTTAATTCGATGTTCGATATGATGTAATGAGGTGGCCTTAGATATGGACGTTAACTTCTATCGAATAATGAAGTGTAGCGATGACTCAATACGTGTCGCTACTTGCTGGGCATAGTTTTACTTTACTTACAGTCACGCCCTAGCCACTACGGGACGGAAGTAAAAACATTAGTGTGGTAATAGCCGAATTTCAGAAATCCGTTTGTAAATAGCACTGCTCGTGTTCCATCATGGGTTTGTATTAATTACAGTGAACATTTATGTGCATATTTAACACGCATCATACGTGATGATTGCTATAACTCTGTAGATAAAGTACTAGTCTTGTAATAAGTACAAATTTTTCTTCATAAATATAAAAATTATGGTGCATATGAGTATTTTACTTTTTACCAATAATTCTTCCTTCGGCAGGTCTATTATTTGTTTACATGTCGCGAAAATGTGATTAGTATTTCATGAAATGCGATGAGAATTTGTCGCGGAACTGAAAGCTATTTGTTCTGCCACAGAAGTTCTTGCTAATGGTTACACGTTTAAGTATTCAGCGAGTAACTTCTAAGATAACTGTCGTGGAAGCATATGCTATGTGTATAGCCCCCGATAGGATATGTATCGTTTTCAACTTTAGCTGTGTCGTTGATTTGACGTTTAGATGTCGATCGTCCAGGCCAAGTACTAATAGGTAACTTGTGTGGCAAGCGCTCAATCTCGGGGCTGTAACTCTGGAATAAATGGGAAGTATTTGAAAGTATTAGAGATGAAAAAGAGCATAAATATGAGGAGTCGTTGGAAATAGCAGAATTAGGTAACTGATATTCCTTGTAATCCAAAATTGACAATAATGGCCGGGAAACAACCAAAAATGGCTAAATTTCAAACTTAAGTGCAATGCAAGGCACGGTTTTTCTTAATATGTTTGCATTAATATGTTACGCTTCTTTCTTCATACAGCTATTATACAGTTAAAGGGTGTATCTGAAGAAATTCATGATAGCATTTTTACCTACAATTGAGGAATAATAACGCATTGAAGCTTTTGAATGAGATGCGAAATTCAAAATAGTGCGATGGATGGCGCATTGAGTTAAATTTGACGTGCACTACTAAAATCGTAATGCAGTATTTATCGTTTAGTAAAAATCGTTTTAAAACGTTGCTGTATTGTATACAGTGCAAAGATACGGCACATATGCGAGTGAAAACTACCTACTGTCGAAAAAGAAATTGTATATACCCGAGTTTAAACTTAAGTTTCAAGAAAACGGCCTAAGCAATCCCAATGTACGTGGTACCAAATTGTAGCTTGTTTTATTCTATGTTATATGAAAAAGAAGAAAAAATTCTTAAAACCATTTTGGACATGTTATTTGGGCATAAACAAAGTGCCTATTTTTTCGCCTTTCGGCGAAAATGCATTACTTTAAACCTCTCTACAGTCGCAATGGAGATAGTATTTGACACCAAAATTTAATATTGTCTGTATTAATCTTTTAATAATATACTGAAGGACTTTCATTTCATTTTAATAAATAAAAAAGGAGTTGTTGTAAAAAATATGCAACAACTTTTTCTAGTCGCTCGGTTGCCGTACGCAAACAACGTTTGAACCATTTTAAAGCCCTTCTCTATCGTACGAGCAAGCAAGTAATGCTAAAATGTTACGTTTCTTCAGCGATTTATTACTGATTTTTATTTATTTAGGATTGAGAACGGTACGGCTGGGCGAAGCGGCGGAGGGGAGTTGCAAATGCTCATTCCGCCCGAGGTCGTCTAGGGATCGCCCTTTCGTCTTGAAGGAGATTGAGGCAACACTGGGACCACAAAATCTTTTGTTCTTGTCCGCGTGTCTTTCACGGCTTGAATCTTACTCTGTAAAAGCAAAAAATAAAAATCAGTAATTAATCGCTCAAGAAACGTAACATTTTAGTAAGTTTAAAGTCATGGATTTTCACCGAAGGGCAAAATAATGGGCACTTTTTTTGTTTATGCCCTAATAACATGTCCATAAATGGCATTAAAATTTTTTTCTTCTTCTTCATGTTATGTAAAATAAAACAAGCTAAAATTTGGTACCACATACGTTGGGATTGATTGGGTCGCTTTCTTGTAACTGAAGTTTTAACTCGGGTATCTATAACTTTTTTTTCGACTCTAGAGAGCTAATGAACAGTTGTGTTAGCGATAATAAATAATGATATAAGGGGGTCGAAATAAGCAATGGATCATGGAAAGAAAGAATATTTAGGCACCATTGTGACTCTCGTGGATAAAAAACTATTTTAAAACAGATAAAATAATTTAAGAGGTTAGTGTAGGGTACTGCGTAAGTAGATGTTTGTGATTAACGTAATTGCGAAGGTGATCAATAACTACACCTTGGTGCAAAGTTTGATTCCCATTTCCTAAGTTACATTTATGCATAGTTCTTCCCTTAGTTACGTTATGATAATCAAGAAGGAAATAATTTAAATTACTTTGGTTTCAATTTTGTTGTGATTTTTATTACACTTCAAGCACAAATCTTTCCGCAAGTGCCCATAGCTGTACAGTTTATCATACGTGACGCACCTTTAGAAGATCACTCGTGTGGAAATCGATTCTCTCTAGCTGTATTGCGGTTTCAGTTCACGTTGCCTCCGCTCACGGCCACACCTCACATCACACCTCTGTCATTTTGCTTAGCGCGTTGGATTAATGGAATTATGGACGGACTGAGTTGCCGACTAAATATTATACGATAGGGCTATTACCGTTATCAAATGTGCATCAAATAATACCATTTTGAAAGCACCAGTTCTGCGTGAGGTTTATTTCACTACGTGACGATTAACCCCTTGGTGAAATTGCCTGTTTTCTATTACCAACTAATGATAAATCATCTTTTGAAAGAATTAAATATTGTAAAAAGATCAGACCATATCATAACCGTATTCTTAATTGGTGTGGAGGTTTAGGGTTTTAATTTAACTTAAGCGTCAGTTCAAATGCCCTTTTATACTCTAATATCTGTGTATTTTTCTTCCTTTGAAATTATTTCCTATACAAAATCGAATCGCAGGTCTTACTAAAAATTGATGAAAAATGTTATACCAGTAAAACTGAAAAAGATTTATTGAAATCTTTCGCTATTTTTTAAGATAATATTCCTCACTCGGAAGGATTTTACTAAAAATCGGCGTCAATTTGTAATTGTAAATTATTAATTTAAGGTAGAAAAGTACATTAAATTGTACATTGATTCGAATCCTGTACTAATGGATGCTTTTTAATTTACATGGGGTAAGTGTATGCGTTTTCATTGATGTGAGATTGTTATCAGTGCCAACATGGCATAGATTGCTTCTCTTTTCAGCATGCTTTAGCTCGATCTTTTTTATATAATGATTGAAATACGCTTTATTATACAATCCATAAAGGCAATAGTATTGCTCTGATAGCCCTTTTTTCTATTAGTATCGGAATAGAGCCGGGGTGTTTCCCATGGGACAATGCCATACGAGATAAATTGCCTGTGATTAAAAATTGAAAGGGCTATTGTTTTTGCTCACATCATATGGCAAGAAAAGTTAGATTTTAGTTCCAATAATGGAATGTTTTCATGTCTAGATACCTCGTTGGCAGGCGCGTAGCCAGACTTTGATTTCGGGGGGGGGAGGGTTTCCGAAGAGTAAGCATGTTGATGGTTGCCTGATTACATTGAGAAGGTGAATGGTAAGAACTTCCCAACGAATAGATACAAGAAAGAAAAGAATGAGATGGCGAATAACGAAATACTAAAAGGTGCAGTTGGTTATGAATGAATGCAAGCTTTTTATTGTATTCTGTTTCAATGCATTGCTCTCTTATACAAGAGAAACTGCGATACATAGAAAAACATGACGAAAACATCGAGGACCGTATCAGGTGTTCAGGGATTGTCCAAGTGAATGTACTGGAGAACACGACCATTAAGTCTGTTCTGCGCACAACAAATTCTTAAATATTTCTTCATATATCTAAGAGTTGAAAAAATGTTTTTCTGTTGCAGATGTTACTGGCAGGTCACACAAAATCTCCAGCATCTGTCGCACCGCTTGGAAGATGTCTTAAAGTCTACAGAACCAAAGAGCAGAGATCCAGAAAGAACGCAAATTTAACATACAGTCGACCAACGAAGGGTTATAAAATAACAATCACAAAAGCCAACGAACGAAAATTTCGATGAAATCGCAATTGCTTAAGAAATGTGTAATGATATGCTCTCAGAATAAAAGAAGGGTACCATGAGAGCGTCTAAATCATTTCTTGGTGGGTCTGCAAATTTCAACAAATGCCAATGGTAGTGTCATTTCACCAAAAAACTTCGCTTGAGGGTGGAAACGATTTGGGCAGAGATTGAATCTTGTTGCAACAGTCTTGAAGTGAGCCGCAGGTATCCTTGCGTAATTGTAGAGTTGAGAGTTCTGTTGACGTTCAAACATTTCCTTAGCATCTTTCTGCCAGCAGAATTCTAAATTGACAAGTTGGCTACCTCGTCCATGACTTCTCTTCTCTCACCCAGTGTTGGGCGCAAACAAAAAGCATCAGAGAGCATCGCCACAGCACAACAGTCAATCGTTCATTCGTGGATTTGTGACCGAGATCATGAGTTTCTCGCACAAATACATGGGTTCTTGACCTCAAACATATCTAATGCTACCAATCTTGTTGGCATCGTAAATCTGATGGGAGTCATAATGCTCCTCTATCATAAGTTATTGAAATTCCTCCCGAAATACATTAACAGCGGCAGTGTTGGCACTAAGTCATTGTCCTTGAATACTAAGTTCACGAATGCCATGCCTCTCCTTGAATCTGGTGAGCCACCCTGGCGAAGCATAAAGCTCACCTTCCAGTCCCAAAACCTTTTTGAAAAATTTCGCTGTCTCTGGTACAACAACCCCAGAAAGAGGTGTGCCTTCAGTTAGTCTCTAAATAAAAAATAAAGAGGGGCGGGGTCTACCTCTTCGTATCAAGGTTGTTTGATGGATTTGCGCTTTGAAAGTCGTGCAGCATGGTTATAATTCCTAGCATACTCCATAAATTCGGTTTTCATTTTTTAATGACGCGTACCGTTCAAATTTTAATGCCATAATCTCTGAATAGTTTTATCCCCGGTTCCTATTTTTCCAACCTGTCAATCCGTTTAAGTTTCTGTTTCACTGTCAGCACAATTTTACTGCATTTATCAGCTATGATACCTAGCTACGGGTTGACAAATTATTCACTGGCCAAATGAAATAAAAATGGCACATGGATGAGGACACCACTTTGAATACGATATGATCAAGAAAGAGAATTATCTTCCCTGATGTGATGGCGTGAAGCTGGGTTCACGCGACGGAAAACGTCGCGGAAGAGGAAAAGCCAATCACAGACCGGCAGAAAGTAGCAGAGGAATTTTGCTTTTTGAGAGCAAAATATGACGTCAAAACGTAGAGGAAGGAAGCGGGTGAATGAAAACAAAATGGATGAAGCGGGGAATAAACAAAACGAGAAAAAATTTCTTATTTGGAAGATGTTAAAGCCGACATTAAGAAACCTCCATTGACGCTACTTCACTGATTTTGACCTCGCTTTCTTGATCTCAATCTAAGCCCTGAAATGTGACAAGTTTCCTTCGGTGTGTATATTTGACACTGATCTTCATTTGATATTATAATCATCAGAAGGTTTATTTTTGTACCCTTGTCCTTTCATCGAGACGATGTCCCCCTTATATCAGACAGAAGGAGAGCTGCAGTCGAAGCGTTTCCCATATAGCAGGTGGCGGGTCCGCCTCTTAACCGGCCAATCGACTTGTGATCGACTGTATGCTCTTCCGTTTTCCGCGCCTTTTTTCCGTCAACTTGATAAGCAGTCACTACATCGAAACATTGACACACACATCTGCTCAATAGTGTTGAAAAAATGTAATAACCAAAAAGTAACCATGTTCCAAATGTTTTAGTTGAAGACGAGACCACTCATGTTGATTGTGGGTGAAGAAAATCCCAATTTTCCTTGGACCCGTCCACAGCAAGAAGCTACCACTCACTACCAACCACGATACACGACACGTGGTAGCGCCGCAACGCTTGGACGTACGGTAGAGCTAAAAACTAAAGGACTCGCTATATAGCGAAGAATATTTTACTATTCCACACTCTCAGTCTACAGTCTCGGTTATAGCAGCGATGTTTAATGTTTGTGTTATAATACATATAACATATTCTCTCTCTCCCCCTTGTCTTCTTTTCTCTTCCTCTATTTTTCTCATTTTCCCTTCCTCTTTTGTTTTCTCTTTTTCCTCGCCGGGGGGGGGGGGTTAACCCCCAACCTCCCCCCTGGCTACGCGCCTGCTCGTTGTCACACCCCGCGTGTACTATTCACGAATATTTCTCGATGTTTTTCAAGCCAGAGCTCTTTTATTTGTTTCTGCCCACTTGTAATGCATTTTCATTTGTCTTCCATGTCTCCAGCTAACATGGCATTGAGATCGACTCCTTTTACAGCCCAAGCTCAGGAATGCCTTCCATTCTAGCCCGCCTCCACTCAAGGCGACTGGCCACCTATGCCTTGACCATCGCCCGTCGGGAAAGGCTTTTGTATGTCGCTTAGGCAGTCCTTTGTGTAACCGGACATGCCTTTAAAAAAATACCCACCACTCTTACACGTTACGTCTGAAACGGCGATTTACGAATAAAAAAAATTGGGCTATGTGATGCAGCACAGGACAAAGGAATGTTACGTTTGTGCACGTATATCTGAGAAGGCTAAGATTTAGGAGTAGGAGGACGAGGGATACTTCGGGAGATATATTACGCTATGTCACGTTTTGGTGAAACATACCAGACATTCTCATTTTAGTGTATTGATAACGAGGCTTATAATTTTGATAATTTTTGACTCATATTTCATAGCTGATGTCAGAATTCAATCTTTCTCCAAATCTCTCGATTCTTGCATGGACGAAATTAGGATTACTCAGCATTAATTTGCCTAAGCCCACTTGCATGAATAATTTATTTTCTGTTTAGGCGTTTCATCAAATAACATACTGCTTGAAGAACTACGACATTAGAGTTATTAACCAATATCATATGTGTATGTAGTCAGTGCTAAAGTCATGTCTAGATTCTCATGTAGTCTGCCTAACCTTTTGTTTTGCATTCCATTGCGTTGTTGGTGGCCCATTTGTCTTCGAAATTGAAAAAAAATCAATGAAGTTATTGATAAATATCTGTTACGATTAAAATGAATGTGGATGATTCTCACTCGTGTACCTTTAATTCTGGGAACTCTTAAATGAAATGAAGGAATGGTAAAATAGTAGCCTCTGAGCCAACCTTGGGAAGAAGTAATGCATTCTAAGTGTAATTTATGGGTTCTCGGTTCCCTTGCGTTGGGAATTTTGGCTCCATTTCCCCAAGTGCATTATAACTAATACACTCTAAAAGAGGTTCTGAGTGTCTCGTAAATAATAGTCGTACTATGCTTGAAAAGGATTTATATCTGGAAACAATTGATTCTTGGGCTTCCTGCACATGCTCTGACGTCGAATAAAATTTTTATTTCCACAGATTTTGGAGGAAATTTGATGTCTTTAGGAAATTGCCTACCTGGTATATTTGTAATTTGAAATATATATTCCATGAGATTTACTGAGATGAGGTTTACTTATGCCTTTTTAAGCTTGACTTTGGACGAATTTTTTTTAATAACATACTGGAATATGAATTACAAAAACAGATTTGATGAGGAAGTCTACGAGTACTCTTACTGATTATCCATGCAGAAGGTGATGCATTTTATTCACTAAACTGAGTTAAATTATGATTTTTAAATGTCTTATTATCTCAAAATGAGGTATGTTATTTATCTTTCTCGTATTTTTGGCTGAAAAAATAAGTGTATGCTAAAATGTTTTATACTAATATTAAAAATTTGAGCGTTATATTCCAATGAGGACTTTCTCCAGTAAACAGTTTTTACATAATAATACAGACGGGATGCTTGTTGGGTTTAGCTAGGTATTTAATGTTTCGGGAAACAATAGAATTTCTTGAGTAAACAATATGTACTTCTGCTTTAAAGTATTTTACATAAACCGCAGTAACTTGCAACACAAATTGTTTCATTCATCTTGCATGAGTAACTCAATTTGCGTATGCTTAGAACATTGAGGTATGGTTAAGAATTTTTCCATGAGATGAGCACAGCTTACTATAAGGACGAGTAATAAGCTGTTTAACTTGCCGAGATCAAACTCAGAATATAGGAGTTTTGCTAAAATTATTTTTGCGTCATTTGAAGGAAAGGTACCTAAATATTTCCAAGATTTGAACAATGTAACTGCAACTATTGAAAGTGTTTTGGACTGAAAAATGAAGGAGCTATGATATTGAAGGAGTTATATCGTACCTGTTCTTAATTCACGGTAGTGTGTTCTAAAATACTCTGAGTGAATGAATAATTAGATTTTCGAACATTATCATTCTGGGAGTGAGAAAATCTAAAAATGATTCAAGTTATCAGAGAGGCAAAATGTTAAGATTTTTTTAGAAGATACAAAAAATATTCAGTAGAAAGCTAGCCTATATACACCATGACAATGGGTAATTTATAGTGTCATTTTTATTACTTAAGAAATGATTTAAATAATAATCAGAAGTCTTTTCTGCCCTTTTATTCATGAATGTAACCTATTCGTACTGTAAATATTTTTGCTAAGCTTATTCCATTGTTATCATAGGACATAAGTGTAACTTGAGCGTTATTCCAACCATGTATATCTAATAATATGCCTTCATACGGTGAATGGCATTTATTTTGCTTGTACAAATCGTAAAAGTCATGGATTTATTTATAATTATAAGGGTGATGATGATTACCTAGTAAGTAGTAGCATAATTCAAAGAAACATTTACCCTAATGCAATAATTTACAAAAATTTGAGAAAAAAATACTAGAAAACGGAGCAAATTGACTTGAGCTCTTATAATATCATGAACACTTAAGGCAAAGTCAAAATACAGAAAATCATGATATATTTATTAATTATTCAATCGTGTCCCACAGCAATTAAAAGAAAACGAATCTTCGGCACTCAGGAACTGAATACTAAAACTTTCATCGTCATTTTGCTCAACAAAATTTAGAAAAATTTCAATTCCCATCACAGTATGAAACTATTGTTTCAAATATGCCGTCTTTTGAACTCCAGTCAGTTCAGCAACCGAAGGAGTATATTGACGGCTGATTCCCGAATCCGACTCAAAAGGGATCGCGCTCTCAATTAGAAGATTTCTCTTCCATTTTTAGCAGACTTCATTTCTCTCTTGGAAGCGGACAATGAGCCCAAATAGATAGAGAAGAGCCAGACAAAAACCATGACGGTAAATAAAACCCTGCGTCTTTAAAAATGATGGAACGCCCCGAAAAAGGATTTAATCCCGAGGAAAAACCCATCATTAATCAATCAGTTTCTGAGAGCTGGGAAAAATCCTCATTCCCTTCCTGGATTCCGTTTTCCGCCGACCGCCAGCGCAGGTTCGCAGCAATCTGGTGAACAGGATGTCTTCCTGGAAGGCAGCCGCCCACACCCGAAAACTCTTTTTAATTCCTCGATCTTCCGATTCCGAGCTCAATCAACACTTCTACAACGGCTTGGATGAAGAAGAATGGACTTCTTCTTCCTCGGATTTTATCCTTTGACGCGTTAATCTCTGCTGATGCCGACGTGCGCTACGGTCTATACCGGTAACCAACAATCCAGTCGAGAGATGGAGGGAAAAAAATAAGCAAGGGAAGAAAGGAGGAGTTGAAAACGTCCTTTGTCTCGCCCTGCTCTCCGTGTTTCATTCGTATCCACTCCACATCTGTCTCTCTCTTTATGCCCTTTCATTCAAGGCCTTCCCCTCCTCTGTACATTGCCCCCCGCCCTCTTTCGTCCCGTCCCGCCCCATAGCCTATAGCCTTCTCCGTCGACGAATACCCACTTTATGAAGCTTTCACAAGATTGATCCCAATCGATCAGCGGCGACGCAACCGTTTTTTCATCCGGAAATATTTGCCCCTTGCTTCTCTATTGTCGATATCCTTCTTTTCGATTCGGTCTCGCGAAATAAAAAAAAGAACCGTCCTTACTTATTCCCCATCTCCAAAAAAAGCCTTGTGATTTTGCCCTCGGTCGGGGAAATGATGATTCAAGAAAAAATAAAACCGTGCATGAAAGGAAGAATTGAAATTTTCTTTACTTATTTTTTCCATCAGTGCGAGATACGTACTCTTTGTGCAAACGTATTGAAAATCGTGCCCAAAGTTATCAATGCAAATGCAACGTACGAAAGGAAAAAAAAAATTCCGATTTCCACTCGGTAAATATTCAAAAGAACACGTTTCAATATTTAGCACATGACGTTCTGGTTCACTCGATGGCCTTGTGACGATTTCTTAACCACAGGATACTTCAGACTTTTTTAAATCGTAATGTGGAAAAGTGTAACCAAGCCTTTCGACGTATCGCAAACACAAAATTCGTCACTCATAAAAGAAACATTTGGGTTTTAATGGTGTGGATGTGATTAGGATTCGGAAATGTATCACTCCTCATCGGGAAAATGTTGTTTTTTACGTCCCTGTTAATTTAATAATGCAGGTTGTAGTGTAATTATCGCTGCTTGGTGAATTTGCCTCATAAAGCGTGAATAATGCATCGGAGTATCTCGAATTTTTATGCACCGTCTTGCTACTTTTTCCTGACGGCTGAATGTTTGGTCTGAATTCTAGCGTATATGTTTCTCAAGGAAGGCTCGTTCATGTTACCCTAATGAGCGGTGGATTAGAGAGTGAGGGAGCTTAGCTCCTATAAGGGGAGGAGCGACCACAAAATAGTTCAGAATAATTTTTGAACCAAGACCTCCTCGTGCACTGAATCACAAATTTATTTCTCCCCCTCCCTAGATATCCACCCTGGTCATATATTCCCATTAGATGTTGCCACCGTTATAATTCTTCAGACTCTAAAGGAATTAAATTCCATTTAGATCAGCTTAATTTACCTCGCAATTCCTGGCAAATTTGTCCGGGATTAATTTATGTCCCGAAAAGGCGTAGTATGTATGCTGGTTCGGTACGGGGGAAGTGGGGCTGTAGGGTTGGCCTCGTCTGTGGAATCCCGTCGGACGTTGGTATGGCGTCCCCAAAGCCGTGCAACGCCACTCCAGTGTTCTACTTGCTCGTTAGCCGGCACTGTCATCTAATTACCATTCCGATCGCTATTTAAAAAATAAAAATAAAATGATTCACGGCTTCTCCTTTTAATGGAGCAGGTTTTAATTAAGTACCCTTCTGATCCCCTCCCTCCCACTATTGCTCGTAAATTAGCGCACGCCACAGTAAACCCAAAGGTGATTGCTAAGTTAGGAAGTTTTAATGCATCCGTGAGCATAAATAGGACGGAAGTATGGGGAAGAGGCGGGAGTGGGTACGCTAGCTAGTTATTAAGGAGAGAATATTTCTGTCTGGTCGCTTTGGTTTTGTTCCGATGATTGAATCTGAATGACAATTTGAGTCTGAAAATTTGGGTAATTAGCAATGCGACGTCAACGATAGCCGTTATCACTGCTCTATCGGAAATGAAATGGCGTCTCTCTCTATGGCTAATTTTTAGCCTATTTTTGAGACTGCTCAATAAACTTTCCCATTTACGGATAAAACTGAGGCTCAAGTGCGGCATTAAGTCTATCATCAAGATATTTGAGGCAGAAATGATGGAGATTGGTGGAAATTTTGGGATATAATTTATTACGCTGGATGAATTGAATAGAATTAATGATAACACACTATGCACAATGTGACCGGCTGGATATAACTAACAATAAATTGGAGAGCCATTGAAGCACGGACAAAATTGTATATTTAAGTAAGCAAGATAATGATAAATCAGCTAGTTTTCCTCGGTGTCTTACATCTGCATGATTTTAACAGATTTCTTTACGTTATAAGTACACGCATGATGTTAACCTTTTGTGCAATGCTTGCCAATGCTCCTCTACAAGATATTTCAATCTTTTGCTTTCAGTCTTCATCTGAATATTGGTTTGCTTACGCTATTCTCTCCAATTTCTTAAATTAAGAGTAACATTCCTTTTTTAAGTTATCTATTGCACATGCTGAATTATTTAAGCGTTATCTTCTTTGACTTCATCGTTATTTCTGTGGATTATTTTTTCTCACTCTTGATTTTATGAGCTCGTTGAATCTCCAATTGTGGGTAATCATTTTGTCGCTCCAATTTTTTTCTACAGTTTTTCATTATTGGAGAATCCTTTCTCCCTAAGGCTGCTTAGACCTTATAAATTGTCGCTTTTAGTGCATTTCTTCATTTATAGTTTTCAATATTGGTAATCTAGGCATTTAATAAAAATTTCATCATTTATAACGCAGTTACTGAAGTTTAACAAGCTGATTTATAAAAGTAATGAAATCAAAAAAGATACATAGGCCGTCCATTTGAAATTCCTGTGCAGGACCCAAAAAACACGATGAAGAACAAATTATCATATAAATTTGAATCTCCTTTTTCTCACAATTTTGTTTTTAACCATGGTTAGTATAGAGAAGGAATTCAACGACTATAACAGATTTTAAGTGCAGTGGGAGAAATGGCATTTATTAAGTACTCTTCCAATTTGGGCAGGGAACCAGAAATTTTTCTATTCAGCTACTGTTAAAAATAATTTTCTATAATTTCACGATCTAAAAGCCATTTTACTTTGCCTTTTGGAAATTTTTTACAGTTTTTCCCTTTTTGGAATGCTTTTTAAAATTGCTAACGTTTCTACAACCGCTCATATATTTTGTGTATTATTTTATGGATTCGTGTGTGGTGAGAATTACACTGAGCGTCGCGGTTCCCAGCAGAAATTTTCCAAGAATTATAATGCTCCAACGAAACGAATTAATGAATTCGCATCCATGAAAAGCTTAAAAGAGGCTCTGTGTCAAAGTATCTCTACGATATACCCGACCCGTATTTAGGTTGAGGGGAATAGGGGTTAGCGTAACTCTGGTGTATGCCGAGACAGCGTGTTTCTGTTTCTGTGGGAGAGTCTGGAGATAAAATTGCTTTTGGCTATGGGGTCCACCCGCATATACAGAGCTAGCGACCTTTTTGAATGCACGCCTTCCTTCGTTGTTGTTCGGTTGAGAAACAAGTCTGCAAATTAGGGCATTTGCCTCGTCGGAAAAGAATTCAAGACTTCCCCAGTCTCGCTATCTTACTCTCTTACAAAGGCGTAACCAAGAGGAGTGGGACTTGTGCATGTGGATAATGCGAGATACGCCATTTCGGATATTTCAAAAAAATATATCTATCCTGACCCTTAAAGTCAGGCTTACGTATTTTCCATTTTTCTTTGTATTAAGAATAACTGCCATAATTCAGTGTGGTGAAGGTTTTACGGGTTTTCTACTTCTTACATGCATGATCTTCAACATGATGAAAAGAAGTAGAAAACTTCAGCATCACAGCAATCATACTAAGTTTTCGTAATAATAGTTTTTATTTATATTATTATCCACGTTTTCTCAATTTCAACCCAGGTTTCAATGGATGACCTGAAGTAGATTATGTGAACTTAAAGGGAAAGAAAATTACGATTACCCTTCTACAAATATTCCTCTATTTATGGAAAATGAGGGGGTGGAAGAGAATGAGTTACGGGACAACAAAAGTGTGGAGACGTATACCCAGCAAAAAAATCGGGGGTAGGCGCGATTGGGATTTGCTTTTAACTTGTAAACTTACTCTTAAACTGGCAAATACAAACATCTTTAGGTAGAACTGTCAATAATCCGAAGTACATGCCAGCAGGTTAAAACAACAAATGATAAAAAATATGTCGTTGGTGACAACCTTATCAAAACAGTTCTCCTAAGTAAACATTTATCAAAATTAATTTCTTAAGTTTCTTAAGTTTTCATGCTTAACAACAGTGCACAGTTTTTTATTGAAATAATTTTCACTCCTCTATCACCCTTCTATTATTTTTAATACTAACGTTATTTCTTTTCATCAATATAATTCGTGGTAACCGTTCAATTTATTTTAGTTCTACCGCTGAAAATGTATTATTACCAAAAATTATTACCAAACCAGATGCAAAAGTGCGGTATTAAAACTCACAGTTTGAAAAAAATTTTATTTATTTAAAGGCAGTGTTTTGAAGGAAAGCCTGTGATACTCATGCACATAAATCAGCGTGGTCAGCAATCCGAAACTAGCTGCTGGTAAACCAGCGCCGAAGAAAAACCTGGAAATTTTTGTCAGTATGCACTTCTCCATGGAAATGTTTATTCCAGCACCACTAACTTTCGTTAATTTTTGTCATTAATACGCGAACGGTAAAGAAACTTAAGATTTTGCGTTTCTCAGACCTACAGATGGGTTTTGAGCATGCCATATTTTTTTCATTATCGATCGGCTATAGAACTTGGTGTTTATTTCGGGATAGGATCATGCAACGGAGACCATTTGCCTCATTAAACGTTGGTGAACTTTTTTCTGGGGGTACAATTGATTTGGGAATGGAGGATGGGTTAAAAGCACTCGGAATCATCTTACTCGTTAATTTACTCATTATCATCCCTGAATGATGTGCTTTGATGAAACTTCTGTAATCCGGGGGAAGTATCACTCCTCGCTTGAAGGGAACACATAATTTTTACAAAAGTAAGATATACCGTTGTGGTTAATTTGTGCACAGCTTCAATGGAGACGACCAAATTTCAGCTTATGATACTTATCAACTATAGTTGCAACGAGGGAGTTTTGTATATCAATTGGGACAAGGCATAGGAAAGATACATGAACAGCGCGTTCCCTTCGGTGGTGTTAGTTAGCCATAGGTTTTGTGTACGGGTTAGTAGAAGGCGCGGGCAGACTGTTTTCTGCCGTATGATATGGTATTTTGTTCTCATTTTTATGTCAATGTGTAGGTTCTTAACCCTTGGCGCAACCTTTTGTCAATCCTGACGCTTTCCTTCTCTCTAACTTCCTCCACAAAGAGCGTGGAGTGCGAATCAGGCCGCCCGCCCCTGGAGGGCAAAGCAACCGAGACTGCTCCCTTCCCATTCTGTGCCTCCTCTTCCGCGTGTCTGTCTCCGTCTGCCATACACTCACCGAAACCCAGCCATTCCCCTCTTGAAGGGCAATCCTTAATTATCATATCCTCGCGTCGCCGACTCACTTGAACCATAGCCTCGCTCCCTTCTCATCACCTCTCTCTCTCTCTCCCAGAAATGCTACACGTTGGATAAAGGCAAGTCGTTGTGTATGTGTGCGCAAAGGGCGCCCGCCATTGCTGAGTCGGAAGAGCTAAGAATCGAAAAACAAACGTCCCAGCCTTTCCCATTCTCTCTACCCTTCCTTCTCGTCTACCATACATCTACCCGTCTGTGAGTTATTCACGCCGGTTCATTGCTCATTAAATGCGAGCTTCACGCCACCTCTCCCCCGACTCCACCCTTCCTCCTCCCGCCATGCTCTGGGCGCCTCCCCCTTCCTCTCCCGGCCCTTATGACCCGCGACACAGTCGAGGGCCTTTTCAATTGGGTGCGCCGGCTTACGATGCGTGTCGATCTCGCCTGCCCCGAGTGCTATTCCGACTCTCTCTGTCTTCCTCTCCACTCGGTGCCATAATCACATCTCTCTATCCCTCGTTCACGGCCTCACTCTCTTGGTTTCCACTCCTTTTGTGTTCGTTTCGTAAAGGGAAGAAAACTTCTCTTTATTTCACGTCGACATTTTTTTTTAAATAAACCTATTGCGTACTTTTTTAATCCGTCATTCGTTGCTGCCCGAGCGGCGTTGGAAAAATAATTAGGTTCCGAGGAGATTCTAAGTATGGTGGGCGAGGATAGGAAAATTTTGGATGTAATCAAGGATGGGAAGGTTAGGTGGCTGGAGGAAGTAACAAGGGACTAAAGGTTGCGTAAGACTATGATAGAGGAAAAGATCATAATGATTAAGAGTAAAGGCAATTTTCCACGTAGATAAATTTTTATTCGACCAAGGTTTCGATGTACTACATCATCATGAGGCACAAATAAAAAAAACAAAAGTATGTATGTACTCCTCTTGTTTTGTAGTACATCAAAACCCAGGTAAATTATAAATTTATCTACGTGGAAAATTGCCTTTACTCTTATTCTTTATAGGATAGACATGAGAGTAGACTTAACGCCGTTTATTCGACCAAGGTTTCGATGTACTACATCATCATCAGGCACAAATAAAAAAACAAGAGTAGGTATGTACTCCTCTTTTTTTGTAGTACATCAAAACCTAGGTCAATTAAAAATTTATCTACGTGGAAAATTGCCTTTACTCTTATTCATTATAGGATAGACATGAGAGTAGACTATACGCCGTGGGTATGAGTTGTCTGAGGAGTGTTTGCGGCAAAAGTAGGAATAATAGGGTCAGGAATGAGTGGATTACAAATGAATGTGGGTAAGATGCTCCAGTGATGAACAAATATGAAAGGAGTGTGCTTCGTTGGTTTGGCTATGTTGAGAGAATGGTTGAGAATCAAAACGAAACGGATATATAAGAGTGGAATGAACGGTGCGAGAGGGAGAGGTAGGCCGTGAAAGTTGTGGTTGAACGTGGGTGAGGAAATTCTTAGGAGGAGGAATAGTAGGAGTCTTAAAAACAGGAGGGCGTGTATGAAGCAGTGTAGGGGGGTAAATGAGGCAAAAGGGGTTTGCGAGGGTAGGTCAGTGTGGAGGAAATCATTGAAACTGAGTTAGGTGTACAAATATGTA
The DNA here is from genome assembly GCA_963169105.1 of Ceriagrion tenellum. Lineage (NCBI taxonomy): Eukaryota > Metazoa > Arthropoda > Insecta > Odonata > Coenagrionidae > Ceriagrion > Ceriagrion tenellum. The sequence continues at coordinate 80,721,393 of OY720643.1, read as the reverse complement.
TGTATGAGTGAAACTTAGTGACTGTGCCTACCCCGGAATGGAACGGTGGGATTGGTATGTATGTATGAATTTTCTCCACCACATCAAGCCTGATACTTCTCCTTAAGAGGGTAAGATGTTATTTTAGTTGAGCAAACGGAGAAGGGGATGAAAGAGAATAGCCTTCATGGGCGGGAAGAAGTAGGGTAGATCGTACGCGGAGGCAAAATGCAAGAGGTGGAGATGGCCCTTAAAAGTTGGAAACTTAGATGATTTTCTTTGACTTTTAAAATAGGATAATTTTAACCGTTAGAATACTTAAATGACTGAATGAGGCCCTACCAGCATTACATCGTGTACATAAATACGTCTTTTCACGTCCGTCGTGATAAATTCCAAGTTTGGGAGTATATGGATTCTAATATTTCTTCCGTTGTCCTCACTTTCGGGACGTTATCACTGAAATAGAGCTTAACTAAAGAATGTATGGTTGAACATAATCATTTGCTGATGTATACTTTACTGCTGTGAGAAATTAACTTGGAGAGAGTATTTTTTATGTGAAATCGATTACTGATTAATGTTCAGATGACAAGTTTAACTGGTATTTTTATCCTGGGTCTTTGTGTCTCAATCTAAATAGTTTTCCTTATACTTGAAGTGGAGCTATAAAAATATCTTGTAAGGATGAATCAAGATGTGGATGAAGAATTTGTTACCTCTAAGTGTTTTTTTTTAAATTTTCTAACAGCCATAGAATGGGAAAAATTGTTTTAATGGTATCGCAACATGTCAGACGGAATATTTTGTGAATATTCTAAAAACCTTGCAAATGAAACCATTTTTTATTCAAGAGTCAGTATTATCATAATTTAACAAGTTAGCTGAGTAGACTTTCATTTCTGGATCTCATATTTGAATGATAAAATTAGAGGGTTAGAATTGGCTAGGGGATATCATCGTATGTGATTCTAGAAAGCGGCGCGTTCACATTATACCTGGAAAAAGCCCTTTCATTCTTGTATTATTGAAAGTGTTTCGTGTGCCTTTATAATTGAAAAAATTAAAATAAATATTTAAAAATTAGCAAAAGTACTTAATGCATGTTTTAAATTGTAATTTGAATGGTTATATATGAATGAACCCAGAAATCATTAATAACGTTATCGACCATTATAGTATAGATAATAAAAAGGTTCTTGAATATTTGATCATTTGTGTATTTAACTTACAGCCAACGTTTTGCCAAATAAATTGGAATCTTCGGGGTATTGAGCTGAATATTGTACAGTAGCAAAGTGAAATGTAAAATATATAACAAAAAATAAGAAATAGTGTCAAACGAAAAAAACGAGGAATTTAATACATAGACAACAAATATTCAGGAATCATATTATTAGCCAGAAATTAGGGGTCGTGATTGGCAGAAAAAGGCGTACTGAAAACTGTTTGAAAAAACTATATTTATTCTTTTGAAAATATGAACTGATTTGAAATTTATTGACATAGGTAGAATATAATTCACTTAGAATTACTTTCTGGTTTCGTTTAGAATATATGCTATGATGAACTAAAACATGTTAACTAACTTTTTCACGGGAACTATGAAGCTCCTCGCGCGGGTAGGAGTTACCCCAGAGTAGCCGTGGGCTTAAGTGGCACCATTGCATACTAAAGCACATTAGGGTCGAATCGCAAGAGTCTCTTGCCCAATCCTACGCAGTGCCTGAAGGAATCGGCGCAGCGGCTAAAGCACCCGAATGGATCCCCTAGGCACTTAATAGGCGTGGAGAGTGAAGCGTTTCGGCTAGAATTCTCCCCCTGCTTCACTGCAGTGGACGCTTATAGTGTGCGTTTAGCTGCCTTGGACTCACTCCCGTTTGAAACTGAGCTCCTCGGTCGGGATTATTCGGGCCCCACTCGTTTGCACGCGGGCCAACAATAACACTGGCCTGTCCAAACGGACTTGACTCTGCCGTGTTGCCCGTCTCGTTTATGCCACGAATATCATCGTTTACCTCCTGCGTTGCTCTCTAGTCCTCGCATGACACTCAACGGTGTGGCCCTTGTTTTGGTTATCCTACTATCAAAGAATCCAATCACTCAACGTGGAGTGATACTTACTGCCCAACACACATACAGAATGCCGTCTCATTCCATACTTGTTTACTTATGGAAATAAGTACTGTAGCAGGGTACTTAAGATGTAATTAAGGTTAGTTTAACCATATTGAAGATTATGAATTTACGCTAGAAGAACCTGTTGGATTGGATAGCCCACGAGACACAATGGGTTTGTTATGAACATAAACGAAGGCTAAATGGAGGGAAAAGTTCCCAGAGAAAAGACCCAGGAATATGTTCGTGAACCAAAAAATGAAGACAGTACATAGTGAAAGATATCAGGAGGTAAGGGAACTAGCATTAGATAGGGTAGGTTGGAGGGCTGCAGTTAACCAATCTTAAGATTGAACTACCAATGGTTATGATGATGTATTTACGCGAATATGGGAAGGCTTGAGGTGAAATTACTATCTGACGACGCTCTGGTGAAGTAAAAATTTGAATCGGGGTATGGCGATTTTCAGGTACTAAAAATATCTTCGATCATACTGGCTTAATTATATTAAAGCTTAAAAGGATTTTCATAGAATCATTGTTCTAAGTGGGATAATAAATATTTTTCTATTATTTTCAAACACTACCGTCAAATCTATGACATGAACCCTTACCATTGTACTAATTTTCTGAATTACCTTCTGTTTGCTGTTTTTCTTCGAAATTTCGCCCTCCATTTTTGTTTTTATTGTCTGCTTAACGTAATATTTTTAATATTTTACAAAGTGTCGGCAATTCCTTATCTCTTTTAACATTTTTATTGTTAGATATGTTATCTGTCCTAAACATGTTCCATTACGTTCAATAACACGACTTTTCAAATGTCCCTTGTCTTTTCTCTAGCATTGTGGTCCTTGTAGTAAACCAAACTTTGTGTCTTCCTCAGATTTAGTATTGGGAGTACAACCGGTTTTGGCAGTAATCATCAGGTACATTCAGGTGCTACAAATATCTGAAATCATACTGGATTTATGATAGTAAAGCCAAAATGGATTGTTTTAAACTCATTGTTACGAGCCGTTTCCTAACGTATATTCTAGTATATTTTCAAACGCCACCGTCAGAACTTTGATGTAAACCTTTACCGTACTATTAGATTGTACGGCGTAGATGATTGTAACCTGATGATGGCGTAACTGCCAAATCCGGTTGTATTCTCAATAATAAATTTGTGGAAGGCATCAAGTTTGGTTTACTACAATGTCGAAACTCCACCAAGTGAAACCATCAACGTTTGAATCATGCGGTCCTTATTTACGTATCAGTATCCTACCATTGAGACATTCGCCGCTGCAAGACCTTGGCGTAGTTATGGTTTTACCTCTGCCGTTTGCTGTGGGAAACATTCCCTCACTTGAGAAGTCTATTGGTGCCATATTCCCCGGTTAACAATTTCCCCCCACCTTATCCTATACCCTACTACTATTGCGACCCGTTCTGCTCTTCGAGGAGATGGAATAATATGACAGAGGACTCGCGGTTGCCGCGTCTATGCTTCGCGCCCCTTTCCCTCCGAAAGCCATGAATTATACATCGACGAATTACCTCCAGACCTTCCACGTCTTGAGTCAAATTTGCTTTCCCTCCGAAAAATGATTTCACTTCGGCAATGCCTACCATTCCCCATTTCCATAACCACCCTCAACTCCCTCGCAGGGTCAATTCCAGGGTTGTGAGGTGCATGCGATGCGTGCAGTAAAATCAGCGATACAGCACCTTGAAATACTTATAGCCTAGACTGGGCGATGTACCACTATATTTCAATCTAGTACATGTCCTAGGTTCTTCGATAATTTGTACCTGATGATACCATGAGTTGGTGAAGCGCTTTGTGCCACTTAAATAAAACCTGTTAAAAAGTACTAGGTAGTTGTTTTAAGTGCGTGAACTGTAGCTTGGCGAGCATGTGGGCTATTTGGGTTGTGGTTTTCTTCATATCTCTAGTACTGGAGACATTTTCAGTCAGTAGTTGACAATTACAGCCGGCATTAACACGGCCTCGTCGATCTTGATAATAAATTTGAATCAAAGAGTATCTGACGATAAAATCACGACCTGTTCAAGACGCACGTAACAGGACACCGTAAGTCCCTTCTCAGGTCGCTTTACACGGTATATTTTATTGTACAAACCAATGTTTCGTAAAATGTAACAGAAAATTAATGGAATTAAAACTGGTTCTATTTCCTGTTCAGTCATTCAGATAATCATACATTTTTCCGCTTTACATGGTACAATTTTTCTCATGAGAGAGTTCATACATTCGTTTGGACAGTAAAAAAGACCGTGTAAAGCGGCCTGCATTTGAGCGTGGTCAAATAAAGTCACCGATTTCTTTTTGGAGTCCTTGATGTCAACTTGGATAGCACATGATGACTCTTCTACTACAACACTCAGTTTGTTTGCATTCAAGTTAAACTGAGGATCTCTTTAGTGTAATGAAAAGAATTAGCACATGAAACTTTATTTATTTTCTTTATTAGATCGAATTCATCGTATATTGTTTCATTTCAAATTAACAAGGGTTCGTGAGGAGTTGTGTGAAATGATTTATTTTTTTCATTCTTTACATCGGGAGAAATTAAATCTAGAATAGCCAGCCCAGAACAATTCATTGAGGACACCACGGTACCCACGTTTTAGTGGAAAACTACCGAAGTCAATTTTTTCTATTTCTTCCTCTAATATCTAGTTCTCCTTTCATAACTCACTTTTACTGGCAGGTTATCTCTTTTTGTGATCTCTTCCGTAGTCAACATGGATGTTATTGAACTTTCTGATGGCTGCGGAAGTCGAAAGTCATGCCGGTGTCGGCCCAAGGCGTGGGCATCGAGGCCAAAAAGCTGAAAGAGACCGGTCATGTGGCGGCTAGACTTAGACTTTCTGATGAGTGTGGTGAAATGGACGTAGGAAGTTGGAATCAATCGGAAAATGATACTTACCTAATAATTGTTTCCCTCCAAAATTACCTCTGTATTGAATCGTTAAGTGGCTTCAGTAAAGTAAATTACTGCAATAAGAAGTCCGCAGACATTATTTAGTGCTGGATAACAATTTCTTTCACTAGCATTCTTGTCATCCATTGAAAGGAACCGTTACTAATTCTTATTTTGGTGCCGCTGCTAACGAATTGGGAATCATCATGGCTGTTTCATCTTAATTTGTCCATTTTCTAACGAGTTCAGTGGAGCTGCCATTTAACCATATTTTTAAATTATCCATCCAGGAAACTATTCTTCTTCCCTTTATCCGCTTCCCCTCAAATTTTTATATAAAAACATTTGTTATAATTTGAAACTCTACGCCACTCATTATATGTATAACCAAGATATGAAAGCTGGTATTACTACCATAGCACTGCAATTTGTTATTGAACATGAACTTTCACCCGGCGACAAGATGTAGGCATAATATAAAATATCTCTGCGCACGTTGAGCTGAAGACTTGTAAACAGCTTGGGTGATAAAATCTGAGTACGTGGCGGGTGAGTAAACTCACTGAAACCTCCGAGTTACCCACAATACAGAACTGCGTAATAAAACTCAGTCCACATTTGTAAAATAGCTCGGAGCGAAACTGTTTCCAAACATGTGAAGGTATTTAAAGTTTGGTACATTTTGTGTTTATCAGTTATTATCCTTTGCGTTTTGGTGTGAAACAGTGTAAACAACACAATATAACAAACAAACCTTACAAAGCATCGATTTTTCCTTGTACGAAGGGGATAAAGTTTCGAATTCGCAAAAATTTTCACTTCTCTCCCTCAAACAATGAAACTTAATTCGTGGAAAGGTGGGGTTCAAGGTAGCATACAATGGTGATAAAAAATCTCTCCTCTTTCACTCTCGCCATTTCTCGCTTTCATAATGAGAGAATATTTTTCGGCGTTGTTTGCATCCAGGGAAAACTTCTTATTATTCAAGTTAATCGATCCTTTGGCCACACATGTAGCGTGAGTTACCACGGGCCGTATCTCTTCTGGATGCCTGAACAATTAAAAGAAAAAAAAAACAACTTTGAAAAGCGCCAAATATAACTTTTCTCGAAAAAGCGTGAAATTTTTGCGTGAAAAACTTGAAACGTATATTCCAACTCCCCTTCCGTTTGAAATGCCGGGCCAGGTAAAATTAATTCATCATTTATATGCATGCTCATTTTTAATCCTGACAGTCCTTTAATGGAAGAGATAATTTAAATTGCAAAATAATATTTATAATTTTTTCCTAATGTTTTTCACATGGAAGCAAAAGGTAAAAATCACTATAATTTGTGTTACTTTCTGAATATATTATCTCGCATCAGGTTTAACAAATTGGGAAAGTCGGGTTATAGATTTATATGCAAATTATCTCATTAAGTAGTAACAATTTGTATAAATTTTTAGTGGTATTGAAAACATAATGATCCTCACATGTTGTGATGAAGTTTATAAGTTAATATTTTTAATCATTAGTTGACAAATAGGAGGAAGTACAACTCGCAGTGGGATAAATCAGGTAGTATTTTATCAAGTACACCCCAAAGAAGTGGAGCCACATTAGAGGATGAAACAGTTTATATAGTTATGATGAGAACACATTGCTAAACCCTGTGCAACTATTAAGACATAGTTGATTCATTCGTTTGATGTTTCAAAATGAAATGACTCTCAATGCAGGTGCAAAGGAATAAAGCTTTAAAATTTCATTTGAGTACAGTGTCACTGTCATACATTGTCGAAGTTAATGTTTGAATGGTTTTATTTAACTTATATGTCTATACTCAGCCAAGAGAACATTGTTTACACTCGGTACTCACCATTATGAGTCTCTTTCAGAGCGCGTCGAATGTGGATGCATGAACCTGAATGATCACATTAATATAAAATGTGTTATGTGTAAAGCAAGTTTTATGATCGAAAATTATTGCATCGAGTATCGAAATTATTTTAAATTATTTGACAATGTGCTTGTACCTTTCAAATTATGCTTTGGGGAGCTTTTAAAGCTGAAGCCCCCCACTTTTTCACATTCTCTAGAAAATAAAATCCATGAAACCTATGCCAAATAAGAAGCATTTTTAATGCATTGTGCATTTATTATGAATCTGTTGCTTAAGAACTCATTATTCATGCAATATGCTGAATTTGCAGTTTTATTTGTATTAAAATTGCTAAAATAAAATCATAAAATGCCTTATGAAAGCCATTGCTATTATCATAAAATGTGTCCGCGGGTGACGCCCTTGCGTCGAAATTAGTTGTGCCTTTAAAAATAAATTGTTGAAAAGTACCAAGTGTTCTTTGCATCATTGATATCATTTTTGTGTATTCAGAATAGAGATTCCCACATTTACACGCTGACTTTTACTGTAATATTTTTTAGCGTTGCTAGCTCGTAAAAAGTTTGATATTATAATTGTTTCTTTTCCTTTTTGTGGAATTTTGTGTTTCTGTTTTTTTATTTTGATGGAATTTATTACAGGTTTTCGAAATATTCTCAAATATTTGACCATGGTCCATTAGAACCACAGCTATTTTCAGTTGTTTTACATAATTAATCGTTTATTTTAAATATTTATTTTAAATGATTTAAATAACTGTTTAGAAACGTGGAATTTATTTCATTTCCGATACAACCCATTCACTCTTGCTTGCTTCTCGTTGCTTTTCCATCAATCAATAGATTTTTATTTTTTGTGAATATATTTGCAATTATTGACCAGGATTTTGGTAAGGCTTTAATTTGACCCCTTTTCTGAGCCATAACCTAGGTCGGTTGTACAATTTACCCTTGCGTTAAGCCGCCCCTGGTTCGATTCCTATCCAATTCCTTTTCTTTTGGCCTTTTTCACCGGATTTCTGTGCCATTCACCTCGGCTGATTTAACGTTTATCCCTTCATTTTTTCTACCGTTATCATTCATCTTTGCAATAACATTCTCGCATTTTTTTCTCGTGAGGATTCCACATTAAAGCTCCGGCATCAGGAAGACGATGAAATAAAAAAAACGTTCGAATGCGACTCCAAAGGCGTAGTAGCGTGTCGTCACGTCAGGAACGCCTACCTCCACCCCTAACCGACTGCCTTTCGTCCGAAACGCTCTCGAAAGGCCAAGAGGATGGAAAAAATATATGCTCTCGGGACGTGCGGGAGCGTCTACTATGGCAGCAAGGCCTGCAGAAAGGGAGAAACACGCGGCCTCGTCGTCTTCAGCGAAGGAAGGAGAAAAAGCGAGCGTTTTTTCGTTTCTCAGACAGCGCCGGGCGGGCCCGACCCGTCACTCAACGCCATCCATCCACCCTCCCTCCTGTGGAACCGTGCGCTTTTTTGCGATGAGTCGAAGGCGATGTACGATATTCACGATACATTGCAATGCTATCCCGATCCACCACTATATTGAAAGGTGAAGAATATGGTGGTGATAATGTGGTTTTTTCCCTTTCCTGTGAAACTGAGGGAGATTTTTCGATGGAGGGAATTAGCGATGTGCCGTGAATTTGGCGATATTCACGATACATCACCACGCGATGCTGGACAACCGCTATTTAAATACGTGAATATAATACAAGAGATAATTTCAAAATGAAGTCAAGTGGTTCGGCCTATTAGCTGCCAGTCTAAAAATAAATAAATAAATTATGTATAGTATGTATATATATATAGTAAAAATAAATATATAAATAAATGTAGCAATAAAGTTGCGTAAGAAACCTAGTCTTTTCTATTATTCAGAGTGATGAAGGCTGGACATGTCCACTTAGTTACGCTTCTTTAGTTCTTTTTGTTTGTTCTGGAATCTATTTTCTGTCGTCTTGTGTGAAATTATTACCTCTAGAAACATTTGAAGTTGGGTAAACGTTACTGATGAAATCACACGGCACAGTATCTTAAACTAATACAAAACTTGTTAACTGGCTTTGTTATACAATTCGACCATCATAATTAATATGTACAAACAGAAGTCATTCTTCGTTCTATCCAAAGTAATATATAATCTGATTTGTGAAGTTGTGCTTACCCTAGCCGTCTAATTTATGGATTGATCTGCGATTTGATGGACTATAACTCTGAACGAGATATTTTGGAAAATGTTTTGACGCATTGTGTGGAAATAATACTACCCTTGTCCAAATTAGGCACAACATATACTTCATGGAAAAAATTAATTACGAAATTTTATCAAGTTTCACTAGCGTACTTACAGCGTGTGCTCGTCCGTCCATGATACAGAAAGAGGTGATTCACGGGCTAGAGACGAATTCATCAATGTTTTGGGAGACCAGTGTGCTCATAAACGCATTTGAGGCACCCTCATCTGTGAAATTGGTGGGCTACAGTGAGAAGGGATCTCTATCACTTTTTAGTAAAAATATATTGTCATCCTTTTATTTATGATGCAACGGGATAACGACATAGTAGCTTGACGGATATATTTTCCATCGTATATAAATAAAAATCCTAATTATTCCTTCAAAATGGATCACATTTCATTGAAATGCCATTATAAACAGTGTAATATTAGGACCATAAGTTCGATTATGATGGGTTTATGGTTATTATGGAAATTCTGTTCTGAACTATGGTTTTTATGGAACGGTCTTCGGCATGTATCATTCATTCAAATTATAGGTATTAGATGACACTTTTCTGCCCTTATTTCCAACTCACTAACCCATCGACTGCCACACCCTATGCTAAGTTTTTCAAGTTCTGATTTTTTTTCGTTTCTATCTGCATTCCCTTAAGGCTGAGTAATGGTCTCTGCATATTGACAGCAAATTTGACTTAAGCTACTCCACTCCTGATGTCCATCTCAATTTTCCATCCCATGTCATAAGTCTTCGGATATTTTTGAACGTTTATAATTTTTTTAACTTCTCTCCTGGCAGTGCAATATTTACCTTCCATTTCCCTCTTCCGTATTTCGTTATTTCTGTGTTTATTTTGGAAAAAAATCATTTCACATTCCGGATGTTTTTGTTCAGTCGTATCAAATTATGTATCCGGGTTTCGTCCATTATCATCTCAGGAGTTGAAGGGATTTGGGAATTGAAGCGCATACATTTTTTTCGTTTTTTGTATTTTAGTTTTTAATTTTTTTACCTTAATATTTATGGCTTTATTACAAGGGCATTAATGCATTGTGCCTACTTGTCGTAATAACGCTGTGTGCCATACTATAAATTAGTGTTTTCTCTGATACAAGATTCGTATCGCCGTGCGATATTGAAAACTCGTGTATCTCAAACACTTCCCACTTTCCCACGCCGCTCAAATTTACATATGCACCTCCGGATGGAAGGAGGGGAAAGGTGTGGCAAAGCGTTGGGGTGAGACGACGGCGTGTTTCTGGGATGGAAAGAGGGAGGAGGGTGTGTTGGCTCGACTTTAATGCGATACCGCTCGCGTCTCTCAGGAGGGAGAGTGTGTTCGCGCTGGGTGGGAGAGGGCCCAGGTTAAAGGGAGAAATATGCGTGAAGTGACAAGCGGCAAGAGGCAGGTGAAATAGCGGGAGGGGTTGTGGAGGGTGGGGGAAGGGCGAATTGTGTGCTTATGCGTGGGTGGAATTCATCATCCGTTTCTTTACCTTTGACTCTTCGTGCCTCACCCCGCTGCTGGCGGGACGCATTTCCCGGGGTGCCCATTTGCGAATTTTTCGCCGACTCGAAATCACTCTTGTTCAAAATGATGTTTTATCCGGCCTCCTGCCGCGGTATCCTGTTCGTAGAGGTTGACGTTCCGACGAAGACTACTATCGTTATAATAAGGCCTGCCATCGTTGTATGACGTAAACATTTAAAAGGACTTTATTATTTTCACGCTGTTTAATTTTTTTTTCGGACAGGTTTCCTGCACTTAATCAATTATATATTCACCAGACCGAAACTATTGTTGGTTAAAATGTCAAAATAAATATTTAAGTACATGTAATTATAAATTTTTGGATTCAACCTAATAATTTATATTACTCAAGGTTATGACGGCTGAACATTTCTACCTACGTTACGCTTTTATAAATCTTTATTGCTTGTTCTGGTGTCAGATTTTATATTCTATCCCTCTTGCCAGGACTCATTGAGTGCATTATCCTTTGGACTTAGTTCTACCATTCGGACTAGAATTTTTAGTTTTGCTCAGCAAGTCTAGCGTTCTAAATATGTAAAACGATTGCAAAAGTACGTGTACGATATATTTGTATAAGAATTGCTCGTATAAATGAAAAAATAATATAATCCTTTTCTTACTTACAGCCTTAAATTTCCTCTGGAGGTGAATTTTTGTTGTGAAATCGAAGACCATCTCAGTTGTTCTTGAAATATCATCCGCGAAATGTTACATGGGAAATAGAGGCGAGTTGGTGTATTAATAGCAAAGGAGCCAAGGGGAAGCTAGCTGTATTTAATCCTTTCGCTCTTTTAGATTGGTGGATAGGTGTGTGAAGTATGCATTTAGTGTACCTGACGCTTTTTTTTATGATTAGTATAGATAAGACCTGGAAGAAATGTGCACAGAAAATGGTAGGAAAAAGTTACTTGATTAATAAAATATCTTGCCTCTTCTTTCCGGTTCATTTCAGAGCCATGTGAGATTATCCCAAATCCTAGTGTATTTAGGTGATCACGGTAATTTTCGTGTAAGGTTCTTACGAAAGCAAGTGAATGTATTATCACATAAACTTTCTGGGTAATGGAATAGGAGAAATATGTGATGAAAAAGATGTGAGCTCGAATGCCATTTGGAAAGCGCGGTCTTTGAACAGCATGGCATTTACCAGTTCATGGAATCGTTTATTTTTTGATGAGTTGATTTCGTATGCTGAAATGTTAAAAATATTCCAAGGACGTCATTTTTCTCTCTGGTTCCCGAGAAAAGCAATGTTTTTTCACATTAACTCGGTTAAGAGAAAAGCAGAAAATATTGATGCTCTCACGAACAGTTGCTATTTTTATCCGTCTCCTTTGATGCCTTGTAATTGATAATCGAATTTCGTTACACCTGCGGCGTTGAAGTGTCAGTTTTGAACCAATATATTTACCCGTTATTGCCTTGTCTGCGTAATTTTCAAATTTCATTTTGAAAAAGTTCGGGCGAAGTCAAATATCGATGATCCATATTCGTGTAACTGAGGTTACTGTTATTTCATTTGGTCCCCTAATATCAAAATGCCAGCATGCATGCATATGTATGATATAAAATTTTTTTTTTCGTAAAATTGAATGTCTATATTTTTCCGCATGAACTCTATAATATTTCAATTTTTTTCACTTTCAGAAAATCAACAAAGGAAAGCAAATGAAAAAGTGATGCTTGATCTTTATTACGCGATTTTACGGGATTCATAGTCGTAATGATGATTTATTCTAGCAGAGATCACACTGTGAATTATGTCAAAAACTGTAGTAATGTATTTCCTTATCGCATGTTAATCTGAACGTATTTCTCAAGAAATTTCAAACATTAAATGTAAATAAAATATTTTTCGTCCGTTATGCCGTAAGTTATTAAAATGCAACGTTCAAAGGTTTTATTCAGGGTGATTATAAGGCATATTTATTAACTATGACTGGTAACGGTAACTGATTTTAGTGGGAACGATTAGTTACAGTATTGCATTTTGTGAATACATTTTCTGAGCCGTACTTTTCACAACAGAGTTTCTAAGGATGTTATGATATAGTCAAAATTTATTTATATTCTTATCATTAAATTACGACATGCCTTATAGTCAGTAAAATTAAAATACACCGTGGTAAATACAGTTTCTGATCAATCGTCCTTAGCCATTAAAGGCTCGATATTCACTCATCTTGATTTATTTTCCCAATTAAAATACAATAATGCGGGTCTCAGATTTATTGTTTTATTATTTGTTTTATAGATATTAAAAGGTTCATTGTCAGGCCAGATTTAACCCGAAACTGCTTGCATCAAAAGATTTAATCGAAAATCGGAATAGATACTTTTGTATTTAAAAGTTACTCTTTTATTAACTCTAGTTATATAATCACCAATTTTTTCTCTCAAAATAGGAATTTATATGATATTTCTGGAAAATTAATTTTTTGCTGGTTATCAGTAAGGAAAAGCTACTTCAAATGCCGGCCCCGGTGGCGGTGGGGTAAAGTCCTCGCCTGCTAATCCGTGGGTCGCGGGTTCGAGTCCCGCCTGGGTGGGTTTTTCACCACCCAGGGCATGGATGTGTGTCAAGTTCTGTTGGTCCGGTCCCTGGAAAACCTGATGACAGGCATTGCAGCCTATCGGGATTCCGAGGACATGCGGGCCAACAGAATCGTCCGGCAAGCAAAAAAAAAATCAAGTGTGCCTTTTAAAAAGTTTAATAACTATATCGCAACATGGATTACTTTCAAATAGTGGTATAGGTACTTGAGTGTAGGCTGTCTACCATTGAAAAAAGAGGTAAGAGTTTGTTCATTTCTATAATAATAGCGTGTACAACTCGAATACTCGTGTCCAATTCCTGTTTAATAAGGTTTATCCACGGTGATAGCAAATCATTTTCCAGCCGAAAGGTTCCGGAAGGTATGTAAGCTGCCATCTGAACGGAACTGTAAATAAATGCTACCCCTGGTTATTAATTTTTCCCGTTAGCCTCAACTGAGGATTGGAATTACCCCAAGCCTACGGTGCGGAGTATGAAATTCATCAAATGAAGGCCATACCAGATTGAACTCCGCTCTGGGGACCCTAGGTCGCAGTGCTATCTGCGTGGCGTTTGTAAACAAGGTACGATGAAGACTTGGAGTGATCTCCTTATGGGAAAGCGCAATTCTATTCGCATTGGAAGGAGTCGGGAGTGGTTCCGGCTGCATTACTGACGGCAAAAAGATTTCTCCTGGGTCTTCCATCGGGTCGTTATTGTTTTCTTATCCTTACTCGTTGATCCCCGGGTGCACCAAAAGCAAATATTTCTCAACCTACGGCTGAATTCGCTCTGGGATTGCCATGGCACGGATACGCCTCCAAGGTAGACTATGTGGACCAAAGCAATCGCGCTGTGGTGAAAAACCAACTGTTCACCATTCTTTTCTCATGTACTAGCCTTATGGCTATAAATTTACTGTCAAAATGACACTTTATAAAAGAATAAATTTAATCATTTACTTTTGTAATACTATTTCGACGTTAAATTCGCTACTGGAGAATTTAGCCATCTCCATTTTAAAAAATATTAAGTAACGTAAATACTTTAAATGTTAATTATAGCTTTTCATTTTGAATAATTATTCGATTCTTAACGTAAGCCGCAACTATCACCAAAATGTCATTGTATATTTTGAATAAATACAGGTCAACGTATTAGTAGCTATGTGTAATTACTTAAAAGAGCTTCACTGCCATTAAAAATGTTAGTAATCCAGAGTAAACACTGTTAAGAGGACGCATCACACCCGTCCGACTGGCGAAATTTGCTGTCATGTCATGGTTTCCAAAACCAATGAAACCATAGAAGCGTATATAATCTTCTTGAAATTTTCAGATATATAATAAACCTTTGCCTAGTAAGACATGTATCCTGAGTGTGTCAATTTTTTTGTGGTGCACTATTGAAACTTTGGGTAATCGCCAAGATATTAAGCAAATATTTTCACAAAAATTCATGGATACGCATTCATTCTTCTTCTATCGGAGTACTAAATAACAGCCGTCTCGGTTGATAGGTACATTCTCTAATTGGCCCTTATCAACAAACTAAGGGAGTGGTTTTCGGCGATAATATGCTCATATCGTGACGAAAATAGTTCAGCTTCTGTACACAACCGGTTAGCGCTGCTTGTACCTATGCGCTGGAGACTTGGCATCAACTTGCAGGCTTTTGCCTTGAGCTAGAGCTATCCTGGAGTGAGAAGCTCCTGACGTCAAGACGCCTTCATATGAAGCGAGTTTGCCGTCTGTACAATCTTCAACGGAACTTTTCCTTGCCGTAAAGTAAGATACGTCCTGTTTAAGGTGTAGGTAGAGTTATAATGTTTTAAAATCATTCCTTTTTAAATGAATACATGCGTAAATGAGCATGTTCTGGCCCTACGTTAAACAGATATTGTTTTGGCCACCCGATAGCTTTATTTTGCTGGACATGTACGATTGGAGTACGCGGACCTTCTAATTTGCAATCACCGACAGTTGTTGGCGGACTCTCTCCACCCGGCGTGCTGTGCCTCCAGATTCTTGATGATGTAATTTCAAATATAAAATTTAAATACACTGAAACCTGTGTTAAGCGGCCTACGAGACAAACCCATGAGACAGTGGTCGCATAAGGAGGATACCGCAGAAGGGAAGGAAAATTAAAATTGCTTTTATGTATTGGAACTTTATTCCGTTCCGGAATAAATTGCCCGCTTAGAGAGGTAAGTGTAAAGGAGGTGGTAGTGGAGAGGTTTCACTGTATAAAACCTATTACACCCGGCTTAAAAAGCCACCAATTTGGGTATTTGTTCCATTAGCTGGGAGTCCACTGAATTACAAAGTAGGCTCTAGTTGCTCTGTGTTCTTGGAAAATATAGTAATAATTAGCCGTAGAAACACAATTTTCTTTGATGTTGCCCGTTCCTCAATTTGCTTCGTTGCCAGTTCCTCAGTCATAATATTGGTAAATGGCAGGTATATTATCCTTTTGTAGCTCTTACTCTCTTCTCTGACTGAATCAGACATAATATCGGTAAATTGCAGGCCTCTTATTCTTTTGCATTCCTTGATATCTTTTGTGACTGAATCTGACTGAATGAAATTTGTGATTTATACAATAGATAAACTCGTTTATGTCTGGTTTATTTGAGAAAGTGACATCTGCTGGTGGTCTTTTACCTGAGATCCGTCAACTAACAGACTTGCTGTGAATATTATTATTTTATTTTTCTCATATGATCATCATGCATGAAAGTTCAGGATACAAGAATCCATTAACATATCTTCAGTATTCTTCTAGTTTTTTTTCTCTTGGTCTCTCGTATTTTTCATGGTTATTGGTCTCTTGGTGTTCCTCGTTGAAATTTGCCTACTATTCTAGTCTCCATAACACTTCAAACGAATACCATCATTCAATGGTGTGGCCAGTCCACTGAATTATTTTGTTGTTTTGTTATCCTATATTTACAGCATTCTCCTTAGCGTCTTTTTTACACAACTTCACTTCTAACCATCTCCACCAATTAAATCTTAAGTGTTCCCTTTTGATGTATATTTTCATAATATCATGTCAAACAACGACTAAGTAGCCAGTGGATAGAGAATTGTGGTTTGAATATAGTGACCTTTCCGATTTATATAGCCTTTTTCTAGTTCTGAATTGCTTAAATTTCAATTATTTCCGTGATGTGGAATTTTTGCGTCATATAGTGAGGAATTCAGGCAGGTGTAAATCAACAAATAGCACACTCCTAGTTCATGCAATGTTATTCATTTTTCTACGACGGCATTTTAAATGAAATATGACTCGAAGCGATATATTGCCTCATTTCCGACCTAATGCAAAGTGGATTTATATGGAAATGCGATATTGAAGTTCTATATTCGCAAAGCCCCCTTCCTCAAAGCCGAAGCAATCGCCCTGCAAGATGAATTAGATGATTGCCCCAGGTGGTATGGTGGATGTGGAGCGTGCGAGGGGAGAATGTTGATTCCCAGCGCGGAGATGAAGCTCTCCCGTGCACCTGTAAATAAGCGGCTGCTCGGAAGAATACACTGCAATGTGCGCGGTTGGATCCTTTTAACCGAAATTCAATTCTTTCAATCGTCACGTGCTTTCTTCGTAGAACACGTATTTATGTCTGTATGTTGTGACCGCGATGGTGGCTTTGAACGGATCGATGGAGTGAGTGATACCGTTTTCGAATTCTAATGAAAAACGAATTTCGTAATCACATTTTCACTTAAGTTCATACGTGGTTAGCATTTCTATGTGTTTTTTAGTTGACCGAACCGAATTTTGAGTGCTTTTAACTTACGGGAATCGTTTACATGCTCATTATCAGCATAAATTGTCATGAATCATAAGAATGGCTTTGCAAACGGCATCCTCTTTATATTGCCATTAGTATAAGAGAATCACTTCATTCACACAGAATATTTAACTTGGCGTCTTTACTAATTTGTTCGATGAATTTGTTTCTTGGTATTTTGGAATTACGTTATATAGTTATTAATTTGATGTTTATGCTTTATTTGTTAACTATGACTATGTATTCTGCCAAGTGACAATGCTAGACTGGCTCTACAAATAGAACGAGAGAAATTCAACCATTGTCCATTCAATTCTAAATATATTTACATTCTCAGGAACGATCGAAATCTCCAGGTTGTTTTATCGATTCCTTAAATCATCATGTCATTTTATAAGATTTTTCAATTTTTGTCCACATTTTATATAGTTATGATTTTTTTCATCCTAAAAAAATAGTGTATCCATATTCTATTTGTATGTTTTTCGAAGTCTTCTATTTAAGCTGTCAATACAAGTACGAATAGCCACATTCCAATTTCCTATCCTCCTCATTACAAGTTATTGAAACACAACGAACCCTTTGTTCTGAAACTGCTTGTACTTTTATTATTGCCTAAAATATTTGTGCTTTCATTTATTTTTTCCAGCTGAATAGTGATAATTTTATGCAGGAAAAATTGAGAATAATGGGGTACGTGTTCATGTTATCGCTGATACTCTAGTTTTCTATCTCGAGGGCCCGCGTTACAACCTCAAAAATGGCAGATATATCTTAGCGAATTCGTAGTGTTTCCTTAACTGCTCTGTAATGAGAATTAAGAGTGAGGCTCTTATTCTTTCAGGTCTATCATTGGATTTACAAACGGTGTGATCAATATGTATTTATGATTTATCCGCCCAGAGAATCACAATCTTTCGGACGAACCGTACAGAGTGAACCGAGGGCTGCAATATTAAGAAAACTTATTAGAAAATTAGAGTTTTGCTGACATTTCATGTTATAAAACACTTTATTGTGGGAATCAAATTTTAAAATGATAACGCGTGAACCTCATTCATCAAATGTGAATTCCTATGTAACAGGCTTGGTGCATTTCAAGCAAACTCTTTTTAAATCGGCTAAATAATTAGAGCTAAGTATTAATAATAATAATGTCTTTATTTGCCCAGAGATCTGATGCATTGATATGAAAAAGATATAGGGCACGTCTTATGCATACACGCATATATTATACACGATTAAATGTTTTAACAGACAGCATCATTGAGGTATTCCTCTATGGAATAAAAAACATTTATTTTGTAAGTACCTTTTCAGTTCTGATTTAAAGGCATTGATGTTTTTAATTTCTTTTACACACTGTAGTAATTTATTGAACAGTTTTATTCCCATTTCATTGGGTCCCATTTTAGCAATTCTAGTACGTACATAATTGTAGTGGATGTCATTTTTTGTCCTTGTATGGTGTTGGTGGAATACACTGTTCACATCACATTTAACGATATAATTCTTCACATATATGATAGAAATAAATATATACATGTCACGGGAAGAAGATTTAAGTCCTTAAAAATTGGTTTACTGAGGGATCTATTACACTTCTGAGCAATGATTCTTACAGCTTGTTTGTGAAGTCTGAATGTTTTTAAAGACAAGTGGGTTGACCCCCAAAAGGTATGTAATACTGTATAAAACATGTGAGTAAAAATCACCAAAATATAAACATAGTGAAATTTCTCGTGTTACTGTTTGACTAAGCTGTCTAAGGATGTAACAATTTGAACTTAGTTTGCTACTAAGGAAATTGATATGCTCTGCCCAAGAAGTTCTGAGAAGAGAGTAGTTTTAACAAAAACGACACAGTTGCAGTTTTGTCACTTCAATTATTTACTATTGCAACCACATATTTATTCTATTATACCACATTTTCCATCACTTGAGTGGAAATCACATGTTGAAAAGAGACGAGATGAGATTATTCGGTAATAAACTGGATTTGAATTTATATTTTGAGGACAGCTTAAGGAAGGAAAACATTTAAATCAAAATCGTAGTAAACACACTCCTAAGGTATTTTATTTCAATTTTCCAGGCTCAGCAATTACCTAAAAACTAAATATACGGTAGAAATAAATATTCATTGCGTAAAGAATTACTTTTTTAAATGAATGAGTTAAAATAATATTTTCTAAATAATTATGGGAATGAATATTCGGCGTGTGAACCAACCAATTCCTGCTGATCGTTGTTGTTAATTACTTGAGATAATTAATATCGTGATGTTACCATAACAACCATTGACCAATGCTTTTTTTAATCTTTTGAACAATGAAAATTGCGGTTGTGAATTCGTTCGTGGAAAGTTTTATTTGGAATAACCGCTAACTGATAAAGCGTTGTATGCAATCAAAATTTTTATTACTCGTCAAAAAATAATTGCCTCTCTGAGGAAGCTGACTGACGTTGATGAATGGGCCGCATGAACAGGGAATTTGAAAGCTGTCTAATTGAAAATTCAAATAACTCAGTGCCTTGGGCGCATGCCCTTGCTTATCGCTGACGCAGAATTCAATTCGCATTAACGTGGCCTAAGCTGGCTGGATAACATATCAGTGTATGCTAGAGTGCTTCCTTAGCTTCCTAACGATAGTATTTATGTCCTTGGTATTCTTACGAATTGATGAGGGGCATAGGCGTCTAAGGTCGCTGCACATCATGGCTTAGTGACTAAAACAGAGAGACAAAGATTAATTTTTTGGATTTCTGATAAAGATGCTGGATTGATTTTCACGTTTTAAATTTAATACCGAAATTTTGCCTTTTCTGGTGTTACTTCTCTGTGCCAAGTCTCAGTTTAATCAAATGACATACACTCTAACCACTCAAAATGCGATTAAATGTTGAACACTTCGTAAATCATGCATAGTAATAAAATGGCCTCCGTTAAAATTGGTAATTGAAGTACCCGAGTTTGTAACATCAGTCTTTCAAATTAACGCGTAAAATTATTCATTAGTTGCGCAAATTTTACGCAACCTCTTCACATAAAACATCCGCCCGAAAGTCCGGCCTTTCAGTTGAAGTTTCCTCAAATTTGGTATAAATTGAATGAATCAAAAAGTTTCTTGCGGATATTTCGCCATTGATGTATAAAGGCATAGGAGAAGTAAGTAAGTATAAGTAAGAAGTATAAGTAAGAAAACATCGTATTTCTTCAGAAGCCATTCAGAAATTTATCGAAAACAGCAGATATCATTGCTTCTTTTGCAACTTATGTCGCCATCTAGCTACACTTACTTCAACCCATAATATTTTTACTATGATTAATGGCATATAATACGTATATTATTTTGCTAATAAAGGCCTAATAATAATTCAGTTTCTGGAAAAACGTTAAAGTTGATAAGGTTGTTATCAGGCTGTTGCTAGCGTAATGTCTCTAGCATGAAACTTGAGTTTATTTTTGTAAGTTGTAGATTAGTGGCTATTTACTATATGCTGCACCATCTTGTCTCCTCGAATTAGGTTGGGGAAAATTTATATTGCTTTGGTAAACTAATCTTCTCTACATCTCTAATTTTTTACCTACCAACTTTCAATGACATAATTGCTTTTTCAAGTAATTATTTTAATAGTTCCAAAAACTTTTTAACCTTTTTCGTTTTTCAGTGAAAATATGTTTAGTGCATGCATAAAAATGTGATGGTCTCGCGAGAATTTATGGGACACTTTTGAGTCGAAAAGCTTGCTTTTATATCCTAATCGCTAATTAATTAAATATTTTAAGGACTTTTATAACCATTTGACATTTATGAGAAAAAATTTTTCCTCAGAAATTGAATATTATCACAATTAAGTTCGGGATAAAGAATCTTTCCCGTCTCAAACCATCCCTGAAATTACAGCCAGAATCGTCTTTTAAAAAGACATTATCAGTTTTTTTATTATACCGGGTAGGAGTTATCTTAGGCTAGTTGGTGAGGGCTGCAATCGCTTACCGAGCACATTATCCCGAAGCGGGCATTACGCGGCACTATCTTCCTAAGCGTACGTAACCTTATCTCCAGGGTGCCATCTGCAATTTAAGGTTCCCCTTAAACCGCTGCCCTTCTCCCACTCCAAGGGTCGAATTACACCTCCCCGCACCTCCTAATTGTCTCAACTCTCTACCCCCCCCCCCTCTGCTCCATCTGTGTTCTCGGCTGGGATTCGTTGGGCCTGCCTCTTTGCCTTAAACTTCATCCTTGCTCATTTCAACCTTATCCTGCAAGCTCCTCCTCCCTTACACTCGTTGGTGAGAAGGGGACTGAAAAATAGCCTATACTTTTCTCTCGCGTCTGTTAGGTAAATAAGTTAAATTAATCTGTCTAAGTTTTTCGGACGCATTCCATACTTAGGTAGTTTGAGCGAAATATCTTGTTACCTAGAAATCAATGAATTTGGTCTCATTTTAAAGAAAAATATCTCAACCCTCTTATGACACCAAAAACTCAACCCCTTACCACATTAATTTCGGAGATATTTGCCAAAAAATACCTGCCATTTTACATGGGAAATGGTACGTGTATGTACTCCAGAGAGACATAATTAACAAAATGAGGAATTTTTAACACTTAGATGCTAACGCGATAAAACTATCAGCATTAGTTTGTGTGTTTTCTCAAATATTTTTGAAAACTTATCAAATTGACTCCGCAATAGGTTCTTGGGTATCACAAAAAACCTTCCGTTTTGATGGCGTTTCAAACGTGCCGCGCGAATATAATGAGTAAAGTTAAAGACTTATTTAGATATTTTCATTAAATTACTTACCATTTCTGTCTTAGAAAATTATATTATTACACCATTAATAATGCAATATTTAATTGATGCGTCCTACAGCTGGTGAAATTAAAACGTATAATTCGAATATTGTCTCTATTATGACCAGGGAACTATTTAGCTTGGACCGCCTTAAGGGCTTCAGTCTGTGGCTAACGCTAAGGTCTCAGTTATTTCAACAGATTCATGCTGTATTACATGAAGTAATAAATTTATTACAGTTCACGATTTTTACCAGGATATTTTATTCCATATTTTGGTGCTAGTTGACTCTGGAGGTTGATGGGATTACTGGAAGAATATTATGCGTAAAGGAAAATTTTGTGTCATTTCATTCAGCAGCTGATAGTCCATTATATTATATTATTAACTAATAAATTCTCTAAATTTTAAGTATGTGAAAATAACAAAGTAATGGCTATTTGATTCGGAAAATTTAGTGGTAGAAGAAAATCTTGGTTATTAGACCAAAAACATTGCTCTCTCGTTTTGCTCCTTCATTTTCCAAAGAACGAAAGTTCTTATCTGGGAGGGAAGGTAAGTAAACTATGCTTGAGTTTAATAAATCAGGACCAAATGAAAAAGCCTTTCCTCTGCTGTCATCATCTGAGAAGGCTTTTTCTCTCGGCATCTGGTCTTGTATAGTTTTCTTTCAACAAGTAGGAAAAAATCCCTGGTTATGTGTTTTGGCCCTTTAGATTGAAGAATTTTTCTCGGATAGGCTATTTAATTAGATCTATTGCGGTATTTATTACTTTATATATGTCATTTCAAATGATGCTATATTATATTATGGACAAAAATATTTTCAAACAAGAAGATTTTGCGCTTTCTTCCAAGGAGAATTTGGTGGAATGTTTCGTGATAGAGGTTGAAGCACAATGTATACTGAATGAACTTCCTTCCCTTATCATAGCGTGATTGGTAGTCTAGTCACAGTTTTTCTATTAATATTTCATCCGGAGTGAATAATAAAAAACTTGTGAATTTCTAATATACCCCTATTGACATCTCAATTATACCTGGCATTTTCTGATGCACAGTTTTATGGTATTCATTTTCGTTTTTATTATTATGATTTTAGGCATGCAAGTAGTTATCAGGCTATATTTAGCGCTAATATCAGTACACCATTTATGCCGTCAGTCCCCATCCTGCATAAGAGTTTGCTTGGACAACCATCAAAAGGTATGGTGAACGAAGAGTCAGGAGATCAATAGAAAAAACTGTGAAGACAAATGGTAATTATTCGCCAGATTTACTTATTGATGCACGTAAGCGTGAAGTCCTGCCATTGAATTTTTACGAGATACAATTTCGGTTTCAGATTGTTCAACGAGGACATGCTAAGAATCATAGAAGCCAAGATTTAAGCGACAGTCACTAAAGACATTAGCTCAATAAAATAGTTTATTTGCCCAGGGTCAGCTTCGATGATCTATGAAGGGACAATTCAGATACGTAAATAATATATCCTCTTGTGAACGAAAAACATATCGGTGATAAAATTAAGAATTGTTTAAGAGGTCTTAACGGCACGGTTTCAGTTTGAAGTCTCTTGATTAAAAAGGGAATTTTTATCCTGAAGCCTTGTCTTTCAGATATTTTGGCTACTCATTTTTTTTAATACATTATTTTTAGCCCTCTCGAAACTCCTCATAGCATTTATTTCAATCTCTCGCCGTTCGACGTCGCAATCCGATTCTAATTCACCTCGGTGCCTTTTTAATCATCTCGATATTTTTTCTTCCCTTAATTTCCTTATTCATGGTCCATTCAGCGTGTTTGATCTTCGCTGGAAATGCTTCTCGGCAAAAAAATGAAAACTCGTTTCAATTTTCTTATCGCTTTTTTTATCGTTTTCAATTTGTTCTTTTCCTTGTCCCTACTCCCTACAACCATTTCTTAGCCCTTCTTCCATCTCTTTCTCTTCAGCCCCTGCCATCCATGCTTCTGCTCTGTACTCTCCGCGCTCTTACATTAATTGACCATTCACTTGGCTCTTCTCTCGCCTAAATTTCTTTTCTGACACTGCTTTCCTCCGCTTGATATCGCCTTCTCCTTTCAGCCCTTGCGAGTTCTTCCACTCACTTATTTCTTTTCTCAATTCCGCATTCATTTTTCCGCTCTTTCCATCTCTGACTCCTTGGCCAATAGCCTTGAGAACAAATATTGGACTCCTATATATAAATTTTCACTCATAGAAAGCTTCCCTCTCTTCAGCAGACGTTTTCTCGAGTGCCAACGGAATTTAAAATAAAAATAATAAATAATGGAGCATAAAAAAGGGGTTGATTCAGGTTGAGCGATGCCAATGTTCCCAAATTTTCTGTAGCAGTCTCTAATTTCAAATGTTTGCTTGATTGATGTATATATTTCTGACGCTCATGCAGGGGAAGCTTAAAGCAAGGGGTTGGTCATGGTCTATATATATTTATGTATTTTTTAAAGGTTCATGAATTATTCACGGCATTGAGTTTTCCACTATTTCACCCGTTAACTCAGTAAAAATGAATTAATTCATTTCATAATTCGTTAGCTATATTATATCGCAGTTTGCAAATTAAAACTTTATATGCCATTTTGTTTTCATCTCAATTTGATCCTCAAGCTTTCCTCCGATTCACAAATTCAATACGGTGTGATGTATGACCACACATGCTAGCGGTAACAACAAAAGCTATTAAAAGTGAGGAAAAGTTTTTAGAATGAATTTTATGAATTCATAATATCGAGTATGTTTCCAAAAACCAATTTAGATTTTTTTAGAAAGTTTCTCTAATTCGGTCGTAAATTGAAATGAAGGCGATGATCAGACATAAGTGCTTATGACATTTAGGGAATTTAAAAATACATTGTACAAATTATTCTGTTTACAAGCTCAATTGTCTTAGATGTGACTTCATGGAATTTACTATGCATTGTAAATGAAGTATATTTGCTATTCCACATTTTTCCACATTATTTCCAAATTTTATTTAAGACGACTCGGCAATCGACGTGGATCATCATCATTATGTCTTGACTATTCTATATACTAGTTGACGCGTGCGAATATTTCGCACAGTATGCAGCTTCTTCCTTCTTTCTTCCTGTTCATCCATCTGTTTCTTCTCATGGACAATTATATGTTATTTATGTTTGTGTCAAAGATACATAACGTAAACGGTAAACGGTCACACTGATATAGAATGTAAAAAATGTAACTAAACAATGTGTTAATAGATGGCGCCTCCTACAGTCTTTTAAGCACGTAACCATAGCCAACATATTAGTTGATTATATTGTGAACAGATGGTACTTTATCATTTTTTAACACAAACTTTAATTTAAAATTTTTTTACAAAAACTTTAATTTTTAATTTCTTTTACAAACAATTTATTTTTAAACCATTTGTCTATTTTTCGTCAATAGCGGGGAATATAATCATTAAAACGATGTTTGAATCATTAATTTTGATCGAAAAATATGGGAGTTATGGCGTTGCGACCAAAAAACCTTTGAGAATTAATGTGTACGATAGGAGTCGAAAATGTGTCCTCAAGCCTGTTGGCCAAGGAGTCAGAGATGAAAAGAGTCGGGAAAATCAAAACGTTTCACGTCGAAAATGATCCGTAATAATAATCGGAACTAATGATAACGTGCCACGTTTAAACCCTTACCCTTAGTCTTAAAGAAAATTTATGTGAAATAACAATTTACTCTATTTACAACCGTTGACTAGCATTTTGTAA
Source organism: Ceriagrion tenellum (assembly GCA_963169105.1). NCBI lineage: Eukaryota > Metazoa > Arthropoda > Insecta > Odonata > Coenagrionidae > Ceriagrion > Ceriagrion tenellum. The sequence goes on along the minus strand of OY720643.1, from coordinate 80,695,796 downwards.
TTTATATATTTTTTAATTTGAGATAAAAATGTTCATTCCAAGGTATCTGATTTTATTTAATTGGAAACTATAAAATAACTTTAACCTATGAAGGGAATCGCATTCATAACATATATGGTTACCCCTTTGTATACATTGGCTTGGCCCTCAGTGAAATGGAAATGGTGATGCAACCCCCATCTTCAGCGAAAATGTGAAAAGTAGGATAAAAAAGTATGTTACTAGACTTGACCTCAAAAGGCTGACGTTTAACTGCCGTTCGGGTGCTTTCCTGCTGTGTAATCCTTCTTAAGTTGTCTCAATGCATTCTCGGAAAGAGGCTTACGCTCGCAAACCAACCCAAGGCATTGCAAACTGAATGGAGAGAGTGACAACACTCTTGAAAAAGAAAGAAAAGGAAAGTGAGATACCCCATCAAACCAGAGGAAACTCAATGAAAAAACAGCTTTTTAACAGGTTTATGGCGAGTAATAATTGCGGATTATTCTGAAAAACTCGGGTAAATAATTTCTAAAGCCCTTTAAAATGAAATACATTTGGCAATAACGTTTACGTTTTCTTCACATTTTGATACTATATTTAGGGTTTTTCACTATAAATTTTTTTTTAATCCTTCATTATATCGACTTTTTTCTTTCTGTTTTCCAATGCTAAATCTTTTAGGTAAGTTTTGTATTCGTTCGAGAGAATTCAGATATTGAAATATAGGTTTATAGAGATATAGTTTTGCGTTTTTTAATAGTCACCCCATCGGCTGGTTCACTCTACTGAGCGTCGACCATGTATCATTGGGTGTTTAAGAGCCAAAGTGAGATTACTCGAAAAAAAGTCTCTGAGACCTACGTTCTAAGATAGAAGCGCTGTAGTTGAGCATCAATTAAATGTATAACAAATTATATTGATAATTTAGTGACATTCATAACTTTTAATTTTATTTAAATGAGATTAAAATGCATAATGGCATATATTTATCAAAACATACGTATAATCCTCCAAAACAATGGAATTTGAGAATACATGTGCGAGTGGTTTATCAATGTCGTTAATTTTCTAGGTCAAAGCAAAATTTGAATTATCAATGAGGAAAATATGCTTTAGTGTTCCGGGCTCGCTTCCTAATATTTAAAAGCAAATTTAACGGGTACAAAAAAGTACACATTTGGACTTATGTAAAAAAGTTTGCATATTTTGATGTGAAAATTTTTGAGTTACTCTATGTTGTACTGACGGGTTTTGGGAAAATTACTACTGTTAATAATTTAATTTAAGTAATTAGTACTTAGTAAAAAGATTAATACTTATGCGTTAGATTTATTATTTTAGACCCGTCGAAAGGCTGGTTCGATTGTTTAAGTTACAGGATGCAATTATATTTCGACGTTATGGAAGGCAATTCACTTTCTCCATCACGGATATAGAGGTAAATACTGACACCCATTTAGACAATTGTTTAATCGATACTTTTTTTTGAATTTCCCTTCTGCTCTTTGATGAAGTATTTCTGAATTTGACATTTAACTTCTACTATTCGTTTTTTTACATAGAACTATACCTACACGGTACAAATATAAAATTTACATTAATACCCATTGTAAGTTTTCTGGCTTATTTAGAATGATCTGCAAGTGGTTTTTTCCTTTGCGACAAAACCTGCGTGCATTCACAAAATAGTAGTGGGATTTATTTATCGAAAATAAATCGCTCGACCTAAACTGGCCGCATATTGTCGCGGAACGAATTGAGTCTTAGCGTGTGTGTGGCGCCCAAGTCTTATCAATCTTCCATTGGTAATTGCTCAATCTAACGTGACCACAGTAATTTAAATTATGTCATTAGTTATAATTCTATATGGTTCGGCTCCGGTCTGCCAGTCAAATGCATATAGATTGAAAAAGAATGTTTGGTATCCTAGTTGCAGTTGCATCAGAGTATAAAACCTCTTTTTTAATACTTAAGGATTACAATATAACGTCACTTATACGTGCTATAATTTTCACTATTCGATTATTTCCGAGCATGTGAGAACGTTCTGTACCTAGACTACGGGCTTCCTATTCCCAGGGTTTGAGTTTGAGTCCCGGCTGTGGCAGATATATTTCTGTAAAATCCCGATTCCTAGTTGGATGCTGAAAGCTCTAACTAATTCTAATAATATTCTATCCGTTGATTGTTTCAAGAAGTTAAGGAGTACTTGACACCACTCGTTTAGTGCAGGATAATGGAGACGCCTACTTTTTCCAAAACAACTTTATTAGCCAACCTACCTATCGGTCCTCGAATGGCTAATATGATCTCTGTTGTCGGTCACCTCCCCAAATTATCCTATTCCTCGCTCAGACAGTGGATTGCGTGGCACACTGCAGTCTTAGGGACCATAGAGTTCTATGATGCATGGTTTAGAACGAAAATGTAGTGGCAGATTCCACAATTATTTATTAAGGCGACCGGTGTCGATACAAGGTATCATCATCAGGCAATTATACAAGAAGTCATGTCCAATATATAGGTATGAAGGTTTGAGAGGATAATGGAGAGCTTCTTCTCCTGGAGGAGCTTTTTCTCCTAGAAAGATAATGGAGTGTCTCTCACCACTTCTTACCTATATATTGCATATAACTTCTTGTATAAGTACCTAATGATGATACCTTGTATAGAAACCAGTCGCCTTAATAAATGATTGTGGAACCTGCCATTGCTTTTCCTTTCTGAACCATCATGAAGGAGTTCCATCATGTTTCGCCTGACAATATTGAATTTCTATGGTGAATATTTACTTGTGCAAACGTGCGTCCATTGCTATTCCTTCGCTGGCATCATCTCAGGTTTAGATCTAATGACCTCAGTTGTAAGTCGCTGCGCGAAAATATCCAAGACGTCTCTCAGACAGTTTTGATACTTTTCTGATTGATCGTTTTATTTATATACCTATTTGATATTTAATTCAGATTCTGAATAGCGCCATATATTGTTTCTTTTAAGCCGTTGAGCACTGCGAGACACTTTTAGGAAATTGCTCTACAAATGATGGGTAAGTTCCTCGGTAAAATGTTACTGGAATTGCTGGATGGAAATCTGGCTACATATTTAGCCCGCTATTTGAGGAAATGCTTCGTAAAAGTGACTTCCCATCTAACAGAGTATAGGCTTTTAGCATAGGCATCATTCATTAGAAAGAATAAGCCAATGGTAACTTCCACACAAGATTTATTTAAACCGACCCAGGTTTCGACGCACCATGTGTCATTATCAAGGTCATTCTTTATAATGAATATTCAGATTTTCCACAAAGTTACGCCTTCTGTCCTCGGTGATATGGGCATCATATTGTGACTGCTATGAACGGTCACCAATGCGAATGTTTGCTAATTGCATTTTCCCTTTTTCTTTACATTTTTATCCACTAAACAATATTTCCTTAAAATGTTCCTTCTAGGTCCTTTACATCTTGCCATCATCATCTAAAGTTATGATCAATTGACCTAAGCTGCAAATCGTCCAGCAAAATTTTCCAAAACATCATTAAGGCAATATTAATGTCCCGTAGGTTGCACTGTAGATATGGATCCAAAGCATACTGAACTGCATTTTTACACGCAAAGAGAAGGTTTCATTCAATATTTTTTAGCTGAAATCATTCACCCGGCTCTACACAGAGCAATCTGTCGCCGCTTTTTTCACCCTTAGGAGAATCATTCGCACGTCCCACGTCTTTCTCCACTTGTCTCTCGCCCAACAGCCCTGTGGAACCCTTCCCCTGGGCTTACAAATATATGTCCTCCCACACTCAGCCAGTCCAACCTTTGACTGATGACGTGTTTCAGCCGCTCCAGCTGCTTGAAGAGATGTGATCGTGGGAATATGGCAAAGGCGTCAAGCTGGGAAAGTGGGGGAGTTTTTGGGGAGGAATTTTCTGGGAAGGAAAGGAGAAAACCGTCTGGGAAAACCCAACGGTTGATTTCATTTCTTAGTTTTAAATGTACGGGGAGTTTCAGCCTTCATTTAGGTCTATTTATCTCCAAGAGCAACATAATCTTCTTTTTTTGCAATCAAAATTTCATACTGAGAAGTTAATATACATGTCCACCAGTGACAGTATTGAACTATAAATAGCTTTTGAAGGAAATATATTAGCCCTCTGCTGAAATATGCAGTGTTGTCTTAATTTTATCCATCTCTAATACTGCTCTACCCCCGCAGTTTGATTTTGCTACAATTCTCGTCGTATATTGTTTCATACACGCCCCTTTGTTCTGAAGACTCGTTATATTCATTTTATTCTTAGTCTCTCATACTTCCGCAACACTTTCTTGGTCTAACCCTTCCTATCTTAGCATTCACCGTGTTATCATTAATTGTGTTTGGTATTCTATTTTTATTATTGTTTGTGAATGGCCAAACAAAAGGCTTTACATGCAACGAACAATTAAGCTTTAAATATTACAATTTGAGTTAACTAAAATACTGCACACGCTGAGCTATGAAATTGAGTTATGAGTTTGACTTCACTTTCTTTATCTCGGATGCATTCAAAATTTTGCTTATTTGTGGTAATTCATTATTATTTATCACATTATAGCATACAATAAAATTATTTTTGATCATTGATGACCAATTTTTTCTTAGCATAATTAATGATTTTGTAAATATTTTGCCGTTTTCAAGAGCTCCCAAGTTTCTGGTAGTTTACTATAGAAGTATAACGACGTGGTGTGTCCCAGTATCGTCAAAAATTACGAAAAATCATTTTCTTCTCCGTGAATTTTTGACATCTATGGAAATTACTTTGGAAATCTATTCCTATGGAAAGCTGCTACTTTCAATAATGTGCAAAAAGTTGATGACGAGAAAATTACAGCTACATGAATAACTCGTGGGTTTATTATTACCGATACTATCAATTTAAGGGGTATCGAGCACTGATTCACTATATAATTGTGGATAAATTTTATTAACGTTTTACCTTGGCCATGAGGGAGGAAAAACATTGAAAGCTGCTATCGTAATAAGTAAAAGATTTAGAATTGGATCGGGAAAAGTGGGTAAATGAATTTTGGTTTTTAGGTTAGGTGGCTCACAGATTCTGCTTTACCCGGTAATTGTGCTTAAAGAGAAGATATATACCATGAAAGACTACCTTGCTCTTTATTTGAAAACTCTAGTTTTGAGATTGAAATCTGATTTTCATATTTATATTGAGTGCGTCGTCGAATGTTCAAGAAACGTGGGCTCTGAAGGAAGATGATAGAAAGGTATCCGAAATCTAAAATGCGGATGTGACGGAGAATGGATAAAGTACAGTAAACGGATTTAAGGACGAATCGGGAGTGCTTGTTTGGGTGGGAGTGGGGAGAAAGTCACTGTGGGTGGTCGGGATAAGTGATAAGAAGCGATGATGTCACGTCGAAGGTCGTGACCAAGGGGAGGATTAGGTTTAGCCAGAGAAAGGAGATAGGGAATAGCCATCACATATGGGATTTGCTGGGGTAAGACGTACGTCAAGCTGGCTAATAAAACTATGAAGGAGGCTAAAGTCTGTGCGTGTTGAAGTTGGCCTATATAATCCTTTCTATGATATAAACTTTCAGGATTTATTTTTCAATGGTGAAGCACAAAGTAAGTACATCAATACATAATTCCAAATACCGGTAATTTTCGGGTTCTCCACGCGTTAAACCGTTTTTATGGACGACTGTTCCTCCGGCATTCAAGTCGGCTTCATAAGGTCAGTTTTGAAATAATTTTAAAGTTCTCAAATCTTACACCTTTCTCGGTCAACACTAACTGGGCGCAGGTTGACTATCAACAGGAGTGATGCATTCTTTGTCCAATATGCAAAATATGAATAAAACTACTATCTATTTACAGTATGATCATAATTTATATTTTCATTTAAAAAGGTTACTCATACAATGGTTGAGAAAGCTTTAGACTGAAACAACTTTTGTCATCCAGAAAGAGAAATTTATTGACACCCGAAGCGGGTCCCATTGACTTAGCACACCGTTGTCAAGTTCACAACGCTTTCTGAGGGATACATGAATGCCGCAAATGTTATTCGTGAGAGTTTTACTTTATTCTATTCTAGAACTGATCAGAAACGTTAAGGAAACAAACTAGATCATGGGTTTTGCAGAAAGTGTAGTGCAACATTTACAATCACATATTAAAGCAAAATTATTTATTACATTTTACTAGATATTCGAGGTAAAAGGGGCTATCCACTAACGTTAATCAAAGACTACTAATGTAAATGAATTTTATATGCTCTCAGAAGAATTTTTCTGCAAACAATGAGAAAAGTCGGAGCTGATGAAGCTGGCTGGAATGTCGTTGAAACGGTGTTCCATAAAAATTGTTCAACGCGGAAAAACTCAAAAATTACCGATAAGAAATAGCCATGAAAGCCTTCGTAGTAATAATTCCAAATAATTACTATTCAACCTCGTACACAAAAGAAAAGAATTGGTACCAGCATGCCAAACTAGCTTCGTTAAATACTGCACAAAAAACATTTGATGTCCCTCTGAATTCACAGTTTCCTGTGAAAATTATCGAGAGGAAAAATGATATATCGAGGGAAGAGATTTGTGATGGAAGGGCATAGGCTTGAGAGGGCATTAGGGCGGAAGGGAAGCCGTTGTGAGCGTTCTCTTTTCACCACGAGGAAAGAGGAGGTGAAAAAAGATGGACATCCCATGTGTTGCCCCTCCTATTCCACGCTGGCCCATGGACACGGTAGTCTTGCCGCCTCCCCACCGGCCTCCGCATCTCGTCCTTCATCTTACTCTCCGCCAAAGAAGAGATCGCTGCTGAGAAGTATAGTGGGAGTTTGAAGCTTCACCGAAGGATGGAGAAGGAAAAGAAGGGTCAAGTCGGACGTAGACATGGCCAAGATGAACGACCGGACACATTCGGCGCCTTTCAAGTATCCATGGGGAAGCGTTGTGAACTCGACAACGGTGTGTTACGTCAAAAGGACCTGCTCCGGGTGTCTACCAATTTCTCTTTCCGGGTGACAAAAGTTGTTTCATTCTAGAGGTGTCTCGATCATTGTATGAGTAACCCTGTCAAAATAATATAAATTATCATTCCAATTTCCAGCATTCCATTCAATGATGACAAAAAAATTTAAATTATGATCATAATATATCATATGATCATAAAGTATGTCTATGATATTATGATCATAAAATAGGTCTCGTATTGGGTAAATAATGACTTTACTCCTGTTAACCTGCGCTTAGTCAGTGTTAGTTGAGAAAGGAGTAAGTTTTGTGAACTTTCAAATCATTTCAAAACCGAGTGTTATAAAAATCTGCCTGTTTCAGATGTCCACCAGAAACCAATTTCTGTTTCCATGTGGAAAAATGCCTAATCCTAATTTGACATTAATTCTTCATTGAGAAATCATGTCGAAAATTGTTAAGAGAATTACAATAATTATGATGATTTGCAATGTATAGCATTTATGAATGTTTTCATCTATATTTTTTTGCATAGATTATAATTCTTTATACATATATAATTACTTCACTTATGTGGTTGTAACCTTAAGCCTTACAAATGTTGTTCAAGAGTGGGTTCATTTATTTAAATCTAAAAGAACCTGATCAGATACGTCGAGGAAGCTGATCAGATCATAGGTTTTGTTGGAAATTTAGTATAAAATCTACACCCACACATAATATACCATTTCTTTATTAACATTTACTAGAGCTTTAAGGTAAAATGGGCTACCCAATAATATTCATCAAAGAATTACTAACTTTGATGAATTGAAAATCCTCTCAAAATTTTTTTTCTGCAAACAGCTGCTGGGACCTACACTTCCCCAAAGGGGAATCCCGAAACTCACCCTCGCGGGCGCACGCCCCGCGATATGAATGAGTCGACCAATCATGGCCGACGCACGCATATCACGGAGGTACGGCCCGCGAGGGCTCGTCGGCAGGATTGTCCTCGGAGGCGATGTAGGTCCATGTCACCTCCTGTGACATTATTTCTTTTATTGATTCAAAATACATATTAACCAACATTATAGATTCTGAACAGAATTCCAGATCCTTTCTGTAGTGAATACATAGCACTAGTGTTATCCACGTGCATGATAATCTTGATACATTTTAGGTTCAGATCATTCAGAAGTATAATAGTTTCTAATAAACCAGTTAAGGCTGCATATGCCTCTATAGAATTGATATGACAATTAGGGGGAACTGGGAATGTTCGGGATATCTGCCACTGTGGTATGACGACAGCTCCTTGTGTCGGTGTAGCGTCTGTATAGACGCAAAGTTCTTTAGTCGCACGAGGAAGAAACACTTTCTTATTCAAGAGTTGTAGTTCTAAGACACGTTGCCACCATGCATTGTCTCGCTGAAACACTTGGGTAATTAGAAAGCCGGGTAATCGTAGCACCCAGACTACCCATGCTAGGTAGCCAGCGGCCTTAAGAATGTCTACTTGCCTAAGGCGGGGAAGCACCGGGATGAGCGTTTTAACACGATTTATACTCTTGGTTGTTAATTGGAGGCTAAGATCAACTGTATCAACAAGAACACCTAGGTATTTAATTGTGTGTTTCGACACTAACACACATTTGCTTTTGTTGATGCTAATCCCGAATTCACTTTGAAGATAATCTGAGATAGGAAACAAACAGCAGTGGTAGAAAATCTCTCCTCAATGTGACTTATTTCGTGATAAACCCAAAAGCTGGATACAAAATGAAATGCTATAAACTAGATAATATGGACATCTTCGGCAAGTTACGTAATTCAAATGCATTTATATATAACTTTAAGCTGTATATACGTTTGGAAATCATTCATGTAGAATATATTTTTGACCTTGGTTTAGTTATTTTGGTAGAGATATTCCCCGAGTTTATTCGTTCGGGATGTATTAAAGGGAATTATTTTCCAGCAGAGCCCCTACGAGTGGTATAGGCAGCTCGTTTTTATTTATATATCTATTTAGAATTTACTTAGATCCCGCTTGGAACCATGTATTACTTCTTTAAAGACGATGCTTATCGCGGAACACTTTAAGGAAACTGCTGTGGAAATGTTCGTTAAGTTCCTCGGTAAAATATTGCAGGAAATGGTGATGGAAATTTGACTTCAGCGTTTGCCCACTGTTAGAGGAGATAATTCGTAAAATTGAATTCCCATTAAACGGAGTACAATTCCTTAGCTTAATAATCATATTGCTCTTGCCGTAATCGGGCACCAATGCGTGGTCAACTGCATTTTCCTGTTTCTTCATATTTTGATCCGCTAAAGGATTCACTCTTAACCCATAACTAATATCGTAATTATTGGCCACGTACACACTGTCCTCGGGTATTTTTTGACACCTTTTTTCGAATTGCTCGTAAACAACAACCGTCACTCGTACTGTCTCATGTTTAACTGTCTCTTTCTCCACCCTCTCCTCTAGGATTACATTGTAGCCAAGGTTGCTGCGAGTGGCCGTTTTACCACTACAAAAAAAGAACAAATTCAAAACATATCTGTCGTCTTATCGACGAATTCAGTTAAGGGTTAAAATAATCGTTTTCGTTCGTATAGACTTTGCTATAAAGACTATAACCTTTGTGTACTTCATACTTTTTTGTAATGACTTTTTCATCAAAATTACTATTCTGGTTTCGTTTTCGTAGAACAAACTCATCTTAATATAAGAACAGACCTATTAGACACCTTTTGAAGCATAACGCCTTCTTAAAATCAATTAAGGTTTAATGCATAAATGGGAATATTAACAGACATATACGAAGGATGAGACACAATAGGAAATTGTTTCGAATTTGAAGACGTAGGTACATCGAAATATACGTCTACAAAATACCGTGCAAGCCACCACTAGGGTGTGTGGCACGGGGTGATTCCACGCCAGGCATGCAGCACTCATCCCAGTACGAGTCTGAACCGCGCACGTTTCCCCGAATGCCAGGCGCAGGCTAAAAGCAGTCAGGGCAATGGTACGCAGTCAGACCAGAAACCAGGAGAGTAATACGTAGAAGAACATGCTACCATGCAGTACACTACTGAAGATATAACTACTGGTTAGAATTATTAATGTGACAATTAAATAGCACTACAAGGTATTAAGACATGCAGTAGTATATCATGCCGAAGATTTCATGCGAGGTTAATATCTACAATTCATGTTAAGATATTTAGCACTACCGAAAAAAACCTACTTAAGCTAGTTAGTAAACTAGAACTGATATATCACAACTATTATGGTCCGTCATTGTACGTGGAAAAAATGACGCCTTAAATCTATCGATTCTGCAGTCTATTTCCTTAATCTTATTCCTGTGATCGTTCCTACCATAATAGTCTGGCTCTAGAGAAATATTTTGAACGTCTGGCAAAAAAAGTCTACATAAAACTTTCGAAAAAGATTTAACCTATATTTTCCCCTTCGATTGGATAGAGGTTCTCACCCTAGTTCCCTCAACAATTTTGTAACACTACTATGTTTATCATAGCAGTATTTAACAAATATAGTTGCCCTCCACTGTATTCGATCTATATCTGAAACTAGTCCTACTTCGTAAGGGTCCCATATACTAGCGGCGTAATCCAAGAAGGGTCTCACGAGAGAAAAATAACATTGCTCTGTTACCTTCTTGTAACACTTTACCAACATTCTTTTAATAAATCCTAATTTACGACTTGCCTGTCCACAAATTTCTCGTATATGCTTTTCCCAAGACAAGTTCTGAGTAAGGGTCACTCCTAAGTATTTAACTGACTTTACATTTATTAGTTCGGCCTGATTAATTGTGTACGTCTCGTTGATTAAGCTTCTCTTCCTCTAAGAATTTATAAAAACGCACTTATTAAAATTTTATTCTAACTGCCAATATAGGAATGAAACTGTTTGCAAAATGAAGTAAAGGATATCACCGATAAATTTTTTTGCCAAAACCGCCATTTAAACCTGATATCTCGACGTAGAATGCCAGTACTAAGCCCTTAAGTTAGTTTAAGCGAATCAGCATTTCACCTAGAAATCAAGGAATTAGATCTCATTTTAAAGAAAAATATCTCAATCTTCGAAAGATATCAAAATATTTGTCCCTTACCGGACTATTTTCCGATGTTTTTGACGAAAAATACAAGCTCTTTAAATGTGGTTGGTATGTGTATGCAATAACGAGAGAGACATTATTTACAAAACGAGGAATTTTCAGCCCTTATATGTCGTAAAAAAGTTATCTGTATGTAGTTAACATGTTTTCTTGACTATTTTTGGAAAGAAACCATATTTTTACAGCAGTATTATTTTTCAGAAACGCAAATTGAATTGAAGATATGTACAAATATTTAGGCATTCTGAGATTTGACAAATTATACAGGTATATAATAATCCAGGAGAACTACTTCTGTGATACTTATAAAAATATACGTTCCTTCAAAAATATGGAAATTTTCCGTTCTATAAGAAATTTTATTGTACCTCTGCAATACACAATAATTTCAGTGATATAAAAGTTGGTATATTATTATCATGATCTAAAAAAGAACTTTATGGAGCAATATGAAATTTCATCAGTATGTAAAAACTAAAATTTAACCGTTTTCAATGATTATCTGTATCCCGGACACTCATCGCCCTTATTATCTTTGTTGTTTGACTCACCAATTTTGTAAAAGCTTGTTCCAATTTAACCTTCACCCCTCCCCTATGTTCTAAACCATTAAGTCAATTCAGCCAGTGCAAAAGTCACCACTTACACCCTTTACAAAAGCATATATAAGCTTGCAACATGTGTGTATTTTTACCTTGAAAATGAAATAGCTAATGTCGATACCAGGTCGGAAATAAAATTATTCATGTGGAAAATGAAGAAAAACCTTTTCATTTTTGAGATCATGATACCTGTAATGCATTTCCACAAAATATCGCCGGATACACTAAACTTAATAGTATATTAGTGCAATATTTAATTCATGTGTACTACATCTGTTGAAAATAAAACATTTAATTCGAATATGGTCTACATTACGATTAGGGAAATATATCGCTCAAACTATATTAAACCGCGTCATTCCTCAAATTACAGCGATGGACAACTTCTTGGGTTTCCCACCAGTTGAAAAGTTTCACGCTGGCCAGCGATTTGCCACACAACACAAGCGTCGTACTCAGTGCAGTGAAGTTGAGTTGCACAAGCATGCCTGATGGGAAGCCTGTAAAAGATGAACTCGAAAAAGATTCTCAGGAAAAGCACCAAATATTTCTGCGCAATTTTTTTTTTATCTTTCCCCATCGGTAGGGCACAGATATTGGGGGAGGGTGTTTGAGAGAGGGGAGGCATTGGGAATGACGTTTGAGGCGTGATGTGGAGGGATATCGGGGGAAGGGGAAGAAAGGAAGGTGAGGAATTGGGGGAAAGGCGGTTGGTGGAAATTACTTCAGGACTGGCGATGGAAATATGTAAAGATAAATGGAAATATGGTGCCTGGTAAGAGGATTGTGGAGACGGATGGAGAAATAAGGAAATGTAAATGGATGCAAAATAGAATATGCTATGGGAGCGGATGAAAAGTGAGCGAGGGAGGATTGAGAGGAGCGGGAGAAGGAATGAGGAGAGTGTGAGGGAATTGAAAAGAAGATGGAATACATTTGTGAGGAAGAGTGTGCGAGGTGGCATTTATAGTGTATGGGAGTCGATTTTCGCTGTGCGCACGTAAGTTTGACTCCGCCTATCCCCACCAGCACGGCAGAAGAGCTCTCTTTTGGCTTATTTTTTTCTACATTGCTTCAATAAAAATCGTTTCATGAGGTAAAAGTAAAAAAAGTACTTATCTAAATCACCTTGTACGCTCTTGTAGTTTAAAACGTATGTTGAATTATGTCCCAGTGGCGATGAAATTGTAGAAAGGACCTAGGAAATTCGTAAAGAGTTCTAAAAAAACCTCTTTTCATGTTATATTCACCGTGTATCTTTGTTTCGTAGAAAACCCATGAAGCATTCATATTTTTGTTACAAACGGCTATGACAAACAGAAATAAATGACTTTCGCCAAACGCTTTCTGTCCTTTGTTGAGACATCTTGGTCATATAGCTACCCAGTGACGTCACAATTTTACGTCGTTCATAATTTTGAGATGCTGAGTCTTTGATGATTATCGAAATCTTACTTTGATGGAAATAATATAGATATTCGCACTCTTTTTTGTTGCAATTGTATTTTTGACAAGAAAAGCGTTAATTATATGGCAGAATCTGAAATGCCTTCGAGGAAAAAATATGGTCAATTTTGCCTTTATAAACTAGTGCTCTTGTGGCGAAAAACCGATTAGACATTTAACCATATTTAAAGACCTCATCATTGCTCTGAATAGCGCACTATCATGTTACTCATTTGTATATTTGGAAAAAACCATGGCATAACTTAAATATTGTCGCAATTTAAATTGAAGAAAATATAACTTTTATAATATAGGCATATTGAACATAAATACGTTCAATCCCATAATAAACAAAAAATATTGAGACTATTACAAGTTAAAATACCAATACTTTAAACGAATCAAAATAAGGATTGTTCAATTTTAATGGTGATAACTTGTGACTTATTATTCCAAATATTTTTAACGACCGGAGTTTTGGCATTCAATGTCATCTTTAGATGCATAATCCTGATTTTTATTCCCTCGGAGATGACTATTTCTCTCAAATACCAATATATAAGAGATAAAAATCAATATTTAAGATACAAATTAAATTCCATTTTCTATTAAAGTTGTAGAAGCTTGAGTACAAATTAAAATGGCCTGAATAGTGTTTATCTATTGCAAACATCACGAATATGTTTCTTGGGGACCTTAGAAAGCGTTACTTGTTCAAATTTACGCTAAAGTACATTTCTCGGAACGAATTTTAAAGTGTAATTTTCTGAAGTCATTCAATCTATCGCCCTAGCTTCTGTAGCGGAGGCACAAACGTTCGAAGATGAAGCAATGAGGTCGATGGTTTAATAGTCCCTTTTTGGAAGTATTTTTTTCCCTTATCCGAAGATTGCAGCCTCTATCTTGAATCCTTTAGGCGGCGGTAAGAATTGTTATCCCAACTCTTGCTCCTTCCTTAAGTCCTAATGGATTTTTTAGAGTCTTCAAAATATAGGTTCTCTTTATGAGTTGTTCCCGGAGTTAAAGCTCTGATCTAGCTTTCAAGAGAATTTTCTTTCGAAAATCATGAGCAATGAATTTGTAACTAATATACAGTAAAACTAGAATCTAATAGTACTTTTTTATGATTTACGACGTAAGGCTTCATGTGAATGTTGCTGTTAATCACATTGTTGTTATTCATATAAATACTCACTGAAGTCCATATTTAACCAATACATTTTATACAGGTTTCCCAAAGTGAAATCCGATAGGCAGTGCCAACAGTTGGCTTGTAATCCTTACGAGAAAGGTAACTAACATATACTCACTGCCGATAATTTGATACGGACATAGTTATTGAGAAGAAGGGGATTATTTGAGGAAATGATAAGAGGCTAGTGTGTACACAAAGGAATTTTGAGAAACATGAGCTAGAGTATATAATTATTTATCGTCCTGGACGTTTATGGTCTTTTAGACTTTGAGTACATAAAATTAAAATTCATAGTTTAATTAAAAACAATGGTAAAAAGAATGAAGAAAAAATACCTTACCATACCATACATACCATACATACCTTACCATACAAAATTATTGAAGAGGTTGTCTTCCACTCCGCATTTCTTGCGGAAATATCTATAGCATATTTTCCAAGATCAGCAAAATAACTAAGATATACTTACGGAATCAAAATATTGTGATGAAACGAATGAACTATAGAAGCAGAGCATGTGCATTGCATTATATTATATGTATGAGTATTATATGGGCATTTGAATATTAATACTGTTTTAGAATGTGATACCAATTATTAATTATTGAATGATGTAATTTCCTCATGTCATACAGTCGATCCCATTGTCGTTGTGAGCTTACCGTTAGCTTACTTTTAACTCATTACTGTTTTGCTACAAACTGGGTTCTCCTAGAAACCATACCAATTAATTAGCTGAGGATCGTTTGTCAACAGATAATTCTAAGAAAATACGTGGCGTGGAAGCAGTTCTTCGGGCATTGGTCCTTTTGGGACTTGAAACTCTCGTGCCATTGCAACTGCCGCAAAAATCCTCCAATTCGCACCCAAATTGTGCGATATAAAAGCACCCCTTCACTTTCTTCTCTTCAACTTGTTCCATCCGCTCGGGAGCGGCTTAAGCGTCGCGTCACGCGCTGCCGCCTGGCGGTGTGCACCGGAATTGCGCATGAAATATGCATGCGCACCGTCGTTTCTCACTTTTTTTATTTTGTCATCAAGGGAGAGTCCCATCTTCTCCCTTGTCGCTTTTAGGGCCCAGGTCGTTTTTGGGCTTCGTCTATTTTCCTTAAGGAAGGAGGGATGAGAGTCCGTGCGTGGAGCTTCCATTCTTTGGTCGGATCTCTGCGTAAAAACCGACGATTTCACCGCGGGAAAGGGGAGTGGGGACTTAGAACAATTTTTTGTCGAGTTGGGGTGTAAACAGAAAAAAGAGCTAATCTCGGGCTTGCTGTGAGGAGAAGTGTATGGAAGCTGGTGTCTTGCATGTTAGGGTTGCAGTACGTTCTAAAAAAGCGGGATTGCCTTAAATTTTCTAACAGAAGTGAGAATTTATTTTTACTGTTTAATGGTAACAACGTCGGAGAAATATCCACAAATGAGCGAACTTACGTCATTTTTTTCTTTCTATGTAATTAGTTATCATATTTTAAGTTCTCACCAACTAAGACTTAATTTGACTTAAACCAACCAAGACTTTAAAATGTAATAATTGATATGGATAAATTGTTACATAATAATTCATCATCAATGAGTTGATACCTAAATCATAATGAAAGTTTTTGACACCGATAAAGATTTTATTTCCCTTTGTGCCTCAAAAAAGTGAGTTTTCTGGATTTTATCCCAACGCATCTGCTGGTCAATTAGGAACCTTGATGTCTTCGACGACATGAAGGTACACGAAGTGAATTTTGTTACATGAAATAGTATAATATTGGTTGGATTTTTAATAAGATGCTCTATTTTCCTCGCACAATTACAACTTCTGTTGTAACTTAGGTTTCATTGCACTTCATTTCCGTCGAGGTCATGCTTTCAATTTTATTCATTTAAAAAAATGGGCATAATGATAGGATTACTTTTAAAGAACGGGATTGTGTCCTGAATTTTAGCCAACCGCAACAAAAGCCTTTAAGGTATATTTTATGTAGAGGACGTGGAAGTACACTTGCTGTTTTTGCGTAACTTTTCTCTTGATTAATCCAATGAAAAGGATCGGGTTTGATAGCAAAATCATGATAATACAATAGCCTTTTAGGCTTTTAAAATTGAAAGTGAAATTATATTTCATATTATTTGTTACTATGTTAATAGCAATGATATGAAAGATTTTTCGAAATTTTGCATGAAACTAAATTTCCTAAGATGATTGTTTTTTTTTATCTGCGTAAATCATTTCCTTGAATCAATGTTAACACTGCATAGTCCATGCCTAATATTATTACCATTTAGCACTCACGGGGGATCCGGTGGACTTCTTGCTGTGTAAATTTGTTATTTTTGTATACTTTTTAGGCAAAGATTCCACTGCTTCCACATATCTCCAACAAGCAAATTTTTAAAACATTTTTTATATAATTAGGTTAAGTTTACAAAGAAACTTAAATTATATTTTCTGCCTCTTCTTACATGATTCACGCCGAGCTTGAACATGGGTTTCAAATTCAAGAAGAGTAATTTTAAAATATTTTACTTCAATTAGTGAACAATTTCTCGGAGTTAAATCTGAATGATAAAGATTAGCGACAATTTCTGAAAATAGAACAACTAATTGAAGGCTTTTTTTCGTTCATTTGATGGATATAGTTTATATGCTATCAATAGCAAGAAGTAATTAGAAATTATATAATGTATCATGTGTATGTAAGCTAGAAAAATGTTTGTCCCCCGGTAAATATGTATGAATATTCTTTATTCATGACACATATTATATGGTACATTTTATGATTTTTTAAAGTTGATATTTTTTCTCATGAGGACTTCTTTAATTCATGTAATTCATTCTTTAACGAGTCTTGACCAACTTTTGTTTGACTCTACAGTTCGTGTTTTCGAAAACGTTACGCCAGAAGAGACGAGTTAAACGTATCATACTGGCCGTATATTTAGCAATCATGCTATATATATATGTCGGCGAGTGACTTTTAATCTAAACCTGTTTGATCATTATCTTCATTTTTGCCTCCTTATTTTTATAATTCACGATTTAAAGGTTTTGGAGCCGAGTAAGTTCACTGGAGCGTGATCTCTTGACATTTATAAGTTTAACGCTTCAGTGCCCTGACTTTCAAAGCTTTCAGCTTAGGGGTGAACACGCTCGGAAATTTCCAAAGTGTGAGCTAAGGAAAATGTATCATTATTCCACTTTCGTTTCCAAAATTCTCTTAGGAGACGGGTAAATTTCTGCATGAACGCTTTGTAAAAATAGTAATTCTCTTTTTAGCCTTTTTCTCTTTTTGATTGCTTCTCAGAAATCACTCTGCTAATTTTCTCTCCACCATGCCAAGTGCAGTGCGTTAAGTCATCCGAATGAATCGTTGTTGTATTTGGACCAGCTCGTTTCGGAAAGGCCTTTCATTTCATCGTAGGCAAAGCTGTCAACGTGCCTATGAGTTGTAATTTCCTAGATATTATTTATATCATTAAGCTGTATGAACGAGTGCGGCTTCTACGAGACAATGGCAAGATAACGTAGATATTTACGCAGACTCTTATAACCAATACACAGCACTTAATTTCATGACAAAAGTCCCCTGTATTGATTTTAAGTTTTTTTGTGCGAGTACAGACTTGCCGCGGCCTTTGTACCAACTTGCCCCGCATAAGGGGTTGCAACGCACAAGGTTGGTACGCGTGCATTGTTTAAATAATCATATTTTATAAGCTTTTCTTTGATTCCATTGATTAGATGTGAATATTGTGTCAATACGCTAGCGCCATTATTTCATTGAAATCAGTTATATTAAAACAAAAAGAAATTCAAAAGCACGAGTGTTTCCAGCAAAGCCCGGTATCACGTATCGTTTTGTAATAGAAAATCAGATGGGTACTAAATTAATAAATCTTTACCCTCTATGATAATTTTTAAGTGTAACTTTTGCATGAATGTACAGAAATACTTCTAGTCCTCGGTTTCGGTCTTACATGTCATGTCATTCGGTAATTTTTTTAATCCTAGCATTGAATTTTGTTAGAAAAGATTTATGACATGTATTGGGGATAGGTATTAAGTATTGGCTTACCTACCCATCTCAGGACCAGGTTAGAACTCCGGCTCCGGTGTGATTTGTCAGCGGACTCGCATTGAAATAGGTGACTTAATTAAGACCACTTCATTGCCTTGTATTCACTCGCACTTTGCAATTTTATGTAATTTTGTATCAGTATACTAAGTGCTGTACTGAGTGATGAAGTATATTTATGTGAGTATTACAGAATATTTTAAAGTGATAATTGAGCTCGGAGAATATCAGCTAAGGAGATTTTGGCATTGCCTGTTATTTCTTATGGAACATGCCTGTAATTAGTCCTTAGATACATTATGTTATATTATTTTTCGCCATTTTCTCTCGTCAATATTTCTATTTTTATAGTATCTGAAAATATTTAGGCAATGCTCATGGAATTTTTTAAATTTTTTATGGACGGCATATATGTAAAATTAATATATTTAAATTCTGCATGTTGTCCTTAAATGTAGCCTCTTTACGTATTAATTTTTTATTTTCAATTTTTTCCAGGTAAGAGCCTTAATTGAACCTGTCCTGATATTTCATCTAACGTAGTAAGTACCTTGATCTATTTAAGGGGGTTTAAATAACCTGTTAAATATATATTAAAAATTCCAAGGCAATGTTACATTGCCCACAAGAATCTCCGAAAATGTGCATTTGGATTATGACTGGATGATGCTTGCGGCTAGAAATGCCAGTTAAGAAATTACCAATCAATGTGACCTCAACTTTAACAAAAATATTGATTATATATGGGTAACGCGTGGAAATATTTACCGAAATTGGACAAATTTTCTCAATTCCATCAGGAATTATACTTATTTTCGAAACTGCTTTAAAATTGTATTGAAATAGTTCCTCTTACGTTTCTTCTTTTGGCGCTCTATGTAAAGCAGATTCAAATATGCTGATGGTCAAACTCAGAAGTAAGAAGTGGCGTCATAATTGAGTAATATCCATTCAGAAAAAAGGAATTGAAACCGGCTATGTACTTGCAATACAAATTTTTTTTACTGTATTGATAATAAAGCTAAAAGTAATGCAAGATGATCCGTAGATAGTACTACGTTACGGAGGGCGATTGTCAATCCATGGCCGAGTGGTATCTCTGTACGAAAGTCGATGACGATGGATTTATCTAGAATGGCAATCCATGTCGACTTATAAGTTGACCGTGATTTCATTGGCGCAACTGGTTTCATCAAATCGGTTATATCGATTATGAAGTTACATTTCACCTTCCGTTTTGAATAAATCAGTGGTACCTCGTAAAATATCTGGAAAAATTAATCATCAGTTCAAATTGTTGGTAGTAAAACTTCCTACATCGACTGAGTTTTCTCCCAACTACGGAGGAATGTTATTTTTTACATCTACAATCTCTCTATTACCAACGTAATTGCATAAGATGTATGTACTAGAAAGATTAAGGGTCAGTAATTTTTTTAGATCAATCGATCCATCATACTAAAATTGTACGATCAAGTACCTTCTTTATTTTGACTTGAATAGAAATAAATGATAAATCTTAATTGATTGTTCCTATATCAAGTTGGACATCTAAAATCTATCTTTTCTCAAAGGCTTTCTTTTTTTTCATTGATCCTTTTTACTTTTAAATGCTCCCTGACTTCATTACCTAGTTTTCTCTTCCTATTTTCTGTCGATTTTAGCCCTCTTTTTGTCTATTTAGTCTCAAATCCTTGACGGTCTGGGAGTGTGCCTGTTTCCTCCTGTGAACGCTACCTCCATATGTGTTTTAGCAAATAATTCTCATTTGTGGTATTTTCCGCGTGAAAAAATTATATCGTCTTTTTATCCTAATGCATTCCACTTCCTCTGGTAAATACATGTATCCTTACCCCCAATTTCCCATACAATTCCATTATTCTTTTATTCATCGTATCCATGATGTTTCCGGAACCTAGGTTCGGTGTTATGTGACAGTGTCTGTTCTTATGTTCTCCATTGCCTACAAGATTTCTTAAAAGTTTTGTCTTCCCATTTTTAATTTTCCATTTTTCCTTGAAGTCTTCTTTATGAATTACTACGTACTGAGTAAAGTACCTACCTCTCACTGCTTTTATCTTTGCTTCTTATTTTGCATGATAGGTCTCGTTGAAGGCATTATTGGAAAACAATCGCTCTACGCCATATCTGTAGCAAATGCGTGATCTTTTTATTTTGAGTAAATGTGTCGAGGTTGAGGGGTTTTGGACCGGCAATTGCTGTCGTATTTAGGTCGAGGACAAGAGTGAAGGTAAACAGACCAACTCCGTCATCTGCCCTTAAAGTATAAGGCTCTCGGGAGAAAGAGATTCGACGACTCATTCACGGAACAGCGTACCTTCTTCAATGCGAGACGCTCCACGCGCAAGAGGATCAAGTGATACCCACCCTCTGTTTTCCACGAAACTTCGTTTACACCTTCTTTGGTATCTCTCGCTCACGTACGTGTTGAAGACGACTCAATTTCCGTCAATTCGACCCTGGCCTCGTAAGGAGTGTACTCCAACCACCTGATAGAATCCGAAAAGGAAATAACCTACGCGGTATTGCTCGTCAGGGATGAAGCCTCTACGTTCAGGTCGTAAGCAAAATAGATTCTGCGATGAGATGTCGCGATGATTTCCTTGCATTTTTTGTGATACGTTCTAAGAACTATTGAAAATCGTATTTAATGGATTTCAATCGGGATGAGTTACAAGTAATTTTTTCACTCATCAATTAAAACTTGAATATTAAAAAAATTACTATGTTGCTTTTTCTATATCAGCATTATATCTATCCAGGGTTACTCCAGCCAATTGTTTCTCTGTATAAAGAAATAAGATATATGTCAATACGGAAACAACACGTTGATTTATGAAACGCATTACAAAACGTAGTCTTTCTAGACTAAATATTATACATTTTTATAAAAATCATCTAAAACATCTAAATATTATTCTGTTCATTGTCCCTAGAGTTAATGTTGATCTTGCTATTCAATAATCAGGAATGTACTGAGCAAAATTGAAATACATTGGTAGCTAAAATCATCAAGCATTTTTTGAGGAATAGCAAAAACTTTTTAACCGTTTTCAGTGCTTCTCTTCATCTCTGATTTGTACTATCATGAACTACCTATCAGGTAGGGGTACATATTTAAACATTTCAACAGTATCTTCTCCAAATGTTTCCGTACTTATATTTTTACTATCAGATTATGTAGAAAGTAGTCATCTAATGACTTCTATTAGATGAATACATTTGAGCAAATTTACGTAGGTTTTACGCTGATTTTTGTAATGTTCCGGTAAATATGTTAAACTCTAATCGTTGGGGACTCTACAGTTTTCGGCCTAGTAATTAACTATTAAGTGCTAACGATGTAAGTTTATTGTCATAAATGCATTCATTGAAAATGACCTATGTGCAGTTTTTCCGTACTTAGTGGTTGAATTTTACTCCTTCCGTTAGTTAGTGTTATTACTTCCGTTCGTGAAGAGTGGGACGCCAGTGGCCGGATACAACAAAGAGTGAAACGATATAAGCTTTTCTAATATTCGCCTTCCAACTTTTTTTCGTACAAGAAACCCAGTCTAAAAAATTAAGCCAGTCTCGAGGAGAAGTTTAGGGGTATATCTATCGCGCTGGCTTCCGGAGGACATCCGCCCTGAGTGACCGCCTTTATTTCTTATGCAAGGACTTTCCTTTTTTACCTCCTCTTTTCTTATCTCGGGCGTGAAATCACCAAACTGCTGGCGGAATTAAGTGAGCTGCGGTTGGTGGAAATATTCTCCCCCACTAGGATGAGAAGAGAGACTCTTGGCTGACCGAAAAGGGTTCCGTGAAATACACCCTTGTCCTCTTGTGTGAGTATAAGGCTAGAATATAGCAGTCGCAAAAGAACCTGGCGCTGCGTCGTGGGCAATTTTGGGACATGGACCTTAGAACTTTTAAAACCATGCCTGGCGGGGGAGGAAGGTTGTAAATTGTGGAGCGTCAGTGAGCGAACCTTTTCTAGTTGCTGCCAACCTTTGCGCCTCAGTAAATTCCATGAGTCACAGCTACCTGGCGCCCAGTTTGCTGCATTTAATTAGAACTACCACTCTTTTGACGTGACAAGGAAGTGCACGGGTAAAGCATGGTATCAAAGAAGCAAAACCACTTACCTATTAACCTTGTGTGTGTGCCTCGGGCTAAGTAGTTTGGCCCTCCTGCCTCGTTTTCCGCCGTCCCCTTCTCAACCTTCCCCGTTGTCCGTTCACCTCACTCCTTCCACTTTACCTTTCCCCTTCGTCGGGCAGAAATACGCCAGGTTCTTTTGCTTTTTCTTTACAGGCTTATTGTGCCAAGCTCGGGTTCCAAGATTTTCAAGTTAGTGCTCAATTGGGATGGATATTTTTGTCGCGCAAAAAATGAGTCTTTGGTACGTGATATTTTTATTGATGAGACTACGGTATATAGAAAAACCATGGTTGCGGCCCGAGTCGAGGGCAAGGCAATGGTTACCCTTGATAGGGACAAGAATTAATGTGATTTGGTGTAATTAATTCAATGATTTCTGATCAAGATATTTCACCAAACACCTTTTTAAAAGGTAAAGAGTCATCACTTAATTTGACATTAACAGTCACTAAGGACTAACAAAATAAAACGTTAACATCTAATTTTTACAAATAAATGAAACTAGCTCGATTGCAAAGAACGGAGATAAAGATAGCGAGTGAAAAGTGTAGAACGAATTTGAATTCGGGCAATGGATAATTTAAGCCAAAGCTAATAAGTGACTTCAAACCAATTTCGTGCCAATCCGCACTTCTAGCCATTCTAACTCCCATTCTATTGTTTCGTGTTTATTGCACCTTACGTGATTTTACAATGGGTAAGACGGTAAATAAATGGAGGATAATTAAAAAAACTATAACATTCTAGCATCAAACTACTTCGAAAGCTTTTAGGAGAGTATATAAAGGATTTTTAAGGGAATGGAATTATAGTAACTACAATGAGTGTCATTGGCCTTGCTTAACGAATGATGGCTACCACTGATGGTTGGTGGTTTCTTACTGCTTTAAGTGTTGGTTTATTTTGCCTGTGCATTTACTCCGCTAGCCATTTTGAAATAATTTTGGGTTGTTAAGCAAAGCAGTGCGTTCCATCGCAAGCAAACCACTGAATTCGGAGTGGGATATTATCAACCATTCAACTTGTAGAATTATCTTTAATACATAAGCTGTTGCAACTGCTATAAGCATCCCTATTGAAGTCTTAGTATTCTCACTAACTCATTGTCAGTTGAGACTGTAAAACGCTGATTGTATTTTACATGGTAATCCTATTCTCTTGGTATTCTTATATGTATGTCGTAATTGTTTATTATTTATGGCCCATAAAATATAACAATATTTCTTATGTATATTTACTCAAAAATTAATAGTTACTGATTACCTCTTTTAACAGTGACTCTTGAAATTTCAATTTTGAGTTTGCAGGCAACCAACGGAACAGTGAAGGTAAATTGAAAGGTAGGCCTCAAAGACCTGAGCTACAATGCATAACTTGTTACTGCGTAGACACCAGAGGTCTGGGGGACAAGTCGGAAAAGAAATAGAGTTTTCTTTGAGAGACGCATGTCAACAGGGTTTAACTGAAATTTCCCCGCTGTCCCCACCTTTTTTTATTATTTTTCTATCCATTCGCGAGGCCGTAGTCAACGCGAAGGAGAATGTGGATTGGCGGGGATATGACGGCATCGGAAAATGGGGGAGAGACGAGAGAATTCAGAAATTTTTTTGACGCCGGAGTCTGTGGAAATGGAATGTTTTGTGGGGGGTCGTATGTGATTGGCGGAATACATGCGCAGTGGCTGAGCGAGTGTCGGAATGGTATTCGGGCGGGGGCGATGGGGGGAATCGTGGGTAGCAGGGACGGGGGACCCCGGGTGCGAATGTGGTGCAGTTGAGGTGCCGTCGCTCCTCAAACTGACTTCTCTTCGCCGTCGAAGGGAAAGACACTGAGTGGTTGGATCTTGAGAAACGGAAAGGAGTGACTGAAATGGGGAAGTGAGGGGAAAATACACGTGGAGAACCTAGGTATATTTCGTAGATACTTTTGGAAACCGTCGATGCTAAATCGAAAAATTTAGCCCTAAATATTTATAATATATTTCTGAACTTGATGTGGTTTACTCGTCTTTATTTAATTCTTTTAAATATAATTTTTTTATATTAAATAGGATTGGATTTGATATTTGGGGAGTTGACCGACAACTAAGGTCATTTGCGCCATAAGGATAGATAAGGTGGAAGGATAGAAACCCGGCGTCGGCATTAGCCTGCTCTTAAAAAAAGGCACCAAGGGGACCACGGTTTAACGTCTCATCCGACCTCCATAAGACTTTCAAGTAGGGACCGGGTTTCCTCTGAAAAACATCCTCCTCTGCAGGGATTTTGACATGGCCGCCTGTGTGGTCAGTCATTACTCTAGCCACCACACCAACCCGATCTCCGCATATTCAATAATTTTGTATTCTTTTATTTCTTTTCGTCATAGCGCTTGTGCAAGTCCTCAACTTATGTTCATTAATTTACTCATTTATATGAAAGAATTGTATTTCGCAAGTCAATAAATTGAATGGTTATTTTATGAATGAAAATATAAAACAAATTTTCTTCTAGTTGAGTCGAGCGGTGGTTCTTTAAACTAAGGACGAATGTACCTCCTTTTTTGTGCAGTAGTTTTATTCATTGAATTAGGTAATTCAATTAAAAATCTACTAACTACTTATAATGCTGGTATTGGTATTACTGCTATGATTGATAACTGCTTACAATGTGATTATTCATTAAAAGTATGCGTCAAAATTTTCGCTTAAGTCGCCTTCTTTTCGAATTTTATATCTATGTATTCATTTAAATGAGTACTCTTTTAGTGTCAATTTTTGTGATTATTTTTTGCTTTTTAAGATGATACTTCAAATTCATGAGAACTTAAAAGAATAAAAAAGCTCTAGAGTCTATTAAATTTGCTTGTTTATATTACAGGGAGGATTTCGAACTTTCATATAGGGGATTATATATATATATATATATATATATATATATATATATATATATATATATATATATATATATGTATATATATATATATATATATATTTACTATTTATATGTCCTCTAACTCATCCTTTGTAGTCCATAATTCATTTATTTCCCTTTTACCTATGTAAACAGCTGTGCCTCCTATCTCTTATCTCATTAGGCCCTCTCTTATTAATATCTGCAAAGTCATTTTTATTACCCGAGCCAAATTTCCGCCGTTGCCTACATTCCTAGCTTATTTAAAATCAAGCATTACTATCTCGCCTCAAAAATATCTTTACAATTGTGAATTCTTTTTTTTGATGTATGTTATAAACGCTAAAATTCTCAGCATCGTCTTAGAAGTATGCAGAGAAATTATAAACTTCTGAGTTGTATTTCCTTGTCGTGTTTTGAAAAGAATTATCGGAGTGAGTGTCGCTTGCCATTTTATTTACTTCTTATTTTTTGGAAGAATACAAGGAGTAGATAAATCTCCAGTTATATAGTATAATATTAAGATCATTGTATACGATAATGGATACGAATTCCGTGGTATATTGCACTTTCTCTTAGTCGATGCATCAATTACGCACACCAAATATTAGAATTATATTCGGCGAGACTTGCTGAAATTGTATGTTTATAGCGGGAAATATACCCAGAGATATTTCTTGCTGGTGAAACGGAACTCGGTGATGCAGAATTCGAACCCTTGACCTTTAGGTGGCTAGGACGTCACGTTTGCAATATTGCTGCGTCGGTCGGCAGAGAGTACTCCTACCGCTTCAATGAGGAGATAACGTCGACTTGATCAATTGCCTGCTAAATCAGCCAATTTCGCTGTCGCTCTTATCTATTCGCATGCTGGTCTCGATAGCCGAGTAACGCGTGCGAGCATAATATCTCGAAGATCGCGGGCTCAATTCCTAGCCTCGGGCAAAGATATTGCGCCGGTTCAGTCACAGTTGTATTCCGTTAAAGGGTGCATTCTGTCATTTCCCATTATCTCATCAATTATCAGAATGTAGATCATCGCAACGGGGAGGAGCCAAATGTAGCCGGTAGTGAACACCAGTTTGAAAGGAACTGAAGTAATGCTTTTACGTCATCCTTCTGTTCTTAATAAGGTCATTACACGACGTGGAAGAACACCGATGGGCCAATGCGATAAATATGCGTAAAACATACCTGTGAACTACATTAGATTTTAGAAAATATATTGTCTTAATACCGTCGGCCTTACTCATGTGCTAAAATATTGTCTTTAACTTACTAATGCTGCAGATCAGACATCCATTGAAGCCTTTCTGTGTTTTTAATAGTTCAGAGGACATTTTTGATCAACATATTTTTCTCATGAAATGTGATGAGCGTTAGTTATCTTGATTTACTGCAAGTGGATTTTACTATCTTTGATACCCTAAGCTCTTTTATGATGTGAATAAATAACCACGCGAAGTGATTAGACTTTGTTTACTTAAGAAATGAAAGCGTACTTGGTAGTTAATAATTTACATTTGTGAGGAGTGAAGGCATTTGATCCACTGACCATTTTCAGGAGAAGTTTTATTTTCAGGAGAAGTTTTCAATTTCTTATGAACTCCAACATACTACGGTATATGAGATCATGAGAATAAAATTAGGGACACAGATTGTAGAACATAAAGGTTTATGTCGTTCTTCCCGCGATCAATAAGAGACCATAATGGCTGAGTAGAGACTTTGAAGTAGGTTAGTTGACAGGTAGTGTAGCTGATTAATTCATATACCTCCTAATGCATGTTTCTTAATCTGCCGAGTAATGCTAACTCCATGCTTTGGACGTTCCCTGTATAATACTTGTCACGTTCACATAGTTACATTGGAGACTATTTTAGTAGTTTCTGCAGAATTTGTAGCATACCCATTTTGTGGTGCATAGAGTTGAAAGTAAATGTCTTCACTGTAGTTCATGTTGGTAATAAGTCACCTCCTACCAAACACCCTTGTGAAGGTTG
This sequence comes from Ceriagrion tenellum, assembly GCA_963169105.1. Lineage (NCBI taxonomy): Eukaryota > Metazoa > Arthropoda > Insecta > Odonata > Coenagrionidae > Ceriagrion > Ceriagrion tenellum. Next base: position 80,668,324 of record OY720643.1, on the reverse strand, counting down.
CAGGGTAATAAGTAGATGTAGATGTAGATGAAATCGAGACGAAAGTGGCTGTGGTATAAACTTATAGTATTGTTAAATGAAAATAGCTTGAGGTATGTTTAGTTTACAGTATTTACAAGTAATATTTGCAGTATTTTTATTCACTAAAATTGGATCTTATAAACACTTATCACCGTATCAAAAACTTCGCTAAGCACGAAAAAAGGAAATGTAAGCAGGACTTGTCGTGGTGACTGCTCCATGACCCTATCCGAAAGTTTAAGTCCGGCCCGTAAAAACCACTCGAAAAATCGGAGACCGAATATCCTGGGTTTGCGTCCCTGGCATCCGGGCGGCCCTTAATTTTCGCCCCGAAGTAGGCACCACCCGCCGAGGGGGAAGGGAGCTGCTGCCCACCGCTAGTGGCCGGCCCTGCGGTGGGTAATGCGCGCGGAATCGAGATTTCTGGCAAGGGGCGTCGACGAGGAGGGTCAAATGTTTCTCCGGGAAGTGGGGTGGGTGTAGGAGTGAGGGGAGGTGGGCAGGGGTAGCAAATGTGTTGGCGATTCCCATTCCCTCTCTCCCCCCACACCTCTTCATCTCCTAGTCTCGTCCTTTCCCCCCACCCGAGTTTGGATCAATGAAAAGGAAGGGGAGAAATGCGTGCTCGGATACGGATATGGAAGAAGAGGGTTAAGGGGAAACTCCTATTGCAGCCATCCGCGATTGCGTATTCAATTTTGCTTTGTTCTTACATTTTGGCATGAAATATGTACAATCGGAGATTTCGAACGTTAAGTAAACTTAGCGTGCATAGAATCAAGGTATTTGTTCCTTAGTAAGTACAAGATTTAGCTTCGAGCCGCATTGCTCGTATTGATAATATTTACTTTGTTTTTTGAAGAATATTATGACTGATATTTCAGAGGGACACAAAGAATATTATGATGACGTCTCACTACAACTATAGGTCTGGCAGAAGAGGAAAAATAAGAGAGATACATTGCCAAACGGATTTCCGTACAAAAACTCGTAATTTCCGTGCATAATAGTCGACCACAATAAATACTGTGGTCAGCTAAATACACTCCCATAATAAAAGTCGCCATTTCATCTCCCAAAATCATACGTATTTAGAAGGCTGGCGTTTTAACACCCACTGCCTCACGCCCATGCGACGGCTCGCAGGGTAGTATATAGATGTATATTTAGTTTTCCTACAACGTCTGAAAATCGAGATATAGTAAAAACACGATACAGGGCTCTTAGTTTCGATATAAATGTGAAAAAAATGTAAATATGCATGAATCACGCAAAACTATTTATTATCAAAACGGTTTAAGTTTACCTCTTTTGAGGTCACATGTTTCCCATACACTAAGTTTAAGGAAAATCTGAGACCCTAAGTCACCAAAGTTTCTGAATTGAGGTAGAATGGCCTGCTTAATGTATATTGCAGTTTTAAAATTCTAAATTCCCCAATATGTATGTTATAAATGATAATAAGATGAGGATGTCACTCCTTACATTTAAGATTCGTGATAAAAGACCACGACTTCCGTACTATGTAAGGTTTTTTGCTAAACGAAGGAAAAAGAGCCGAATAGCCCCTGTGTGCTTAAAATGTAGTCCCTTGTACGATATCCTTCACGATTGTCGTGGTGATTTGTAGGACTGCGGGAAGCGTTATCATCGCTCTAACAAGTGCAGCCGAAGTCCGCTGGTTCTATTCCCGGTGATGGCCGATTTATTTTCATGGCAGTTTCTGGCAGTGAATGTTTTTAGTTATAATTTGTTTGAATGGCTGACCGAGTGAGCTGCTAATGAAATGAGCTGTGGACGCATCAAAATCACTAAGTCCTCAGGTTAGTTTCCCGATGCAGGCGGATTTATTTTCAAGGCAATGTCTATGAATGTTTTTAGCTTTAATTTCTGCGAATGGCTGCCCGAGTGAGCTGCAAATTAAATGAGCTGTGGACGCGCCAAAATCAATGTTAAGAACTCCTAAAAACAGGAAAAATATGCGTCTCTATTTTTGTAGCTAAAGCATGAGCAATACAAGCATATTTATAACTGCGAAACAACGATGTTAGTGTGTCTTAAAGAGCAAAATAGTATATTTTAAACATGAATTTAGCGGTATGAGAATATTTATAACAGAACTATGGAAAAATAAGTGTATTGTTAACATTTAAATATCGTACTAAGTATATTTTGAACGTCAAACACAAGAAAGTGGATTTTTCAAATGTTGTAGCCTTCAAATTCGCGATAGAGCCACCTTTGAGGAGAAAACTTTTCCATGGGGGAGTGAAATGGCGTTTTTCTGCTTCCATCTCCTCTGCTTCTCCCTCCGGGCAAAGAAAAGGAGAGAGGAGGAAGCGGAGAAGAAAAACTCGCTTCCGATAGTTTGGACGAACATAAGTGGGTGACAATATGGCACCATAAATTTCCCTTCCGCAGTTCCTTTCATCCAATTCGGGGGCCGCTTACCCTTGTTATGACTGTGTGTGATACACGATCTACGGCGCGGGGGAGTTAGACGCTTTGGGGGAGGATCGGTTCAATATGGCTGGAGCTTGTGGGTCTGGGCTGTGAATCTGGTGGTATGTGCGTGTGTGTGTGTATGTGCGCGTAGAAAGTTGGCAAAAGGGTTGAAAAGGGAGTCCACGACGACGGCCCTAACCCCTGCTCGTTTACATTTGGCTTCCCCTTTCCGCATGGGGAATGTCAAAGATGTGGGAAAAAGATATCATGGAATCCAAAAGGATTATGCGACTATTTTTCGCGTCAGCAAGAGCTATTCTCCTTTTTTAACTGAAGTGGCATTAATCAAGTCGCCATTAGACCAGTTGAGGGTAACTGTTGAACGTCTGCGGGAAGAGGAAGAGTTAAAGTCATCACAAAGAATTAACACTAGAACGTGCATACGTCATTTAGGCTCATTCGCTCCGGAAAAAAATAGTTACTACATTTTAAGTTTTACTGACTAAGTCGTATTCTCTCCTGACTCCACAATTTTTCACAGTGTGAAAATTTTACAACACTAAGTTTCAAAATGTTCAAGTTTATCTTAAGTTGCACAAGCACGGTCGGTTATGGATTGATCCCTAGCGTGACAATCCCGATGTGTCATGCCGGACGATTCAGGAATTACCTTCTCGCGTTTCATGCCCAAACCTTCCATCCTGGGCCGCGTACCGTCATAAATTCAACCGAGTTCTATTTCTGGAGGGCTGTAGAAGACATTATTGTACGTGAAGCAAAGAATTGTGAGAGTTTCTAAGAGCTAGACATCTAGACTGTCGGAACAGCTACAGCAAATCTTCACACTAACCGACTTAAAAGGATGCAGTGTTCGGGTACCTGACCTTTCATTTATGTAGCGACTCCTACGCGATCACTTGTGACGTAATATCACTCCGGGAATTACAACCGGTTGGATCCATCTCTCCTGGAGTGAGGCGGGCGTGATGGGCCGTCGTGCTTGTAGTGAGTGGCCCTACACACGGTCAGTTTTGGAATGAAACGCTGGGCTGACACTCCCAGCAAAAATCCCCAACTGACCGTGTTTGGGCGCTACGTACGCCCGAGAAGTAACAAATCGACAACGTCCTACAGATAGCTTGAATGTTGGCAATTGCAACTCATATATATTACTACATATTTCCGTGGAGGGGTATTTTCAGTTCATGCTCATCTCTCTGAGGATGCCTTAGAGCCTCAATCTCACTCCACCTCTCCCTACCTTCTCTTACGTCCTCGTCATATGCCCTGCTTTTACAGGGCAAAAGTTTACTCTGAATAGGTAATGATGAATTACATTGGACTTTGTTTACCGTATTATGTCCCATTTAGTTGCATTTGCTTGTATTATAATTACAGCGAACACGTAGGGCAGTACATGTCAGAATAAAAGAACAGAACAGAGCCTCCATGAAGAATTACCTACGATTGTCTGCCAACGCCAAACGTACTTGGTCGGTTCCTGGCTCCAAGATCGTCCTGAAAAGTTCATGAATAACATAAAAATAGATATTTTGCCGAGAGAGGCCATTGATATGATGAAGAATTCAGTTAATGTTTGTGGTGTATTTTCGGGCTGCGATGTAAAAATCCCGTTCAATGCCTCGACCAATTTAAAATTAGGGTCGAATCTAATAGTGATTTTTGGTGCTTTTTTTTTTGGTGGCTTGGGATTTTTGGTGATTAATCTAATGACTAAATTCAAAAACTAACGACAAGTCGGCCATGTGATGTCTCTTGTAACGTAGGAGAAAATGTTCTCCCCGTTATCCTGATTTAGGTAGCTCCACCTGAGATTAGAACATAATTAATGCATATGATTCATTTTGTTTTTATGGTTTAAAGCCATTGTCACTGTGTCCCATTGAGTCAACGTTTAGATAAAACATTTTAGAATATAATTTTTGCCTTTATAATTACGAAAACTATCAATAAAATCAAAGTTGTAACATTATTTTGTTTAGGGAAAAGGTAAAAATACCTCAGTTAGTAATTCTTGCATTACTTTAAGCTCTGAATGTATGGTGGTCTTTACCGCATGAACAAAAATTTGTAGGGAATATAGTTCCAATATGTCTTTGACTTACCTGCTTCAATAATTATTTACCTCAACACTCAATGCCCAGAGATTGCCGCTCCATCCACATTAATGCGAAATCTCCGTTCGCATCCCTACACCTCAACGGACGTAATTTAATTTTTAGGCTTGTGGTGGGGAAGGAAGGGTTGAGTTATATAAGCATAGATTTGGCTAAAATTTACGGCAAAACGTACATAATTAGCTACGTCTTCGGCTTTCACCCAAGCTTGTCTTAGTTCACTCTCGCACGCCTTCTATTCCAAAGAACCTCAAAAAGAAAAGTATATACCTACCCCCGTATATCAACTATTCCAATTTCCTGCATATCCACCCTCGTTTTTCTCTTGGTGACTTCGTCCTACAAGAGGTGTGGAATACGAAGATTGAATGTGAGGATTGCAGATGGACGTATTTACTAGTACTTCTGCGTTGCGCCTAGTGCTGAATACAGTTATGGTTAGAATTGTCGAAAGGCGAAAAACCGGGTCATGTATAATTTTTAAAAGGATAAAACTGTCGCGGGTTTATCAAAAGTGAGACGTTGCTTATTCAAGTTCTTTGCCAGCGCAGAATTGGGGGGTGCACATGATTAAAAAAGAACAGATGATCTCACATTTAAGTGAATGTCTCTGTTGCCGGTTGATGCAACTTCCACCGTACCTTGCAATTTTGCTGAGAAGTCTCTGCCTAGGGAGGTCAGTTTTCACAATGTGACTTGCTGTTATCTTGTTGAGTCGAATACGATAAATATGAAGACTAAGTCATGTTCCACGATCGTAATTTATAATAAACCACGGGACTATGCATAACATTCCTGGTGCATCTTTCTGAAACATCGGTTGAATGAGGAAAATTAAAAGTTTAGAACACGACTCGATTTTTAACTCACCACGATTATGTAGCATTGAAACTGCATTTAATTAATTCATAATTCGATCAGATTCGACGTTTAAAATCTTCATCCAGTCCCGATAATATTAGTGACGTTGTGTAGTACCGCTATTTTTTATTTCCGTAGCCTTAGTGATTATTTCCAGCTCTGGCAGCTTGTTTTAGTGTCATCCTGAGCATGTACCTAGTTCACATCTCATTTATACTGTTGCTGCAGAACCCTTGATTTTTAGTACTTTTTCTGTGCACCCGGAAAAATTAAAAAAATCTCATTCTTCCGCTAGTCTTCTATCACGGAGAGATATCGCTTGTATTAGGAGGGCGTACGCCTAAATCGTTATTTTCTCTTTTGTACAACCATACTCAGCTGTATACAAATATATGGACGGGCAGATCATTTCGGATATAAAAGTGATAAGTCAAGGTTCTTCGGGGTTCATCGGCCGATTTTTCGTGTCTGACGTCACTTGTCTCGGAGTTGCTTGGTTGCAAACCTTCTTTAAAGAAGCCATAGATTAATTTATTTTTTCCATTCAAAATAATACAAACTTAGAGGCCTATAAGCAGACATACCCATGGTATTTTTAGGTTTGATTTAGCTAAATGATTAGAAAATGATTGATGTGCTTGTGGCATGGAAAACATACGCCGTACTCATATTGGCTATGTGGACTGGATAGAGAGGATCTCTATTCAGGAAGGCCTAGCAATGTTCATACATAAAAAATGATGCAATTTTGACGTATTAAGCTCAAAAAATTTTAATGTAATCATTTAAAAGTTGAGGTTTGTCAAAGTTTTTCCGTCACGTTTTCGATTTTATAAATGTCGATTTCATCCAAAGAAAACCTGTGACTGAACAAAGTTTCTCCGTGCGGAAATAAAAATTGAACTAGTCACTTTCAAGAAAAACTTTTAGACGTCTTCTGAAGAGCTCAATGCATCTTTAATTGATCGATGATTTACTACATGCTCTACAAGGATTAAAAAAACTGTTTATCCTTTATATTGCGGAATTATTACACTTTCATTATAAAAAATAATTACCAGTTATTTAAATCGACTCTTAAATTTGATTTGTCCAGCCCAGGTTCCGATGAATAATGGTAAATAGAGCGTGAAAAAGAACATTTGTGTAGTAAAAATGGAAAAGGTTGTAAGTGCCAGAAACTAAAATTTTCAGTATTCAATAAAATAAGTCTAAAACGTTGAATATTTACTAAAAAAATCGTTATGTATTTATAACAATAGAAAAGCAGGAGTAATAGAAGAAAAGCAAGAAAAATAGGAATAGCATATAGTACAATTTTTTTAAAATATTTAAGTGGAAACCAAAAAAAGATAGATAAAGATATAAGTGCCATCTGTTTTTTTGTGGAATAGGATATAAGTGCCTTGCTTTATTTTTAAAAATGATGTAAGTGAAGGGTAAGTTTTAACAAAAGGATGCAAGTCCAGTATTGTTTAGAAGCTTTTTAATGTATACCATAAATTCAATGTTATAATGTGTTACAAGGATACATTATAATAAGTACAAAAGATATTTTGATGACTTTTAGGCATAGTCTTGACTTTCTGAACCTCCTGCTCCTTTCTAAATGATAAATCTACCTGAAAATCGAGTTTAACATTAGTCAAAATTCCCACACATATTAATTGTATCTATTTAATAGATTTTTTTTGACTGCCCGGCAACAGCAACTGCGCAATAGACAAGGAACATACATCATGGCGGGTGGACTTAATCCATCTCCGCTTCAACCCCGCACGGCTCTTGCACGGTGCTGACATCTTCCGACTGATCTACAAATTAGGGAAAAATTTTCTGACACTTACTACCTTGTCTATCTTGTTACGCTTGGCTTGTACTTCGCTTTTCACCGAAAAAGTAATTTTTTTTATTTTTTGGCACTTACATCCTTTTCCATTTTTACTACATAATTTATGTATTTTTTTGTTCATTTTGATAGTTAAAGCCTTTTTACCTAATGCTTATAAACGCCATCCACTCTCGTAATGACCCATGAAGAACTCAAACCGTTAGAGAGTGAATCAAATTGTGGTTTTGTGAGGTTTACATAGCGTACGTAATCGTGATATTATGCTCGCTATGCTAAGCACCGTGTGATGTTGAATCCATGAACTACGTGGCCAGAATAGGAACTCCCGATTTAGTTATGCTTTTTTAACGCTGCAGCGCGTGGTGAGAAATCTCAGTGACTATATCTTAGAGTAGTGCAGGGATTCGAAATGGTTTTTGAAACTATGTTTCGGTGAAAGCTGAAATCGATACTAAAATAAGTGCATTAGTCAGAAGATCAAACGAAAAAAATTCCCGAAGAAGGAGATAAAATCCAATCCGATGCTTCGTAGCCTTTGTTAAACCGTTGCTGTTGATAAATGTACAATGGCATTGCCCCAGTATTTAATAAACTACCCATATGACGGAGAAATTGCTTCAAAATACTTTGCTAGTGGAACAATATAGTTTGAAAACGTTCTAAACAAGTTCTTCTGATAAAAATTTTGGCTAAATTATTATTAATTGACGTTAGCTATTTGGGCACTAAAGTGCAGATGAAAATGGTGTCTTAACTTCTTGGAATCAGTACACTTCGCTAGATGAATGTGTAGTTATTATATTCTACACTTTTTAATCCACGATCATAATGTCAGCCATGGTATGGACATGGAAAGTTGACGAAGCATAAGCTGGAAATATGTACTGTGACCTATACTTACCTCTAAGACTCAGGCTGTACTAATTCATTTAATGACAATATTAAAATGATCGATTTAAGGGAAACCACCAGTGTTCTCCTCAAACAGTCCAATCACCAGAGTTCTTTTATTAGGTCTTGGATGCACAAATCGGATGCAAAATGAGTTTCATGCTTATATATGTTGTCACTACCTGCTGAAGTTTGAACTGAATTCATTCATCGGATACGAAAGAAGCCTTCACAAGTTATGGTTTTGATAACTGTGAATTCAGTTCGATATTTAGCCTTGAAGTAAGATCGTGTAAAAGAGCCTTTAGTGATGAGGCACTAAACATATTCCTGAGGAGGACGCTGTGAGAAGTACAGGAGCCTGAATAACACATCCATCGTGACGCCGGATTTACGGCATCGGCCCAGGAGAATGGAATTGAAGACGAAGATGCGGGTTGGAAACGGAAGAACGGAGGGAAAGGCAACGGTAGACTCAAAGTCAGCCGAGAAAAAGAACGGTGAGGGAAACATCTTATCCTTTCATCCTTTACCTCTTAGCAAAACTACCTCGGGCATCTGCCACCCCCGTCTTCTAACATTTACCCCACGAATGGCGGGCGCTCTGCCGCCATTCCTTCTTTGCCAGACATACTTGCCCCGCCTACTCGCTACCGAATCGTTTTTTCGCCTCAAAAGAGGAAGTCCCAACCACTCTTCCCTTGACGCATTTTCCCACATTTCGTCTTCCCCATCGATAGAAAGGGGAGTTCGTAAAAGGGAGAGAAAGCTGTAGATCTCGCACGAAATCTCGACTGCATTTGAGTTTCGAAATGGGAGAGGGAGTGGACTCTACTTCTACTAGACTTTGTGGGGTTTGCTCTCATTCATCCAGGTAACAGGCGCGGCTCCCGAACGAAAAAAAAAAACTTTTTTCGAAGGAATAACACGTCCTATACTCTTCTTCGACTAGCCGCATCGCACACACAATATGAAACCTTTTCTTAGAGTTAAACGCATTGGCAGTTGTGATTCTCGGTGTAAAGTTGTGCTCCGAAGGTTTCTCTATTTGCGGATTTGATGTGTGTGGTAGCAAAGAGTGCTGAGCTTCCCATCTTGAGAGACGGGAATCGAATCCCCGCCATTGCTGACAGTTATTAACGCGCGTCTCAGTACCAATTTTATAATAAGGCCCATTCGAGAATTTCGTGAGGCTATTTAGTGGGTGAGGATTGGAATTTTCCCACATTGCCTAGCGTAGGGAAGTGTGTGAATCCAAGGTTTTCCTTTGGAAGGCATTAGTGTTATATGTTAGATCTTATCCTAATTATTTTGTTAAAAATGTCGACTGAAAAATCTTAACTGTAAAAAGCACGCGGTTTTCGTTAAGGAAAAGATTTTTTTAAAAGCTTGTAAGTGTACTATCAGTTATAGTAGGTACTACATCGTAAAGTGAACGCTCAACGTCCTGGTTTTTTATTTTAGCGTTGGTTTTTCTTTAGTTTTGGCGATTTTGATATATCCTAATAGCAGGCCGAAAAATCCTTCTTAAATGCGTTTACCGTGGTGAGCCCTGGAAAATTAACCACGAAAAGTTGATCTTTGCCTATTTTTCTACTACTCTATGATGACTGGAAATGGATAGAGTAGGGAGTCGATGAAATTATACGTTGTACCATCATGAAATATTACCAAACTTGGGTGAAATTGGGGGTCAAAAAGTGCAATGTCTTCTTACGTATTACATGAATTGCCCCTCTTGCGGAGAGTGCTTAAGTTACGTCATTCCGTCCCTCGGATAGGAAAAAATTGTGTTCCCTTTTCGCAACTTAGTTTTGAAACCTTTGTCCATTCCTCCTTCCACCAAAAAAAACTTTCTTTGTTTTTATTCATATCCTAACTGCCCGTCCGATATGAGTAAAAAAATTAGTGAACCTTGTTTCTCTGGGATAATAAAAGTGGACAATTTCGTTATATGTTTTTAGGAGCAAGAAATCATTTATGTAGGCTGGTGCAGGTACTTGTGAATGACGTGTTTAAAAAAAATCACCTCGTTAAATATTTCACTCCAGTGAAGGATCGTATATAATGATTTAACCGTAGTTATCATATCGGCAATAATGAAATATTTGTAGCATCGTTCAAAGCGCATTGCTACACGTGTTCCGTCAAAGCAATTGACCAAAAGCTTGTCTTTTATACTCGATGATCGTTGTATTCGATATAAATAATTGAATAAAAGAGAATATAACGATAAGAGGGAAATTAATAAATTAATTAAGAGACAAAAGGCTAACAAAGTTTATCCAATTTTACTTAATGATAGCATTTTCCTGACAATCAACCCTCTATTAATGTCCATTATATGGAGTTATATTCATAATTACGACGTTTAGGATGAATATTCATATGGGTTGAGTGCAGTTTTAAGCCAAAAGGTGGATGGAGTAGTGACATATGTATGAACAATGATTGAAGTGCTCAACCATTCAGTATATTTTGTTTAAACACGCCGGGATTCCTCAAAAATATTTGAGAAACACCAGGGTCTTTCTTTTCTTAATCTCACGAGGGAACCTTTGTTCATGCTTTTTTGTCAATAGCAGGCTAGAGAACTAGCGGTGGAAACACTTTCTTCCCCAACTCTCAAAGAAGTTGTGACTTCTTCGAAATGCAATTTGCAAACCAAAACAAGCCCAACGCTTCAACACGTTCGAGCATTTTCTCCCAACTGCGGTGCGGGCTGCGGTGGGGAAGAGGATATTCAAAGGGGGGGGGGCTGCTGTAGGGGAGTTCCTTTGGGGGCATGGGGGCAGAGGAGACGGCTGAACTACGCCTTTGGGGCGGGTGAGGGAAAGCCCCCACTGGGACATGAAGGGGGGAGGGGCAGGAGTGAGGGGGCCGTGAAAGGACCCCGCATTATTACGGGCAAAATCAGTTATGGGGGCAGGGAAGGAAGTGCGGTGATTGGCAGGCCCACTCGACCTGGCACTCAAACTGCGGCGGCAGACGAGCAGCCCGGCGAAAGACAGACGGCTTGGATGGGGGAAGGGGGATGAGGCGAAATTTTCAAGAATGTACACACGTTTTTAGCAAAGAAAGTTATCTACTCAGCTGTAGAGCCCTGTACGTACACTTAAAAATAGATTTTAAATGAATGCATATTTTTATTATAGTCGTCTTCTTTTATATAATACAAATATATACAGTACACAGTATATATACAGTATAATAACATTAAGTCCTGGTAAGTCTATGGTTTGTCAGCAGGTGCTCATTTTTAGTGTCCAACGGATTTCCAATCAATTATTCATTCAATAATCAAAGCAGATTCAAGGAAAAAATACGTATGATGTTATTGACACTGGCATATTAATCATAAATCAGAATTTAATTAAATATAGAAGCAAAACAGGTTAAAAGTCTAAAATGTAATAAAAACATAAATATACACAAAAACACAATTAAAACATTTCTATCAAATCATATATACCTTAGGATAAGTATAAAAGTTTTCTTAAATGTGAAGGAATGTTACGATACGGTACGATAAGGTATGAGAATATTGAAGCCATGACCAAAAAAAAAGAAAAATGAAAATAAAGGAGAAAGATTTGTGAACACTAACGAAGGAATTTAAAGCCGGAACAATGCTGCATAAATGGAAGTGGAATTGATTGAAACAACGGTAGAAATGGAAGTAGAAACTTATATTTATTTTTCCGGGAAAAGCTTGTCCCTTCGAAACAGATGATTGCACATGTGTTTTGAGTCAAATAAATATTTTAATAGCAGATGTAAATGATATATCAATATATTAGAATTTACATAATATTTAACAAAACGACAATATTATAAAAATATAAATAAATACATCAGATTTTGTGTAGTGTAGCACAGAATTTCGTTCACTTCCGATATTTAGTTCATTTGAAGTGATATTTCATGATATTTTCTTTTGCATTTATTTGCATTTCATTGCAAACCAAATCCTTTCATTTGCCGTGCAATAGTTTTTGCTGGCTCTGAGTAGTTTTTAACGAAGCAACCGATAAACTTATGAAGAAAATTGCGCATGACACAAAAGTGAAGTGGACCAATACTCTCAATAAAAAGATCTATCTCCTGTTGCATCAAGACTTTAACCGCTGTAATATTTTATCTACGATGCAAACCAATGGGATAGACTTATATTTCTGGCTCTACCTGAGCGATTTTCCTATGGTGAAAAAAATTCAGACTTTTTTTCTTTGGACGTGGCACCCTACTTCTGAATGTAGTTATCAAAATTGAATGTTTTACCATAGCTGCGCTACTATCGGAGACAATTGCGAAAACAATTGACATTCGTATGTGTTGCAACGTCGAAAACTTAGTTAAATTCCGAGAAAATTGGCTGTTTTAAGATGCAAAACACAATATCGGGGTATTTTAGTGAATAGTGATAAAATAGGTGTTAGTTTTATTAATATAGATTAATGTAAGTTCTGACTTATGTTAGACTCGAGCCTGAGATGCTCTACATTTATTACGATTTTTGCATTTTTTTTAATTAGGCGTTCCCAACCTCTAGAATGCACTCTTTTTTCTGTCTTAATGTATTTCTACCCCCTTGATGTTATAATTTTAACGAAGCATTTATCTCTGTGTGAGAGGTTCTATGATTCAACTACCGAAGGAAATAATGGTAGAAAGCATGGTTGCAGGGAAGAGTTCTTTCATGATTAAGAGTATATTTCTCTTGCTTAACGCCCAAAATCAAAATACTTTTAATTACGGTTGACCCAAGGTAAAACTGCACTCATCAGCTACCGTAATAGCTATGACAAAATGCAGTGAACTTATTTAAATAAACAAAATTATGGTAAACGCGTAGTGCCGGAGTATTACTTCTCACGAGTGTCCTATTTAATGCTTAAGAATCAGAATGGCAGGTTAATCCGCTCTCATTTGAGGCTGCATCAGCAGCTCTAAAATGTGTGCGACGTCAATCTCTAAAATACATCCAATTTCGTACTCGGCAGCATACACCCCAAGTTACAACTACCTTATAAAAATGATTTTCTTTTCTAGTCTAGGCATGCCACTGATTAGCGATGTCTGAAAGATAAAATATATTGCTTATTCATCTATTATCCGGCTCATTTATACTCGTTTGAGTTAAAATTTCTGAGGCTCTTAGGATATTTTCAAGGCCGCGGATGCTTTTAACCTATGTAATCCATTTTATTCATAGGCGATACATGAATGTGTGTAAAGCCAAGAAAAATTGCCTGTTAGGTGATGCTGTTTTTGGTGAAACTGACTGAATATACACAAAATGTTACACTTAGATCATGTACGATGCTATGAAACATGCAAATAGTCTAAATCCTGAATCACAGGATCATTTTTTCCGTCCCTTTTAAGGGATAGCTCCAATGATAGCTTTTCAGGGACCGTGACAATGATAGCTCGAGCTATCATTTTCTGAATCACATGGTCATTTTGGCCGTCCCTTTTTCCATCATTTTTTCCGTCCCTTTTCGCATCATTTCTATGTTAACTACTCTCATTCCATTGAAAGCCGAACGTGGCGTTAGAGTCGCTCTTTGCGGCCGAGCACTCTGATTTGCTAAATGGTGGTGTCAGCGACGCCTCCAAGGACGGAAATAGGGAGGTTGTGCCCAGGGATGGAAAAAGCTATAGGGATCCCTATCGCTGGAGCCATCCCTGACTTTGTTCGAGTCACACGATCATTTTCGAGCGATTATTTGAGCTACATTGGAGCTATCCCTTAAAAGGGACGGAAAAAATAATCGTGTGATTCAGGCATAAGTTTACTCTTTACAGAGCTGTCCTTATTCTTTAAACTTAACGTTATTTTATTTTCCTTAATATACTTTCGGAGCTCGTATAGCAAGTTCGAAATTGAAGGTCTAAAAATGACGCTATTTCAGGCGCCCTAATGATATAGGACTGCAAAAATCAAGTTGGTATTATTTCAATGTATTTGTCCCTGGAATTTTAGGTAAAAAGTTGAATTCTCAACTCATGCTAATATTTGTAAAAATCAGAGATGGGGTTGAAACGTCGGGGAAACCCCAACGATGGGGTAATGGAGTTTAAAGAAATGTTCTGGTGATATTGATTTAAAATGCTAAATAGATAACTGCGAAAGGCGAGACATATTGCCTCTCTTCTCTTTGTTTTGTCAATCAAAATTCTGTGTGGAAGGGTGACCTATTTAAGTAGTTTCAGTATCCACTTTTCATGTAGCATGAGATGTATGTCTAACCGCTTCTGACATATTAAAAACGATTTTTTTTTGGGTCCACGATCGGATTCACGAAATTGCTCGGATACTTAGCATGCCCTCAGGCCTGAGCTTGCATATTCGAATAGCTAAACTATCTTTTGGCCGCCTTTGTGTCCGACGGAGGTCACAGACTTTCACGCCACCTGCCATTTCCAAATTTCTCTCTTCACTCTTTTCTGCCGCTCAGTTTTTGTATCTTTCCCCTACTGGCTTCTCTACTCTCATTTGGGTTCGTAGTCTTCGTTTCTTGCAACGTTGACTTCTTATATTCCTATTTTTATCCCGAGTTACCCTCAAGCAGAAATAGGGAAAGCTCTCTTTATGTATACATGACCTAACTGAGTCAGTTTATATTTCACTGGACGAAAAAATACTTAACTAAAGAATTCATTTATGCCCAGAAAGGTAAACAGACTCTATGATGGAAGCACTGCCCGTATAGAGATATTGAATTAAAAACACAGATACGATTCATAATGCAGGAAGCACTATTGCAGAAGTTAACTCGATGAAACCATTTGGGTGTATACTAATTAAGTAGTTCGGGCAATTGCGAAGTCCTACGAATGATTTGACAAGGGAAAGCTAAGAAGAAGGAGCTACATCCATTACTTTGGAGCAAACATTAATCTCTGGCTGTCAAACTAAAAATCTCCTATTTTCAACGCTGTAGACTTCTAGTCCCATTCACAAATAGTAATTGTACATTATTTGGTGCGCAAAACCAAGTCCAGTTAAACCACTCAGGGTCCTCTAGCCTCAGGAGGATTATAATTCTATTTAAGGAAGGTCAAAGAGGCCCAGCGGGTTCTATAAATATTTTCTAGCCTTCAAACTTTGTTTCCGGTTTAATAAACCCTGGTTAAATATTTAAGAGTAAGATAACTGATGTTAATAGCTTCCTCCGTCTATTAAGCTTAAGTCAACTCTACAAAGTTCTGATTCAATGAAAACCCATACTTTCTGATAAAATTGGGTAAGTTTGCGAGAAATCTATCTCACTTAGTTATTAACATTATCATTATACATGTGTTCAGGTAATCGATTTTCTATTTAGCTCGGGTATGATAATTAACGTAAAAATATGTTCTTGGTACAAACACTGAATTCTCTAATCGATAACACTTATATCTAGTAACTAACAGGCAGACAAAATATATGGAAAACAAACTGTCCGTTAAAAAATTGCTAACATTTACTTAGTATTAGGTGAATTAACATAGATTCTACGTCTTTGCGCCTTTATCATTTGCCCTTTATTAAAACAGTCTACTGTGTAGAGCTCCCGTCCTTCTCAGTGTATTTATACGTTATATTTATTAATATTGGTACAAATGTGTATTTATTAAAGGTGCTTGTATTTTTCATCCCTTTCATCTCCTTTTGAAAAATCCTTTGCACGCTCCTTTACCTTCTTCCCTTGTGTATAGCGTTTTCTTATCTCTTCTTCCCCTGCGCTCCCATTCAAGTGATTTCAAACATTCTTCCTCGGTCCATTTTCGCACAACTTTCCCTCTCTTCTCGCCCCCCCTTATCCCGTGCCTTTCATCCCCCTACCGCCTCCCCACCCTTCTCCCTTTCTCCCCTCGGGCGGTGCTACTCAAAAAGTTAGTACGGGAGGGATATGGGGAGGGTAGAGGGGGTGGTTGGGAGAGAAGGAATACTCGCCCATTCCCCAGAATACGCGGAAAGGCACTCTATTCCCCGATGTGTGACAGCGTGTGTCCTCATCCTCCTCCCTTTCGGGCCATGGGCGGTGTCGTATAGACGGGGAAGAGGTAGCTAGCTATCAGGTTGCGGATTTAGAGAATGGCGGATGAGGCAGAATCCTTGCCTCATATATGATTCTGTCGTTCGACGAAGCAGCGATGGGTGCCATGAAAAATGAGAATTCGCCATTTTTTTCGAGTGAGTGGCGCAAAATCTTTATTTTACGATTTTTCATGCGTTCATTTATTCTTTTTCTGGAATAAAAATAACTAATCATAAAAATCCAGTGTCATCGTCACTTTTTAAAATGTTTTTCCTTTATTTTTGTGCCAAAGCGGTTACTTTGATAGCAAATCAGGCAGTGTACATCTTCAACTGGGTACAAAATAAATGACATTGATAGTTTCAGGCGTAACCCCATTGAATCGATTCATGCTAGAATGATGAACTGTAAATTTGTTATTCTAATTTGTTTTGTTTTAATACAGTCCAGATTCTTCGATCAATGCATATCTTCGGGTAAAATGATTCAGGTCATCTGAAGATGGCGAATAACGTCGAAACCCGTTTCGGATTGCATTGAATTAATGTGGATTCGCCAAGTTTTAGTTTTTAATCTTGCTTATTTTAATTATGAGGAATTTGCAAGATACCTGTCATTCCGAGTTAAATAAAATATTATTTAAATGTTCTTTTTGCATCAAAGAACTCTTTTAAAAGGAATTGAAAGAGAGTGATATTTTCATCTCAGAACGAAATAAGAGTTTATATACGGTTGACTTACTCTCGAGAAAACTTCCATTCTGTGTATCTGTTTATAGTATTTTTCCAGAAAACAATGCGTACAACGGAACATCTCTGAAACAAAAAGTTTTCGAAGTTCTCCGAAAATAACTTTGAATTGGAAACTACGCAGATATTTTTGTTTGCCGTTAATGTCTTGCCCATTTCATATAGCCTAATTAAGTTGTGATTTTTCAAAAATAGCTTACATCCTCCAAGAGACTACGTACATTAGTTAAAAGTTTCCATCGATAATCGTTTAATAACTTCATAATCTCCCAGTTTTTTCCAATATTCAAAATGGGTGCCCATAATTTAAATATTAAAATACTTAAAAATTAAATATTGACGTAAAAGTATGCCATTGTGCAAAAACGTGAACTCCTAGAAAGGATGACGAGAATGGATTATTAGCTTTTCAGAGTGAGTGTGCAAGAGGAAAAGGTACGGTGGTCGGAGAGGATGACAAAGGAAGAATGGCTTGGAGACTCGATGGGTGGCTGGATAGGGTGATGAGACTCCAAGGGGTTGGTATTGGCCGCGGTAGAGGTAATGATGCTAGACTGGCAGTGAAGGGGAAGAAAGAGAATTTGTTTTATGGGTCGGAAGAAGAAGGTTGGGACGTGCGCGAAAATAAAGAAAAATATTACAGGGAAATTGGAGGCCTTTCAACTGAAAATAATTTCAGTGAAACCTTTCCTTATTCGGAGAACTTATTTAACTGTAATTCATCTGATTAATAAACTACTTGGTGTTTAAAACTTTATGAAGTACGTGATTTAAATTGATTTTGTACCACTGAAACTATGTTAATATAAATAACGCAATTAGTCTTGGATCGCGTTTTTATGAGATTTTTATAGTTTCACATTTGGGTACTCCTTGGTCGTCTCTAGTAAGCGCATTTTGCTATTGAATTGAAATTCTACTCAGCAACATTCCATACTTGTAGTGGCCTTTCTCATAACGGATAAAAACGATGTAAAAATTAATAATATGTAAACAATTGACCTGTAATCGTAGAAATAAACACAAATTTTGATGGAAGACGACACAGATCAATTATATGTTATACCTTGTTTAGTTACAATGCATTTCTGAGTTCCTGGAATGTAGGCTGTTGTTTTTAAAGATAAAATTTCTTCCCGAATCTTTCAATGTAAGGCGCTATACTTAATTACTAAAAACCTCATTTCATGAATTAATCATTAAGTGGACAATAAAAAAAGAGATTGCGTAATCACGTAAGATGCTGTGTCGTACACAAATGTTTGGTTTAAATAATATTTCAATGGTGTTAGAGGCCAATGTTTATTGATGAATCAATATAAAATATGTTTTGAAACGATTTGTGGATAGTATTTGGCAGATTAGTGTAACGTAGTTTAGGTCCTATGTACAGAAAGCACCATTTATACATGTTTAATGTGGTTTAGGCATAGAGATCCAAGTTTTCATTACGAAGATTCGTCATACTGCCTCTAAATACTTTCTTAGTGTAGTACCTACGTGCATAAAAATTAGCCAACTATAAAATGAGAGATTCATAAGAGGAAGTATCGATAGGCTAATAAAAAAGAATGTGAATGTTCGTACATACTTTTTGTCGAAGAAGTCCGTAGTCCAACTTGGAGTGTGTAAACATGATAAATTAATTCACAGCAGATAGAGAAACTGCTAGCTAAAGAATTTTGGAACACTGTGACAACGTTTCCGTACTAAGGAAGTATCTTGTTTTAGATAATTTTGGGATGGTGGTCAGGCGCATTTTTGAGTGCCTTCCACTTTCTCACTGAAGATTGTTATCCACGAACAAATATACACATATTTACACGCTACTCCATAATTTGTTATTCTTAGATATTTATAATCGTGGAATATGTGCACAAAAGGTGACTTGTTTGTTTAGAAACTTTGTGCCATCTTGATACATACATACCAATCACGCTGTTCCCTTCCTAGGTAGGCACAGTCACAAAGTTTTACTCATAAATACATATTTGTATACCTATCTCTACTTCAATAATTTCCTCCATACAGACCTATCCTTGCAAACTTCTTTTGCCTTATTTACCCCCATACACTACTTCATACACGCCCTCCTGTTTTTAAGACTCCTAATATTCCTCCTCCTAAGAATTTCCTCAACCACATTCAACCACAACTTTATCGGCCTACCTCTATCTCTCGCACCATTTATTTCACTCTTATATAGGTATATATTTCGTTATTCGACTCTCATCCATTCTCTCAGCATGACAAAACCAGCGAACTACACTTCTTGTATAAAAGTAATAGTATAGCCTTGCATTAAAGACTTTCTTTTCACTCTAGATATGCACTCGAATGAGGAAACAGCTACTTTCTCTACAGCGATTACCATACAGGTTGCAATGCTACAAGGATTAGTTTGCTTGAGGAATTCAGAAGAAGTGTGTTTCAGAACAACACAGAGATGATCATTTTGACACTACGCTACATCTCTAGATCCGAAAGATTCGATTAAAAAGAGAAGTGCATTGTCTAGCACTTTGGTTAAAAATATTTGTTCTTTCCTCGCACAATAAGTCACTGTAATAAAGCCGGAGCTTTTCTTATAGTACACGCATAGAACACTTCTCCATTTCCCCTCTCAAAACCTCTTTTTTTACTCCTTTACACAGCTTTTGTCCTAACACCCTCTGTCACACGCTCATGCGGTGGCTTGCAGGGTAGCTGGTCGATGTAGATTATAAAATTCTCATATTCTGGTACTGGAGATGTTGAACTGCATGTTCGACGCATTCTCCGCGGTCGGGTGCTTTATTTTACTACAGTTTGGCGTGTTTCCGTTCTGCGAATGTTTTGTTCATGTCATGATATATTTTCAATAGTTTCATGCTGTATTTCAAGCATATTTTGGTATATTAAATAGGACGCATTCCCCCATGTTTGTTGGTGTGCGCTGGGAAATTCCGACCGCGTATACACCCGTGAGATTCATTTACTTATGTTATGTAAGTTAACAATACGTAGAAATCTCGAGCCCACAAGAAATGTTCCTGAGGATAACAACAGGTCGCAGCAAATAACTTAAAAAGGAGGGGCGGACGAGCCGATGGATTTTTCATTGTTTAGATGGGTTGCAAGGAGTAACAACGCTGAGCTAGGAATTGGACGGGGGCATTGCGTCGACCGCCTACCACGAGTAATCACGATAGTCTAAATATTGGAGGACGTTTATTGACGGAAAGTTTTTTTACTGAGTGTTTTTTTGGGAGTTAATTGCGAGGGGGGAACAGCATCGACAGGTCCACGGTCGCGAGAGTGATCAGGGACTACGGGGTGTCGCCTCGACGCACGAGGTGCCGTGTAGTACAGCAGAGGAGGTCCGAACGCGTCAGAGGAAGAGCCTTGCATTTTGTTTTCACCACAAGCTGGTTTCCTGGTTGTAAATATGTTTGGTGGACTGATTGATTTGATCTGAAAGACTGGGGTTTGTGGTTCTTCACATTTCTTGAGGGGTGTTGATTTATTTGAATTTCTGTGTTGTGTGGAGGTGATCGGCATAGTGTGTCGCAAGGTAGTTTATAAATGTTGATATATGATGCAACGGGTGTTTATTTATGTTCTGTTTGAGTAATTTAGAGTGTTTTTTTGTGGTGTGTGGTAAAATACTGAGAAGTGAAATAGGGAGCTGGTTTAATTGATAATTGTACTATGGTATTTACCGTGTACTGCAATAAATTGACATCTATGAGATAGTGTCCAGCAAAAAAGTACGTGTCACTCCGTATTTTTTTCATTACAAGATGAAACAATTATTAGTCTAAGGAATAGGTTTTAACACATTATCCTCCTTGCCAACCCCTCTCTCTGAAAATAATCTTATCTGATCATTTTCGCATGAACACGTAGCTTATAATGATAGGCTACATTTTTGGGTTGTCATTATCGTCATATTAATTTTAAATCGCTGTATTAGGAACATGCTATCAGATACTATCCCGAGAACGCATTCCGCCTATATAAGCAAGTAATTTAAATCACCTGAAAAATGTTTAAGAAAGAAATTCTTGTTCCATTCATATGACTGCGATTGAAAGATAGCGATAACGGGCTCATGCGCATTATGGAGAACCGTGATCGCACCCTGGGGCAATTAAGTGCAATAAAATACTTTTTCTTCTTCCTTGTATTTAATAATCATTTCGCCTATTACTTCTTTGTCCCTTAGCCTTTTATTATTGCTCGACGGTGAGGTTATCATAGTATCTCTACTTCGCTCTTCCTGTATTTCTTTTCCCCAGTGTAATTGGATTTCATCTTGAGCCATTTTTATCGATCTTTCTCCACGCTTATATTTTATGCGTTCACTCCGTTCGAGCGGTATATTTTAGGTCCACGGGTTTAAATGTAAAAAAAATACTTTGGAACTTTTAAATAAATTGCAAAATTTTTATATCGTTATCCGTCCATTATTGTTTTTCCTGAGAATTTCAATAGGATTTTACACCCACCATTCCAGTCTTCCAGCATATACACCCAGTCTTCTTTTCTGTAATTTATGGTAGACCCTCCGCCACATAAGTAGATGGATATAGACAATGCAGTAGTTTTGTGATAAAGTAGTTTGTGTTTGATTTCCATTATTTAAAATGTGCAACTCACCATGCATTCGCACTTACGGTTGACTTAAACATCTCTCTCTTGATGAGTGTCAGGATTATGGATGTGACTCGTGACGAAGAAAATTATAAGTACCCTAATGATGAGAAATCTTTGAGTATGGTTTATTTCTTGTTTTCCTTATTGTGATTCTTTTGGATTGGGTTGGATATTTGGGGAGGCGACCGACAGCTAAGGTAATTTGCGCCATAGGGAATACGTAAGGGGGGAAGGTTGGATAGAAACCCGGCGTCGGCATTAGCCTGCTCTGAACGATAGACGCCAAGGGCATCACGGCTTAACGTCTCATCCGACAGACGGAGTACTGTACCTGAAGTGCCTTCAAGACACTCAAGTAGGGATCGGGTTTCCTCTGAAAAACATCTTCCTATGCAGGGATTTGAACCCGGGCCGTCCGTATGGTTAGCCAGTACTCTAGCCACCACACCAACCCGATCCCCGTGATTCTTTCGTATTTTCGTATTCTATGCTATGAAAAACTATTGCTGTGCTGAAAAAGATTCTTTCTCTGGTTGGACAGGTAATATTTCAGGTTGAAAACTGGTTTTCAGTGATTTTTGATAGTTTAAATACGAGTGCCTACCTTAAATAGGTAGGCACCTTGAGAAAGGAGTTTTGGTGGATGGCTCGAAACCACAGCTCGAGTTTTTTCGATATAGAAACATTTTTGCTCAACCTTGTTCCATATAGTACGGAAAGGTGGAGGCTGTGAGAGTTATCGCCTTTTATATTTACCTCTGCGTTCGCTCCAAGCGCTCCCCTTCAAAGGGAGAGATTGGCCAATCGCTTCCTCCTGTTGCCTTCTCCTCCATTCTGCCTCTCTCGCAACCCACCATGTTTTCTTATTCCGAGACATATCTTCGTCTTTTCGATTCGTCTATCTCCTGTCCTGCCATCCTTCCCACTCTTCGACCACCTCTTATATAAGCCCTTTCCAAAGGGCCTCCTTATTTATTCCTAAGGAAGAGGGAAAAGGACTTGTGGTCTTCTTCCCTCCCTGTCTTCCCCGCTCGGAGGTTTTTTTTGCTCATTTCTTCTTTTTGCGGATCCGTAAAAATCCCACTAGCACACACAAACCGTCCACGGACGCGTGTCTTTCATATTTGACGAAAAACAAAGGGAAAGCGGAGGTCCCCGCACTCTGACGTCACTACCGCCTCCTCATTAGGGGCTTTCTCCTCCTTCTTCATCCGCTCTCTCGGAAGACTTATCTTTCTTTTTTTTAGTTCCCGGGTCCCATGGTTTGTTTTTCTTTTCAATAATGGGTGTCTTGCGATCGCTATGCCTTCCACCCTACGAATCCCTGAACCTTAAATCCCTTCCTTTCCCCTCAAGAGACAGAACGAGAAACTTCCGTCATTTTAAAGGGTCGGTTTGTGGATGTATATCTACCAATAAGGGCAAACGCGTTTTCTATTTAATGGACACATTTTTGTGGCTTGTGTACAATCCTGTGTACTGTGTTCTGTTGTCTAGACCCGTTTTAATTTACATATTATGCCCTTGGTGTTTAATTTTCACTTTTTACGTCTTTCTATGCTTCATTTATGTATACATCTACGCCTACATAATACCCTGAGAGCTTGTGGCGGGCGGTGTTAGGTCACCAGCCGTGTAAAGATGAAAGTTTTTGGGAGATGAAATAGTGACGTGTAGTATATGAGTGTATTTAGTGGAGCTCAGTTTTTATTGTGGTCGATTATTGTGCGCGGAAAGATCGAGTTATTTACCTATCTGTTCGGCAGTGTATCTGTCTAATTTTATCGCATCTGTCAGATTGTTATGTGAGCAGTTGTAGTGAGGAGTCATGATAATATTATGTTGCTCTGAAAAATATCAGTTCTGAATTTCTCAAGCAAGCTAAGCCTAGCGTCTCTAGGGGCTACCACCTTAATCCTTCTAAAAGTTGTGAAACACTATATGTACGCTCGGAGCAGTTTTGAACAAATATTTGTGGAGCTTATTACGCTTTTAGAGGAACCTCTTTGTATTAATTAATTTTATTTTCTTATGGCTTTAAAACATATATTACGTAATTAAAAATACTTTTTTCATTACAAGCAATTATTTTTCATCTCAGGGTTTGTCCAATCCATCTGGTTCATCTTTTCTATATAGTGTTTCATATGGTCTGTTTTTCTTCTACTCCTATGAAAATTCATCACTTCTTATTTCGGCTGTCCATTTTATCTTCAACATTCTTAAAATTCATCACGTATTTAGTACTTTTATTCGCTCTCATTGTTGATCTTGTGAGTTTTAACATCAAAACAGAATCAGGTTAATACGTCGCTATGCTGGGTACCTTTTACTGCTTGGATATCGTTGTTCAGTTTTCTATCAATTGCTGCTTGAACTTAAGTGGTAGAGTGTAACTTTCGTTTAACCCTCAACTCAGTTTCCATGGAGTTTGTATCTTAGAAACTAAATGTGAATCACACTGTGCTTGGTGGAAAAAACTTAGACACCCTGCTGAGGCTTGCTCTGTTGATTCAATGTACCTTTCCTGTATATCTATTCTACTATACAGGACAATTTTCGACATTGACGTTGTATGCCTCACGGTAAAAATTTTGGCAATTGCTTAGGCAGCTTATAGATACAAACTCGTTGTAGTGGGAAAACTATTTAGGCAAAGAATGAAAGTTTGGTACCTTGGCATAGCTCTGTCTGAATGGGTTATCTGTAGTTAGGCAGCAAACCACAAAACTCACACTGATAGCAGTAGAAGGCAGGCTGGAGGTTTTGGGATACTTGCCTCGAACGGGTAAAGAATTGGTAGGGGGCAGAGTTAGTGGATGTACGCTGTTTTTAAAATATTCATTACTTATGCGAGGAAATAAAGTATTTTATTGCCAGTCACTTCGAAAAGGTGTCTGTCATTTGTCTCAACTATCAGCTCTAAAGATATAATTGGCTTTGAAATGATATCCTTCGCGTCGGATTGAAATTCGCCTTATATGAGTTATAGAAGTAATATATTCCTCGCGTGTAGCCATCAACTCCTAAATATATCCAAACCTAGTCCTTCCGTCAATATTGAGACTCTTTTAGTTCATTCAAGGGAGTTTTTTTCAAGAATTCAAGGAAGATGCGTGCAGCTATTCTTCGTATCTTCCTTACCTGGCTAATTGAAGCTTTCTGTGCAAGGTCCGAAATGCTCATTGAAAATTCTAAATTGGGATTAACAACTATCATCTCCATCTGTCCTTTTTCATGCTTGTTTACATTTTCGCCAATATAATAAACTATTAGTTTATGTCGTGTTCTGCACTGTTTTTCTGACTCCTCCTGGTCCGCGACCAAAGGATTGGGCAGCGTTCGAGGCTCGACTGTGATTTGGGGAGAGGGATGGTTGCGTGATGTAGAAAATACCCTATGCCATTAACCCTATAGGCAGTTATAGGTTATATATGTAAACGTAAATTAAAACATATATTTACTCTCCAAGAATCCGCGTTGTATGTAAAGTTCGCATGCGATGAGTCGTCATAAATTAATTAATTTGGGGTATTATTAATGTGATACTATTCAGCTAAAATGCAGCGCTGCATCTACTAGGGAGATTAATTTGGTGGTTTCCCCGTTGTTTTCCACACCACAGTACGTCGCCGATTCCGTGAAGTTCACTCTCGCTCAAAGCTGTGGCTGTTAATACCGTACTGGCATCAATGCCTTCTGCTGAGACTGCTACCTCTCAGTAGTTAGGTCAAATTCAGGGAGCGTGAAAAAGTTGGTTGGCAAGCTAGAAAACTATTCTTTTTATTTCCATCACTTCGCCTCAAACCTGCGATTGGGAGTCGAACACGTTACCACCGGTCTAAACTGAACCCTGTGATTTTTATCAGGAATAAATTCATGGACCAAATCAAGACGGAAGTACACAGGAAGAGATGCCAGGAGGTAAGGGAACTAGCATTAGGTAGGGAAGGGTGGAGGACTGCTGTCAACCAAAAATAGGATTGAACGACCAATGATGATGACTATTCAGTTAAATTTGATAATATTTCGTTATAAAAACATGTGCCATTATTCGTAGCACAGGACAGAACCTTTCATAAATGAGGGGTTTCCTTTCTCATCATTTCGCCCGACCAAGAAGGAATCTTTTGGTGCTAGGGACCTTTCTTTCGAAGAAAGCAGCCCGTGTACGGGAGTTGGGAAAACCCCTCAAAGCAGCGAAGCTGGAGAAAGTCCAACGTTGACTTCTGTCAGGGAGCCGAGTGATTGGGTGGAAAGGGCGGGAGACAAGACGAGCCTCCCCAGCCTCCCAACCTCCCCAGATAACTTTCATTTCCTTGAAGGAGTACATTTGTGTTTCGACTCGAGCTTTGCGTATCATCCGAGGGCCCAAACTTCGGCGTCGTTGCCACCATTGCGTTTCTGTCTGTGCAGTTCCGCTTTACACTCAATACCTAGATTGGCTGGAGGCAGACAGTTCGCACCCCTCGCGTTCGCATTCCTCCCCCTTATCCCATCTCATTTATGGGTGACCTCTGCTCCTTCGTTCTACTTCAACCTCCCTTTCTCTCTTATCATTATTTACCTTGAGAGCCAGAAGTTTTTCTAGTCCTTGGCAGTGTCTCTTTAGGAGAGCAATCCCTTTCTTTTCGTATATTTATTCGTCCATATGATTGAGAAAGATTATATGTGAACTAGTTTATGGCTGTCATGTATGGCTTTTCATTTATTTACATGAGCCATAGAGGAGGAATTTAACGGGGAGTAAAATTTAAGACAAAGATATTTATAATTTGGAAACTCTCTGTATTGATTATCCTTTACTGAGCACACTCATTTTTTTCCATTTATGTCGCAGAATTTCATTTGTGCCTAAAATTACCCTTACCCTCTTCTTTAGTGCTTGAAAATGCCACTATGTATTATCCAATGTCTTACTATATGGTGCATACTTCCAAAAAGGAAAAACAACTTACCATGGCTCGGGATTCACCCGCATAATGCGCCGAATGCTTTAGCGAATTATGATGCAGCGGATTTTTGGCTATAATTCACATCCTTTCCTTTGAAAGCCTGCATTCCAGTTCAATGGACGATTTTTAACCTCAAATAACGGTGCAATATCGTGAGATCCGCAAGACTGTCGCCTCATTAACTTGCTAAAATTCTACGAAGCTGTAGGATTTTCAATATAATTAAACTTTTTTTACAGTTATGTCAAAGATTGCGGAACTATCATGCTTGTGAATGGTTAGTGGATGCCTAAACAGCTGGTTAAAGTAAGGTTATCGAATCCCCTCAGGTTTTTTTAAAGGCGAAAACCGCTGTCTCGTCGTTTTTTAAGTCTCCTTTAGCCCCTCATTTGAATAGGTATTCAGGACAGGATCAGAAGGGAAGGAAAAGTGGGAGAGCTTCGATTGTACGATTTCTGAACCTTTGTTCCTTAGTAT
This sequence comes from Ceriagrion tenellum, assembly GCA_963169105.1. Taxonomy (NCBI): domain Eukaryota; kingdom Metazoa; phylum Arthropoda; class Insecta; order Odonata; family Coenagrionidae; genus Ceriagrion; species Ceriagrion tenellum. Next base: position 80,641,267 of record OY720643.1, on the reverse strand, counting down.
CATCCAGAACACACACGTGCTCCCCTCCCCTTCCTTCCATTTCGGGGGAATCTTGACCCTTATAAGTAGGAGAACGGTCGCCTTCGGACACTCCAAGGCCCTTAAAAGCCCTCCAGAATCTGTCGTCCACCCCGAGGGGAGCGCAAACTAGTGGCCCTGGGCATTATCTCCCTCTGATATTCAATGCAGAATCGGGAAACTCGGGCGCCTAAATGTATGAATAACTGATGTGCTTTTTTATGAAGAAAAACCTCAAGAGATTGGGATAAAAAGGAGTACCTAAAGCATCCAAGAGAGAGTTTTGTGTTGGTTTTTTTAATGGGCTTCAGATATTGAGTTATACGAGTTTTGAAAATGCGTCTTACAAACTGAATTCTGGGCTGGTCATTAGGTGTGCCTTTCCGTAATTCTTCAAACTACTCGTCTTGTATCACCTAAAACATCCTTTTCATTTTAAACTTGACGGAAGCAACTGTTAGCGAGGCCAACGGTGATGTAAAGAAAGTTGGGTCAAATCATTAGAATATATATCTTTCATGTGTTGTAAAAATCTCCTGCCCTTTGTCCCCGATAACGGCAGTATTCCGTTGACTTCCAGCCAGGAAAGATCGTCCTCTCTTAAGGGGAGCGAGGCCAAAGAAGTAAAAACATTCGTTTAACTTTAGAGCTCATTGATATTTGCCGGAAAACATAAACTTTGCGTTTAAATTGAGTAGCTTTTTTGAGATTCCAGTTGTTTACATGGTTGAAAAAATTGCTTCAGGTGCAGAAAAGTTGATGTGTGAAATTAAGAACAAATTTTGCGTATTTTGATCTTAGAAACTACACAGAGGTAATATTTTCCCCTTCAAATTGTGAATGGGAAACGCGCCCCTTGTTATACATTTAAATCCTAGCAATTTCAATGAATTTTCAGGTTTTTCATGCTACTACCTTTAATCATTTGCTACAAAATACTAACAAACTGATTTTACTGGAAAATGTTTGATTAGTTTTAGACACACAGACATAGCAGATTCGAATAAAGGAAGAAAATTTTCAAACGTGAATTATGCATTGGCGCCTTTTGCTCAGTAGTAATACATTGACAATGAAGCGTATGTGTTTTAAAATTGAGCTTGACTATCGTAAAGCTTAATTTCTTTGGAGAGGAACTGATAAAACATTCACCCTCAGCGGAATCGAAAAGCCCATATGACATTGAGCCAGGTCTTTATGCTTCATGTGAACATGTATTCATAGTTTATTCAGTGAACAAATAAATCATGAGATGGTGAAATGTTTGAAATACTTTATATCCACTCAAAAAAATTATTCCTTATTTTAGTATAGCCTGCGTAACTTTGTAGCATGATACAGTTTAAGAGATAGCTTATTTTGATTCGTTCTAAAAATTCATCTATTTTCAATCGGAGGTTTGTCACTGTGGACTGTTAAACATTATATGTTTTATTTATTCATGCTTGCGTCTACATTGATGAGCTTTGTATAAAAAAAATCCCAACCCTTCACTATCCTAAATTTATTTGGTGGAAAAGGTCAGATAAGTGCTTACCAGACGAGAATGGTTCGGGCGGTAGTCTGTAATCTGAGCGAGCACGTGTGAGAACTCCGCTCGGTGTCACATGCCTGTAATAGCCTTTCGGCACTTGAACATCGATTGACCTATTTTGATATGCATTCCCGGGGATGGCGATCGTCAAATTCATAATTAATGAATCCGCTGTGGAGTCTACATTCGCGGTGGTGACCACGCTTCGACGAGTAATAAGAATGGCTTGGTGTGGCGTGGGGGAGTGTATGTGCTGAATCGTTCGAATATTCGACAAAAGGTGGAAATAGCTAAATAAACGTCGTTGGCGAATCGGGAGAGCCCCGGTCTCACCAACTGCGGACCAATCAGCGGCCGAATAATTGCTGGCTCATGTCGATCAATCTGAGGGGAGGGGGGTAATGGAATGGGTTTCGAGGGCACTAGGTGGGGTGAGTTAGTGGAAAAAACCGCTGACTGGCAGAAAAAAAATTAAGCGATGGGGGTCCGGGCTGAGGACCCTGGAGGACTCCCGAGGCGGGGATAAAAACAGAGGGGAATTTTCTCTCGACATTCCAAATAATGAAGCCAATTGGAGGTCCTAAAATTCTCGTCTCCCTTCGATCAAACCTTTTTTGCATGCGAGCCATTTTTTTCATTTCATACTGTTTTTTCTTACATGTTACGCGCGATGGGGAAAATGCTATTGAATTTTCTCATTGCCTGTGCATTACCTTCACGTCCGTGATGATGACATAATCACTCATATGTATGCATTCATGCACGGTTAGTTAAGTAAAAAACGTTTTGAAATAATCACAAAGGAGAATGTCACAAATAGTAAGCTAGGTATGGTAAGCAAAACTATATTTGCACATTTTCAAGCTTATGCAGTATATTCATGCTCTAAGAACTATTAGTATTTGTAGTTCCCTCTTCAGATGGTGTTGAGAATATTGAAGTTATGCTGTTTTGAAGTTTCATGATAATTTTTATTTTTTCCAAAGTTTTTTGCTGTTTGCTTTTTTGATGCACAATTTCTCTGTATAAACGTTATGCTAAGATCGGTTATGATGGCTTGTTTCAAAGGCAATATGGTCACAATTGACCGTTTTACCTTTGAAACACACCATCCCGTTCCCTGTAGGAACTGAATTGGCAAAATTAATGATGAAAGGGAAAGTCGGAACCTGAAATTTATTTTGAAAAAATAGCATAGGCTTTCGAGTAATTATTTCTTGCTCTTGGAAGGGAGACTTTTTCTAACTATCCTTCCGAAAACACATCCCATAAACTTTCGTGATAAACTATCTTGATTATTCATAGTCATTTAGCGTAGAGGCAAAATAATTTCGGAGGTCACATGAGTTAAGCCTGTTCTTAGTTTTCTTTACAAGGTTTGTTAACATATTTCCCTCATTTCTCGATGTCAATTTCCATCCAGGGATAATTTTGCTTTTATTTAGCCATATAAGCAAAATTCTCGAACCCTCGCTCTATTTATGCCATAAATATGACCGCAGGATGGTACTAGATTTAATTGTTCTGCCGTTTTCCAATGCCACTCAAATTTCCACGAGCAGTTAAAATAAAAGTTTTAGCGAGAATGCAGTTGTTGCTGGTAGTAAAATACCTAAATGATGACGAGATATACTCATATAAAACCTTTCCTTTATTTTCTCTTTTTCCCATACTAATTGGTAATATTGTATTAAAATATTAGGGTTTATCAGAACCGATAATACATTCTGCAAATACCGTTGAACCCTTAGCCGTCAAAGGTGAGTACTCTCCTCGTAGTTGACTGGTATTGACAGAATTTTAAAATATTATTCTGTTTAAAAGCGCGCGTTTTGTAATAAATTGACAACGTAAATTGACGTATTAATTTTTGGTGTAGTGCATGCAGTGCTCAGAAGAAAATTCCACCAATCCACGGTACGCATTTAGCACTGGAAGTAAAATTGCGACAGGCAAATAATATTTTAAATCTATATTCAAAAGTTGCTGTTGCTGCATTGATCGTATTTTAAAATTTATCTTAATATCATCATGTATTATTTCGGCATATGTTTTTAATATACTAGAAGTGCTCCTTTTTCTGCCTTTCAAGCTTTCTGAAAACTATATTTAATATTTGCACGGTTTTTATATGAGGGTACTGGGTGAATTGTTTTCTATGTTTAGTACCTGATTATTTGATTGAGGTGTTTTATGACAAACAAAAGCAGTCAAAAGAGTGTGTTCATGCCGCATATCTTTGTTTTGAATATAAATTATACTTTTAAAAAATTAACTCTTATTTCTTTCTCGGAAGATTAATTGTGATCCTGACCCATAGGAATATGATGCAATCGAGATACGACAAACTAAAATGAAAGGTGTAACATCGCTCGTACGTGTATTCTTGCAAATGTTGGCAAACTTATTTGGGTTTCCCTCACGATGGGTTTTTCCCATGTTAATACAATAGTTATGTAACGACTTTATATTTGACGTCATGCGCTACATACTCTTACATATTCTCTTGCCAAAGCTCTTACAATGCGGAAAATCCTTGTATATCCAAATCACCAAATTAAAAGGAATTTAGGGTCAGGTGAATGACTTTATATGGTATTTATGTTTAGAATAAAAAATCATTACTGGAGCGACAAACGTCTTTATATCCCAAGCCATTAATCACCAAATGAAATGTTTTTAGGTTCAAGTGAATATATAATGCAACAATAATGATAAACAGAATAAAAAGGTCATATCCGAAACAAATGGTTGCTGATTTTAATAAGGTTGAACATAGTAAGATAAACTAAATAGCCGATTCGACATAAATCGGTAATATGGTTAATAGATAAGCCGTTTAGTACTACGCGACTACCATATACATATTTCGCCGCATAAAATAATATGTTTTGAGCATATTCGGGATGTTTTCCTCATGATCGATGGCCTGGCGAAATTCGTCTTCGGAAAGCTACGTCGCCTTTTGTCTCATACATATTTTGACGCACCAGCCATTTCCCCATGAAGATATGACGATCATCTTATCGCGGCAATTTTGTTAATGCCAAGTGCGGTGCGTTTATTTATTTTTTAAAGGTGAAGACAGAAAAACGGGCCTTTTGCCCTCGGACCCATCATCTCAAAAGATGTTCCATCCAGCCAAGCCTTGGCGCAAAGCGGGAGGAGAAGAGAGACGCAGTCATTTCCGCCCTAGCTCGTTTTTTTTTGTTTTAATGCATTTATTTTTTTCCTCGCCGCCAGATGGAGTGGGTGATAGTCTCACTTGATGGCGTCGCGTATCGCCTCGCGCAACAGATAATCCATTACTTGTCGCTTTACTGCGAGAGGCACCGCCTGCCATCAACACAGCGTGTCTCTCCCCCTCACCACCACCACAGCCTCACTCCCTTCCATCTCCATACGTCTTCCTTCCTTTAGCTCCCCATGGGAATATCAGGCCAATCTGCATATCTTACGGAACTCCGCGGCGGGTGAAGATGAGCTCTGTTGGCTGTCGGGGGCGAGGGGGAGGGTGGCGGGGGGCGTGGGGCTGAGAAGGGGAGAAAGGATAAGGAGATGAAGGTGTCTTGCGCACTTTTCTTCCCCTACTTTCCGCCCCTCCATTTTCTCGATACACACCCCCTGCCACTTTTCTCTAACCCCCTCACTCCATCCCCATAACCCACCCATCAGAATTTAGCCGCAACGCACGTATCCGCCTGAAAAGGTGGGCGGCAGAAGAGACGTGGGCGGCGAAATATGGAACTATCAGAATAGAGATGGGTACTCTTAAAAATTGACGAAAATAATACATGAGACTTTTTAAGTTAGTCCGAGTAGTAGTCCCCTAGTCATAATAGAGACCATATGCGAACTATTCGTTTTAATTTCACCAGCTGTAGGACACATGAATTAAATATTGCAACATTAATGGTGCAATAATATAGTTATACAAAAGAAATATATACACAATACAGAAATTGTAAGTAATTAAATGAAAATATCAAAATTAGTCTTTAACTTGACTAATTTTTTCGCGCGGTGCGTTTGAATCTCCTTCAAAACGGAAAGTTTTTTGTAATACTCAAGAACCTATTGCGGTGACAGTATGATTAATTTTCAAAGATAGTTGAGAAAACATACAAACTACACACTGTTAGTTTTTTACGATATCAAAGTATTAAAATTTTCTCATTCTGTAATTAATGTCTCTCTGGAGTTCATACACGTACCATTTCCCATATAAAAGAGCTAGTATTTTTCGGCAAATATCTCGGAAAGTAGTGAGGTAAAGAGTTGAACTTTTAGTGTCAATGAAAGGGTGATATGTCGTTCTTTAAACTTATACCAAATTCATTGATTTCTAGGTAAAAAGATATTTCACTCGAACTACCTTAGCTGAAGAGGTTGATTTAGGTCTAACTTTGTGGAATCAAGTTTTATTTCATTGTGTCACGATAGTTTAGTATCTTCAAAAATTTTAAGTGAATGTAAATGCTCCAACACAATTCCACTGTCAAGGACCTTGATAATGACACTAAAATGCCCAAAGCATTGTCAGGAAAAGTTGGTAAAATGTGGAAAATGTTTATGGAATAAGTGGAATACGTTTTTTTTAAAAACAATCTGTAACTTTTAAAGGATTAGAATATATGCGTTTCGTTACGGTCTTCCAATATCGGATCAATGGAAATTGCATACGGTATGGATATAATGTGGTTCCTGCGTTACCTGTCTGAAACTAATAGAATCAACGAAATTAGAGAGCTCATCTTCCACACGGATAGATAGGAAATTTAGTTCAACCAATCCCCATTGGTGACTATATTATTATGGCAACATAGTAACATAAAACACGTAAAGTCTATATTGGTCCTCTCCCTCTCCTTTCCCTAATTCGCGACCATTCTAAAAATTTCCCCATACGTTTGGCATACTAAAACTGGTAGACTTATGTATGTAGACGTATGTAGACTTTAAACGGCATGATGAAAAAGCATACCTATTGAATATGGCTCTTTGCATCTCTCAATTTTTTCATGAAATTCGCTGAGCTGAGATGAAGGGTCTGAAACTATACTAGTGTTGCTAAATTTCAAATTGCGAATATTAATCATATTGAATTAGTATTTTCAAGTGCCATTTGGAAATGTGAAAAAATATCTCAACGGTCAAGCGATCCAGACATGATGATATTATTAAAAATTTAGTAGAAATGTGCAAACAATTTAATTCTTTAAAAATACCGAAATACATTTTGCAGGTGACTCGCATCTATCAAATACGGAGAACTCGTGGTGAAAACAGCAGCTTTTTGTTTAAGTGTTCTTTATTTCTATACTTGCAACTCGAAAACTGGGCTATTGAACTAAAAGTCAATTGTGGTAGTTCAAGTTTTAAGTGTAACTGTTATCATTATAAGATATCCAGTACTAGAAATTGTCCATTGAAATAATTTATGAGGATTTGCTGAGCAAATATAATTGTTTCATTTTTTTGTAAATGTAAAGTTTGTGGTTTCCGGCGATACTTAATGGAACTTACTAAACATTTGGAATGAATAGAGTAAACTTTGTTTTTCCACATAAATTCCCTTGATAATGACACTCAAAATGAAAAAAATTCTTAATGTAATTGAAAATTTGAGCGTATAGATGCAAGTCAAGGGTAAAGATAGATGATATGGGTAATTTTCTCAAAACATTCTCTTATACGTGTGTGATTTAACTCACCGAAGACCAACCGTGTTTCTTCCCGTGACCAATATAACATACCTATCATATGACCAATCGTATATCATCCCTTGGAAAATTTTATTTCGTCTTTTTTAGATTTTTAGAAAATATGTATGATGGTAGAAAAGAATATAAAATTAAAATTTTAGAAAATATATAAAATGGGATAGCTAATGGTCCAACTTACAAGTATTAATGATCAATTGGCTGTAATTAGTCGCATTGGGTGGTAACGCCTTGAAGCAAATCCACTTTGTACGCTACTACTTCTAGTATGCTACATTGATCATGAATATTTTAAATATCACATCGCGGGTTTTGTATTTTGGCTCAATTTTTTGTAGCGCTGGGAAAATGAGGTGCGTTTTTACTATTCATATGATAGCAAATAGTGTGGAGGCTCGTGCATTTTATGAACAGATGGTCGTTCAATAGAAGCGGACGAAAACGTCCGTGAACTGGAGCGACGTCTTTTTGTCGCAACCCCGTGGAATGAAAGCGTGCTGCACAAGCAAGCTTTGATCTAAAAATCAACAAGTGATCGAACGGATATGATCGTTCAATACGGTGCAAACATTTCGGACTCGCCTCATCCCTTTTCCCACCAGTTCCTCTTTGTGCGTTCATGTACGTACGTTCCAAAACGATGTCCGGAGTTCATGAATTCTTAAGTACCTCCATATTAGCGCCAAATCTTTCATAAAGCATTGGCCGTCCGTTGGTACCCTCTCTCTCTCTCTCCATCCATACTCACTACCGATGAAACCCCTTGGGGTATTAATCGCATGTGGACTAACATCCCACGATATTGGCTCACCCAATCTAACTGGAACATCCCTTCTATTCACTCCCTCTGCTCCTACTCTGTGCCTTTCTGACCCTCCCTTCCGCTACCCCCAGGTCAGTAGTATGCGCTCTGATACGCATTCACAAGCCATGTGTGTGCTCATTAACCCGGTTATGACGTCACAGGTCGTATGAAAGTCCGCTGGTATATCTAGTTGCGTACTGGTAACGCGTGGATTTTGAGATAGGCTGCATTCCATCTGACCGATATAGTGGTCTAGAAATGTACTTTGCGACCGGGATGGATTCTTGTGATATCGTATTGCCGGTTCTGGTCTCGCTTTGGATGAGTAAAATAGTGAATTTAAGAGGAAATTATCCGTTCCGGAGCTGATTGAATGTTAGTCATATACATAACGAGCTTAGAAGCAGAGTTACTTTGAAATTCTGGGGTGGTGACAGCATATCAGCTAACATGCATCCTTGTCTAACCTATTTACGTAATATGTGTATCAACTTGGTCATTAACTTGTCTTGATGTCTTTCCAGTTTCATTAGACTTATGTCGTATTGATCGGGCACTTACTGAAAGGTCATCGACAACAAACAGGCGCCTACAGAATAGTAGATATTTTTATAAGATTGATATTGTTATGCAGGATAAATCTATTTAATTTGTAACAAAGAATGTTCCTTGAATTGAAGGGAGCACATTGGGAAGAAAAAAACGGGCAAGATGTGTATGTCTTTCTTATTGAACAGTTTTTTTTGCTGACCATATTTTATAATATGTACATATCTCAGGGAAAAAGGTATACTTTTGTTGCACAGCTTTGTATGTGATTGACTACAGGGCAATTCCATTATGAAGTTGGCCAAAGTTGATAAAAATGAAAGTTGTATAAATTTATAAATATGTATTTTTTCTGATACCTTAGAGCCTATAGTTTATTGAAAAGTAAAATAGTTGTGCTTAGTGTTGGCATTTTGTACAAAAATTTGCTTGATAGTAAAGGGCATTAAGAAATATAAAAATGCAGTAATTTGACCTTTTTTCAATCTTTGATGTGTAAAAATCTAATGAGCATAGAATAATAATGGCTATTTTTCACACCATCCCAATTCTAAAAGTGAATTAAAAAGGAAACTAAAACATCATCATGTTTTATTAAATAATAACATGGATTATTTCAATAAATCCTAAGATATTGATACGTCCGTTACTAAAATTACCTATTATTTCACTTCCTGTAATCATTCCTGATTCAATTAAAGTCATCTACTCATTTTTCTAACTATATTAACAACAGATTAATATATTGACGTAACAACAAAAAATTCTTATGTTGAAGGATGTTTTATGTGGTAACAGATGCAGCATTTTTCTATCAGTAACGGATGTATCACCCTAAGTAACAGACGTATCCTATTCAATCTCTCTTCATAATTTAAAGATACAGTATGTTTACTAGTTGTAGTCAATTAAAATGTTTGATCCTTGTAGTTAAACAATCAGTTTTAAAACTAATTTCTGATTGGATCTGATTATTTGATGGTTTTTGTCGTGTCATAGATACAAGCACACGTTGTCTTAGATTGTTAGTGAAATTGCAACTGATTATTTAGGTAAAGAGTGAGTCTATGAAATCTGCTGCCTTCATATTCTGAGAACTTACAGACACTTTGATTGTTCACTCGACTTACAGGCAAGTTTGACTTTAATTTTAGATAATATTTATGTCAGACACATGCGAATGTATACCTTTTCCTAAAAGGTTTGAAATCTGCTAAGATTGCATTTCCCGATAAAGCACGAGAAGTTGAAGAGAGGTTAATGTGTGACATTTGAAGTGATGAATGATGACTGATAACTATCCTAGTTGTGCAGATTTACAGACTTTTGAACGTGAGTTTTGTGAATCTGCGATAAATAAAGACACTGGTGTCCCAGATATAATTCTGCATGAAGATAATGTCTGTGAGCAAATGAAATGGTATTAATGGGAGAATACTGGAGAGTACAATCGCGTTAGAAAAGTATTGAATGAAGGCAGTGTAAATGATGTCATTGATGTCTTAAAGAAGTTATCGCCCAATTTTATATCCCACTGTTGCATTAAAGATGAACAAGCTGAATATTACGCAAAGTTAAAGGATCATATTGAACAAAATCCAACAAGAGCTTTGGTTCAAACTGACTTTGCAGAAAACTATACAATTGCATACCAGGATGAAGTGCAAAGTGCTCATTGGACAAATGATCAGGTTGCAATTTTTACAGCTGTTATCTGACATCAAGATGTAATGAAGTCCTATACTGTATGTTCAGACTATGCAGAATGATAAATACGCAGTCCATATTTTACTTAAGAAGGTTATCAAAGATTTTGTTTCTTTGTACCCTACTGTTCGAGAATTGACATTTTTTCAGATGGCGCTGGACAGAACTTCAAATAGAAGTTTAATTTATACAATGTCAGCTTTATGGAAGAAGAAATGGGAGTAAGAGCTTCTCATGGAAAAGGACCGGTAGACGGAATTGGTGGTCAACTGAAGCACCATTTTTTGGTGGAGACTAAAGCACGTAGGCATATTGTAAATCACATTGAAAGTTTTGTCAAATGTGCAGAAGCTATATTCAAGGAAACAGCAGTCTCCTTCATTTCAAAAACTAAAGTTTTCGCATCAGTTACTAAACTTGAAGAGAGATGGATTGGCATTCAAGCAATACATTCAACCCATTCAGTACATTGCATCAAGGCTAAAGGCTAGTACTATATCAAGTATTCTGTTCTGTCAAACAGCCATGTAATGACTAAATTCAACTTTAACACTGGAAAATCTGAAACCATGAAAACTGAATTAGAAACCATACGGAATCCAGAGTGTGCTTCATTTGGGAAATCGGTTTTAGTTGAATTGCAGTCAGAGAATAAAAAATCCCAAAACTTCGTTGGGCAAGTCACTGAGGTTTTTGTTTCTCCAAGTGCCAACATATCAGTGAAGTTTCTTAAGAAAATTGGAGTAAAGTTTGTGTGGTCAAAAAATTATGTTTCAAGAATTGGTGAACAGGAAATAGAATCATTACTTCCAGAACTTTCTTTCAACAGCAGGGAAAGACTAACATTTAAACATAACTTCGTGGAGTATAAATTCCAATGAGCTGCTATTATTTCATGCTAAAAATATATTTATAAACATTGAACTGTTTCTACTTACTTAAAATGAATTGTGATTGTTATATAAATGCTTGAATACAAAAAAAACCTTTCATAAATTCAGAAAACTAAAAATTTTCATAAATTCAGAGCTGATACGTCCGTTACTTCTTGTGATGCATCCGTTTCAACAGGTGTTTATATAAATGGACAATTTGCCCCAAATTTTTTTTATTCATCAGAATCTTGTAACGTCATATTTAAATATCATACTTTCTTTGTTTATAAAATTAGAATTAAATTTTATGCATGAATAATTTCAGAAAATTTTAAATTTTTATGAAGGTATAAAAATTATTTTTGTTTGTGAGATACGTCCGTCACTGAGCCAAAAAATAAATAAATTATTTTTTCCGGATATTTTCAAAATTTAATTGCAACATATAGAAGTAGAGTTCATGTTCTTCATATTTCATGCAACGAAACAACGATCTAACATAATTTGAAATTCTTTTAAGGTGTTTGGTTTACCAATGATACGTCTGTTACTGTGGAATTATCCTACAGTGAATAGAAATGCAAGTAACATTTGAGTCATGCATGTCACATATTATTCTAGAAATGTGTAAGATATAAATGCCATTTTCAGTTTAACAAGCTCTCTGCCGACGAATACCTTGGCTCATTTGAAATAGCTAATGTTTCACTAATAACCCTGTGGGTTAACTTCATGATTCTATAGTAATGCTTAAGTTTTGTTACTCTACATTCGACACCTAGAATTTTTTTCTTCCAAATCGTCTATTGTTAAAGACTCTTTAATCCTTTTTATATGGAAACATATCGATTGCTCAAAATATATTTCAGAATGGACGGAAAATGTGCTCACCAGCCTCTCTGGGGTAAGATTTGGAATTGTATATTGAAATTATAATACTACATTATAAGATCTCGTTATACAAGCACTTTGGTTTCGGTAGATTTATTTTGATGTACTTGTACTGAACGAATGAATGGGTGATGTACATAAAGTTTGCTCAGTTACGTAGAAAACCATGCATTGTCTTCGAACGTTAATAATTTTCTCGCCTTTCGAGGAGTCTCGCCTATCGTAGTCCGTGATTTATGATGCGTTTTCAAAGTTTCGTTCCCAGTTCCGCATTAGGTGCCTAGGTATTGTTCTAAAAGTGGGTGCACGAGATGTTCTCCTTCTTCCCATGGGCCGTTTGACGGGAACTTCGATTTGGGAACGTTTTCGGCGGAAATTCCTGCCCAAAGTACGACGGGGAGAGGGCCCATTGTGCTTGCGGCAAGTTTTGGGACCTCCCATATACTCCCGAGGTGCCCCCTGCTATTGGCTCCCAGCTGAGAGGTAAATCCTTCTAGCACCTGGCCGTGAGAGTGATTGTTCCCATGGACGAATCGAAACGACTTCGCCTTTTTAAATCCCCAGTCAATCGGCGCCTTCGCAAATTGATCTTCGATCGGCCGAGTTCCGGCGATGGGAACTAGGCGAAGTTCGTTTTCGACAGAACGAGTTCTGCCAAGCGGGAACGACGGATTCCTCCCACTCCATTTATTCCTAAATTGAGCGGCCGTTTAAGTCTTACCGCCGGAAGGAGGGGCCGTTAAATGCAATTGCGTCTGCCCTGTTCTGACTATTTAAATGCAGACAGGTCTTCCATTCCACTTATTTGTGCATAATTGAATTAGAACTGCGTATATTCCGTGCGGATTCTTGTGAAGGTGGTATCTCTTGCAGTTCGTCCACGTTTGTATTTCTAGTCAATTTTTCAGTATAGGAAATTTTGAATTCTGGGATTCTTTTTGTTGAAGTTTTCTCAATTCACTTGTTTTATATTGAAAATAAGTCAGAATCTTGGTTTTAAGTTGATGGTATTTTTTATCGGTATCCTGCAATTTTGGATATTATTTCTCTGATTCTGAAACTCTTTGAATCCGTGTTTAAAACGAAACCTTTTTCTCCGATGTAAAAATGTAATATTAATAATTCCAGTGTAGATTTGTTACTTTTTCGTAATGGTTTAGCACAGGGAATTTTGAGAATATGAAAGCGCTCATGTTGGTAAAAATGCATGAGAGCCATTGGTATCGGAAAAAGTTTGTTCTAACCTTATTTATATTTACTTCTAGCAGTATTTCTAGTTTGAAAGAGTGAAACCATATGCTACTATTTCTCTCCAATGGTGGATTATCTGTTAATATAAAAATTCCTGATTCTATTCGCCAAGAAACAAGCAGAATATTTTTTGCTTCCTCTGTGTCTTTTAATTTGAGTGTTTTGAGATATATTTTGTTCTCCGGAGTTTAGTGCTAGTTCCTCATCCTTTTCCAGCTATAAAAACGGGGCTAATTGAAGTTTTTGGCTTTGAGTACACTTTTTCTTCTTTGGGACTAAAGTGTGACACGGTCATAATATTACATCATGGTACTTATGTTCGGTGATTACTTATACCTAAAAATAGAAGTGGAATTACGGATTACCACGCCTAAATTTAAAAAAAATGTCGAAAATGAAACCGGGAACATAATGCTTAGCTTTCATATCAGGCCATCACATATCTTCGCGTTATTCATTAATAGTTGCTCTTCATTTCCATTAATGGCCGAGAATGACGTAAGCAACGGTCCAAAGTACATGCGCCTAGGATGCAGTGAAGATGGCAAAATATAAAGGAGGACATTTAAATTTGGTTATAAACGGAGCACTGGGAAATTAAAGTCACATAACCTCAATAGGTGCGTGAAACCATAGGTTTATGTATGTATTTAGGTATATGTATGGTTCAGAAACGTGGCTATGACTGCTTCGGAAGAAAAGTTAATTAAAAAGATGAGGGTGGCAAGTACTGAGAAAGGCCCTTGGTGCACCAACGGAAGGCGGAGAGTGGAATATGTGGACGAATAATAAACTAGAGGAATTCTTCAAACGCAACAGAGTGTCAGAAGTTAAGAGTAATAGGTTATAATGGTTAGGGCATGTGGCGAGAATGCCCGAAGAAAAGATGGCCAAAATCATGTACAGTAACCTGTAACTTGGATGCCTAGGTAGTAGTAGACTGTGAGGCTGGATAGTGTAGAGGATCGTAGAAAGATGAGGTTAAGAATATAGAGGATGCAAGAAAATGATCTTGGTGACTGGACTAATATTTTCGGAGAGTTCATGGCCTTAAAAGGACTGTAACGGCGAGAGAAAAGCCAGTATAATTGAAAATAAAAACGCTGAAAACCAGAAAGCTTGCGAGGAGATTGGAGGCCTGCAAAACGAATGTATAGAACTAATAATTTTAAGCTTATTAGAAGCAGAAAATCTAAGTGGATGGGAATTGGGGGATTTTGACAATCGGAGAGAGTGGCTAGAAGCGTTCCATGTATGTATCTATGAATAGGTACGAAATACAATCCAAGTCACCTCTAGGGTGCACGGCACTCTCCCTCGGCCGCGAAGGGAGGAACCAGGAAGTCATGAGAACAATGCAAGGCCTAGCCATGCCACCAAAGGAAGCACAGCCATACGACAAACATACATAACAAGGGTCAACCTACCATGACTTGTTTGTATTACCGATACTTTTAAATCATGAATTTGACGATAAACTAATTCTGGCGGAAAATAAAACTATGCGGGAAATTTTAAGCGGAATAAGGGGAGAGTATAAAAAAAAGGTTAAAGGTTTATATCACTATCAAAATCTTGTTTACCAACAGACATACAGTATCGTCTTTATACTTCGCGAATCATGCTGAAATACAAACATTATAAAAAATTACTCTCACAAAAAATTGGTTATCATTCCTCTCAGGACGTATAGAGTAAAAAACAATATTAAAGTGCTGAATAAATAATGAAAAATGCCCTTACATTCCACCGGCGTTTTTTAAGGCTTCGGTTATAGCTGTTGCGGTCGATAGTTGTGGCGTTAATATATATTAATGCGTCGACTGGGATCGACACTATAGATGTCATGTCGTATTTTCAGGCAACATCTACATTATAACTAACTTTATTGGGGCGTGCGGTAAGGAGTGTTTGGACATGAGCCATGAAAGACCGTAGTAGATAGTAAGTTTAGGAAGGGTCTGTGGAAGGAAAGCACTTTTTTGTGGTCAGAAATCGTCGGAAAGAAAACAAATCTTAGAAATTTAATTTGGAACGAATACCATTTTGAAACTTACCCGGTCAGAAGTTTTCAAGCAATCTAAGCCTTACGAAAATTCAGCGTCCGAACCTCGTCCCTAACCTTGTCCGTCAATCAATCATCCATTTTCACTCTCCGCTCACCTGTAATTATAAGCGTTTAGTGAAGCATCTGGACATCCTTTTTATTTCGTTAATTATACAATACTTATACTGCCAGTGCTCGCGGTATATTCAAGCTGTGGCTTAACTTGAATATTATCTCACTTATTTTTGGAAAGAAATGTTCGGGGAAAGTGATGCGTTGACATTAAGTATTTGAAAAACATATTAAGTGGTTTTTCGCCGCAGTTGCTGTAAAATTGGTTATAATTAGTCATAATATTTTAAATTAAATAGTTCAAGTTAACAATTTTTGAAGTATTTACGAAGTTTTAGTACACAGTGAGAAGCTTTCATTATGATAGTTTTAGATTGCATCGTATAAGAATTTTATCTCTGGTTAGAATAACATATTATTTCACTTGGTTCGTCTCCAATTGGAAGTTTTTATGCATAACTTCTATCCTCCCACGTTGGCAAATATTTTGTTTCTTTGGGCTTCCATTCTTCATGTGTTATGTACTTAAATGCAATTCAAATTTAATTAATAAGTGGTCAGATAGTCCTCCCGTCATTTACATAGAATATCATAAGTGGCGGCAATTGTGAACATGACTCCGAGGAGCTTGGGAAAAAAAATAAATTGTGTAACGCAAATTTAATATGTGAAATGGATATGGAATGGAATAAAAATGCGAATATCTCACTCGAGGGTAGTAAAACTTTGGAATGAATAGCGAATGGTGGCATATGGGCGGGAGGAGACCGGAAATTTCGAGTGGGGAGAGGGCAGACCGAGAGACGGCGTAAAATCTTGCTTTTGGCTTGTCTTCGCATGGGGACCGGGGGGCAGGTCGCAAAACTTTTCCGGTCCATTTGAGTTGAAGGAGAATTTCAAGTGTTTGGGTGAGTGGGAGAGAGAGGGGGAAGGCGGAGTGGATAGAGGAAGTCAGCTTCGGAAAGCGTACGAGTAGATTCCGTGGTTTTCTCCGTCGGAAGCGACTCGAACTGGCTGCTCTTTCTCCTTGCCAGGAGCCATTCATAAGGGGACCCCTCCTCTCCCCGCTCGTCCCCCCCAACCTGTGCCCATGCCACTACTCCTCTATCGCCTCCCCATAAGCCCCCTGGCTTCCTCAACATTTCTTCCCCCTAAAATGCTTCGCTAAAAACCTCACCTCTTAAGAGCATGGGGAGTGTGCAGGACTTACACCCCCCTCCACTAGTCCCTCCCCCCCATTCACTCTTCTGAGCTCAGTTATGCATATTTATACTGCAGGAAGTGTTACGGAGAAACTTGGGTCAATAGTTTTGGTACGGGAAGGAGAGGAAGAGAATTTTTGCACACATTTATTTCATCTTGGCGTTTCGCTCCTTTTTGTGAGCGAGCTCGGTAGACTGTGTGCATGTGTCCTTCGCGAACGGGTAATACAATGTTGAAAGAATACTTTTCCGACGAAATATGGATGTAAACACTCCTGGGGCTTCCCTCCGGATGGGGTTCTCTGTAGCAGCTTGCGTTTAGAAAGGAGACTTTTTTATCATCATGGATGTTGATATATGTATGGTAGACTTATTCTATTCGATGGCATGGTTTTTGTATATGTTAGAACTAAATTACTGCATTAAATGAGTAGGTAATGGAAAAAATTGATAAAAAGGGCATTTAAAAACGTCTAGAGCCCAAGAACCTCGATACTACTCGAGGAAAAAACCTTAGCAGGATATGAAATTCCGTTCTGAAAATTGGCTGGGAAAGGAGAGACTAAGGAACTAATCATCATTGACCTGACTGAGAGGAATGCACGTATGTCAGGCATTTTAGACCACCTGGAATCAACAACTGTGATTGGAAAAATCATCTCTTTTCCTCACCCCGGAAGATTGCAAGAAGAGAAAATTATTCACTTGGTAGCCCGAGATGAGTTTTCGGAACTCGTGAATATGAGGATTTTTGCCGAGGAATTTTAAAGAGTCCTTCTATCTGAATCAAGAGAATTGATAATATGGAAGATGTGAAAACTACGGCTTGAATACAGTATTGGTATTGCTCGCAGAAGAACGGGATGGTTAGGTAGAGAGAGTTATGGCTTTCTTTCCCAAAGACCCGAGCTCGAAATCATGTGATAGCGGACATTTTCAGAAAAATTCCGATACTTACTTGCATTTATCGTACACGTACCTTAAGTCCAAATATTCATTTAATTTCTATAACTCTCTTCATAACTATATTAACATACAAGTGGTGAAATATTATGATGAAATATCATCCCATTCATATACAGCGAAAGAAAACCACAAAGCCAAATAGAAGTTGTACTGCCACATATTCACGGGACGTGTCCATGTCCTTTTCTGTGATGCATCGATAGGTTTTTGGCTGAAAATATTGGAGTAATGCCATGTCATTATACCTGTTTTTGCTGTATTCTTTATATGGAGCGTGAGCTATGTCTTTATGCAGGAATATGAGTGTGTTGGCTTGGATACTCAATCGCTCCCCACTTACTGTGAACTAGTTGCCGCAATCAAAGTACCAGGAAAACGCGTTCTAGGTTTATTTCTCCAATTAGATATCATCATCTTAAATCATTGAAAATGAATTCATATACTCTAATTTATCTTTGGCAACATAGAGGTCATTTTTTAGCCGCTTAACGTTTATTACTGGTATACAAAGCTCGAGTATTTTTAAGTTGGTCGTATGAGAAAATGAGCGTAGCAAGTATACATTGGTTTTACATTGCACTAAAAATACCCGCGTATTCCTAAGAAAAATACCGCGCAAAAATGATGCACCTAATTCTACGTCAAGTTTTACGGTTTTTTAAATTTGTACTAAATTAAAATTATTTAACCCGGGAGAGGGCGCGCTGTGAAATGTAACGTTAGAAGGCGCGCGGGGTGTCATCGGCTCCCCAAAGCAAGTAATTTGTTATCTTTTTCCTTGAAATAATATAGTCATTTTGTCTTCTTTTTTAAATGGATCTCTCTTATTACCTTCACGCTACGCATTTATTTTTTACATTATTACTAATAACCTGAGGTCGGAAGAAAAGTATTCCACAGAAGTCTTTTCTGCAGCTTATTTGGCACTCGTAAAAATAACTGATGTTACCTAATCAACTTATGTTTTCTAAGACAAGGAGTTTCTTATTTAACCTTCTGAATATGATGTTCTACATGCTTAATAAGAAAAAAACACGATCAGCACTTACAATTTCTATATTTTGACGTCAAAAAAAGGGCCGTATTTCTCAATTGAAATTATGAAATAAAACTTGATTATTTACAAGTATTACTGGAAAATTTTAATAGAGTTGAAGTATATTGAAACAGCAGCAGTAGAAAGTGATATTTCTTACTATTATGGACGCAGTATTGATGCAGGAAAACAGCTCGGGGGCAGTCCGACGATTCCTAACGTGGAAGGGCGCGTGGGCTGTAAGTAACACCCCAGACCACTTTGACTCGTTCCGATTTCAAAGCAAAATGAAATGTTTCTGGAATACTGACATAAATTTGACAGAATGTAAGAGATTTGAAGGTATGAAAACTGGCAACATTGTAGGGACAAAGATGGACATACAGTGTATCAAAGAAGAACCTAGGGGTGTCAATTACACCCCGCGCGCCCTCACCCGGGCTAAACTGTTAATCAATCAGACTGTTGCAATCTATAAAAAGTGAATAGAAAAATTCTAAAATTATTGCTACCGAGGAATATATGAACTGCGAATTCTTAAATTTACTTCGTTCATTTGTCTAGACAAGGGAGACAAAAAGAAGTAGAGAATATAAAGGTAGAAGACATAGGCGTTATCCTCCAGAACATTCAGATAACGAATTATTTCAACTTTAAAACAACACAACTGCTACAACATGTAGGTGAGTAATAGCAGATTGAGGCTGGTGGTTTAAACTATTATAGTGCCTGCAATTGATATTTAATATTGTCTTTAAATCTCAAGCCATTTTTACACCCATTGAAATAAATATTTAAGAGCAAGTGAACGAAACACCTAACGGTAGTACCCATATTGACAATTTTTTTAGCTTGAAGAATATAGGATTCACCTGATCGCATGCTAAACTTGCATTCATTAACATTAGCTCATTTAAGATACAATATTAACTGAAAATTTATTGGGTTTTCAGAGACATATATTAGTAAAAAAAAAAGATTCAATATTTTTTAAACTGCTTAGCCGACAGTCAAACGCATCAAATATCATTTAAAATGCCCCATCACTTGCAATTTAAGGTGTTGCCCGGAGATGCACTGCATATGTCTTAAGTCAAATCTATCTCTGTTTTTCCAAAATTTTGAACTTGACTGACCTAAAAGGACATGTTACTATCATAGACTATTTTTTTCGATGTCCCCTTTATGTTGATTGAATCAGATTGTTCTGAGAAATCCCGAGAATTTTTGGTAAGTACGAAGAATCTTTTTCGATTTTGTACGGTTCAAAATCGTTCGGCATTTGGAAATCTTTGGTACCCTGATATGGCTCTAAGGTCTTCGGGTTCGGCGTCAAATATTACTCCTTCCTAAGGGCACTTGAATAAGTGTTCATCGTTCCACTTTCCTCCGCCATACATACACTACTGAATGTACTTAGTACCACCGTTTTTCGAGCAGGAAAAAAATAAGTCAAGGATCCCATCTCTCCGATGTAGTCTACGTGGGACTGTAAGGAAAGAGATCTTTATACATCTGCGCGCGCGGAATGTTGCCATGGCTGTCCGTAAAGTTTGGAGGAAAAAATAAGGTCGCAAGTAGCAGGCATTTCCGGATCGTTTCTGCAAATTTTTTGGGTGTATCAAATATTGAAGAGTGCTTCTGTTAACGTGAATTATGTTCCAAACGGCGCCCTTATATCCCCAAGGAGTACTTAAATACATGCTTCTGAAACATACCTAATGCATCGATATTCACCACTGGGAGATGTATTTTCGAAGAAGCTAATATATGTTGTCAATTTAATGTTATAAATACATACTCTATGAGGGGAAAATATGATTCAAATGTATTCTTTTGAATATACTTACGTCCTTTACTTCACTTATTTAAACAAGTTCCTTAAGATGTTACCTAAGTATGGAAAATGAGGTACAGAATCGGAATGGTGGTGATGGGTGATGTGATATCAGTATTTAGTTTCATGACCCCATTGGCGTCATAATATTATTTATTCTATTAAGTCTTAAAATTTTTCACGGAAGGTTTCAAAATAATGTAACTAGACTATGTAAGTTTTTTCCTTCAGTAAAATTTACTCGTCATATTTATGACAGGAGAAAAAGTCATTGCAGCTAGCCCTAAAAGAAAGTTATTTTCTGCATTTTTAATGTATTTCAGAGTATTAGTATAAGAAAATAGAAGATGATCAACATGTTTCAGTTCTTATATTGATTAATTGTTAAACGTTGACTATTGTTGTACAAGGAAATGGTAAGAGTTGAAGTTTTAGCATTTTCGGCTGAGTTGTAGCATTATTTGATATGTTTGTCATGTATGTATGTCATCAGTTGTCAGATAATCAGTTTTTACAATTGGAAATAAAATCATTTTAATTACTTACTCAATTTTTCTTCTTCATTTCAGGTATTTTTACCCAAATGATGCATGAGTGACCCATTGAGATGGCTTTACCGCTCGTGTTTCTATCATGAATTCCGTTTATATTATCCTTGGTAAGTGCTTTAATCTCTTAGTTTTAGGCGTTGGTTCACCCTATTCTATATAGGTCTGAATAAAATGTTTTAATGACAGGCTAAGTACATCATGTGACCGAGATGGTTGTGATTTTTTGAGAAACAGCAGGATCCATAATTAAGACAGGCGTAAGGTTCCAGATTATAACCTCAATAAATGAAACATGCATGCAGTATTATTTAAATATAATCCAGTGCTCTGCTATTCACATTCCAACATGCATAATTCAGCAGCATGTGTGGACTATTTTTTCTATTAAATATGCGAGTGTTTAGAGCAAGCACTTATTTAGAATGTCTTCGACCTTTATCTTGTGTTCATTTGTGTGTGGGTGCTAAGTACTTGGATGAAAAATATTCTTTTGTCTGGAAAGTATGGGTTTGGTTAGCTTCATCTCAGCTACGTGCTCAAATCTCGAAACCAGCCTCAATGAAAACATAAAAGGCACCATGTTTCATTCGAGATCGAAGGAATAGTTTATTTTTTCGAGAGGAATAGCAAAATTAATAAAACAAGTTTTAATCAAATGGTGGTTTTAATCAAATGGTGGTTTTAATGGTGGAATTTATGTTCCAGAACCAGGGCATCCTCTGCTTTTTTATGAGTTGGGAATGAATCTAAAAATAAAATCCCGAGCTTTGTGTATTAAATGATTTTTATTGAATAAAAAGTATTTGGCACTAGCTTGTGGCTCAATTGTTGGGTGTTGATTCTTAATGGTAATATAATGTGATTCGTTCAATAATTTAATTAGCTCTAATCCTCACTTATCGCACCGACTTCAGCTTTTATCCAGAAAAACAAATCCTTGAACAGTCATACGTCCGACTAAGTATAAAGTGATATTTATCAATTATTTTATTAATAACATAACTATTCATGGTATGAAGACTCTTTTTTTAGTGCACTTGCTGGCATTCCTGGAACTCAAAGCATTTGCCTTCGTGGCCGCATCCAAGACCAGTGAAGCTAGAAACAAGGCTGGTGGTCCAATTCCATCCCAAAACTCGCTTTAAATTTTTTAATATTTTCCCCCGCACCAAGCGAGCTTGGGGCTCAATTTAAGGATGACGGGAGGCTGGCGCATGCGTCCTGAAGCCTCGTGTATATTGCGAAGGGGCTCCACGAGTATCAGAGTAGGGGGAAAAAATATTAAGTTTCGCTTGATATGCGAAAGTTTTCGGTGGTTGCGGGAGATTGAGACGAGGCTGGGTGAGGATGGAAGGCCATTGTGGGCGGGCTTGTGGGAGGATTTTTTCGGGATGGAGGTTGGTGGTGGGCAGGCGGAGTTTTTCCACGGCGCACCGCGCGAAGTGAGGAAGAATGAATTCTGGAGGATGAGCGGTGGTTGGTTGGGCGTCTCGTCGGGTAGCGCTGTTGCTGTTGTCCAGTGTCATCAGGGTGAAAGCATCTCCTTTCCTCCTCCAGCTCCTCATCTCCTTGCTCCGCGTCCACGGGTATTAAGGCGGGCGCAGTCGCGAAACTGGGCGAAGCGCTGTAGGACTTGGACGGGATGCTTGGAGAAACTTCGAAGGGTGAAGGGCAGATGGGAGTTTATTTTTTCAAGACTAGTGGATGACGGTGCAGTGTTTGGGTCGAGATGAGAAACACTCTCGAATAGCTACAATAATTGCGATATGTTGTAGCGTTACTGATAGAGCATACCTACGGGTATGTTGTTTCTGTTCTATAATAATGAATAATCATTATATACAAGCCCATTAAATTCGAGTATAACGTTGGCATAATGATGAAAAAACTATACCAGGAGTATAATGTTTAAGTTTATATGTATAGGCGTAACGGAAACAGAGTAGATATCGTACGCTTTCGCATTTAAGGGGAAAAAATTTTCTTATCAAATTATTGGAATATTTAGCGTTATAAAAACGCTTAGTGATTTTTACGTGCCGAAGCTTCCTTTTAATAGAAAATAGCCTCTTTGAGTTGAATCCCCTTAATTAAAAATTGTGAGTTAGTCGTATCTTTAAATCTTTTACTTTCTTTTTTCAATTCATCGCATGTATCAAATTGTTCCAAAGATACCGCCCAAAGAACCAGATTTATAGACCCTCCTTATTGGATTCTGCTTTGGATGATAACAAAGAAGAAAATAACGTTAAGAAAGCCTATTTGTTATTTGCTTCTATATTTTTGTATAATTTTACTCACAAAATATGATTTTGTAAACTTAAATTAATTTTTTCATAAATTAATGTATTTAATTTTATGCAGTTATCAATACTTCCGGAAGCTCTCGTTTTATTTCTC
Organism: Ceriagrion tenellum; assembly: GCA_963169105.1. Classification (NCBI taxonomy): domain Eukaryota; kingdom Metazoa; phylum Arthropoda; class Insecta; order Odonata; family Coenagrionidae; genus Ceriagrion; species Ceriagrion tenellum. The sequence continues at coordinate 80,617,803 of OY720643.1, read as the reverse complement.
AAACTTGAAACTGCAATTCTTAAAGAGTCATCCCCAATGCAATTCAGTGTTCTATCCTTAATATATGTTTACCCTTTCTGTTACTTCTATATATATATTAAAACTTATGTCATTCTTTATATTCTATTTATATTAAAATTTAAGTCATGTTTTTAATGGTATCTTGAGGTACTCAGTTACTCATTCCTGCTGTCAAGGACATATGAGGTTCTGTTTGGATAACATGAAGATCCACTCGTCTCAAGTGCGCTTCCACCTTGGACCATTATAGGTAGTTGTAATCATAAAAATTTCACTGAATCTCATTCATTGGAAGGGCCCTCACATACGCAACTGACTCCCGAAAACGTTAAGAATGTTTCCTTGGGGGATAGTCTCGTATTTTAGTATGCTGAGGTTATCCTGAAATTAGTAACACTTGCTCCAAATGCACATTCTACATTACGTTTCATCCGATGGTCCACCGCAAGGATGAGTGACTGGAGATGATGGACCGTTGAGCACAATAAAAGAGATTAGGATCTTGGGATTTTAAGAGACTTGTAGGAAATTTAAATTTTTTTTGGTGTGTACTGTAGGATTTGGAGCTTTCCCTGGGAAAGAAGTCTGTCTAGGGAATTCTTTCTTAAATTTGTTCTGTTATAAAAGTATTCACTATTGGATTGTGGTGCGATTTCTGTACCATTTTGCACCACTATTGGCACAGTTGCTAATATATATATACTATTAATTTCTCATCTATATGGACAACCGCGACTACTCCGTAAATCCAAACGTTTGGCATGAGCTTTGTGTAAGAGTTTGCGTTTGATCTTTCAGTACTGCACATTTTTTAAAATGCTAAGAATGAATAATCATATTTTTATTTTGAAAATATATTCATTACTGTTCCATTGGGCAGTACCTGTCAGCGGGACATATTCTTATATTTTATCTCAAATTTAATTTTTTTTACGAATTAGTGTTCAGAGATGAATACGAAGGATAATTCCATAAATTTCTTTAATCTATATAAGCGGCTATTCTTGCAGTAGTAATACCTAGTGGCAAGTATTAACTATTCTCACAGTTACACCTCTGCATCCAAAGACACGTGGAGATATTTGATTTTTCTTTCAGTGATGAACCTACCTCACAACGCTATGCATGAATATGCATGTTTTGAGATAATTATCATAAATTATCTACTTTCTTATCTACTCTTCTCACTATGGCTATCAACCATTATTTAGTGTCCCCACACTCACAACGTCGCATCCCAAGTCAGAAGGGGAGTTTTGGACAATGCTGAAAATCAATGTTTATTGCTCATTTGTGTGACGAAAAGGGGTACCTGTGACGAATCAATCTACTATTTTGCAAAAAGGCCTTTTGTAATTATTTGGCATAAAATTGGAACGCGCCAAGAAAAATTTGAAGAGTTTTGAATTTTTGGATCAACTCAATGCACCCTGCGGTGGGTGAAAAGTAATTGTTTGTATCCTACGATTGGCCTGGTACGATGTTTCCAAATGGAAAGCATTCGGTTGTGTTGGCGGTCATACATTTGGAGATTTTCCTATCTATTTCCCTATCTAATGCTAGTTCTCTTACCTCGTGGTATCTCTTCCTATGTACCCTCCTCTTTATTTGGTCCATTTAATTATTCCTGGGTCTGCCTCTGTGGACTTTCTCCTCTATTTTGCCTTCAATTATGATCTTTACAAATCCATTGTGCCTCAGGGTGTGTCCACTCCATCTGGTTCTTCTCTTTTCTAAGGTGTTGCATATAGTTATTTTCTTATTTACTCTTCTGTGCACTTAATTATTTCTAATTTTGTCCTTTATTAATATTTTTTGTTCTTTGTTTATGCTCGGATAAAATCCCAAATACGTTATTTAATTTCAATGCATGACTCACTACGTCCAATGGAAGATATTAGTACAAACGAAATAAATATTATTGTTACACTCTTCATATTCATGGCTCTCTGTTCTTTGCTCCTTGAAAATGGCGAAAAATGTCTACCTCAGTACACATCGTGCAAAATTAATATTCTTTCACTTTTATATCGTAAAAATATAAATCGAAAATATTTCCTAGTAATATCATTAAATGCACTTATATTAGGTTCTAAACACGGTTGGCCACGGTATGGTTTCCAGATGAACAAAAGTCGAATAAAAAATAGAAGATCATTAATATTGAATGTCAAAGAAGATGCGAATTCGTAGGGAATGCAACTTATAGTAACCATATCAATTTCTGGTGACTAAAAAATGGAGATTCATGAAAAACTGTTGTCAGCGATGGCAGGCTACAAAGCAGTAAAGAACATGAGTTTTTGGAAGGTTAACTCCTAGCCTTTATCCTATTTCCGTCTTCAAGAATAAGGGTTAGGATGGCGTACTGTCATAACCATTTCAGATGAAATTGGCCGGAGATATATTCCAGGCTGAGCGTAATAAACATTTTGAGCTAACGCGTGCTCTTGTGGACACGCAATCAGGTTTAGAGCTCACATGTGTGCATGGATAATCAGATATGGCGCCACTTTTTTTCAAGTCATGTCGTCAGGTGATACTGAAATAGAATCATGAGTTTGGGGGTAGTTTACTCAACTGGAATGTTTTGCCACTTGATGATAAATAAAAATATATTTTTGCGAGTAAAGCCCATGTGCCATAGTATCATTATCAAAGAAATTAAAATTTTAAGCTAAATGTGTGTGAATTATTTACCATTTGGAACAGAAAACTGGTGATTACTCTGTAATTTATGCTTATATTTAAGTTACCATCGGTTTTCCTGACTGTTTTTAAAACCTGGTTCATTGGAAATTATTTAATTTTAGATTTATGTTGGTGAAAGATATGTATGAACGCATTTCCGATCTGTATCAGGTTGTCAACCGTGATAGGCATTCTCAAACAATACGAATATTAGTGTATTAATTTTCCATTAGTCCTCATAAAGTTACCCTCCAAAATAGGTAGCAAACATCCGAACTGTAGTTTTGTCTCCAATAGTTGAGGTTTATTAGTGATATTTAAAATGAAGTCCCATATGATGAAAGTTGATTCATAAATCAAACCAATAGAATCCTACCAAGTCTGGTTTAATTTAAGAGGCACCTAGTTGTCCTACAAAATGAAATATGTGATAGAAAACAAAAGTTACTCTGGGCGATACTCTACTTTCGAGATGAGGTCACTCCGGAGACCGACACATCATTCGGTAAGCCCGTTCAGGCAGAAAAAAATAATATAAAACTCCCGGTACCGGATTCACTTTAATATCAATAATGTTAAAAAGAAGAGGAGTTAACCTCAATTTAATTACACTCGAGGGCCATTTATTCTCAGAGAGGGAGACTGCTCGCTACACGAGACTGGGTAAAAAATACTGTGAAGAGTGTCCCGCACACATATAACAAAAATAAAAGCTAGTGGCGACTCGAGAGAATAAATCAGAGTATCATGAAGTACGTAGCGTTAAAAACCTACCGGTTTGTATATATATTTTCTGGAGCTGAAGGTTATCCTGTGATTTGTGTTCTCCACAGAGGGGACGGACGCATGGAATTAAAAAAATAACACAATTTATAAAGTGTTTGCGAGAGAGCGAAAGGGAGAAAAGCCGTAACGAAAAATAATGCAGGCAAAAGGGCACGCCCACTTTTGCGGCGGACGATCCTTTCGGGCGATGGCGTCCACTGGACCGAATAATAATAATGATGATGATGATAATAATAGCGGTGAAAGAAGAGAGGTGACGGTGGAAGGTATGGGATGAGAGACGCGTCTGAAAAAAATAATAAACAGTTACGGGGGTTGAGTACTGAATCGGCTTCTGCGAGCATTAAAAAGCAGCCTCGCTCCCTCCGTCTCTACGAAAACACACAAACAGAGAAGTTTTAGAGACCGGCGGCAGTTCCGTCGCCATGCATTCGGCATTGTTTTTCTCCTGCCCGGAGTTCCACGCGGCACGTCGACACTTTTGTTTCGCCTTTTCGTACGTCACTTGTCTCTCTCTCCCGCTCTTTTTTCCCGCGCGCGGGAATCCATTCCCCTTCCATCCTTCCTTAGTCCTCCCTTTTTGGAATAAACCCTCGTCACGGGGGTGAAAATGGTTTGAAAAAGGTGAAAACAATATTTTAGAAGGGGTAAGGGTTGTATGGGTTCTGGGGGTTGAATAGAACGGAAGGCAAGGTGTCAGAATCGCCGCCGGAAGGCGACATTTCGTCGGCGCGAAGAGTACGTAGTAGGCGCGCGGACAATTGGTTCGCCATATTGAGACGACGCGACGGGGCCATATTATCGCAGGGAGCAGTTATCTCTCACCGTCGATGCCTCCAAACTCTTGCCGACTAAGGCTTGCATCGTCGAAAACCCCTTCGGAAATCTCGCAACGGTGTGCAATTTAACTCGTACTCCTCTGCACCAGAGGCAGTCTAGGAAAGAACATTTTTAACACACGCGTATCGAAATGGAGTTTTGGGAACACGTGGTTGCAAGCAGCAAACAGTTCGTCGGAAAAGAGGACGAACGCTTGGAGGTATATGCGATCGTCAGAAGAGGGGAAATAGTGGATCGGGAATGGCCGAAGGATAATAAAAAGACACGACTTTAGGTTTTACCCAATATTAACCCAGAGATTTTCGAAGAATCCCAGTTTGGAATTCGTAGGGACGAACTGTGGAAACGTTTCCCTGAGCTTCAACATTCCCACGACTGGTAGGTAAATGAGTTTTCACTGACCTTCTTTATATCATAGTGTGTGAATACATTGTCAACAAATTTTTTTCAAATAGCTTTGCAATATTTATAATTAAGCTGGTTTTGATTGCAATGGGAATGTATTTTTCCCAAAGGGTAAATATTTATCACTTATTTATTCTTAGGTATGGAAGGCTTATGCGTCTAAAATTCAATGCTTGGAAGAAAAGGTGAATCATTTGAATAAATAGTCAAACCAACTTAATAATGAGTCTTACTATATCCTGTAATTTTATTGTTTATATTTACCAGTATAATCCTCAAGCTGCATCTCTTCTCTTGGTTGCCTTATATTTTCTATCTATTCGCATGTCTCCATAAGATATCAATAAATGAATCTGCCCTACGTATTTTGTATTCTGAATTAATTTTTTTCTTCCCACCCCCTCAAGGGACTTCTTTGTGAATTTCCTCTGTCCTTTTAACGTTCTTTTTTCTTCTGTAAACCGACTTCGATATGCGATGTATCTAATATTTTCTAGCTATTCCTTCACCGCTTGACAAGATAATGTTCTTTGAATGCGTTTTATGATCATTCTAAAATATGTCAATTACGTAACGTCATCCAAGTAAAAACGTGGCATTTGGCGCAAAGGTTGAATTTTTTTATTGGAATAATGATTGCTAATGATAATGATTGCTCAACGATTTCAGGGAATTTGGACGAACTTGATTCAATTTATGAACACTATCAATATTTGTGATTTTGAAAACCCTACTCCTTGTTTTACCTTGAAGTACCCAGGGCAGTGTGTACAGACCAGAAATGTGTTCTCAGGAAAATATTTCGTCATCGGAGGGAAACTGTTGCACTCAAGTTTTAACGCGACTATTCATGAAACATAGGGTATCGAATTAGTCTACTGGAATGCGCCGAATTATTTTTATCAAAAATATCAGGAAAAATTAGTAATGAGTTTCAGAACTATTCATGAGATAATGGAAATTATTCATGAGTGATGATTATTCTTGACCATTTATCCTAATACCGGTAGGATCGAGAATATTCTCGAATGTTCAAGGACCATTATGAGTGGTCAGTGGGAATGGCTTCAGATGCTATAAAAGGCGAAGCGACACGCACATTCATCAGTTGACTTTTTGTAAATAAAAGTGTATGGATTAAACGATAAATTGAAAAATTGAAAAGTAGTAATTGAAAGGTAGACTTTGAAATACGAATAGTGAATCTGTTTGTGCATGCGCCAGACAACCAGGCATAAAATATAGTGTATAAGATGTATTTTTATGAAATTACCTCGCAAATAAAAGGAGAATCGGATAAAGTGGTCATTTAATGCACGTCTTCTATATTTTATAAAGAAAACCGCACAAAAGTACCAAAAAGCCCAGTGAAGCGTCTTCAGCTAGTAATGGATCATTTTTCACAATTTTACAGCACATGCCTGTAAATGAAAATGAATTTAATGCTGAAAATGTAATTACATTTTAATTACTTTTTTGCCTCAAACTCCCTGATAATTAAACGATATTTATCATCAACTTGCAATTAAGGGCTTCATAATAAGCCTGTGGAATTTCAGTAAAAATTTCTAGCTTCTTTGAGAAGTTGTAGAAAGTTAGTTGCCGTGGGAGGTGGAAATTAAGAGCCTTAGTTGGGCCGTCCCGGATGTGCCTGGGTGTAGATTGATCAATGGCCGAGCAATTACTCAAAGACGAAGCTTTGAAACACCGTGAGCGGGCCTCGTGGAATGGTTACCTCGTGCTCTCGGAGCGTACGTCATCGGACAGTTAACTTTTATTAATCCCGTGAGTAGAGAAACTTTTTTGCCTTGCCAAGCGCGATCTCTAACGTTGAAGGCATATCGCGTACCGGATAGCGTAAAGGGACAGAGTTTGGTACGTGACCCTGTTACGCCGAATAGGAGAGAGAGAGAGATGATACATATATGTATGTATGGAAACGGATTCCATTTAGATGGACCAGTGGATATCCTGTGGCCTTCCGCACTGGCGGAAGTTGTACTCCAAAACCTCCTTCTCTGCCTCTTGAATCAAAATTTTGAGGAATCACGTCGGCAGGGAGTAGTGTGTATATGTATTTGAATTCCGATTTTTTGCGGATAGGTCATAAGTCACGGAAAGTAAACTCGTTGGAGAAAGATAGAGGGCAGAAAGAGAGAGAAAAGTCTTGAGGAAACTTATTTCGAAGATGTCGCGGTTTTCCTGCGGCGGAGGTTATTCCCGTGACGTTGGATTGGGTTGGTCTCCAGTGCATTTTTTTTCTCGTGTGGGTTGGCTCTACTGGCCACTCTCCCATCGGAAAAGTGACCCGACTCTATTGGATTTCTTCGAAATGCTGAATCATGACATTTTTCTGTGATGAACGTTTCGTTTCCTCCGGAAGTTTGGATGCTGGAGTGGTGATACTTCTCTTGCTGAGAAATGGGTAATGCATTGCGGAAATATAACTGCTTTAAAGTATTCCACGTCCACGTTTTTAAATACCACTATTTGATAAATTTCAAAAGGACGAAATAATCGTGAATTATCGATATTAAGATTATATTATTAATATTATGTTTCTAAGTTTAATGGTGTGCTGTACAATTTATTGCCGGCATTATCTTTCCTGTCCCATCAACCCCAGGGAAATGGATGATGCGCCACGTATAGCATACTTTTCACTAAATATTTCTAGAGGAGTTAAAGATGCAGATTTTAAAATAGTATAAAGGACAAGGGCTAAATAAATATGGCGTTTTTAAAAGAATATGAAGGAAATATAGTTGTGTCTCATCACATCATCATTGGTAGTCTGCTGTTTAGGAGGCCCTCAGTTGCCTCTCCTCCTGATAACTCTCCGTGTGCCTTCCTCTTCATCCCCGCGCAGCCTGTCTCCTCTTCTTATCATTTTCATTCTTCTTCCTCATTTACCCTTTCTTTCCACCATCCCTTCTAATACCTCCTTCATCAAACAATCTCTCTTCTTAATGTATGTCCCAGCCAGTTTTGCTTCCTTGTTTTAATTGTCTTTATTAGTCCTCTATCTCCCCCCACTCAATACCTCTTCATTTCTCACTCTGTCTGCCCAAGTAATATTCAACTTTCTTCTCCATATCCACACCTCCAATGCCTCAACCCGTTTTATATCCTTTTTCAAAGTCGTCCATGTCTCTCAACTATACAGTAAGACGCTCCAAACATAACACATCGCCAACCTTTTCCTAAGCCCTATATTCATTTTGCTACACCACAACATTTTCTTTTTGATAAAAGCGTCTCTGACCATTGCAATTCTACCTTAATCTCCTTGTCACATTTCCAGGCCTGTGTGATTTCCCTCCCTAGATACTTATATCTTGTCACTTGTTCCAGTCTTTCCCCAATCATGGTAACTCTTATCTCTTCTACTGTACATACTTCCATCACTAAGTGACGTGAAGTCAGATGAACATCCCTCTGTTAAGAAATTATTTTCGGGGAAAAGAAGATACACAGTGAAAAAGAGTGGCTGTAAAGTTCCAAGAACAGCTAATTTGAAACCGACTTTTATGGCGGGTTGAGTCACTGCGCGGTCAACGAAGCATATTTGATATAGTTCTTTCGATTTTAATTCAATTCTGTGTTGTATAACACAGTGCACGCTTGCATTTATATTTTTAACAACTTATGATGAAAATACAGCTGTTTGAATGTCTATTATTGTATTCTAGTGAAGATAAGAATTGTGAAAGCAGTCGGTATTTAAAACCTTAAATTTTTAAAGATCATTGTAATTACAAAGTTTTTATTTTTTCAATGATTGGTGCATGCTTCTTTCGACAGAATGCCTTGTTTGCCACAGCAAAATAAACCCTGTGGCTGTTAGGCATATCCATTTCCCTGGCTAAACAGTGAGGTTTTAGTTCGTCCCTCTTGCAACCCCGTTGGAAGAATTTTTAAGTGACCGCCGGGCAGCCATTGGGGAGATGAAAGCCTTGTGCGAGGATTTAATGTAGTCCTTAAAATTAATGAACGTTGCAGATTAACTTTTTTGTCTTTTGAGTATCATTCCTGCATTCTGTGCAGCAACACGTTGATTTACCGCCGATTTGAAAAAAAAGAGTAGCGTCGCGGGCATTTCTCTTTTATGAGTATGAAAAATGAAAGACCTCTCGGGTGTCGTGAAGATAATCTCATTGGATACGGGCAGTCATGCCGTAAGCTTTGGCTGGGATTTATTCCCCTGGCACGCATAGCGCAAATTTTTAGGATAGGGTGGCTTTGCGACGCCGTCAAATTTTTATTGCCTCCGTTGTTAATTCCAAATGAAAATTGCGCTTTTAAGAACGCGATTTCTTACGCCTGGTAATTATTACCTGGCATGACGTATTAGAGGTTTTCTCCATAATTATCAAATTATCGCGTAAGTATACGCTTGGACGTCACCGCACTTTTCAGTATATATTTGCAAACCCTTTTTCACATTTGCGTGTACATGATGAAAGGTAAATTTAGGCATGTCTTTCCCTGTGACGGTTTTTCTCTATCAGCAACCTCCTTTGAAATGGACTTAACCGTCGGAAATATATAGTTGCAGAAAAGGATATTGGCAATATCAAATCGTTTTTTCATGAGGCATTTAGAATAACATCAAATTTATATCACGACGTGGAATGTGGATTTACCCTTTGCTGATAACAGGTTATATTTTGAGATAAAAGTTCGATTATTCGTGACAAATCACACATGATTTTTTTAAATTTTCCTGTTTTTCAATTTTAGTCTTCTGCTAAATATTTTATAATAGTTTTGAATCCATTCATTCGTTCATGCAGCCTGTTTGTGACGAATATTTACTACATTTCACATGTATCAGAATGAATCTTCGGTCCGATTCTTTTTTATTCTGTAGAATTCTTAGTTAAAAATGCTGTATAATAACGTGAGCCATTACTTTTTGACAATTATTATATAACATATAAACGGTAGAACTAATATCAAAATAGTTATGCATAAAATTGACTTGAATGTCACTTATCTGGCATTAAATCCTTATGAAAAGCTAACCTATAATGAAGTGTCGAAGCCGAGAAGGTTTAAACGGATTTAACTGCAGCAAAAAATTATAAAAAATTGCCAGAGAAATGAAAATACATCATATATCACAATAACTTCAAAATGTTTCACTTTTTCATTGGGGTTACACAAACCGGTATAAGATATTGCGACACCAGCGATGAAGGAACACGGCTGTATTCGCCATCGCGGCCACTCACAGTGTAATATGTAGTTGTCGTATTGTTCTTCCAGTCATTTGTTCTTTTAATATTCGAATGTTTGAATTGGCTCAGTAAATATCTCTCATCTTAGCTCAGCAGAAATATAAAAAAAGCTCAGCATCAATCACTCTATCATGAATTAGGAATAATTCTCGTAAAACTTCATTTCTCAGTTTGAAATTAATGTTTGATGATTTTCAGGCAATTTTAGTCCTAAAACTTTGGTGTTTACCGCTAATTCTCAACCGCAAACATTTTGATGAATGGTGGTTTATAGTCTACTTTTAAAAGTTCTTGCTTTCTAGAGCAATCTGGTGCGTCAAGATTAATTTTACTTTCTGAAAATCGGCGGTTTTCCTCCTATAATGACTAAATTTTATTAAATCTCCTCGTGTGTCACGTTCGTACCGAAGCATTAAGATCCACAAGAAGTGGGCTTCGCCGAAGAATCCGTGAATTCGCCGCCAAGGTCATGAGGATGCTGGTACTACATCAATATAGAGCCGAGCACTATCTTGAGAAAAGCTTGTAGGACGGGTTGGATTGATGTAGCTGCAGATAAGCGAGGTAACCTGGGGCGCTCGGGCCCAGCCCGGTAAAACCTGGAAAGTTTGGCGGTTGAGGGGCTGTTGGTGTGAGGGTTGAGGCGAAGTGATTTTGACGTCGAAGGCTTGGGTGCATCTTGGGCGGGTGCAATCATGGATTTCCACCGCGCTGTAGCACGGCTGGATTCGCTGCACTATAGATAATCTTCGTCGATTCGGCAGGCGCAGGTGCTCGGAACTCCGAAATTACTCTGGGTCTATCGCTTCGGGAAAGTTCATGCTGCAAAAACATTGAAACCGCTATAGAAGATCGACATTGTAGTTCACCTACCCACTACAATTCTAGCCCTCAGTGAGAGAGTTAAGGCAAAACTGCGACTTTGCCCACGCCACTTGCAGCAGCAGCATACTCGTTGCTCTAATGTTTAATTACATTTCTGTTGGAAATACTCACATATTTCCCATAGAAATATATTTATTTATATGCATATTTTACTGCTAATGTATATACCTATAGGCGAAATAAATTATTTGATTCTCAAATTTGCGAAATCTCACCATTTAAAGAAAAATTATGTTTTCACATAATTATTTGATGTACGACCTGTTTCATGACCTACATGACAACATGAAACACTGGTAGTGTCACCTATCTGAATATTATAATGCATAAAAGTTATCAGCGGAAATAAACACATTGTACACTAAATTAATACTTAGTCTAGATAAATTAAATTATAAGTAATTTACACACTCTTATTCATTAAGACCGACGATGGTTTCAGCCCTAAGTGTGGTTTTTAATGTAAAATCATTAACTGTCAGCTTGCGTATATACCTCTGAGCCATGATGAACGGATGGGCTATATGGGTTGACGGAGGAGGGGATGACGGAACATACAAAAGGGGGATTCAAGGTGAAGAGCAACAGTATGTAGGCAAAGGGTGGGGAAGCAGAACCAGAAAAAAAGGAATAAATGATTACTGAATGTTCCTTGAGAATGTGAAAATGACAATAAGTATCAAAGCCATGGTCGGTTTGTATTAAAAAGACTGTGGAAATTACTTGAGAGTTTTTTTTTTCATTTTTACCATCATGGACTGAGAATGTTTCCGCAAAGTAACGCCTGAAATTCTTTCAATAATACTAAGTCATTCAGATACGCTTAAGCGATTGAACGAAAATAATCGAGAAACCAGCCTTATCTTTTTTTTAATAGTCTGTGTTTGATTATTAAAGCTACTCTTTAGGTACTATTAAAATGTGACAAATACATTTTACTTATTTTGGATAATGGATCTTATGGATCCATCCATGGATCTTATGGATCCATGGATATATTAATGAGGGAAATTTATGTCCTTGCCAGTTTTGAGCCAAGAGAGTTTTGGTTGCAATCGAAATGGTTGATTTGAGCACGTACATATAGTGACCGAAATTTGCAACTGCTTTTTTTGACCTCACAGTTTCTTTCGCGTTGGTATTTATATTTAAAATCGACGATTGATTCCTTGGGGTTACATGTACTTGATGTCGTTTTGAGGGATGGTATTTAGCGGTTGGTGACCTGTTCTATGCATTTTATTCCGGAAAATATAACTTCACGTCACATAAATATTAATCTTTGAAGGCCTTTTTCAACCAATTTTTCTTCAGGTCACCATCATGGATGTGGTTCTTTTGCTTACCCTTCAAAATCATGACGCGGAGGGAATTTGTAACATTGACTGATATTCTGAAACCTCAACCTGTACCATAAGGGCTTAGTAAACTCAAGTGCAAGGCATACACCTTTTGTAGCGTACGTGGCTTCGGTCCTCGACTCAAAATATTTCTTTATTTCTTTCTGACGTCCTGGAATCATCTTTATTTGCTGGCTCTTGCGAGCTATCTCTATATAATATTTAGTGTTGCGTCAGTCGTAAAGTTCTTTTGCTTAACGGTGCACGACAATTGACCTATTTTGTCTCTACCTATTGCCATTGCCAAAATGATTTATATAATTTAGTTTTGTCCAATGTCACCCAGCGTATTGCTTGCTTTTGATATAAGGACACTGCAGTAAATAATAACTATTTTAATGTTTTAGTAAACGACAATAACATAAGGTGAATAACTCAATAAAACGCGAAAAACGCGTCACGCAACGCAAGTACACATGTCAAATAAAGCGAGCATAACCACGGCGAAATAGGCTTGTGTTAAAACCTATTTTCACTAAATTAGGACCAAAATAATGTAACTTTTAGTGTTACGTCAGTTCTAACGTTCTTCTACTTAATGATACACGACAATTGACCCTTTTTGTCTCTACCAATTGCCATATACTTTCACGCTCCTTTAAAAAAAGGTTACTGCTCGACCTATTTCCATTCATTGAATGAGAAGTGAGGAGTTAACATAGTTTAATTGTCGCCTGCCATAATTTTTACAGTTTCTATTACAGTGTGTAATACTCGCATATATATTTTATGCAAGATGGTAGTGACTATTTTGGAGTCAATTATTTATTTGTGGTGCATTTGTTTCTATTTGGGTACATAGATGGTCAGATTGTAGAAAGTGAAGGGAAAATTCATCAATTTTGTAGTAAAAAGGAATGTATTCATTCAATTTTATGATTCAAGGTGCTCTTCATTTAAGTATACCGCAAACTCACCATAGTTTACTTGGTCAATCCCTGAATCGAATTCCAGTAACCCTTTGGCTATTTGCATGTAAAAGACGATTCGTCAATGTAAGGTGATCACCGACGGACACGAGAATGAACTATGATCCTAATTGCCCGTCAACGTAGCTGACAGTAATTGAGACCGGCCTCAACGAAGCTCAGCAAAAGCCTTGTTAATCAAAGTAGAGCAGTTACAACTCGCGTGCATTTTGATACGTGTCTCTGTCAAAGAGAAATGGGGTAATTATTCCACACAAGGGCAATATGATTTATTTGAACTAGAGACTCGCCCATTTCGTATAGAGCGTAGGCGATGCAGACTAAGAGAGTCGTATTTCGCATTTTTTATTTGAAAGTTTGTAATGGCATAGATGCGTTCATGGTGTTAAAAATATATTAACGTTGGCGGTTTTATGAACATCGGAATCTGTATTTGAAATTAAATGATATCAGTGTTAGTTTTTAAGCCTATTCATCAAAAATTTCATCAACAAATAAAATTTAGGAATATTTTTCACTACGCGGAGCTCAGTTTTGTGATTGATATACCGAATTCGACTGGAAATTGAATTTTTCCTTCTAGAAGTACTAAATAGTTATCATAATGATATTGTAAAATATCTTGTCAGTTTTTTGTATTTTTCTCAGCACCAGGCAATGCGAACTGTGTTTGTAAATTAGTGTGTTTTGCTTCTTTGAGAGTTGTATCATGGATTTGTCATTACTATTTGCCTTCCCGCAGCGTCGGAGAGATATATCCTCGTGTGAACGGCCGAGCGGGTGAATGCCCAATAGGCTGATTTGGGCTCAGCGGACTTCTCAACTGTTATGCATGTCTCCCTCTGTCATGTGTTTTCGCATATCAATCAGGGGCCATAATTGAAACGCGGACGCGGCTAACGTTTGGTCAAGACTGAAGAGAGCGACGCAAAAGAGCAGGCAAGCGAGGCTGGACGCCAGCCATTTAAGTTGTCCGCTCGTTGATAATTTGGATGAGGGGGAAAAAGAAGCAGCCGGAGTGCAGTCAGCTCAAAGCTCTGAACTCAAAAGGCCTCTCGCCCGTTGCTTCGCTCCGTTGACAAGTCATTTGTCTGTTCGAGTACCTGGCTAGCGAGTCCAATGTCGGATGGTTTTTATTTCCTCTCATAAAGTTGGTGCCAATCATAAAGTCAAAAGGGATAGTTTGTCTTCCAAACTGGCTCGTGTTGAAGCTTAGCTAGTATAGAAGTATGCCTTGTAAGTAAAAGATGTCTGAATATTTCATACGAATATTAATGGAATGCCTAAACTTAGGCATGCAAAGCCTTCTCTTGAAAGAACAGTGAGGTGGAATAAGTTGAAAATGAATCCGTTTTTTTGCTATATCTAGTTCAATTGAAGATATTAATTCTAATACTTATTCGCCTCACTTGTAAGAATGATGTATTGCTTCATTCTTGAAAATGTACCACAGTTTATTAACATTATTTATTAACCAGTGTAATGCATGTATTATATCACAATATGGGTGCGGAAAGTTTTAGCTCTCTCGTATGTTGTATGAAAAATTCCGATTGGTAATGACCTAGATTTATTTTGAATGCTATGATATAAGAGCCAAAGATAAAATTCATGAATATATTTAGGTTCTAAAGAAGTGGTGCATATTTGTTAGTACTGAAATATTTGGTTTTGGTAAGTTTTGCAATATATATCCATGCGGTGTCAATCGTAAATGATTGAACCTTCTCTCTTCGCAGTAATTTTATGTCTCTCTTGACTATTTTGAAGACATTTTGACCAAGGTGTATTATTTTGTTCATCCATTGTAGTTTTATGTATGTGTTATACTTAATTTGACTTAGCTTTTTTGGGCGCTGTGTAATGAATGGTTCTAATACAATCATCCATCCAATCTCTTAAATACTTAAAAGTTGGCTACCTTGGTATATTATGCCCAGTGCGTATGCATCGCATCAAATTGGAATGGGAGACTTGCGTATGCTGAATCAAAAGTTGTTGCTAGAATGTGGACTATGTAAAGAATGTATTTTTGTCTAATATATCAAAACTGAAGATAGTACGTGAATTAACTCCTTGATTGAGTCTTTGACCAAGTATGACTCATAGTTTTAGGTAATGGAAAACGTTTTTAGAGTTGTAATTTTGTAATTCTTTCCGGTTTTCAAAGGTTGTAGAGAGTATGAATAAAGGGTATTTTAAAGTTTTCGGCTTCTCCTTAAGAGCACGCAGAAATTACTTTATTTTTTTGCAATTGAATATTAGTAAGGAATATATTTCATCAATAAACAAAAAGATATCATCATTATGTATATGACATATCGAAGTCAAAAATTAACAATGTTTTTTAAAATGAAAGAAAGAGAAAAAAGTCCATTTACAAATGATCCACAAGTGCAAAGAATCACTATAATGATGCTGAATGCTACTATCTCTTACCCTACAGCATCGTGAACACCATTAAATGCTCTTGGATGGAGGAGTTTTGTGGGGGTTCTTAGCGTATTTCTTGAAGAAAAATGAAAACGATTCATAATCTTCCGCAATTTCACTCTTGATTAAAAGAAGCGTTCCCAGTCGTCCCCGCCCCCATCGTCTTCAAAACACCGAAGGGCTGTGGCGTCTGGAAGTCGCTGAAGAGCGATTTAGATGCGACGGATAACCAGGCGGCGCTTTGCGTAATTGCATGTTAGTCACGTGTGATTGCGCCAGTACTTCATGCGCGCCAAGGTGGGAGGAAGTTGAGGCTTGCTTTCTCCGGCCCTCATGGACGTTTTGCGGCGAAGGTTAAGCACTCCGTCAGCCGGCCCTGGCTCCGAATGCGTCGACTTCTGTGTTCTATATCATGAGTATTAAAATGTGATTCTTCGTTCCCCGTTACCATAAGATGTGCCATAGTACTCCGGTGAAAGTATTTACAATATTATATTAATCCCAAGTATAATATCAAAACGATAAGCTGCAGCAACAAATGAAACGGTTCATGGTTTAACCGATTAAACCGTGCAAGTTTTGAGAACATCATATAATGTGCAAGATTGCACCATTTGGAATTTTTCTGCAGGAGTAAATTCTTCTGGTCATATGTGATTTTCCCTTAAAGTATGGTTATTTTTGTGTTAACGTTTCTTTTATCTATAGTACTTTTATTATTTCAATCCAGTACAGTATAAACCGCCAAGAATTATTTATCCATGTAATATCGTGGCGAACTGGAAAAAAGTCACTTAAAACATCGTTAATAAGACAAACTAATAAGTTTTGCTAATAACATTTTTTTTATCTTGATGGAACAATAAGAATCCAACGGAAAAATATGCCATATAATGTGATATTAATGGTACCATTCTTTCAGTATACTCCCTGCCGCCAGTTAACGCAAAATTGAATCACCGCTTTTAAAGTGTTATACAAATGATACGTTAGAATGTAAAAAACAATCATTCTGAGCATACAAAACCATGATGATATCCATGCTTGGGAGCGTTTTGGCTCAAAAGCATTGGAGTTAGTCATTATCCTTTTTTTATAGTAGGCTTAGAGTCAGAGGTTGTTATGGATTCATGTATGTGTTTGTAAAGTTGTTATGGATATTAATATAATCCATGGAGTTCGTCAATTGTCAATTAATTGTTAATTTAATAATTATAAATTATTTTGAGTGCACGGTATAAAGTTAAAATAGTTCCTTTTTATTGGTTAACACAACACATCAAATCGTTATTGCAACATTCCAATGACCGTTTTGGTGTTAATTAGATGTTGCACAGTATAGTATATTGGCAGTATGCTATTGGTTGTTAAAATCAGTCATCCTTATTCGTAAACATTCTGTCGAAATATAGACTCTTGTGCTGTAAATATAATATAACACCTTTGTAAAAAAAAACATTTTGGTATACTGCCACCAGTTGGAATATCCTGAGTTATCAATGCATCGATCGCGTCCTTCGCGATGCGGAACGCATATCGCAGTGCGATATTAGAATGCGGATATCGCACGAACCCCGCAGGGCCGGCGGTTTCCTTCCAGGGGCGTTGGGGACGAGAAGCTCGGTCTCCGCACTGGGCTCCGTGCCTCGCGTAATTTATTGTTTCAATTTCGATTGGTGGTGCCGAGTCCCTCCGCTCTCTGTCTCTCATACACACACTCGCACCCCCTGCCACCAACACCCCGCATCCTCTCTCCCCCATAAGCGCACGCAGTCAGTCTCCCTCGGCCCGGGGCGTGAGCGGAATTGCATCCGATTAAGGGTGTCGGTGGCGCTTGTGGCGGGGAGGAGGGAGAGGGTGAGATGGGCGGGAAGAAGGGTTTAGGACTGGAAGGGGTTGGGTACGATGGGATGAATCCGAAAGGGTATTTGGCAAGTGGGTAAAGGGCTAAAGAGGGACTGCGAAGGAGGAAGGAAAGTCGACGAGATAAGCGCGAGAGACGTATTACGGTTCAAGATAGGGAATGGAACGCCGCGCCGATTGGACTAGCTTTGGTGTGGTCGCCAGGGTACTGGCTTTCCATTGTGGGGACAGGGTTTGAATCACAATGCAGGTATGTCACTGGATCATCTACCCTGTCAAGACCGAGTAACATTTATGAATATAGATATATAGGTATATATGACCTTGAGTCATGAAAGATCATGAGTAATGAAACGCTAGCATTCATTCAAGTCCGCCGTCCAAGTAAGGATGCTCACCATAGTTGCTGCGATCTATAATAGTGAGAGCATCATTCACTATTATTCATAAAAGTAATATGGAGGTGATGATGATAAAACTTATTAAAGTACTTAAACTTAATATTTAGGAGTGACTCCGTGGTACTCCATAATTAGGTGGAGGAAAGTTCATTCAATTAACGGAAAAATTTAACGAAATTTCCGACTAATTTTTGGTCAATGAACTCCTAACTTTGGTCATACATGGCTTCAAAGTTCGGAAGTTGGCAGAAAGTGAAATAAATTTCATTTTGAACTTTAATAAGTGCCCTTCATATAGTTTATAATTTGATTTGCTGTAAAATTTCGAGTTCCTTATCAACTTAGTGGTACCATTAAAAATCGTTGCATGCGTCGTGTGTTAATTTTTAACCTCTGTGAATTTATTTGGTTCCCACATGGTCACAAAAATACTACTTTTCTGCAACAGTGACAGCATACCTTTAGTGTTGGTGAATTTTTACCCCCTGACGTATGTCCTTGAGGTAACTTCTTTGGCATTGGTTTGGTCTATACAGAGTGAGGAAATTTAAGAATATAGAAATGCGTATTGATGATCCAGTCTGTAAGGAAGGTTTATCTTCTCTTTTTGTTATCTCCTAAACGAAAATAGCTAGAGAAACGATTGACGTCCTATTTTGTTTGGCAAAGAATGTACAGCAACAGTGTGATATCAATTTTGTAAATAAACTAAATTTTATTGAAATTGTTTAAATTTTAAATGTTTAAATTTTATTAACAAAAATACAGCCATTTTTACTTTTAATTTTTTTTTCTAGTTTGATACTTTAGTCTTTTGTCTCTCCTCAAAAATAAGTTTGGTCGTGGGCAGTTCATAAACCACGGACATATTTAACTTCAAAGATTGAACTACGCCATCGTTAGCCCCGGGGGTCTGCGTTAAAATGATTTGCCGCTGTAATTTGAAAATTTATGTCTTGATCCGTGTAAATGCTAGTACAATTCTATATGCACCAATTTTAAGATAATTTTATTTCTATTTCATCAATATTTTTAATTATATAGTATAACGAAAAAGGATACAGGTTACTGCAATAAGCGACACCACACTACCTAAACTTAGCAGTTTTGTCAACTTCATGAACTTTGTAACTCAGCCGAGGAAAAACTTCGAAATCTACAGCATTGTCTTCTCACCAAAGGTTGCGAGAGTCGATAAAGATATAAAGTGGCAGAGACATTTTTTTTAAACGCATCTTTTGTTGCCAACGAATGAAAATGTTTAAACATTATCCAGTCCTACAATTTACACAGAATCAAAAATAAAAGCCAAGGAAATACTTAAGTTAAAACTTAATTTATTTGTATTTTTTGTGTGATGCATAATATGTAAAAATGTTATTATTTGTTAATGTTAATAATTTCAATGGTGTGATGAAAATGTCTATGGAAAGTATGCGTGAGCAATCGAGGAGGGGAGTGAGGAAGGTTGACTCACGGTAACGTGTGAGACTGGCGGGTGGGTGGTAAGGTTATGTGTAGGAGAAGTGAATAGGATAGGAGCATTGTCCATTAGAAAGTAAAAAATCAGCAAGGAAGTTCACAATTTCGAACTGTTACTTAAAGTCCAGTTTGTTGCATGGTTCATGATAAGTAAAATTCGAGAATTAAAACTAAACCAATCGATTTCGTCACACAATTGTCTTGAGATAACCACCAAAAATTCATATTTTGAAAATGGCATAATGCGCCGGAACCCGGGTCGGTTAGAGTAGTGTGTGGCATCCGGTTACTTTATCTTTTTCATTGTGAAGTATATTACCAACCTCCACAGAGTAACGCCGGATTTTATGTATTTTGGTTATTTACTACTTTGCATTGGCATCAAAGACCTCAGTCACTTTTCTAAATTACCGTTTATACATACAACTAATGGTCGAACAGAAGAGCAGTCGATGAAACGAGAACGCATTAGGGTTCCGAGATTTGGATGAAAGTAGATATGATTCGGTTTCTTGTGGTTGTAACACTGGGTCTCCACATCATGGTCCTTAGTTTGAGTTAGCTGTAGATTTGTTTTGGTAGGTTCCGTCACGTACTTGGTATGGTCGCTCAATTTGATAAATCCATGTTTCTTTCAAAATGGGTCTTTGCAACTTTTTTCACTTCACAGCCGCCATGAATGTACTTACTGAGCATTTTCTACCGTTGCTCACCCAAGAAAACGTGTAACTATGTGGCGGAAGTCGTCATTTTGCATACGAATGCACTGCCAAACAAACAAAAACGTTAAACAACCTATGGTATGCTCATGGAGATTACACCAAAATGAGCATATTAATGGCGAACATGTTTACATTGTGAACACCTTAATCGATGTTTGACCACAAGCGGTATAGAACGACTTGGGGTGTAACAATAAGAAAAAGTCTAAAGATTGAACAATTTAGAGGATATCATTAAAAAAATAATCCAGCTATCATTGCCTTTCATCGAGAATTAAACTATTTTCATTTGCCTATCCCAAAATAGAAATGTAATGGGCATGAATATTTGTACTAGAAACCCCTTGATTGAATCGCTGATCACGATAATGAAAAAATATCAGTAGTTTAGTTGGTGCCCTTTAACGCATGCTTCATGAAGTGAGACAAAACTGTATCCATTATAGTTCGTCGTTGTACGCTTCATAGAATATATTGTCGTTCGCTCAGGGTTTAAGTCTCCAAAGGGGAGTAGGGGAGGGAGAGAAAAGAAAATGGAATGGCGAGATTAATCCAAAGAAAAATTGGCTAATGGGTTCGGTTTTGGTCCATTGTAGTGGATATAGCAATAGATTTTCGTGTGGATTAAGTCCCGTATTTCACCGCATAATCGTCGCACCCTACTTTTTCAGTCCAAAAATAGGTTCACAACTTTTCACCGCATACTCGTCGCATGTTTTTTTTGCAATGTTTTGGTGCAATCACAAAGAAAATTATTATCTATCAATAATGAAAAGAAAAAAAATAATAGTGCAGTTGAGGTCCTGCTAAGCCAAAGCGGCTTGTCAGCAGGTGCCTTTAGGTAAAAATTATTTTTTTGCTGTGTAACGTTTTGGACAATTAAGAGCTTAACAATGTTAGCCTATCAGCCACTCTTTTCGTGATTTTTTAAGAACAGATATGCTATTAATATCATGCATTGACATAGGTAATTTGTTTAACAACCCAGGGACTACATGTACTGAAGACCTCTTGCCATGGAGGTTAAATACTTAGGTACAGACAACCTATTTATTCGACGCAGTTGCATGTCAGTATTAATCACACGTTGCTTTGTTAATTTGCTGTCGAAGAAGTTGTTAATATTTAACACATATTTATACAATTCTTTTAATGGTAACAAACATTTATTGTTATATACTTCTCTCACATTGTTTTCCTTGAACATGAAATGCTCAACCATTTTATTTTGTAAAGTAATAACCTTATTCAACAAGGTGGAGTTTGTGCTACTCCAAATCGTCAAACCATAACGTATTACGGCCTCAGCTAAGCCTTGATACATTAATCTTTTCAACTCATGAGGCAAATAATGCTTTATGTTCGACATTTGAAACAAAATACACCTAAGTTTGTCACATATATAGATGGTATGATTACTAAAACTAAATTTTTCATCTAAAACTATTCCCAAGTATTTTAGGTGTCTAACTTGGGTTATTTTTGTACACGAAAAGTACCTTTTGCACGCATTCCTCGGTTGGCCACCCGGGTTGGAGTGTAAAGAAAGGTGTGTGTGTAGTGTGAGGTCTAAGGTTTGCCTGTTTTCCTTCACATTTAAAAACTGCAAGGAGTATGTCTTATTATTGTTAATAATTATTTTATTATCGTGACACCATAATTGCAAGGAATACAAATCGTTTTTTAATTTCCGCTGGGCCACATCAAAACATCTGCTTGTGGATAGTAATGCAATGTCAATGTTAATTCTGTTCGTCGCGACGCTTGGTGTAAAAGGAAAAATTATCTAATTTTTCTGTCTACCTGACATACATTTCTACCTGCCATTCACAAATAGAGAGTAGGAAAGACGGGGTCCATAATTTTTACAACTGCAGTAGGTAAATTTTCTCTAGTGTAGTAATATTTACCATAATTTATCGGTACTAATAATGTGTTAACTTTTAATTTCAGGCCGGAAAAAGTACGGTATAAGCTAAACAAGAAGAAAATAGTGGCGATTTGTAATCTTAAATTTTAATGCATTGTATTTAATGTAGGCCTATCATTCATGAGATCCTAGCTTTGCAATAAAGGCATTTAAGTACGTAATAAATGACCTATGTATACCTAATAACGGAGCAATTTTCTTTTTTTAATTTCCCCTCATAATGGTCGCACCCTACTTTTTAGCGAAAAAATTGGCATAAAACCTGCGACGATTATGCGGTGAAATACGGTAGCTAATAAAAATTTTGATGGACGCATATGTATAAGATAAAGGTGAAGTGTTTTAGCCAAGAAAAATAATGAACAACGAAAGTTTTTTGTGGAAATATGATTAATAGAACATGGCCATCCAATATGGAGAACCCAGTTTGAAACCCGGCTATGGTGAAATATCGTTAGGTGTAGGATATGGTTCGAATGATGCCGAAGAAGAGAACTGTAGTTCAGGTACGTGTGGCGGATAAAATGTAGGCTCCCTATATTTTGGACCCGCGCTTAATCTCAGCGGTGGTGGAGACTATTTTGAGGATCCCCAAGGGTAAAGGGTACGTGAGAAAGGTACTATAGAGGTCTACGAAGGATAGGGCTTGGTGTGATAAGCGTAGGGGAGACATATTAGGGTTCAGGGTTTGGAAGTCGAATGAGATCGCGTTTGTGTCGGGGCTAGAGTGGGAAAGAATTTCCATTCTCGAAGACTTGAGTTAATTCTCGGCAGAAAGTGTTCAGTAAAGCCGCAACCTGTGCATTTTATACATGAACATAATCCTAGACCGTATTTTTTAATATACAGAAATGATGCTTTCAAAATTTGTAGAGATAAGCCGTCCTCTCGGTTGAAACTGTGTGGTGTTTTCGCTATCTCTGTTGATTCCCGTATGGTTTTAGAGAAATAGCTGACTTCTTTTTTCAATAATATGATGCTGTAAAAATTAATGCTACATTACGGCTCTCCAACATTACGGACCAATCACGACACACCTCAACGCGAAGGCGTGAAAACGGAATAAAATTAAAGGACGGACAAAACCCTGCATCCCCACTTCAGCGGACCTGAAGAAGCCAGCTGGAACACTGGCGAAATATTGTCCATCAAAAATAGATAAACACGGAAGGAGACCCGAAAATCCATTCCCTTCAACATAAGGGATGCACTATATGATAGGTTAGGCCCATACAATGAAGAGAGAGAACGATAGCAATAACATTTCTATTATTAATCATCGAAGCAGACATTGAGGCAAGTAAAAGGGATAGAAATGAAATAACAGAGATCCTTATCTGGCTACATTCTCTACGTAAATAAACGAAATTAAACTTTCTTTCGGATATAAACATGCTAGCCTTTTAAAAAACTCTAGAAAAATACTATCTCGAAAGGCGTGAACACAATATACGGGGATGTCAAAGAACAAATGACACTATAGACTGAAATAGACCTCTTGTAAATGGGTTGCGAACGAACAAAGAAGAGATGGAAGGACCATCTAGCAACTGAAGGGGAAAATCCCAAAAGACCCAATACAAATTATTAATTATGATAATACTGATTTATAAAGGATCTTTATTTGCCTTTTCAAATATCAATCTTGAACTCTTGAGTTTAAAAAAAGTTAGTTCATGATATACTATATTTACAATAAATAATTTTGGCATTACCAAGTAAAGGGGTTTAGGAATATGTACGAATTTGGCATTCGAGGGGATAGTAATGGTTTTCGGGAAAGAATATAATCTTGCATATCATTTAAACACTTTGTTATTATTCCCAGGTATGAAGACACACACCAAGTATAGAACCAACATTTTCTGAGGATTTATTTTATCATTGAAATCCAAATTCATCATTAAATGATTAGCTTTCAAAGTCCGATTAACGTAGGGAGCATTTCTCAAATATTTTTCGGTTATCAGAGGAATGCTCAAAGAGCTCGAATTTATAAGGTGAATTTGTTGATATATACGCTTCTAACTTTTATGCTTAATACTCTATAATTAGTGTAAGCAAATATCACTTCATTTATATGAATAAACTCGGCAACTCGATAAAAAGTATCGTGATAAAATAGTCGCCTCAGGTCATTTTTTCGGTAGCACGTGGAGACCTGCGATGTTTCTTTATAAACACTTCGCCGAGAAAGCGCAGAATCTGTCAAAAGTGTCGTTTTTTTAATGAGTTTTGCTATATTGGATTCGCACAATACTCAAGTTTGGTAAATAATGGCGCGCGAAATTACTGGCTCCTGGTTCTCACCAATAATGAAGAAAGCCGCTGTTGACAGGCAAACGCTAGTACATTTTTCATTCTTTAGAAGAGAAAATGAGCCGGAATTTACTCTTACCTGGCAGCTTCTAATCATCATATCTTGCAGAAATTGCTGAACAATGAAACGCCATGTAAACACAGTGCGAAACCAAAACGAATAAGTTTCTCCAATAGAATACTTCCTTTGCCTTTCGTCCTTTGATATAAATCAAAGTTAATGACGATGGCAATGAAAAGGGAAATGAATCTAAAACTTATTGTGTTTTCATAAACCTGTTTTCACCTGTCTAAGTTATCAGTGGAAATAAAAATGCCTGGTTTAGAAAATATGGTGTATAATTTAGTGTAGCATGCCGGTTTTTCGATTTCATTTGCTGGTCAGAATACTATAATGATATTTAGTGGAAAATGACAGAGACTTATCAGCAGTTACAATATTTAAATTTAAAATAAAATAATCTTCTCAAGGAAACAAACTTTTCCTGTTCAATGTCAGTGGTTTCGCTTTTATATTTTTACTATCGGTTTAGGGAATGTTATGCATATTTGATATCCTTCTATCCAAATAAGTATGTATTATATCAAATAATCGTGGAGAAGTTGAGTTTAATATCAGGCAGTAGTATTATATTTGAAAACCTAGGTTTCTCATCTATAAGGAATTTGTTATGAGTTGACGCTTTAGCGTTGAATTTTTGCGATTTTTAAAAATTATTTTGATAAATGCAAATTTTAGCATTTCCAATGGTTTAACGAAATCAGATTAATTAGGTGTATCTTGATCTCACAGATTTTATGCTCCA
Organism: Ceriagrion tenellum; assembly: GCA_963169105.1. Taxonomy (NCBI): domain Eukaryota; kingdom Metazoa; phylum Arthropoda; class Insecta; order Odonata; family Coenagrionidae; genus Ceriagrion; species Ceriagrion tenellum. The sequence continues at coordinate 80,592,647 of OY720643.1, read as the reverse complement.
ATACCTCCCCTACAAATCGTTAAAGCAATATACTATCCAAGTCCAATTCATCATAATTACAATCCGGATGGGGGAAGGGAGAGGGAATGGTTTGAGCGTAGGGGGCGCGTGTTTGCCATTTTCATCCGACTGAGACGCCGTATAGATTTGGCAGAACTGCCGATTCCATCAAAATAGATTGCAGATATGTACGTATGATTGGTGGGTGCTCTGGAGTGCTAACTCGGACCAGTCATGCATGGAAATGCTTTCGTAACTTGTTCCTGACACGCTCAGATCGTTCGCTGGAACATGTTGGCCAAACCCCGAGTTGGATATGACTCCGAAGGCCGTAAAGTTCTAACGGCGTCAGTGAAGGTTTGAAGTTGTGCCGGCGTTGGAAGCCCAAGCCAATTCCGAAGAAAAACTTTAAACCACAATACTGTCAAAAGTAGCAATGCAAGCGAAGTTTGAATCCGGCTAGAGCTCGGCCCGAGGGCTTAACTTTGGGAGCGCATTTCATTTCTTGTCCCGACAGATACCATTACATGAAATTTTGCGAGATATTACCTCACTACTCCTTGGAAATAGGAAGTTTCAATCATATGATAGTAGTGACCTAGGTGTATATTTGGATTTGACGTTAAGATACACTTGTTCGCTGAGCACAAATCTCCTTTAAACTTACTGTTTCTGGTAGTTGGATTCCCAACAACACCATATGCACTAAATCATATATAACCTACCTTCATTTATTCCAAACCAGAAGTAATGATTTCATCGGCAGAGGTACATTTTAAATGGGAATTTGATTATATTTCAAATGCGTATATACTGTAAATGTGAAACGGAAATAGTACCAAAATTGAAATATTTAGCCACTCTTTACAAAAGTATCTAACTGAATAATTTCTATCATATTTCAGTGTAGAAAATGGGAGTTTCAATTAAATATAACCCTTTGTTTATACCTAATCAACCTATTGATGCAAACATTTTGAAAATTAAATTGAATTTCAGCCTTTCTAATGAAACATATTCAAGTGATTCAATATGTCCTTCTTTGCCTCTCTGTGCGTATTTTTATCTGATTTATACTGTTATAGCTAGTTATTATAGTCCGAATTGCTACTCTTAAGACTCACTTTTTGCTCACTTTTGGTGATATGTTTCACTAGCAGTAGCAAAAGTTATTATTAGTCACTGTGCCAATCGCATTTGTATCATTATTATGATATTATACCTGTTGGTATTGTAAATTGTGATATTAATTTGGTGAGTTTCGTAGATTTTGTGAAAATAAATAAAGTAAGAATGTTTAAATCAGAATTTCCAGTTGAAATGCCCGCTAATTTAATATTTTATCTGAAAGAAATCAGAAATAAATGGGAATCACTGCTCGTACGTACTTTATTCGTATTAAGTTTCTTTTAAGAGTCCTTATGTTGGAAAGCATCATTAAATATTAATGACTTGGAGACAAAGACGAAGAGTTTTCTGTTGTGCAGCAGGAAAAAATTTCATGACGACTTATTTCGAAACTTATATATTAATAACAATGATGGAATCTTGAAAGAGCAATCTTCTAAGAAATTAAGAAGTAAATTTCACTTTTTCGTTGCTTTATTTTTTTCTTGAACGACAGGGACATCAGAATTGCTTCTTGATATTTGTTAACTTTGACACCGCTTGCTCAAGTAATACTGCTGAAAAAACTTTATATTCGTATCTGATTTCGTTGGGGAGGTTTAATTTTATCACCCCATTCCGAAACCTACTTGATGTACATATTGAACTACTCCCATAAAATAAACTACAGAAAGTAATTTCAAAATATTGGTTTATAATTTTATGGTTTATAAGGTTTTTAATTTCCCAAATTATTAATTTCTAAAAATTCTCCAGAAAAATGTAATACAGCCAAAGGATATCTACAAAAATGCACATATCATTAATTTGGCTTCGAATACGAAATAGATGGACCAAAATGGGATGAATGTGTTTTAGCTTGACCAATATCTCGACAATGCATCACCGATACCATCACATAGGTAGGTCATGAGTAGAATGGAAACATGGTTTTAAGAAGAATGAAATGAAGAGGTGAGAAAAACATTGGCTTTTACTGTTTACGTTGTAGCTGCCTGTTTTTTTTTATAGGTCTCTTCGACTTTCATCAGGTTTAACATCTTGTTTCTCATACTGTCATTTCTTCTCCCATGCAATTTATACAATCGCTCCATCATCAGTATATTTTTAAGACCCAGTTTTTGATGTCCAGCTATCCTACACCTACGATATTAATATAATCATAAAAATTATATTTAAAAGTATTGTGGTAACAGAAAAGAAAAAATGCCTCGCGTGAAATGGGTATATTAAACTGGTATTACAATAAATATCCTTATCTCGTTATCTGATGAAATTTTTTGTTTTTCTCTGGTTATTTTGTATTATTTTATAATATTACGTGACTGGTTCAGAGTGTGGTTAAAAGCAAGTTATTCCACTGCTGGTAGTACAACTTTTTTGGCAAATTCGAAGTTAAGTTCGTTTCTTCCAATATGGATATCTATCGTTTCCACCGAGTCAGGTATCATACCAACAGTTACATGCACATATCATTCTAGTACTCACGCCACCCCTCTTCTGATTAGGTGATTATTAATTCCGTAGACCTCATGCTATCAACCGTGGTCCCGGGATTTTGACGCACCCTGGACCACCACGGCTGAGCCCGGTTGAGCAGCCGGGGACGGTTTTCCGGCCGTTTGGTCGGCTTAAAGTTTCGCGCTTGAGGAAGACGCATAGCCTCCCATCGTTGACGTTGTAATCAGGAGTGGTGCTGGACTGGATGGATGGACGAGAGGGAGTGAAGAGGCATTGGGGGGAGGTAGGAGTGGGGGGGAGGTGCGAGGGGGGGTGGGGAAACCATGACAACGACCGCTGGGGACGCGGGGGTAGTGAAGTAGGGATGGCTTGGGCGGGGGAGGGGGAGGATGGGTTGTAGTTGCGCGGAGTGTCGCCGGGAGGCGCTGCTTTCCCATTCAAAATAGCGAGTAACAATGCGGGGTTTGGCCAATTAGGGCCTCCAACGGTTTTAGTGAGCAATGAATCACGGCTCGACCACCGCTGCCGACGCTATCCACTGTCCAAACTCTGTTTGTGTGCGTTCAAACTCTCTCTCTCTCTTCTTTTCAGCTCCAAAGAGTTTAGGTGTGGTTTCCGCTCCTCGAAATTCCACTCGAAGGACTGTTGAGCTAAAAAAAAGAAAAATGTTGAGCGACACTGAGTGTTCGGATCGATGTCTCTCGTTCTGAGAGCCGAGAGGACCTCGGAGTGTGAAAGAGATGTGGGGAATGAAACAATGGAAGAGCGGAAAGAATGCAAATCAGCAGATAGTGTGGATAAACAAACTTCAATGGGACGCTCCCTGTATGGACGTGAGCAACACCTGCCCGCGTTAACCATTTACCCATTCCTGAAGCTCGTTCATCACACGTGAGTCCAAGAGCATCGGTATTTGTTTTTCTCTATAGCAACGAAAAAATGGGCGATATGTTTAATAAATTTATCGGCAGTTTCATGTTTAACTACCATGAAAATGACCAGATTCTTATGTTTTCGTACCCGGGGTGTCAGAACTAAAAAGTCCTCCAATGGGCTATTTTGATAATTAATTACTTTGAAAAATTTTCAAATACCAATTTGAAGGATCAATAGAAATGTTTTCTGTTTGTGCATCCATCGATAGTTTAATAGCTTAGAAAATTGGTTGAAAAAATATCATGAAGATAATAGTATTTTTATATCTCGATAATTTATTAGAATATCTACAAAAATTTGTCTGTTAATAAAAATCACATGATTAAGTACATATCATATGTAATCGCCATGACAGCAAAGCGATTGCACGTGAACAATCTATGCGGGATACTCGATAAAAATTATGATTTGTTCCGCTAAAAATTATTATCAGAATTTTATTTTATTATCTTTGCTTGATATCTTGTAGGCTCCACGTGATCGCCAACTTATGCCTCTGTTAAATCAGCCTCTGGTCTTAAACGTGTTTTATATTCCATCCAGGTATTGTTTGTATCTGCAAATGCGGTACAGCCCCGTTATCTGCGTTTTAATATTAGGTGTGCTTTCCATTTCTTGAACCACAATTACGATCTCTCATTCAAATTCAGAAACCCACGACTTAGAACGTAAACCGTTTTATATTACCGTTTCAATACCATCATAAGCATTTCAAACTACTTGATATTTTATTAGTTATTGAAGTATTCTATAACAAATCCTCCTAGAGACTGACCAGCTTTCTTTCCCTGTCTGATGTTAGGCCCAATGCTTTTGGTGTATGTACAAGTTTCTCTTCTTCCCTTAGAGTTTATTCCAATTACAGCGTGTGAGGCCACCCAGAATCAACCAGTCATTCATTTTCATAATCTACATTCTTGATCATTCTGCTGTTTCGAAATTTGTTAGTGTACGTCATTTCCTGTAATTTTCTGATATTATAAACGAATCATTTTTATTACTTCTAAGGTTTTTCAGACCGGAATGATTATTTCTGAGTCATTTCACTATAATTGATTATCAACACATGATTCAATGAATTGGTTGATTACAGTGGCTTCTATCTGATTAAATTATCGTAAGAGATAATCGATGATCATATTTTTAAGAATTAAGTCATTGATTGCGCCAATAAATCAAAATTTTAGATTCCCACATCTGTGAAATTTGAACAAAAATGTTAATCGAAATGTGAAGTTTTGGGCATTCTTTAATGATATTTATTGTCCCACTTCCAGAAAAGTATCATTCATGCAAAAGAATAATTCCAAATGATACAAAACAGATGGTAATTAACGATTCAATTTAACACTGGTGAGAGATGATCCTCGATCAAGTGATATTTGGTCAAAAAGCAATGGATTTTGATTATTAAACTGGGAATATGATGATTGCCTACTGCATGGGTTATAAGGAAATCAGTCACTAATCGCTGTGTTGGAATGGAGCGTTTTTTATGTAAAGTTTCATCGCTCAGAATGTGATCATTAATCTAGCAAAAAGAAGTTTGATTACGGAAACCTATTATCGATGTAATTGATTTGAGATAATCCCAGATCAGTCCAATGACTTCCGGTGATTAAATTAATCATTGTTATTTAATGTTTTGTAAAAGATAATCAGCAGCAAAAGTTACCTTTTACTGTTGTCTTTTAATTGATGCCTTGTGATGTGGTTCCAAATTCCGCTTGTGGGGATAGATTAAAGCTTGTTTCCACCAAATTAGTTTTCAATCCTTCTACTACACCAGCTTTGTTTTCCGGAAATAGCATCCATTCCTATGGCGCACGCTTGACAGGAATATGTCACAATTCTAAGAATAAATCTCAAATTTCTATCACGTGGCCCTAAGTGAAGTTTTGTTTTTTTTTCTCTCGACCAAATCCACAAGTGATAAGGCTAACTACAATTTTACCTGATTCACTTGCTAATGAAAATTCGTTTTTGTACTGTGTCATAAAGATGTACATAAAGATGATGAAAGGGAAGTTATGGGCGTTTCAGCATACTGAAAGTAATATACTTTTCTTTAACGGATATGGACCATAACAGCGGAGTAAAATTTCTTGTTATCTTTATTTTTTCTTGAATAAAATTTTATGCATTGACATTAGTAGGAACCAATTTTTATCTTTTTTATATATTTGAAAGTTATTTTGACTGTCTTCATAAATGTACAGCAATAAATTACTTTGAAATAAAATCTGTTGTCGTATTCGTAGCCATGGTTTTCAACCTGCCAAATTAACGCAAGTGGGTTCTTAATTCTTCTTTTATTTCACAGAATGTTGGTCATTTTCTATACATTACTGGTACAAACTTCATTTTTTAGGTATTTCTCCGACAGTAATGAATAAAACCAGAGCGTAACTGTAGTATTTTGTGACACAATCTAGATTAGTCTACATCATTATCTATCAAAATGTAATAAATAAATAATTGGTTTATATTAATCTGTGAGACAGGTATGTGTGGTATCGTATTTTCCTCAAAATTTGACCGTATAATTTATCAGTACGAATCTAGCTTTTGGTTGGTTCTCAGACTTTGTTCAACGATTCATGCCCTCGGTTTTTTAGCAGTGAAGGATTATATGTCTGTAATCATAATCACGCCCTCCAGAACTGTGCGTATTGAAAATAATTAGTCAATTCGGGCAATATTGGAAATAAATTATTAATTTAAAATGCATGAAGGCGTTAATTCAATCATCCGATGCAATCGAATACCTGAATGTCGGAGTTCAATAGCTACTTCCTTTTTTATTGTGCAGTAAAACTATGCCGTGAATGAGGACAATATTGTATTACAGTCCTTGAATTTTATTTAGTTTTCCACTCATCAGGAGATAATTTTTTTCTTAAAACCAACTACCGCAGAAATATTTTCATAGTGATGCGCTAAAACATTTTGTTGAAGTCGGAAAATGTGAAACACTCTTTGTTGTGTTAAAGTTTTGCATTCAGAATGTATTGTGTTAAAGAGCCCGTGCATTTAGTTTTTCATCGCAACTCGATTAGTAAAAATATTAAATTTAGGCGTTAAAATACACTCACTGAATGTTGAAAAGCCATCTTATTCTTCATAAAAGTATTTTACATGCTCTGTTACATAAAAGTGTATATGGAGGAATACTTGTTTCCACAGGACCAAAGTTTGGTCTAAACACTTACTTTTGTCTAACTTTGCCAAATTTATTTCTGTGCTGCACCGTCACATTAATAAGATAAAGTAATGAGCATCGGATCATTATATTGCCAATTAATAGTAAATGAGACGGTTGCTGTTATTTTCATTCATTTGAATTCATCAATACAGTTGAAAGAGCTTGTGAAAGACAAATATACCCTATTGTCTGAAATATACAGCTGGAGCGTAACTGCCATTACCCTTTGCTATCTCCGTTCTCATCTACGCGTGAGCACTCTTCGCGGAAACAACCGACAATAAATTAGCCAAGTCCAGCCGTATAATTGTACTTTGCAAATCTCTCCATCGTCACTATCGCTGGATGAATTGTGACAAGGTCGATTCCAATTAGCCCATCCGACAGCCGGAGATAGCACGACTGTTAATTAGGGACACCTCTTATCTAGATATGGTGCTGTTTGAGGCAGGTTTTTATAGAGGCCTCTGGTGACTTGGGATATTTCAATTATTTTATCGCTAGTATATCTAGACAATAATTTCTTTGTTATTATTCATCTCTCATAAGACAATAAATCCATGAATAAATCATTAATAAAACAGTTTGTTTAAATGATTTATTCGTGTCGTATTTCCCGAACTTCGTATGTGTCTGTTCATAATGCGCACCCGCTATATTGATCTTGCTGATTGGCGATTCGTTTCTCTAATATTTCCTTCCTTCATTTATCTTCAAAGCTCCGGAAAACATTTTTTACCCTCTCATGCATTTTATTTCCTCATTTCTGCATCTGTTTCATATCCTAATATCGCAAAATATTGTCAACCTTAAATATTGCTTTTTGTTGTTAGCTCACTATTTTGATCAAGCATCCTATTGTCCTTCTGTTATTCTCTATAAGTAACCAATTTATTGTTACTTTATCCTACTATGTAAAGGCATCCAAGGTAAGTGCTTCAAGCAGATGCATTTAATGAACTCAGTGAGCACTAAAATGGATTCACTTACCGATCTTTAGCATAATTTACGAAAATGATGCTCGGTGATTAAAGATTTTGTACTTGAAGAAGAATCAATTTTCCCCCCACTCTTGTACGCTGTTCATCACCAATATATCAAACAAAACTCACTTAAATACGACTGCATCCCTAGCCCTTATAAATAACCCATATTTTTCTGTGTTGCCTAATGCTTTAACTTGTTATGATTCTCCAACCGCTATTTGGTTTCCACGTAAGCTTTATTATCTTACTATAACTTTTTAATGGCTTATTCCCTCCATTTACTATGCATTGTTGTAACCATTGAGGTAGATAAAGAGGGTTTGGTGTCACCGTATTGAATCCTGACTAACAAAATTACAGCTATATTGTTTTACATGACGAAAAAGAAAAATCTCTTAGTAAATTCCACGCTTAAAATTTTTATTACCGACCTAGGTTTCGATTGCCTTGCAATCATTTTCAATGATCCTTTGAAACTGCGGGTCTGCGCTAACCTTCCACAAAGTTACGCCTTCAACCATTAATTTTATATTGTTTTACCCTGCTCTATACTTTCTTCCCTATGGTTAGCAGGACGGAATGGACGAATTAAACAACAATATAAACCATTTGTTTGAAATTTTAGGCAAGTAACTCTTGAGGTACGTATTTATTGCTTAGTGATATGGAATCTACCGGATTTTACCATAGTTTATATCGGGAATGCGGCTAGTTATTAATATAAATAAATTAACGTAACACGTAAAGAGAAGATGTATTAAATAAGTAAGTGCGTGCTGATTTCTAGTAAGTTTTCGATGGAATACATCGTAAAATTGCAAATTTTGTTCGTTTTGCCGCAAGCGCTATTGCAAAATGGGGGCAAAATAGGAGGATTAACGAAGGCTGCTGACTGGCTTCAGCTTTCAGCATTGGCCAACAGAGCAAGCACCTCTCCATTTACCTAAATGGCTGGAAACTTGATCTTCATGTACACATTGGCTCAAATGGGGATTCAATCACTATGACCTAATTGTTATACTAAATTCGGCCAGAAGTGTGATTTAAATCGCGAGTGATGAAATTTTTGACTCGGATACAAGCAAACTGGCTGTTTTACTCTTTATCTCGCTCTGGACTTCATCCCTGTTACACAGACTCCCAATAACTCCTCATCCCAACTTCACTTCCCTTCATGAAACATTTATCAACTATTTGAGTTACAGTTGCTGACCCATCGCGTTGACTCGGAATTTAAATTTCGATTTAACCTGCCATAGATCGGGTGGTCTGTAAATTGATTTCAGTTCCAATGTTTGTTTAGATCAAGCGATACGTCGGGTGACCCATGGGCAGTAATTATTGTTGCGTCCGGCGACTTTCCTCTGTATTTATAAAACATGACACCTCTCGGTTTTGCTATTCCACCTTCTTTGACTCTTTCTCTCTTCCCTGCTCGGGAAACCGTACACATTTGGAATTTCTATTTGTCCCGTTAATTTATGTGGAGGAAAAGTTGTTTCGTTATACTCTTGTCATTAAGTCACTCTCCGTACCCTACGGGGTCCCATTTCATGCATCAACGCCCCATGTCCCCGTCAAATTATGTTTTATCTCTCACTCTTGTTTTTCAAGCGAAGGACAAAAAATTCCACAAAAATCCTCTCTTCTCAATTCTTGGTATTATCAGAGTCTATTGTTTAGAATTCGTTCAGTTCTTGGAAAATGGAAGGGATATTGAAATAGTCACCATTCATTTTCCAATATTACAAAAAAAAAGAAACATGCGCTGGCTGGAATGAACGTTCGGCGGACATTTTTGTCCAAATGGATTAAGTTTTTAGCGCTGAAATATCGATATCTATTAAAAGTCTAGTCTTATGATCGATTTATTTTGTTTTGTATAACCTTTATTTATTGCCAACACCGATGTGATTGGTGAATGTATTGTGATTTGAAAAGTAAAGATAAAAATGCTTATCTTTAAAAGTTTTAAACCTGGATAATATAGAGTTTACTAGTTTAAAAATTTTCTTTTTTCAGTGTAATATATTTGTGCGTATGTTACTTAAAAATAAATTCAATTGTAGGAAACCTATCATGCGCGTATGACTGTCATGTGTTGATACAGTCGGCAAAAAAATACGAATGTTTCCCTGATATTAGGGATGCTGAGCATACCTCTGTTTTGTGCAGTATACTCTTCCTACCTATTCCATATCATGCTCAAATTTTCTTGTTTCCATTTCTCTTGTTATTTTCATCAACCTAGCCAAATAAATCGGTTGGTTTGCTAAAAACGCCGTACTGGTTTCTGCGTTCGCCGTACTGACCTCGTCTTATCTCTTTCAACTACTTCGAAACGTATCAACGTATCTTAATGTTACATGATCAATAGCAATGCTTAAGATTCTTCTGAACAAGAATTCTTAACAATGAGAATTGTTATATATATATATATATATATATATATATATATATATATATATATATATATATATATATATATATATATATAATGTAACATCGTTTTATTGAAAAGAAATAAAATTCAAATTTCAACCCTTTGAGTGCGGTATGACGTGATATCACGTCATACCGCACTCAAAGGGTTAATATGTAATTCGAAGACCTGAACTTGGTAAGGCTCATTGTAACGTCAGCTTCACGTGTCCTTTTGCCCTCGTTAACTGGGCATTGGACAGCGGATTCAGGCATCTACACCCGCGGGGTAACTACCTCCGGCTCGGCAGGAAGCTCTCGCTTATATCCGAGTGTGGATGGTAGTGGGAAAACAGGAAAGGGATGGGAAGGGAAAGTAAGCGAGCCACAACCCCTTCGAGGCTGACACCATGAGGCGGATTGAGGTCAAAAGGACCTCAATTGGGCCCCCGCCTTCCCGAAGTGCTCGTATTAGTTTGGTTACCCAAACAACTGAGACGAGTAGCCGTCGGTCTCGCTTTCGCGAAAAACCTACCGCACTTCTATGAGAACCGGAAGAGCCCGTTGCCCAAAGATTTGGGATTAGGTGTCTCCCTGGCTCCCTTTCTGGGTAGGCGCCGTGCGGTCTGCCGGAGTACGTCCTCGAGTCGGTAAACACCATCGCATGGAGGGTCAATTCGGACCAATTCCGGTTAAAGCGTGGGTACACCCCTTCTCTCAGTAGTCCTCGTCTACCTATTGGGCACTGGACAATAAGACGCTGCATTAGTCGTCACTGGCGGCGTCGTGGCGTATTTCTTTGCGGCTTGCGGCGGTGCTCCGGCAAGGAGTCCACGCCGTTGATATCTAGGCTAATTGATCCATGACGACTGACTCCATGAAATACGAGGTTCAAAACAAATATTGAGTATTCATCCAAATTCGGAGGAAAACTTGTGAGCTTCACAATCTGAATCTGCCTGCGACAACGCGGTGGCAGTCACGCCGTCAAGCAGACTCGGTGGCGCAGCGGCGCACAGTACAAAATCGGGCAAAGGCACGGACACGATTCATAAACAAGTACCTTAAGTGATATTAAAACCTATACATGTACCCATACTTTTTCGGCCGGTGTTATTTTTTCTCCCATTCCATTAATTTCTCCAAAACATTTCACCGTTCAACATTATTTTCTATTTCTTATGCGGAGTAAAAATGCTCTCAATTTATGGAACTATCGGAGGTGTACCTTATTCACAGATGCGCAATGCGTTCCGTTCCAATGCATTCGCGCAAATATTATTATTATTATTTGTGGTATTGGAACGTCATTTCTGTTCAGTTGTCATCAGTGGCCGATTCCCGATTAATTGGCCAAGCATTATCGGCTGATACCGATTAATCGGCCGATTATTAGCAACCTACAGTTAAATGCCCGGCAGCCATTTCTTTTGGCCTCCCTCGCTCCTTCCACACACCATTTCGTTTCCGGAGTATATATTGTGTCCTTGTACGGTGTATTGAGGGAGCCTAGCTTGACTAAACAATATTCAGACTGGTCCTTACTGAGAATTGAATGCAAGATGGGGCTTAGAAGACACCCTTGCAGCATCCACACAGGGTGGCCAAGAATAAAGGGGACCCCAAAACAACCCGATGATCAATCGGAAATATATAATTTTCATTTCTAGTCTTATATTTTACAGCATTATGATAATTGGCTTATCATCAAAGCCGATTTATCGGCCAAATAGCCGCTAATCGCAAAGCCGATTAATCTGCAAAAAGGCTGATTAATTGGTATCGGAACTATCGTCCGTTTACCGATTAATCGGTGCAACCCTACTCAAGACGCGCTACCAAGTGATCGAGTATTAGGGAGGACAGGAGAGTAGGGTGGCTCAAAGAAGCATTTTTGGAATGTTGAATGGGTGGATACATTTTCAGGTGTCATTTCACTAATAAAAACTATAGATTTTTAGCTTGATCACACAATATTTGACACTTCTGGAACAGAAAACTTGAGAAACGGAAAACGCGAGAAACAGAACTTGCTATTTGTCATACAGAGGTAAGCAATTTTTTTGATAGGTATGGAAAAGTTAAGGATAAGGAGAATTTAAAGTTAATTTAAACCTTTTTCAACCCTTTTTCAAAAATTAAGACTCAGTGTTTCAACCTGAAGGTTGTTGTGGATAGGTTAGGGTAGTGCTCAACCCATACTAAACCATAGGCGTGTGAATTTTACACATTCAGGGTAAGGGGGCTTGTTCCTTTTCCTGGGCCACCTCGCACTTACGAGGATTTTTGTTCGGGGGTGTCCGAAGGCTTTGCCCGGATTTGATTCCGAGACCCTCTGATCAGCAGCCAAGCGCTCTCCCCACTAGGCCACCACGCTCCCAAACATTATGAAACACATAAAATAATAACATTTATCATCAAGGCTTGTTTTTCTTTCGTTTAACCATTATTTCTGCGGTAGAATCCCGGAAAACAGGAGATTTTCCTCTGTAAATTAGGCAATTTGAGCGTGAAATGTTGAAACACGATTTGGCAGGGTCAATTATTGTGCAATCAAGCTGACATTTTCTATGGCTTGTTTATTTATGAAATTGAACCAGGAAATACATCCGCCCCCTCAACTTTCTAAAAGTATTTTTTTTGCCCACCCTAATGGGGGGACAGACGTCCGGAGGGGGTCAGGTGTCTGGAGGGGGAGGATAGGCGTCTGGAGGGGGAGGACAGGCGTCTGGAGAGGGAGGACAGATGTCTCCGTAGGATGACTCCGATTGTTACCGCAATGTCGCCACCCCGAAAAGGTGATCACTTGCCTGGTCGCGCATTTACAGGAGCGTATTTATTATCAATAAAACTAGATATTTTATTACTTTGTTTTTTTTTTCGATATTTTTTTATTAATTATTTATATTTATTTAATATCAATATTTAATTTGGTTTTGTTTAGCTAGGGAAATCAATATGATTTTTAAAACGTGAAAAATTTCACTTTGGCTCTTATTTAAACCGCGATAATATAGCCTGGAAATTTTTAAAGATTTATCCTTGAAAACCTGAAATTATGCTTGAATTTTTTATTGTGACTTTTGTGGACACCCTGTCTTTCCTTTGTAAACTCATCTTTCTAATTTTTTTCGGAAATTCTTTTTTAAAATATTCAAATATGTAATACTCTTTGTTGTCACTATTCATCGTGAGGAAGCTATCATTAACTGAGCGGTCCATCGATGCTTACTAAAAGAGTTCGCCCAAGATTATAGTATTTAACGTCAAAAGGAACGATAACATTCTCATTATAATGGTACTTTCCGACAGAAGTAATATCTAGGCAAATGATGGCCGCGGCGTTAAATGCCGAGAATATGTAGTATTTTATTCTTACTTGGAGACGAGAAATTTTTCACTAATTTCGATTCGTAATACTAATACGGATAACATAAAATTTTGTTATTTAATGAGTTGAATTTTTTTGTAAGCATACTATTTTGTTTCAAAGGGTAGTTTGCGAGTATCCAAATCTATTTTTTTATTCACCCCAGAGGAGAGGGATCCTCCTGGGAAATTTGCAAATGCACTTCCTGCTCATCTTGTGAGACGTTAAATCTTCTACTCCTCAGGGGTTTTCATGCAAGACATACTAAGCCCAACCCTAAGGATTTCCAATCTCTTTCCTTATTCTCTGGAATATTCATTTTATCCTTATTATCAATCAATTTTTAGCTGCGAATTTTTACTCAGCGATTTTGCATCTGGTAGTTCTTGCACGTATTGATTGTGTCGTCAGTGGATCATAATTGTTGTTACAACTGTTTATCACGTCAAAGAGGCAAATAAGTTACCTAAAGGAATGCTTTAGCTATATGTTAAACTACCATCTATGTTACCAATCTAAATTTTAACTTTTTATATTGAGCACAGTCCTCAGGTTATTGACTGTTTTTGTGCTCCTTTTTTATTCTCAATCTATAAACAACTACGGTTCTCCTTTTTGAATTCTGGGTTATACCGAATTTCAAGAAAGTTTTTTGTGGAAATTGTCCTATGTTTGAGAGTTTTTAACTTTTACCGGTAGTGTTTTTCTAATATCTCTAGCCTTTGCATGTATTGACGATTTTCTAGTTGCCTGCAATTATTTTCCTTGGCTAAAAATGATTTTAAAATTATCTGGGTACTGATCATTCTGTTTGTCGTAAAGTTCACAAATGGCGTTTGAAGTCCTATAAGATTTACCTATTCACAGAGAAAATTTTATTCCCGCCATTTATTGTATATTTTAAGGCCTTTTTGGTTTTGGTAAAAATTACTCTTGAATAAAATAACAATCTCAAACAAATATAAATAAGTCTTTTATGATTGTTAATATTGTGAAGTTAAATGCTCTAAAATCATCTTGTGCAAGTTCAGTGACTATTTAATGAGAGACCATTATTAATTGTATGCTTGATAGCCCATTGGTGAGCAATGTCTAATTAATTAGGTAATACCTTAGAGATTTATTTAAAAATTAATCAGTCGAAATAGTATATATATGGTCCAATCAAACTACTTAGGATCCATGCTTTTGCTGCTGTCTGCATCTCTATTTTACATACATCAGCGCCTTATTAAATCAATTTCGCAACCCTTTACCGTGGTCCAATCAACTCCTTGCCGTTTTACCCTGCCAAGCCGGTTCATTGAATGGTCTTCACTGTCGTGCATAGCTCCGGGTCGCCCTCGGGCATTTGCCGTCAATATTAATTGGCCTCGCTTGAATTAGCGCGGAAGGACGCCCGCCAGTCCTGCAGGATGTCTCCTGTCGCTCCCTTCTTCTGTCCACCCATAGAAGTGTGCAGGCCTGGCATCTCCAGTCGCGGAGGTCTGGATAATTTTAGTACGCTGAGGAACTTTATGCCTAGTCAACATCAGTACTGGGAAGGATAATAGATCTTGTACCTTTATTGTTACGACATCGCATTGTTCGTGACGTATTTCGGAAATCTGTGGATAGAAATCATGCAAGCTTCAGTACGAAACTTTCTGAGATATCTTCATGATAAGATAAATGAAGTTAGGTTACTCTTAGACTGTCTCTTGATTTGATAGTCGGTTGGACGTGCGCGTACAATAGATACTGCCAAGCACTCAAAAGCAAGTTCACCACTTTAACTTTCACCAATGTAAAGCGACATTTATCCTAATGGGAATATCTGTGGCATGACTAAAGTACTGCTTGCTCTATTTTACTTTGTGGCTATGTCTAGATAATCTCAACACTGTAATTGCCGCATTTAAATGTTTTTATATAATCAAATCTCATCTGTATACTGATTAACTGAAAATTCTTTACTCTGAGTGAAAAGGGCTCGTGAAACAAATTCTTTCAAATAGTTAACGTTACGTCGCTGAGTTTAGTGTATTCAACAAATATTTTTATTCAATAATAATGTGCTAGAGTTCTTGGAAAAATAATTGATCCTAATCATTGATTATATATGGACATGTGATTAAGGCTTTTGAGATAATTTTCTCTTCAAAAAAATGTTTTCAGCATCTCTTTTCATTATGCTGCTTTGTGGTGGATGCAGAACCTTACCGGATTTCTCATGATTTCCAATGATTCAAGATGTAGTCAAAGAAAGGATTGAGAAATCCACTAAGCTTGAAATGTAGTTTGCAAAGTGCATTAATTTGCTCATAAATTTCGCTTTCAAATGGTGAAAAGAGTGCAGTAATCTCGAAGCTTATGTAAGTACAGGTTTTCGCATTAGTTCGTATGCCATACGGCTTCTTTGAGATTGAAATTTTGTTTAAATATGCATTTCAAATAATGTGGCACCAACATCTGCGATTGAAACTGAAGGCAGCACCAACATGGCTGTATTTTCAATGGGAATGTGAAACTTTTAGATGCGGGAAAAAGTTTTCTGACGCGGAATCATGACATTCAGCTATATTTATATCCCATACCATGAGAATTGAGATATAGTAATTTCATGTCATTATTTCTAATTTTATATATATTGTTTATTTTTAAGATAATACTTTCTCTTAACGTATCTAAATGAATGCGGCAAAACATAGAATCACTCCTATCTGTGTATTTTCAGAATGGCAGACCTTACGATACGTCAGAAGAAAGGGAATGAGCTCAGGTATATTCTGTGCATTAACTGAGGGAACTTTTTGATTACATGATTACTCTTTTGGAATACTTGGCATCATCTGCAATTTGGTGATCATCGATAAAAATGTTTAAATGTATATTAACATCAAAGACAAATAATGCGCGGTGTGGAAAAATAACGTTTTTAATTTCAAAGTCCTATTGTTTATTTATGCCACGATTGCATCAATTAGTTCTATAATTTACGACCGCGTAGTTAATAATTTATTGCGAGCTACAAATGTGCATTTTATCCTGGAATAAATTGAATTGATCATTATCAATACTTAATTATAGTGCAAATAATGCTCATTATTATTCATTGAAAAAATAAATGCAAACCTAGATTTGTGGAAGTGCTGTTTTTACCTTTCGGCTGTGGTAGGAAAGATAAATAAATATTTCCTGCTTTTGATTCCTCTTTATAAATTATAGTCTCCAGAATCCAGCATCTGGCTTCAAAGGCTAACATCCTTTCCTATTCCATCTTCAATTTTTCCATGTGAATAATCAATTAAGTCAGTATATCTATAGGATGTTTGGCAGAGGAGTATATAAGGTTTTCCTGAGGCATGCTGTAGTTATTAAAAAAGCCTAACCTAATTTTTCCACCAGAAACTGTATATTAATCGAATTTCCCAATATAATTTCATTTGGGCATATCATCAAACTTTGATTGATGAACTGTGGAAAAACAACATTTATTTTATTAAATATCAACGCTAAATTCTCAGCTTTGCTACCATTTTCTACAGAATTTCTTTTATAAGACTTGACCATTCTCTCTCTCCTCCCGGAGGAAGGGAAAAACCAGGATGGTTTTCATCTCGTTGGTTGTCCTCAGATGTGGGGAAATTCCACAATTTATTTATAAAAATCATAGTCATTCTATATGGTATTAGCCCTGTTGACACTAAGCTAACATGCGCCAACCTGGTCAACTAATGCCTTCTGTTTCTGCTCTATACATCGCCACTTGATATCCATCCCCATTCTTCTGAGTAAAATGGTCTAACCTGCGCAGTTTGTTTAAAATTGTCGCACTTAAAATGACAAAATCACCTAATTTGCGATAACTCATCACGGCAACTTTGAGGCGTACTGTTCTTTAAGGTTTATTTATTTTCTCCAATTCTATTAGTTCTTATTATTTAAACATGTCTCTGTATCTTGGGCAGCTCTGCTCATTGATCCGGGAAGTTCTTTCATCCTTGTTGACGTAAGACAAAATTCAGTGGACTTTTTGGTGCCACTTCCGTGTGCGTAATCCCCGTCAGTGACGTGAGTTCTGCATTGTTCACAGTACAAAACTACATGAAATATTGTGCCTATAGTTTAGTTATTAATATCTACAGTGAAGGTGAAAATTTTGCATTTGATTTTTGGAAAATTCATAAATACATGTAGTCTCATGGCGTTCGACGCATATTTTCGTAATTTTACAGTACATATATTATTCAAAACGCAAAAAATACATTTTGTAATACCATGATGAATGCTAACGTATATTAGGATGTCAAACTGAGTAAAAGATTCGAAAAAAGATTTTGATAATAATTCAACCCTGAATTTCGAATTCCGCGCCCTCAAATGACGTCATTTAATGTGAAACTTTGATTAAGGCGAAAATATAAAATAAAATAATTCTGTAATTTGCATGACTACATTTATGGTTAGTTCCTCTGCATAGCTACATATATTTATATGAAATGAAGTCCTAGTATTTTTTTATTTTTGACTTTTCAAAAGTTACTAAACTGTGTACCCAATGACACATGATTTCCGCTCCAGCCACGCTCACGTGTTTCTTCTGCGCCAAAGGTATTGTTCCCTTCCTATCAATCCGCAATGCGTACAGTTAACCATTATTCTGCGAGCCTCCTGGGATGCCAAAAAGAAGCTCTCGGGTACAAACTTTAAAAAACCCGACGGCATCTCCCGTCCTCTGGGGTGCGAAAGTGGACAGGCAAAAGAACGGGCGGGGGAAGGGCATGAGGCATCCGGGAGTTGTCGGGGGGACAGCCGGGGAGATGGATCGGGGAGAGCTCGGAGTGGGTTGGTAAGCGGGAAAAGGGGTGACGGGAGGTGGTTCGTGGTTTGAACCCGTGTGAAATGGAAGCAGGAGTTGTGAAGGGGCCATAGGGATTGATCCTGGCAGCCTTTCCTGTTTGCCCGTGTGACAAACGCATATAAAAAAGGCCGGAGAGGAAAAAAAAATAGAGGAAGATCGCCCAATCGCTTCGCATGATGGGGAGTGGACGGAAGGCACTGCCAACGACGGCCACCCGGCGTACTAATTCGGGCCCTGAAAAGCGTTGGAGAGGGCCTGTGGGGTCTTAACGCCGTGGACCGCACTCAAGCGGCCGAGACACCTGTGGGCTGACTCCCTCTAAAACCCCTCTCCCCCAAATGCCTTCGGTGGACACAAAAACTCCACCTTCAATCCCCAAGGGGGGCTTCCTCTCCATTCTAAGGGGAAAAAAGAAGACAGAACTTAAAATTTATTCTCAGCGCCATGTGTCTGTGAAATTTTTGCTGCGAAAAAACCGGATTTATCCTTTAGATTTAATTCTCCTATGGTTGCATTACACTATTTGCTATCTTTTGGAAACTCGTTGCGATTGCTGTCTTAAGTTGTGACTAGAAAACACTTTTCTGTAGCCACTGGTGTGTTGTATGAAATTTCTGTAAAAAATCAACCGTTACTTTTAAAAATTCAGGTGTCTTAATTTTTTTACATTATAGAGCATTTAAATGGGCCGAAGGTATATTGCAAGAAATCAAATGTATATTTTGTATTATGTTAAATTTGATACCCCTAAAATTTGCTTCTTGTACGTTACAGGAGTAATTATTGAAGCTATATTCAAATATAATCCCACTATTGGAAAGATGTTTTACTGTTTTTGGCTTCAGGACATGAAGACTATGCTGAAGGAGGCCATTAATACGTTGGCCAAACAATAATTCTAACTGGTGGAAAACTCTTGGAAGCATTCGCCTGTATTGTTTCATTTTATTTTCTCTACCTCGAATACAGGGCATTTGGTCAATTTATATCGGGTGAACGCATAACACATGTGAACAACATATAAACACAAACACTTATGCCCGGAGTTGTGATAATTCCACTCAGGCTTTTTTCGAACTCCGCTACCCTCGGTTTAGCAGGCGAGGACTTAATCCAGTCGCCAATCTTTCCGTTGTTATTGAAATTCACTGTTACTTGCAAATGTTTTGTTTGGCGGGACCTAAATCTTTCTCCTATGAAAGACAGCTCTGATCAAACGATTGTCTGTAGTTTTGCCTAAAGGTGTTTGTCTCTTTCTCCGACTCTTCCGGTTTATCAGCATTTAACTTTCCATCCAGTTCAAAAATCCAACCTTCAGTTTTGTACGTTCTCTTTGAGCCTGCTATCCGTTCTATCTCGTTGATGCTCTCTTTCTTTCTCTCTGTTCTCCTCCATTACTCCGTTCTCTTTCCGAAAAGAGCGAGCGTGTCAGCAGAAAAATGTTTCTTTTTTTAATCGGTTTCTGACACACGCTCTGTGCTTGGAACGAAAGACAAAAAAAGAATAGCAGCGCCGCAGCGGAGTCCTCTGATCGATGGGCCAAAACGATTTGTGACGTTGCCACGCTTGAGTAGTGACTCTAAGGAGGAGTCCCACCTCCACCCCGTCTCCTCTACTATCATTATCCCAGGCGCCATCAAAAGGCTTCCGGGGAACGGATTATTTCTATAACCACGACGATGCGTGTGTGTGTACTTTTTTGTCCGTACACTCCTGTGAATTTGTTCTCAGATTTCTATCTACGTTTCACCATTGAGCGTTTTGCATTTAGCTTGCAGCATTCGACTCATGTAGAATATTTTGCCACATTTACACTCCATGAGCTCACACTATTATAACTATAAGCATATTTTATGACTTTTAGCGTTTCAGATTAGTTTTCAGCATGCCCTCTGCGTAGAACAGTGTTAACCCATTGCCCCCCACCGTAGCCATATTGCTAAACTCTGACTAGCTGGAGTATGACGCTCTTCAGGCGAAACCGTGAATTTTATCGCGATCAAATTGTCAACCGTGTGTCGTGCAAGGTCACGATTTCCAAAATATTTAGCATGTGTACTTAAGGTGACCATATGTGTAACATACCAAAAAGTCATCAAAATTGTCTACAAAAATTTTTCTGGGTGGACATGGGTAATGTTAATGTTGCGTTCCATGAGGTCAGACTTCGACCACGTTGGTGACCGTTCCCAACTCCATGATAAATTCTATAAAGTATTGTAAGGGATTAAAATTTGCTTATTGCAAGACTTCTAGCGTTTCACATTTAGTTTACAACATGCGTCCTATTTAGAACATTGTTGCCAAGATGTCATTCTTTGAGTTAACCCTCCCACCACGTTGGTGACCGTTTCCAAAGCTATACCAAATTTAATTAAATTATTTAAGGGATAAAAAGTTCCATCTTGCATGTCTTGTAGAGTTTTACATTTATTTTACAGCCTGCGCCTTGCTTTGAACGTCATGGCCATGTTTACGTTTCTTCCGCCATGTGATGAGCATTGCTGTCAATTTTATATCCCTTGAGGTCACCCTCAGTCCACGTTGGTGACCGTTTTCTACTCTATGCTAAATTCAATTAAATTATTCATGGGATTAAAAGTTGCATATTACAAGACGTCTTGTATTTCACATTTAGTTTAAAGAATGTTCCATGTTTAGAACATTGTTGTCAAGTTTACGTTCCTTGAGCTCACTCTTCGATCACGTAGTCGACCATTCCCAACTCCAAGCCAAATTCAAATTAGTTATGTAAGGTCTTAAAAGTTGTATATTCTTTTAGAAACTTTTAATCCCTTACATAATTTTATTACAGAAACTTTTAATCCCTTACATAATTTTATTGAATTTAGCATGGAGTTGGGAACGGTCACCAACGTGGTCGAAGTGTGAGCTTATGGAACGCAACATTAACATTAACCCATTTTCACCCATAAAAATTTTTGTTGCATCTTCTAGCCTTTAACATTTAGTGTACAGCATGCACCATACGTAGGAAATTGCTTCCATTTTCTATCGCCTACCTTCATTTGTTAATACCCTTACCAACAATCACCCTACCCTTGACCTTTTCTCCTCACACAACATCTTTTCTTCCCAACTTAAATACATTGTGACCTCCTCTTCTTCACTGCCACAAAATTGATTTCTTTCTCTTTCTTTCTGTTGATTATTGTTTTATTATATATGTTTGTTTTATTCTTAACTTATTTTTTGTTTATTTAAACCCATTGTAAAGGCCCTAGTTGCTCTTTTTGCGTTTTAATAAATTAAAAAATGATAAATAAAGTTTACAATCCGTGAGCTCACCTTCCGACCAATCGTTCGTTCCATCGTTCCAACCGATCAATGATCGTTCCAAGCACTATGCTGAATTCAATTAAGTTAATTATCAGTCTTGAATTTCACATTTATTTTACTGCATACGCCATATGTAGTACATTGTTTTCGAGTTTACGTCCCTTGAGCTCGCCCTTCAACCACGTAGGTGATCGGTCCCATCACCACGCTAAATTCAGTTAAGCTATTTAAGGGATTAAAAGTTGCATATTGCAAGGCTTTTAGAATTTCACATTTAGTTTACGGCATGCGCCATATGTTGATTATTGTCGTCAATTTTACGTTCCATGAGCTCACCCTCCAACCACGTTGGTGACCAATCCCAACGCTAAGCTAAATTTAATTACGTTATTTAAGGGATTAATTGTTTAATATTGGAATACTTCCCGTGTTGCACTAGAAGTTACGTTTCCTGCTGCTATTGACAGCATCACAACTTTGTCCTTATGGATATTTCCACAGGAAGAGTTTTTCCGTAATAGCCCATACTCTCAAAAAAATGTGGAACGGATTTATAGAAGATTGCACCCGTTCAAATTCAAATGGAAGATAAAAATCTTTAAGTTTAACGATGTGAAGTAAATAAAAGAATAAAATTATTCTCCGCGTGTGACAAGTATAATGCATTCACTATGTAGCAGTCATTAACCGCACTGGAAACTTTATCCCGAACACCTGAAATATTAATTTCAAACGCTGTTATGATAACAACAATAGATAGCAAAATCCCGTAGAGGCCGTAGATCTCAATTTCCTTTGATTTAACAAAAGATACTTTAAAATATTACTGTTAAGTGAAATTATCAGAAGTCCAACTTTTTTTGTTCTATGCATTCACAGAAATTTAGTTTGCACAATTATTAGGATTTTAAACGTGTAAATAATTTAATTTAGTCTGTAAAAGTAATACGTTTTTTGGTCAAAATATGTCTAGGTTTAGCAGCACTTTTGGTTTACTTTCAAATTCATTTAACAAGTCCTTATTTCTATTTTGTGCCTAGCAATGTCCAAATCCTTTTTATGATGACATGTAGAATCAGTTGGCATTTATGCACTAGTAATTCAAAGTATCACCTAAAGGAACGCTACAGTTTTTCTTACAGATTTGTATAAAAATTTCATCGTATTCATTGATCAATAAGTCCGATAAATATTGTATCTACCTTAGTTTTTCACAAATTCTTGTACCTTTTTCATAGCTAGCAAAGTCCCAATGCTTCTTTTTATGGTGTTAGGAATTAGTTGGCATTCACAATTTGTAATTCGAAGTTTCACTTAAGAAAGTTACAACTTTTGTTGCAGTTTTGTATGAAATTTTTATCATATTTATTGACCAATTATTCTGCTAATTATTGTCTCTCTTTCTTTGGATTTTCAAAAATTCTAATCCAAACTCAAACTCTGTTTCTAATTGTAAGAAATAAAGAAACTCACTGTAGATGTTTATATTATTTTCGATGTTTAAACCCGGATTAATATGGATAGGGATGCATTTCAACTCCTCGGTTACCAAATGTGGGGTTCTCGGGCTCGTAAAAGGAGTGATCTGGACTGCGGCGATAATTAAAAGGAAAAATAAAAGAGATGGAGAGATCGTCCACAGTCCTGTGACCAGGCGCAGGTGACCCACTGCCGCGCGAACGTTTAATTTAAAATTACTGGACTGGACGGACCCGCGCGAATCCATCGCGGCCCGTATGTTTATACCGTTCATTTCGAAGCCGGTGGCGTTTCGATTCCTCCCGAATGCTTTCCCTAGCGCGCAAATGTTTGCCCAAATATGGGAAGATCCCTTAAGGGTCGTCGACTTGGAAGCGGGTGGGCGTTGTCCTTTTTTTTTAGTCAACCGTGTCCTTTTTTTATTTTCTCGCGCTGGATAAGTGTTTGGCCTGCAGCTGTTCGTCGGCGCTGCCGCGCGATTGCATTGTGGGAACGAGAGGAGGAGTGATTCTAAGGGTGCACACACAATGAAGAGAGAGTTTGTTTGTGTTGAGGACCCTGGTCTGCCGTTCGGAGGAGGCAGATTGTGCCCCTGGGGTATCGGTGACCCCATTTACGTCGGCCCTCGCTTTGGGCGTTGCGTGAATGTGTGGAGTGCAGGCGAAAATAATAAGATTATTTCATATTTTGTTCAAACCGTTTTAATCCCTCCTATTTTCTCGATTTTCTCGATTTCCTCCGATTGTATATGTTTGTGTGAATAATAGCACGGGCATTTTCTTGCATCGTTAATTAAAAATTTACGCTGTTCACGCTGGGTGCAGGTGTCACTTATGAGTGACACAATCAGCTTAAGTGGCTGTTGGGTGTCTCATTTGAGTGACGGAATTTATTTTTTTTAATAGTTTAATATTTCCGTCAAAAATGGGGTAATGACGGCCATATCTTACTCATGTTAATCAGCCTGTGCTGCACTCTATGAAATACCACTTAGCGGACATTAAAGCGGCTCGTACTATATCTAACAATTAAATGGCCATCATCATTTGTCGTTCAATCCTGAGATGGGTTGACTCACCCCTATTAACCTCCTCCATTTGATATTAGTATTCTCACTCCCTGGTTTGTCTGTATGTTGACCTTGTCACATAGTTCGTCAGGATGTGAGATTTACGTCTTGTGTGACAATTATCGGCAAATAACTGTTATTAAAACATAGCATAGCTCTCGATTAGGACTAAAAGAGAAAGAAAATTAAGAAATTAAATATCTCCATGGCATTGCGTCTGGGATTTGTCTTTCGTTCTTTCATATATCGGTGCATGATGTATGTACTATTCGTATCGTGACGATAATTAACAGTTATTGTAGTATAAATAAAATATTGCATGAGTATATTTTATATTATATTACATATTGCCATGAATATATATAGCCAGTCGAATTTTTTCTGCTTGGAATCGACCATCATTACATCTTCACACCACCATGGTGTTCGAAAATTTTGTGTGTTCCTATCCACTTTCTTTCTACCTTTCTGTATGAACATTTATGTGTGTATTTGCCGCTGAGCGATCTGAGAGAATGAACGAACGATATCGTGATATTATACATATTAATAGCTAATTAATTTAGGAGATGTCCTGAAGAAAATGCTTATGTAATCTATGAGTTTCTGAAACGGTTCAATAGTTTTACATTTTAAATGTTTCCATGATTTAAAATCTGTGCATGTATGTATTTGTTTATATACTTATTAGCTACTCTTATAAATATGTTTTATATACCTAAGTGCTGAGTTTTTTTAACTCCATTCAGTCACTAACAATAACTCATTGTTTTAGTGATAAATATTTTTTGCATGCTTGAGTACTTTTATGTTCAAATCGTGTTCTTATTTACCCTAATCGATAGCATATCCCTTAGTTCTAATGTTAGCGACTTATTTCAAGTAAAAACAGCCGTAATTTAAACCTTGAAATAGATGGTTGAAGAATGCAGGAAGAAGAAGTAGATGACTGTTGTGAAATCTTGTAGCGTAATTTTTAGAAGTATGTGAATATTTACGAAATAGAATGAACGAGCGAAATGTAGTCGATTTTGCATTTGCATGGATTGCTCCTAGAGTTCTCTCCCTGAGGTTTCTAGCCGTGATAGGCTGAGAGGTAGGAAATCTTTTTCTTTTTGCTCGGCCGATACGTCAGTCGAACAACAGGAGTTGGGTCTGGAGAGAGAGGGAGTACGAAGCACTGTCGCGGAATCTGGCTGAGGTGGCAGAGCTAGTTGTTTTGGTCCGAGGCTGCTGTGGGATAAGATACGCGGAGTGTTCCCGAGGGGGCGATATGGGAAGCCAGAGAAGGATAATATATCGCGGCGGAGATCGGTGGGTTTTCTTCTCTCTGGGCGAGTATCATGTGGATGGGAGAGAACCAGGCGTGGTGGGATTAAGCGTGTTCGAGGTTTTAGAGGAAAGAGACTCGCCTACTCACTTGTTTTCCACCATCGCCGGTGATTGGGGAGCCCTCTGGTGGCGCTTGAGGGACTTGCAATCCCTTGCCTGCCTTGTTGGCTAGGACATTTTGCGGTGAGTGAAGTTTTAATAATGAGAAAGCGTAGATACACTTGGTGTTCCTCGGTTTCTTAAAACACTTCCACCGTATTCTGGGATAAATAAATGAAAACGCTGAGATCTGTGTTGTAAAGTACAGGTTTTGTTTTGTTGTACTCAGTATTTAACTAGTAATTTGTTAACAATGGTCTACACCCGTAATGCTTTGCGAAATTTCTACCTAAAGAATGTATAGTGGAATATGATCGCATTTTCTAGTCGTTGCCTTTATCTTTTGGGGAGGAGTTCAAGGTGATGAGTTTTGCAATAGTTAAAGAACGTATGACCAAAAGAAATGTTAATTTCAAGGTACATATTAATACTTAAGTCATACAGTTTACTAAGCGTCGCATTTTTATTCGATAAACAGCATCATTTTATTGAAAAATGTTTACCTATACAGATTGGCCCAATAAAGATTAGATAAGATTTGCCCAATTTATGGCAGTGTTATTTTAAACGAATATCGTTCAACCATTTGATTCTGTTTCTATACGTTCGCATTAAACTTGGAAGGTGGTGGTAAAAGGAATTTAAAGGTGTCGAGGCTCTTTAGGAAAAGAATATCTATACTTCTTAAGTACTGTTAAGCGCCGTTTAGCTCTCATTTTACAGCTAGGAAGACAGTGTTGCATTAGTTGGTAATGTAATCTTAACCGATATGGTCAGTGATCACGTTACATTAACTCGATCTATTTGAAGTATACTAAAGAAACTTAATTCTTTCTCGTTACTTGAACTCATATTGTAGCTCCTCCGCATCCAAGTTTCTTCCATTAAAATTTAACTGCTTCCTATGGTGGAGAAAAGCTTGAGTTTGTTTTGGTGAAATATTTTTGAAAACACTTTTTAAAATCTGATGGAGCAAATTTTTGACGGTCGTAATTTTTTCATAATAAAAAAATGTGTCATTCTTTGGAGGGGTCATTCACATTGAGTTCTTACCGTCTATAACACCGTCTTTTTTGTTCATTCATACATTTTTTCTGATTTCTTTATACGCGTATGCGGTCATTGACTTGTATGTGCGGCGTCGAGTGACATCAAAGGCATTTATCTCATTTGAAAATGGAATCCCAAGAGTGCATTCTTCTTTCTCTTGCTGGTAGTCTCGTATTCCTCCTTTTATTTTCGAATAATTTTCCTGAAACGAGTTCCCTTCCCTTAGGGTATGTTTGCACGGGCTTTCTTCTTAAACGGAAAGCAGAGGATTTAACTCTGATGACAAAAAGTTTCACGAGTTAGAGCAGTACCAAATTGGTTGCCCTCTGTGCTAGCAACTGTGCGCTTCTGCCAGTGAATTGCTGTAGCTCTTAAAAGTTAAGCAAGTAGATTGACAGACCAGTTTACCCCTACAAATCACGCCGAAAGTAGCTTGCTGCTTGTAGCTTTCACAATTAACTTATTAATGAAAACCCAGCTATTAATTTTTTCCCGGTCACCCTCTCACCTTAAACGTGTCCTCCTTCACGTTTTAAGTTTAGTCCTGGGACATGAGTTTTTGTGCCAATCCATTGTAATGACATCAGGCCACTAGAGAGTATTCGTGTTGTGTAAAAATGGTAGACCTTAAGACAAGCTTCGGCGAATGTCCAAATATTGGGTATATGCCCATGGATTAGGGTGGGATTGCAATCGACGTTGCCTGTCGTAACGAATGGCGTTCAGTCATCCATCGTCCCTCCATCATGCAGGGGTGTATTACGATTGATGGGAGTGCCAGCCTCGATCGTTCACTGTTTTTGTAAGCATACATCTATGCGGTTTTTATATGCTTCTCAATTTTGTTATTATATGATCTGGATGTATGAATTAATGCAAAACCCCTCGTAAGTATTACCGTAAGAAATAAATGTTGTTTCCTTAGATATCTAAATACTAAGGCGGACTATCTGAAAGTGAAATGTTGTCTGGAAGTGAAATGTTGGCTACCAATAGCGTTGCGTGACGAAAAATTATATTCGTCGTTAACAATGTTTACTCATCGTCCAATGATGGTTACTATAATGTCGTTATTATGGTAAGTGGCTCCGCTCCATTACAATCATTTAACCTCAGGAACGCCACTTTCGTTTCGGTCACATCAGGCAGTGATGAACGCAAGCCCTCTCAATAACATGATTATTTAGTGAGCGTCCCCACCTATATTTCTTATTGGTTTCTTCGGAGCTGGCCTTGAGAGTTTAGAAGTTTCCCGTTGACTTTAAATCGCTTGTGACAAGTTTCTTGGCTTTTCCGTTAGATTTTGAATAGATGTATTTAATATGGCGCACATAATAAGCGCTCTTACACAAAAATATCATAAGAAATTTTTTCGGTATACTTTGTCTGAGTGCAAAAATGGCCTCACTAACAGGAAGGTCTGGCTGGAAGGCGGCATCGTTAAAATCTTACCTTTTCTACTCGTCTGTCTGAAAAAGTCTGAAAGTAATAAATTCGATACATATCAATTGCTACATCACCCTATTCAAGAAAATACAAGAATATTATGAAGTAAGTAGCTGAAGTTATGTTAGAGATGACAATATGAAAGATTATATTACTACTTACTGCAAAGTGCCAATTTGTACGAAATCTTGTTCTTGGAAGCTACCACAGAAGTAAAAAAAAGCGGAGAGGTTGGTGACATTTTTGTCAATTGTTTATCAAAGAAGTGAATTTAATACTTTTTTTGCTTTTAAGATTTAAACTTGCTGAAGAATTTTATAATCCTTGAGATATTTATGCCTGTACTTAATTTTTTTTGTCGGGATAAATCGATGGTGAAAATTGATCGTGTGATTCTTATTTGAGTTTTATTTCAATCTTTAACCAAACAATTGGCTTGGATTTACGATTTTGGTGCTCCGATGTCTTTTTTATCCTTATAAAATTATACATGTTTTTTTACGAAAACATTCGATTAAATTTTTAAATGTAACTCTTGCTATTTATCTTTACTCATGTATTAAGTGACAATTTTTTTGTTTGGGTAAATTAATAATTCTCATGTCCGAAAAGGACTTTTTTTATTGATGGCGTAACGCAAAATGATAAAAAATATGGGGAAATTTAATCAATTGGACTTTCATAAATGTGAATTTTGCTTTAAATCATAAAACTACTAAATTTCAGGTATCGTTTTCTGTTCTTAATTTAAGTATACATTCAATTTCTCTAAATTTCTGACATATTCCGGCTTCAGCGATCTTTTTCAAGTTGGTTGGCGTCATTTTCAATTGTCATGCATTTTGGCTTCAATCTCTATGTATGCTTTGAAAGCTAAATTTAATTACGTTAATTAAGGGATTAATTGATTAATATTGGAATACTTCCCGTGTTGCACTAGAAGTTACGTTTCCTGCTGCTATTGACAGAATCATAACTTTGTCCTTATGGATATTTCCACAGGAAGGGTTTAAGGAAATATTAATTTACCCAAACAAAAATATTGTCACTTATTACATGAGTAAAGATAAATAGCAAGAGTGATGAGTTACATTTTACATAAAATCGAATGTTTTCGTAAAAAAACATGTATAATTTTATAAGGATAATAACACTTCTGCGTTCCGTTGAAAGCTCTCTTCTGGGAATCTAATCCTAGTCTCAGCCTGGCATTAGAAGCATACGAGCATGGTATATGCATTCAGCATTTTCCTCGTTTTTCCCTCGGTTGAATTGTCATAATGGTGACTCTAAGTTTTTTCCTAGTTCTTTTTGCCTTACTAGCAATTGTTTATCTCAAATAGCCGTGACGGTGCCGTTACTCTTTGAAGACGGAAGGCGTCAAGTTTTTTTTATTGAACTACAGGGATATGGATGCGTGCCTCGTATTGGATTTTACGCTGTTGGAGTGAATGTTGGCCGTGCAAAAGCTGTATTACAAATGAAAGTGCTGGGAAAAGGGAAAAGATTCGGCATGCTTAAACGGCTTGGTTGGGAGTTTGTTGCAAAACAAAACTGAAAGGAAATGAAAGGAAGAGAAAAGCGTATGAAAAATTGGCTCCGAATAAAAGTCTTTAAAGCAAAGGCGTATGCAATCGTTCCCATGAGATTTGTCCTGACACCATGGCCTTATTTAATATTTCTTGGGATAGCATAAGTACCACACAAATTCTCACGTTTTCCATACCAATCCAGTGGGTGAATTGGCTCTACTTTTTGTCGGCGTTTCTATTCATCTGTCAGTCATAGATAAGAATGACATTTCTTTACCATCGGTGGGAACAAATTGGTATTTTTTGTTAATAAACGAGGTATAATAACCACAGTATCCCATTTTGGGAGGGGAATGGAAATGGGAGAGGAAAATATCCCATTTTGGAATTATAGTTGTGAACTGCTGATAACGTGTATTTACGTCTCAAACATGCATTAAGGGTCAATTTTTCAAATAGCGTTTGCTTTTTTAAGTTAATAAGTTTGGCGGATTAATGTAATTTGTATTGTCATCCACTTTTCAATTTGAGAACATAACCTCGTTTGAGATGAATAGATGATTTAAATGCATATATTATCGCGAAGTGGCCTGCACAGGTCTTCATTTATCAAAGGGGGGCGTTAATAATGCGCCTGAAACCAAATACTTAAAATGCTGTTCAGTATCTTTTTCAAAGGAAGTACAGGATACTGAGAACATTAAGTGGAGGGTGAGAAAAGATTCAGCCGCATTTATTGTGATGCATATAGATTATAGTTTTCTTTGCTTCTTCCCACGAAGTCATCGTTTCGTGCGAAAGATGCCAGTCTGCCTCAGAGTTGCTCTATTGACTCAGCGAATCTCCATGATCGCTGATTCATTTATCGCAATATTGGATTACGGTCTGCCTCTTTTCACGTGTATTTTATGTATTGCGCCGCCGTGTTGGGTTTCTATCGAAGATGATTTCTGCTTTTTTCCTCGTGGCTTCTTATCTTATTAATCGACATCTTCAATTGGTCTCTTTCTCCCTGCCCTGTCCCCCTCTTATGAGATATTCCGAAATACATACGAACACGCATTTTGACGATAAAAAATGTCTTCTCTCTTCTGCGATCACTTCTCTTTATTTTTCATACCGCAGCTTAGTGTTTCCAACGTACGTTCTGCAGATCGCGCGTGTGTTTTTATTATATTTGAGTTCATAGAGTGATTTTGTTTAAAATTATATCTTTTACTTCATGTGATGGCAAGTGAAGTTAGTTGATTTTCATCGAAGAGGAATTATGGTTCCGTTGGATCGCTCATTCTCAAAATTTGAAATGCCATCACTAGTTGGAGTACGTGAAGGCTGTGGAATGAACTATTTTTTTTCATGTAAAGCAATGAGAAGTGCTAGAGTTGAGTTTTCTTCTCCCATCCTGTGTGACAAGGATAGAATCCAGTCACAGGTGGAGATCATGTTGTTAAATCCGATTTATTCCAATTTCAAATGCAAGGGGACTTTTGAGGGCACTACTCCGGCCACGGATCGCTAAACTAGTGATCTCTCGGTAGGATAGGATTGCGAGAGGTTTTTGCCAAATTCAGGATTTCGAGCAGCTTTCTTCCATATCAAAATTGTCGAATCTTAACCCATTAATCGCAAATGGTGCATAGTTTACCTGTCACTTCACTTACGAATTTAACTCGGTCTCTGAACACAAATAATTTAACATTGCTTGATCCTCCGTTGTTTTAAGTGATGGCCTACCTGCCTCACTATAGCGTCCTGGTGAGAAATTTCGTCATGATTTCTACATGGCTTCAAATTTGGTAGGTGGAACATTTTGGTAATGAATGGGTGATGGAACATAGCAATTTCACTTTCCCTTTGCAAACAGCAAATCAGATTTTTTTCCGAAATTAGATTCTTATTTATTAAAATTTTCCATCTCTGGATAAGCTGTAAAGATATCCATTCTTCAGTTTAAATGGTGTGAGTGTGGCATATCATACTTTGAAATGTCTCTAGCTAACGTGCATGGTTCAGTTTTTAAAACGATTTTCGGTCAGTCTCCTTGCGTTTTCCAATCTGCCGAGGAATACATTGAGCGTGACACCGTGACCGCGCAATTTGATTCATTCATGTCCTTTATTCGGACAACTGTTTTTTATATTTTTCTTCGCACCAGTGGTGCGAGTAACGCCGTTGACCGCCTGCGTTCACACTCAAGCGCCTCCAAAGATTTTTCCGTTCGGGAAAAGCGACGTCACTCCAATCAAATCCCAGTCACGCGGAAAGGATTTTTGACGTGAAAGCAGAATGTCCTTTGATCTAGAAAATCTTCCCGTTAGAAGTTTTCGTTCGTTACGAATCGACTGTTTATAAATAAAATATATCGCCCTTCATGCATTCTCTCGCTCCAAACGTGTGCACCGGTTCTGATGGATTTTCCCGCGCAAACGAATTTTGTGCCTCATGTGGCATTTGATCGGTGGATATGTTTGAAACAATATCGAGCAAGCAGAAGCTTATTACTGTCATCCGAATAACTGATTTAAATCACATGAATGAGATCAATACTACGGCTGATTTCAGGAAAATTCGCTCGTCGCTCATAGTGATGGGGCATTTCGAAAATCTCTGGTTGGGTTGCTTGTTCCAAATATGTTATTCCAACGTTATCGTTGTGATTGTTAATGAATTTATGGTCTTGAGGAGTTTTACGAGTATTTCATCTTGATTTCTATTTCTATCCTCTTATGCTATTATATTATTGTAATGTACTTCTATATCACATAACATCCATATTCTGACTTTGACACGCATGAATCAATCCACTCATATCGCTTTTTTCGTTTAGGAAGAACTCTAAATTCTTGTTCATCTTAAAAAAAGTCATCAATCAGAAAAAATATAATATTTGGCCTTGAAACACTTCAGTTGTTAATGGTGAAGGATTTTAAATAATTTTGAGAAACGTTTGAAAAAAAAACATAGTTAATGATCACTGTGTTTGCGCTTTTCCGCTCCGTAAAATGTTATTTCTTTTGGGGAAAAGAGGCCCATCGTACTCTTTTAATTATTCTTCAAGGCAATGGAAGCGAGAAATGGTATATTGAGTGATTCATTTCAACGTTAGGTCAAGTATATAAGGGTCCATGTTTATTGATGCAAGTGAAATGGTCATCAGAAGGCTACTATATAATATCAAGGAAGATGCGCGGCAAAAAATTAATGTGCAGTGTGATTGAAACTTCGTTGCCCACGCGCAGAAGCCGGTTTTTGCCCTGAGCGAGTCTAATTTGAAGCTGTGGCATAAGACTTTTGTCTATTTTCTTGAGATTTAGGTAAAAATTGCCGTGTTCTCTAGGGACTTGACTCAGACCACGTGCGCTTGTTGTCAACCTCAACACTTTTGCTGCTTCCTTCTGTTTGAAAAATGTGGAAATATTTATCGTGAAGTGTGGGAAAAGCGAGCGATCGGGCGAAAGAAGAGGGAGTTAGTCATATTAATAAAGAACTAAAAAAGTAATCGTTTACAAGACTCTGAGTTGGAAATAAGTGAAACGGACGATTTTTTGCTTTTGTGGAAGAGGAAAATCTGGAAAAACAATAACAGACCGGTTTTTTTGTGCATGACTTCAGTCTAATACTTTCGCTAAGTGTATCCTTGAGAATAAGTATTGGATATAAGTTATTCTAATCTCAAGCTGATTGCCATCCAAAACTGTTTGACATTGAAGAAATCGTGAGGCTTCAAGCTGTTCCATTCTAATATTCAGAGCTCCTTTAATATTTATTGCTGTCTATCAATAGATTCTATTGCCCTGTAATTGGCTGCGGATCGCCTGCTCCAATTTTAGATCGCAAAAAACGCCTTTCTATTTCAATTCACATAATCGGCTCTCTTTCTCACTGTGCTCTTTCACTTCGCAATATCAACCCACCATCATTCATTTATGTGTTTCATTTTTTTCTCTATAATCTCCTTATCTCGGGAGCCTGCTTCCATCGTATCGTAGTTCTTTCCATTTCCAAGCTTTATTTTTTATTCCGTATTAGCTTGCCTTATCTTCCCGTCTTATTAGATTTAATCGCTTTCGATATCTTTTTGTCTCAGCGATCTTCTCCTTCATAGAATTAACGAAAGTGAATCATTAATAATTACAGAATCGGTTCTTATTGTTCCAGCATCATCAATCATTTGTCGCAACGTATCAAACATGTATGGTTTATATCTAACTGATCTATCTCAGCAATGAATTCGTTTTGTTTTTTTTTGTTATTTTTCTTAGTCTGCTTCCTGATATGAGTTTTCATAATGCTCCCTGTAACTTGCACGGATAGTCATTGCTCAGTTTTGAGGAATTTTTATGTGATTGATCCGCGAAAAATTAAAGCTTAGCTCTTTCAAAACAAAGAAAAGTTTATTTCCCTTACCTAGGGCTCAGCGTAGGATTTCATTATGATGGAAGTTCCCGTCAATGAAAATATAATGTCATACAGTAAATTGTAGAAGACGAGTAGGAAACCAAAAAAAAATCCAATACATAGTAGGAAATTAACCACGAGTGAATCTGTAGACGTCCCAGGCCATAAACTCCTCTCCAAATTTTTGCCAGTGTATGCTAGCCATTTAATCAAATGTGGCCTCCTTTTATTATACCTAAAAGTAAATCTGAGATGAAGTTGCCTTTTAGTTAACCCAATGTAAACCTATGGATCAGGGTTTGCGCGTAGAACATAACTTAGTAATTGATACAAAGGCCAGGAAAAGTGGGACATAATTTTATTTACGTTTTAATAAGATCCAGAAAATCACTTCAAAGGTGTAGTGCATGGGTGGATTCCATAAGCATGAATTATTAAATATCTTAAAACTTCATTGAAATCGACACTACGAATGCTTAAGTCACCTGCTCATACCAAAAAGAAGTAGATATATTATCAACAGGTAAATGCTAGAAAGGTTAGTAATGACTAATAACATTGTTGTATTTTTCATCTCCTTATATTCACAGTTACAGCTATACAAAGTTTCAGCGAATACACTCAATCGGGGCTGATTCCTTTCTTCGGTCATAATGAAATATATGACATTTTTTTATTTTAAGACTATCAAGCTACTCCTGAAATCGTACTGGCAGCGTAGGTACATCCAAACTGAACCACAAGTGCTCACTATATTCAGCGTCATGAGGTATATCGAAATCACTCTCCATGTTTACCGCTACCCAACCTTGATAGCTGATATCTGTTTTTTCCCCAAAAGTGCTTTGATAAGCACAACAAAATGAGTGGGGACAGTTGGCATTCCTGCAAATTCACTTTCCCATTTTTTCCGTACCGAGCGACGAGGAGAATAAAATGCCGTGAAATTTGGTCCACTCCAAGCCTGTGCCTGCATTCATTTAATAATGACTTGCCAAACGTCAACACCTGGCGGCTGCCATCCGGCCGACGAATGTGAAAGTCAAATATGCAAATGAGCTCCCACTCCTTTCCCTCTCGTCTTGTTTCGTTTCCTTCAGATCCCACCCTTCATCTCTCTGTTTCTTTTCGCCTCTGGTCCCTAGCCAAATATCCCATCCATTTTCATTCCACACTTTTTCGCCGCATTTCTGTTTTTTAACATCGCCTTCCTCGTTATGACCTCCCAGCCAATCCTCTTATTTTAATCCCATGGTCTTTCTGTCGTCCGGAAGTGAATCAAATTATTTGGTAAGGGTAATTTGAACGATATAGTTGCTTTGTCATAATGGATAGAATTTTAGAATTGTGGATTTTCATTTCAGCAGTTGTAGGAAGCATAAACTAAATATTGCTTTATTAACCCGGGAGTGAGCGCGCAGTGAAATATAACGTTAGAAGTCGCACGGGGTGTTATCGACACCCCAAAGCAAGTAATTTTTAAAAATATTTTTCCTTGAAGAAATATAGTCATTTTGTCTTCTTTTTTAAATGGATCTGTCTTATTACCTTCACGCTACGTATTTATTTTTACATTGTTACTAATAAACTGATGTCCGGAGAAAAATATTCAACAGAAGTCTTTTCTGCAGCTTGTTTGGCACTCGTAAAAATAATCGATGTTACCTTTTCAACTCATGTTTTCTAAGACAAGGTGTTTCTTATTAAACCATCTGAATATGATGTTCTACATGCTAAATAAGAAAAAAATACGATCAGTACTTATAATTTCTATATTTGACGTCAAAAAAGGCCAAATTTCTCAATTGAAATTATGAAATTAAACTTTATTATTTACAAGTATTACTGGAAAAGTTTAAAGGAGTTGAAGTATATTGAAACAGTAGCAGTGCAAAGTAATATTTACTTATGAAGGTGATATTTCTTACCATTATGGCCGCAATATTGATGCAGGAAAACAGCTCGGGGGCAGTTGGACGATTACTAAGAGGAACGTGGAAGGGCGCGTGGGGTGTTAGTAACACCCCAGAACATTTTGACTTGTTCCAATCTCGAAGCAGAATGACATTTTTATGGAATGCTGACAGAAATTCATCAAAATGTAAGGGATTTGAACGTATGAAAACTTGCAACATTGTAGATACAACGATGGACATACATTGTATCAAAGAAGAACCTTTGGGTGTCAATTACACCCCGCGCGCCCTTTCCCAGGTTAATGGTGCAATAATATTCAGGATGTATAAAAATAATACCATGATTTAGAAACTATATTGACTAAACTTACTACAGAACAGGGTAAAATTTCAATATACTGGCTAGATCTAAAAGTTTCTGCTACGGTATTACTAATGTTTCATATGACCTCCATTCTCTAAATCTTATGGCCACGCCTATTCTGTCGACAAACATTTTCTTCTCGGAATGCTCCCTGTTCTGTAATCTTAACATTCTAAAATCAGATCTTTCTTTTTGATAAACACTGTACATTTATATCATTGAAATCATAAGTAAGTTGATAAAATTCAATTTTACTTATTTTCTTTCACGCGGTACGATTGACACTATTTTACAATGAAAGGTTTTTTTTTGCGGTTAAGATAAAAGTATTGCGGAGACAATATGATTTATTTTTAAAGTAGTCAAAAAAACATACGAAGTGCTGACGATTAATTTGTTGACAAGATATTGGTGTTAGAAAGTCGTCAGTTCTTAAAATAGGTCTCACTGGAGAGCATTCCCAAGTGAAAGGGCTGGTAATTTTCGTCAAAAATCTTGAAAAGTATTCTGTATAGGGCTGATATTTTGGTATCTTGGAAAGGGTGGAACATTTTTCTTTAAAGTGCGACCAAATTCATTGATTTGTAGGTGAAATGATATTTCACTCAAACTGCCTTAAGTGAGAATCCATACGGCCCGACCTTTTTCATTTGCGACAAGAACCACTGTGCTTTCGGATAGAAACTGCATTAGTCCGTCGATGCTAGTAATCTGGCTTAATTAGGTGGGATTCTTTTTTGATGGGAGCTAAGTAAACACTTAAATTTCACAACAAATACACGCTTGAGCTTTTGAGAGGCATGATCGGTGCTTGAATGATTGTCACTTTTTGAAAATGAGGTTTAAAGTAAAAAAAATGTGACCTAAACCAATATGTAGCTTATTATGTAACAAAATATGAAATTAGAAACACATCGTTGAAGTGCATATTAAAATATATGTCAATCAGTGTTTCTGCGTTCCAAACTAAACTATAGAATTTTAGATAATTTGATATAAATATAATTTCACCTAGAAATCGTTGATTTTAGTCTCAATTTTATGGAAAACCTCTTTTCTTTCCAAAGGTTCCAAGATACCAGCTCCTTAGCTCATAACTTTCTGAGATATTTGCCAAAAACACCAGCCATTGTACACGGGAAATGGTACGTGTGTGCAATTGAGAGAAACATTATTTTAAAAAGGAGAAATTTCTAACATCTAGATCTCTTCGAAAAGCTAAGTTTTTTTTTATATATGTACCAAATCAATTTTGAAAAAATCACATAGTCACCAAAGTATTTTTTGGGATCACATAAAAACCTTTCATTCTGAAGGAGTTTTAACCGATCCGCGTGAAAAAAAATTAGTCAAGTTACAGACTTATGGGGATATTTATATTTAATTAAATAGGATTTCAGCTTTTTTTAAAATAAATAATATAAATATATAAATAAAATAATAATAAATAAATAAAAAGATAAAACTTGCACCAATTATAAGGCAACCTTTATTTCATACTTCCTATAGCTGCTGAAGTTACAACGTATGATTCGGATATGGTTTCCATTATGACTGGGAAACTAACTCGCTCAAACTGTAATATATGACTCGTACTTTTGCTCTCAATGGATAAATGATGCATTTTGACCATCATTTCAATCGAGCATTATCGACAGGTGACTTGAGACTTAATAAGAAAATGACGTACAGCATCGAAACTGAGTTCAATAGATATTAAATGAATCCATTTGTGGAATTTCAGCGTTGACTTCATCGTGTAAGTACCTAGCTAACCGTAAAAAGTAATTTTTCAATTGTACATGAAGTTCGATTTATTTTAATGGACCGCGCATCATAGCCTTTCGTCGTCAGTATTAATTGGGTCGTGCAAATTTCACTGAGAGTATGTGCTTTAATGGATATTGTTTTTCCTTTTAAATCTTTCCTAGAACGGGTATAGATGTTGCCCATAGTAACAGGAAAATAAAAGTAGCCCTTTACATTACGCTTTTGTAAGAATGGCAGCGGTGTTATCAATAATGACCCACAGTATCAAGAAAATGTGCCGCAGTTGATAGATTTCAGTTAATTTTCTATGACATATGAGATCCATGGTTCA
The DNA here is from genome assembly GCA_963169105.1 of Ceriagrion tenellum. NCBI lineage: Eukaryota > Metazoa > Arthropoda > Insecta > Odonata > Coenagrionidae > Ceriagrion > Ceriagrion tenellum. The sequence goes on along the minus strand of OY720643.1, from coordinate 80,554,211 downwards.
TTTTTCGGTTTAAATAAATCATTTTGTATCCATTGTGAAAAGTAAAATACCTTGCATTACTGCTAATATTACTGAATGAGTCTCATCAAAAAACAATGACGTTATTATGCAACACGAGGGAGGGCTACTTTTTATTTTTGGGCTTTTTCTCTGTGCTGGGCATGTTCAGCACGCGTTGTTACTCAGTGGTAACAGGCCATAAAATTGGTCTGGAGGCCGTTACTGGGTACGGTTTCCGCATACCTTATGACCAGGAGAATCATGTAATAGCCCAATAAGCTCGGTTTGAAAATTTTATGTGCCACTACTGGGTCAGAATCTGGTGGTATCGATAATGGGTTACACGCACTACTACCGGATTCAAATTCTGAATACGGCTTGTTAACTTTGTACATAATATAACCAACTTAATGAGTCTTCTATCATAATAAAAAAGGAAATAAATTTTAAACTATATTCTAACAACAAGGCGTTGAAGTCGGGGAAGGATAGATAGATATATCTGTGGACACTCACACGTAGATATCCATGGGTGTCCACTGCTTAGGGAAGCCTTTGGGTGAGAACCCTTCTTCAGCTGGAGTGAATCACTACAGGTAGTCGATTTTAAAATTACTAGCGCTTGATGGCCATCAGCTTTCGAACGGAAAGGGTAAAACAATGGAATTTTTGACATTTTTACAGTAAGTTGGCAAAATGAATTACAAATATCTTAGCAGTCGTTAACTACGGATGGAAAGCTTGAGGGGAAATTACTAGAACTAAATCATATATGCATTATGTAAATATTGCTGTTTTAACCTAAATGTTTAGTGCTTCAGGATCAACCATCTATGCTTCAGTTCCTTAATGGGTATTTTTTTCAAATAGGGCAAAAGTTGAAGATTTTGCAGCCAACTTCTTATGTTATGGGGAACAAAACAAATACGAAAATCAAATTAAAAAATTGAAAACGCAATTTATCCAGTTATCTGCTGTTGAAAACCTTAGGCCTTTATCATGAGTTCTTGTTATTTAAATCAGAGAGAGATGAAAACTTTTTGCCATTACCAATGTTTTTCCACTGAACGTGACAGTTTCATAAGGACCCACTTAGGGGATGCATGGGGTGTTTGGGTGTTTCATGTATGGCCAATTATAACTTCTCAATGGAACAATGGTGCCAAGTTTTGTTCAAACTGTCTAAAAATATGATTATTCATACCTCATTATGTAATGTTCCCCATGCAAGGTAGTCCATGTCAAATCTAACACAGGAGTGCAAAGAATTTTTTCCCAATTATGAAGTACCTTTGGTTGGCAATTTTTTGCTTGTTCATTTGTTCGTTCAGCAATTGCTTCTTAATATTCTTAACTTAGACCACGCGTCTTCCTTTCATTTTTTATTATTGAAATCATCAAAACATGCATATAGTTTCATGTTTTGTAATCTTTTCCTTCACAACTTCCGGTTGGAAAAAATTAAGCACGGAAACCTGCCGAAGGGTTTCTTTGAAACTCGCCGGGAGTGAGGGGACTTATTTAGCTTTCCCTTCTCCGTTGCACAGCCCTTTTCCCCTTACAATGTTTGTTTATCCCTAAAGCTTCTCAGTTCTAGATTTCCTCTGATATTATTGGCTTGCCAACTGAACCGTTAAAAAAATAAGAGGGTGAAACTTTGGCTCCAGTTTGAATCAGGCCAAATCAGATGATTTACCCACATATATGCTACGGCGGTTTTGAGGATAGTCCTTGAGCTAAATTAGGCAGATTGTCCCCATATTCTTACATTATTTCCATATATTCTTACATAATTTCCATATTTCCATATATTCCTCAATAGTATGAGGGCCCCTTTCGAAGTTGTCCGCATCAAATCTAAAAGAAGAGCGCAAGTGAATTTTAAAAATTTTGATACACGTCTGGTACGCAATTTTTGGTGTGCTGTTTTGTTCATTCATCAATTATGCCCTAGTCTCCTTAATTTAGGCCAAGCGTCTTCCTTTAATATGTTTTTCTTTGGAAAAAATGAAAAAAAAATACAGTGATAAATATCTAGCGAATTAAGGATTTCCCATGGTTTTGCTGCGTTGCACTATCTTGGTAATGACGTTTCGTAGCCAATACATGCCACATCTTTAGATCAGGTCCAAATCTGCATCTTGAAACCATGTAAATACCTGAAATACTGCACTGCAAAATCCTCGAGCTGAAATTTAGCGAATATAACCGAATGAATTGTAGCAGTGATGCTTTTGGCTAGCATTACTCCAACTTGCATTGAGAAAATTAAAGGTTATTGCCGTTTGTGGGTTCGCTGAATGCTTTATAAGGATGACTTCTAGAAAACGGTATAGGTCAAGGGCCTCAAGGTAATACTCTTTATTGTCCGTGCTATTTGGCGGCAAAAATTCGTACATATAACAGGAAAATAATTTGCTTAAAAATGTTTACAGAATAAAGAGCACGTATTAGAAAAGCAATGACTAGATGTTTAAGTGTACCAGTTGTGACGGACAGATCAGTTACCGTTACAATCTCCGATGGGTATGGCTTGACCCAGTGAGCGGTACTTGACAAAAAATATAGTTTTCATTTGTAACATATATTTGACGCAAATATGTGTGATGAAATATATAACTAACCTTGATTAATGTACAATAATTGACCTTGAATGCAAATGCATGCATATACCTATATTCACAAGTGTATATGACTTTGAATACATTTTTATAAGCAGAGAAAATTTCAAGGTTTACTATGCTGTGGAAATGGAAGAATGCAATGAGCCCTCAGTCCGTGTATTATGTCTACGCTCGGGTATGTGTAAGTAAATCAGCGTTGTTCCTTTATATCTTCCGTCTATTTCACCATCCGCGGCATTTCCCTCATCATCTTCCACTTGCGTTCGCCTCTGCCTACACTACGGGCCTTCTTGCTTCAGTCCGTGGACCCTCAAGTCTCCTCCCTTTGTCAAAGCACTCTCCCATGGTTATGTTTGCTCACCATCAGCTCCCAACACTGAAGTAGCTCTTCTCACTTCCTCCCGCCCTTAAGGGATTGGGTAGTTAACGGGCGATATTCTGTACTGAATAACAACTTTTTTGGGCTGAAACATTTCATGCAGTGGTTGTAAAGTTTTTTCTTCAAATACTCCACGTATTAATTTATAAGCTTATTCTTTTGGAACCGAATATATATTTGAAGATGAACTGTCTTAAACATTGCTGAATAGTGAAAAATATTTTTGGCAAGTATATCTTGTCCGAGAAAATTTAGATGCATCGTAAGATTTTTTTGCTGTTTGCCCATTTGTTTGTTTGGTAGTATTTAAGAAAATACACTGTTCGAAATTGGAAAAATATTATAAACGAGGATTGTTTATCTTTTTTCATCACAACTTAGCATTCTTTGTTACATAATACTTGAGGCGTGCGGAATCTTCTGAGGAGGGAATCTTCGGTTCAGTTAGATCCTTGAACCTTTACGTCTACTATTATCAATGGTATCTAACCTCAATACCACGCTGCTGTTTTTTACTCTCTATAGTTTTTTGGTACAATCTATTTTTACTCAATTGTGTACAAATTATGTATTGTGTAAATTGTTACAAATATTTTTGTCTTTGGTTGACGTTCCAACACGCTCTAAGCCACTTGAAATATATTTTTCTTCTCATTTACCGGCATTGTATTTGAAAGCATGACGTAAAACCTGTATGAAAGTTTTTCAGTTGCCCTACTGCGCTCTGGGAATTTAATTATTTGCTTACATTCAAGTTTTTCTCAATGGCATCGCTAGGTCTCTAAATGACATCATTATACACGTATTACGCCATTTATTTTGGTAGAGATTTCTAAACTTTATTCAATCATATTTGTGAAATGTGAATAAATCCTTGAATTTAAAGAAAATATGGAACCTAAGGCCTTATGATGATAAAAAGGTGATTGTACATTTAACCCGGGTACTTACTGGTTTTTTCCCCAACTGAAGTAAAAGTCACTCGATATTTTACGGGCTTGTTTGCCTTGTCCAATTTGGTTACCTGTAATGTACATGTTTGACCCTTCACATAACTTCAAGTCATGTGAAAATTCCCTGCCTATTAAGGAGCATAAAGCGCAATCACGCTATCATACCAGTATACTATCCATCCCCTCCCCCGGGCTTGAATGTAAGCACTCACCAATCCTCCCGCCGAGCACACACTGTTCTGCCTTTCACATACACATACATATGTATGTATGTTTTGCCTGCAATGAAACGCCCTTAAACCATCTCCCTTGGCTCACTTCCGTTATAATTGGTCCGCAATCGAATTATGCTCTCCGGCAATCACAGCGAGGCCTCCTTCCTTCTGCCCCGACCAAACGAAATTTCACGCCATCCTTGTCTTCCACTCGGCATTTCTCTCCCTTCCCTTCCCTCTCCCATCTTCTTTCTTCCCGCTGGTCTCCTCCATTTTCGCTCCTGGACCACCTCCTGGCCTCGGCGGAGAGAGGGAAAGGCCCCTGGAGTCCATTTCTCTTGTGAGCCTCCCCAACCATCACGCAACCAGCCACCACCCCCTGCCCGTTTCCCCACCCACGCCCCTCGAAGCGTAATCTCTGGGGCTCCCTTTCGCATCATGTCGGTGGGAGAGCGTTGCCGGAAACTCCTCCCTCTTCAACCGGGGATTTTTTTCCTTTCTTCATACCCACATCCCCCACCCTTGGGGGGGAGTATGATGACCTACCTCCTCCTCTTTCTGTTGTTCACAGTCCTTCTTTTTTTTATAAGGGTGAGAATCGACACAGGCAGACGAGAATCACGCCTGGCTCGTATAACCCATCATCGTACACTGCATCTTTTCCACTGCACTCCATGCCTAACTCCTATTGCTTTTCCTCCCCTCTTTACCCATAACATACTCTTTTGCCTTCACCCCAATGAAGTGAATCATTAATGATTACAGAATCAATTCTCTTTGTTCCAGCATCATCAATCATTTGTCCCAACGTATCAAACATGTATGGTTTTTATCAAACTGATCTATCTCAGCAATGTATTCGTTTTGTTTTTTGCTTGTTTGTCGTAGTCTGCTTCCTGATATGAGTTTTTATAATGTTCCCCGTAACTTGCACGGAGAGTCACCGCCCCATTTTGAGGTATTTTCATGGGAATGACCCCAGATAAATTAAAGCTTAGCTCTTTCAAAACAAAGAATTGTTTATTTCCCTAACCTAGGGCTCAGCGTAGGATTTCGTTATGATGGAAGTTTCCGTCAATGAAAATATAATATCATACATTAAATTGTAGAAGACGAGAAACTGTAGAACTAGCCCGAAGAAAAAGGAACAACTCTGCCAAACTCGTGTGTGTACCTAATTTCTGCGACATTTGGTGAATTGGTGGCGTTGGATTTTTTTACGGTTTTTGCTAATTTAAGATAAACTATGTTCTTTCCTTTTCGGCTATCTCATGAATCTATTATTTATACTATGGTAATGAAAATTGCCTAAATTAGCACATGATTTGTTCATATGGGAAACAGTACGTATTAAAAATTTATGTTCAATATTATGTGCTATCATACATGCTGCACGAGATACGTTTTTAAATATTCTTCTTTGAAATCCGCTCAATGGTTTAGAGCAATTCGGTATACTACGATAATTATGATAATATTCACTACTTGGTTTGTTTATCAAATGACATAAAAGGCAACCACGTTGCTCCAGGCCTGTTGGTGAATATTGTCCAAAACATCGCAGCTAGGTTTTCTTATCCTCTGTGCCAGACAAATCCCGATGAGAAATTTTCAATCTAGAGAATATAAAAAAAATGAATGAAGACATTTAGCGAAAATTCAGCCTAATGTCTTAATTGCCAGGTCAAAAAGTACAACACTAACAAATGATTTATCTCATTTACCATTCCGCACTTGTCTTATTATGCAGAGGTCTCTTTCGTAGCCTACAGTTTCTCCTTGTGAATTGATTAAACGTCATCCTAGTCATGTTGAAGGTTCCTCGGGTATTCCACCGGGTCAAACTTTCCATCTGTACTGACAGTTCGACGTTTACCGTAATCAGGACCCTGTTTATGCCCTGATGCCGATGGGTGACTCGTACATCGTAACGTCGGCTAATATGGAGAGTTTAATCCGTTGGAATACCAGAGTGACCTTCAACATCACAATACGCCTGGAAAGCTTTCGATATTTCGTCACTCAAGTCAGCTTTAAGTGAAGAGGAAACAGACCAAAGGAGCATTTCATAAAGGAAAAAGAAGAAAAATCTTGATCTTATGCCTATCTCAATCTCTGTCCGTCTTCAAGGTTGAATATTTGTGTATAAGAGAGTACATTCTTCTTCTGTAGGGGTCGTATACGAACTGCAGTATATAAAGATTCAAATCACAAAAAAAGAACAATTTCCCAAAGTATAGTAAAAAATTAATATGTAATGTACCTGCATTGAATCGATTTCTATCAGGTTAGTTTTTACCAAAATAATACTTGTAATAAATTTGGAGCTTCCTTAACGCTGGAAATTCCTCGATGGCGGAAAATCCGGTAATCATCAACTCTAATGGCGTACTTTAATTTAGTCGATATGTCAATTACTGAAATACTTTGGGTGACTAACGCGCTACCCTCAGCAAGTCCATTGGACTTCGTGTCTTCTGTATTGACGTCTCCAGGGACACTCGGTGACGTCCTTCCATTCTCTTGGGCTTTCTTTTTATAGTTGTGGGAATCGCGGCACGCTGACAAGAATCACGTGCCAAGTTACTCTCCTACCATCAACGTACTCTCCACCTCATCCACATAACCCCTCTGCCCTGCTCCACTTACATTTTTCGCACCCTCGCCCGGAATTCTAGCCTCTTCCGGGACTCCCTAAAAACCCCCGCCAAGTCTCACTCACATTCTCTCAGCCACCTACACGTACCTACCCATAAAAAACTCCATTCTCTCTCCCGAACTTTTTAGACCGCGCCGACCAATGTCGTGCTCAGTGGATCTGTTGTCACCACCTTTTTTATACGTTTTTTCCTCTCTTTTTCGCCTTTTCCCTTAAGATACTCTCGCTAGAATGCTACTCTACCTCTCTCTCTTTCTCTCTGTGTCCATCGCCCTTATCTCCATGTTCTTCACGACTTCGCCATTTCTCAGACACGCCCCCTTTCTCGGCGAACTACGATGCGGTCGAGGAACGCGTGACTTTCTACCTCGAGGTTTGGGGTTCTATTCGGGGACGCTTTCTTATATAAATCTGAAATTGTGATTGTTGAAAGTGAATTTTCGCGAAGAAATATATTTATTTGGTTATTTTGGGAGGTGACAAGCTAATAGGGTAACTTACATCAATTCTGACTCCGGTGGATAGGCAGGTAGGGGAAGGATCATTTTGGAATAATTAAAGGGTTACAGATACATGGCGCTGACATTAGTCTGCTCCTCACGTTAGGTGCCTAAATGGTCTCAAATTAATGTCCCACCCGATCGATGGGGATTTGTTCTTTAAATACTTTCCACATGGCAGTACAGTTTGGGATTCCAGTGACGAGTATCCACCACCGCCAGGATTCCCACACGGCCCTGCTGGATGAAAAGCCTGGTCACTACATCTACTGAAGCCCGAAAAATATAATTGAGAGAGAAATAAGAGAACAGACCACACTAGGAAGAAAAAAATACGTGTTATCTTTTGATGAATTAAGTGCTTTATTTATAATAATCAGTACTTCATGATGGAATGTTTGCCAAAGTAGCACTCATCTAGTTACTGGTTCATCCCGGAATTTGACCTATCTCTGCCTGGTTTATGGTCATCGCTCGGCGGCGATAAGAGTATTCGAATCTCGAACTTAATGTTGGACAAATATTGCGGTCCAAGTGTGAGGTCACACCGTTCCACACACCCTGAAGTAATCCTGCAGGATATCTCGTATATGTAGACCATAGAATTTGATATTTGCGAATGGAAATATGTCGGTAGACGACTGAATGCATCGGTAATAAAGTAATCATCAGTTAGAAAATAATATTAGGAGCCAGCGAACTACTTTTCGCTTTAAGAATTTCATTAAATACGTCAAATGCTTGCGTAATCAGTGTGTATATTTAGACTGCATGTTAGCGCCATGAGTAGACTGGTCTAGGAGCAATTTTGGGCCTAAACCGAGAAGAAGGATTTAAATACATCCTGGGAAACCTAGGCTGGGCATCAACTAATTCAAACTCCATGGCATTGATTTATATCTTAACAATGAAAAATAGCGCTTTCAATTCCTCAACAACTGATATGCTGACATTAATCATGAGATGTAATGCTGTTACGAAATACGGTCGTATTAAAAGGAATTGTGGAAATGTAAAGTGCTGATTCTTCATTGCTGTTAAAGATAAGCGACTTCAATCTTAAGTGTTTTCTTTTATTTTCATCTTCTTTTCACAATTTACCTCAAGATTCCTGTCGTAATAATTATAAAGTGGATTTTCCGTCCTGTGTTCCATGACGTCGTCGTTTTTCAGCCATGTCCTCTCATCTCAGCGCTACGATGTGTGAATGAAAAGCGTGTCCTTTCTGTTTAGATTCTTTATTTGTGAGCATGGTCATTTTGGAACAAAATCTGCGGATCGGGTTGTCTTAACATCGAAAAATACGTCAATACCTATACGAGTCACTAGTCTCCACGGCGTGGAAGTCCGGTGTGTAAAGCGCTTCATTTCTGACCATAGGCCTCGGGTTAAAATCATTAGGGCCGTCCAGTTCCAAAATAATTGAGTGGCGTTCATCCCAGTTAGTAAATCTCTGCAAAACGCTCTTGACGAATACCTGCGCAGTAAGGATGTGGAGGTAGAAGTGGAGCGTTTGCACAGAAAATGCATTACTAATAATGAACATCAAGTAAGATCGAGAAAAGGAAAAAAAATCATCGCTTCAGTGGTATCAGGCGAAAGATGATGGAACACCTCAATGATTTATTAATAAAGAAATGCACTTACAACGTTACAAATACGTGTTTCTATTGCTTACATTGATACCGCATCGTTCAGGCATTCATATGTTGCTATTGACAATGTTTTACCTGGCAAAAAATAAATCTCAGTGGAACTTTGCAAGTGAACTTATTGATAAAACTTCATCGCGAAAAATACGCGGCACTCATAATTATCCCGCCCAACTCCCATTGGCACCGCAACGTTCAGGCAATGAAACGTATCTATTGACCCTCCGTTGTACCTGGTTTATTTTCCTCTAATTGTCGTAGTTGTCTATTCCTTTGTTCATCTTCCTCACGTCATTAACTTGCGGAATTGTGGCTATTGTGAGTCATTTCATGGGCACAACTACTGCACAATACATCCGATTGCTGATAATGAATGTTTTGTTGCCTAAAATCCTTGGCACATACGCATTAAAATGTGTATGAAGTAAAAACTCTCTTGCGGACTGATTCTATTCGGTAGGCCGAAAAAGTTGTCGTCAGTAATCAAGACTGTTACTGTTATTGGTATCAGATGAAAGTTACAATACGTTGAATGCAGCTACATTATCCTTCATGGGCTGAAGAATAAACTATGGGTTTTATTCGAAAAAGGGGTGGAACTTAAATTGTCTCATTACTATAACAATGGTTCGACAATTCATTTTATCGAATATATAATTTCAGAGTAAAAACATTTTGACGAAATTCTGCATTCGTGTACAGCAAAGTTGGCCCTTTTTTTAAATTATCTCGTTCATGAAAGAAAATAGCCTTTCCTCTACAAAAGCCTAAGGCATATTTTAAAACTTTCGCTTCAAAATAATTGGCGTAAAAATAAAATAAATCCAAATTTCCTGCCGGATATTATGCTTTCTTAAACCTTCTCCGTTCATCTACGCCGGTAAAATCCAAGTTTTTGTCCCTTTTAAACACAGCCCCTCCCCAAGTAATTTGGGATTGGAGAGTGTCCCGTTACTAGAAGCGAGTACCCCGTCCTTACCTTTAATTTGATGGCTAGGCACGGTGCAGCGACCGTGTCGTTTCATCAGCAAAAGCCCCGGGTACAAAGTAATAAAAAAATAAACTCAGCGTCGTCCTTTAAAAAAAGGAGAATCCACTCTCGGAGTCTTACTCAATGTTTTGGCATCCTAAGTTTGCTCTAAGCCCCTATTCGCCCAGTTCGTACGTGGGTGCAGGCGACGACGCCGGTCCTTGACTCATTTGATTTTAGACGAGTCGGCCATTGAGGGTGCTGGGGTTGGGAAGGTGGCCTGGGCCGAATAAGACCTCTTTTGGTCAGTTATTAAAACCCATTCCGCGAACGGGTGTTAAATTGAGGCTTCCCGCTAGGAAAGCCCCTGCTCTCCCTATTCATGCTTGGGGCGCGGGCCACCAATTTAATCTTCTTTCTCCCGTCTCCTTATCTCATTCACAGCTTCCTTCCTTCCATCCCCTCCCTCTCTCCTTCTCCGGGATGGATCTCTTCGTGCTCTCTCTCTCTCTCCTCTTTCTTCGAGGATTCGCCCGCCCGCTTTCTTGCCCTCTTCCCTTTTTACTTCTCTCTTGGCGACGTGAAGCTCGCAGAATGCAGCGATGCCGGCCGGCCCTCTCTTATCGCCCGACTTCAGGGCGCTGGAAGGGCGAGTGGAGTGTGAGTGGTTCGGACGCCTTGGGAGATGGGTGTTTGTCGGCCAATGGAGTTTGAAGGGAAAGGACTAAAAAAATCCCCGTTGAAGAGGAAAGAGAATGTGTTTACTTCCGGGAAAAATCGGGGCCATTACACGTCCCTCTTTATAATCTGTTTGCCCTGACGCGTAAAATTGCCCAGTAAGTGAGACGCTTAGACCTTCAATGGTTGTTACATAGTGAAAAAGCGCTTAAGTCCTGAAGTAGACCGGGCAGAAATGACAAATGAATAGGCATAGCACGGTACTTCTATGATGAAACTAATCCTCTTATGCAATTTATAGAAAACATTGTAAATCTTCACAAATGATACAATAATTCCAAGAAAAAGGTTAGTCCATGATAAGCAAGTCGGATGGTGTAACCAAGGGAGTTGTGTGTAAAAGAGGGGTTCGAGATATTGATGTATTGAAATCTCTCGTTAAAATCTCACGCAGCACTTCAAATCGAGTTTTTCTCTTGGGAGTATTGTTGGTAGAGTTGAATTTCCCGAATAGAGACACAATTAACTACTTATTAGATATGTAAGCTATCCAACCGTGTGGGATAAACTCAATATAGAAGCGCTTAGTGTCCGCACGAGGGATCTCCATGGCATTATATGTACGGTACATTTGAGGCTATTCCCCCTTCCTCCTAAGCCTCCATGCGATTCATTGGAAGATGACACCTGGGTAGCTTAATCGGTTGGAACATTCGGAGCAAAATCGATGGTACTGGGTTCAAATCGAGTCCAGATAAATGATTTTTCCAGGGTAAATTACAAACAAATGTGTAATGCCTCATTCAGACTTTCACTTACCGTAATATTGGGAACGGGGGTTCGGTGTAGTCCTCGAACCTCGCACCACAGCTTTTCAACGAGCGAGTTGAGAGCTATCCTACAAAACATGGAATTCCTCTTCATTTTGGATTTTGTAAGGCTCTCGAAATGATTTTTTAAGCAAGGGACACATTTAATGCGTATTCACTAAAGTAGCATCTACTGCTACAGTTAACTGATTGACTTTTTAAATGTTTTTATTCATCATGGTAGGTTTCCACCCGCGAAAACAGCGCTGTAGAACTCCAAAGAGTCAGTGTTAAGAACTACGGGTTACCATGTTCCCCACGTGCATTCACACAGCGGTTTCCGGCCACCATAGTATGTGCGATATTATTATGAACGGGGTATGACCACTAGTGGGTGATACTCTTGAAGTTATAGCGCGTCCGGTTCCGAAGAATTTCTCCAGCCATTCGATAGTGTATATCGTATTTCGTTACCTACGAATTAGGAATCATTCCGTGTGGTATCAAACTCAAACCCCTCAGGTGGCGGACGTGGTTCTCAATAATGTCTACTCTCACCAGGGCCGCCCCCTGTGGGGTCCGGGAAAACGTCCTGCCCGGCCCCGGGCAACTGTGCCTTCTAGGACCGCAGAAAACGATGAATTGTGAGGGCTTGGGCAGCTGTGGTTTACCGGCCCTGAAAATGTTGTCATTCAAGACCTACATCTTTAAACCAATTTGTTGTGTGATTTATCATTATTTTCAATTTATTGTGCAATTTCCAATGCACCTTGTTATTTTATATCAAGTAACAACTTTAAATTAATAAATGAGTACGAGACCGAAATAGCGCACGCATCTTGAGCTACGCTCGTGTGGCTAAATACTGTATCCAGGTACAGAGATACTTACGATAAGTATATTTATTCAGTTCTTTTACATGAGAGGCAATTGTTTCATTGAAAGCCATCAAACTTGAACTGCCAGTGTGCCACTTATCGTTCTGGGAAGTTATTACAGATGTTGATCATTATAATTAATATTCACCAATCATGTTTTGAGACCTTAAAATTCAAGCAAATGACTTGCAGACTATGTTATAACTAATTTTACATATTTAAATTTATATAAGACTTGGGAGAACCAGTCTGTAGCTGCGAATCGAGTTCTACATCTATATTTTATCGAATTCTTTCTGTACCATCGATTTCTGTACACCGACGAGATTATAAACCCTAGAATGTTGACGTACCGTTCCATAGACCGACAAAATAATCTTTCTGGTGGCGCAAGCGTTGTATGGAATTTCGCTGCAAGTCCTTCAGTAGCTTCAAACTCTGCAACTCTATTACTTCTTTTTATATTGCTCCTCCATTATACGACCGAAACAATCCCTTCGTGCAAGTATATCGCTACATATTGTTATTATCGGCCCTATAGACCGAGCCTTGCCATTCCTATCATCAAATATAACCTATTTCGTTGTACTATGTGCAAGATGATATGCTAAAAATGTGGATGAGTAAGAGAGAATTACGGACGTAAAATGGGAATGAAATTTTTTTAATGTTCTTATACCTTATGATGGCAGTTTTGCACTAATGAAGAAAAACATTGCCCTAATCTACCCAATTTACTGTATAGCCTACGTTGAATGAAAGCTAAAGTATTTTCCATGTTTGTTGTGAAAATTTTTAATAAATAGTTTTCAAATCGCGATTGCATGTTGCTGTTTAAGGGTCATTTAAGGAAAAACTGATATGATCTTGTTAAAATTTTGATATTCCTTATCGGTCTAACAGACCGATATGGATAACCGACCACTCTCTATGTCCAAATAATTTACGTCGCCACGAGATTTTTAAGCGGCTGCAGAGGCCCTCGACAGGAGTACTACAAGCTCGAACGATCAATTTCTGCGGACTTCTTGGAGAAAACTTCATTGGCAAGAAATAGAATGAAAGCGTGGAGAATACGAGGTGCAAAAGTAAACGGTGGGGAGGTGGAATGAAGAAATGGAAGAAGAGAAAATGAGATAAGGGGAAAAGGACGTTCGGCACTTTTCAGGGACGCCTTTCTTGCTTCTCTCTCGTTTCTCTCGATTGGTGGGGCTTCTTTCTCCCACCCCCCTCCTACCGGCCAATCCAGAGTGCCCAAGGGTCTTTTGTGGCGCGAGGACTGGGGCCCATGGGGCGCTGCTTGGACTTCGGGTGGGAAATTTTCGTCTGATGTGAAGCTGGAAGGATATGGCATTACTACTGAGGCGTTGAATCATACAACTTTTAAATTTGACGTGTTGTAAAAATAAATATTAGTATCTTTATAAACAATGTCAAAAATCTCTATCAGCCTCTTCTTCTGTAGACACATAAGTAAAGAGTGATTTGTTTATGTAAATACCAGGACAGAGCAGAAATAAACAGTTACAAATGCCGTAAATAAGATGATTTGAGCGACTTAATTTTTTCCATATTTTTAAGTGAAGTAATGGAAATTATGCTTTAAATTTCAAAGCGTTAATATAAATACTTCAGTTTCAGCTCGTTGGAGTAGTGGAAAAATTCATGAAATTTGTTAAGAATATAATTGCTTCTTATGGTTCGGCGTAGTGCTAATTCTTTATTCATACGGCTAAGCTCAAAGACTTCAATTAAGATCTTGAAATGAATTTCCTTGACTGTGCTCAAGGAGTTTTTTTTAAACACATTAAAAATATACCTATCTGGCGCTCGACAACTCGACGATTTCACGTGGATGATCTTATTAAACGAAATTTGGGACCATTTTTGTTCATTGAAAGTCGTTTTTCAGAGTGCGGTAATAAAAGAATACCAAGAAGCGCATCACCCTGCTAAATATAGACTTTAAAATTAGTTGGCCCATTTTTAAAAGCGGAAATAAATGGAATTAATGGATTCCATTTATAACGTATATTTCCACTCGTGATTATTTTCTTTCAAAGGAAAAATGTTGCTTTTGATGAGGATTTGGTTACGCATAGCTTTTTTTATTGAGTGATGGAACTTGAATGAAGTAAGCAGTGAATGAGATATGATTTTGTACAGAATTCTAGCACGTCAAACATTTAATGTAACGTGATTAAAAATATTCTTCTTGAATAACTGCAAAATATATGTTGATAAATAGTCATTCTCATAATCATAGAATGATTAAGACCTGTGTAAGCGTCATCAGATTTGAGAGGAAAATTATCAGTAATACTTTCTGCGTACAATGAGAACGTAATGCAATAGGACTTTGAATGAATCTCTCTTCCTTTTCGGGGTAGGAAGGTGCAGTGAAAAAAGCTGCCCATGTTGAGTAATAGGCGTATAATTTCGACTTTGCGTACAGGATTTTCTCAATTTTGCATTGTTCTTGCAAATCTATTTTGATTCGGTTACCTTCATACATTGTCAACGCTTGACTTCATATCGTTATGCCTCCCAATAGGCCATATCTTTCTCCGTCTCCATTAGTAACATACTCGATCAACCTTCCTAATACTCCATAATTAACTCCATCAAAAATATGCTTCGTTATTAAGTTCTCATCTATTCTCTCCGCAAGACCAAACCAAATAAACAAACTCCTCTTATACGTATTCCTTTACACGCGCATACTTTTCATTACCATCCCCAACTCAACCCTTTCTGCGTTAGGTAAGGTCAGAGCAGACACTTTACAGTAAAAAAATTCCTTATGGTTTAATTTCAAATATTATAAAAGGAAGATATTATATAATTGAGATATTTTACTAATTATACATTAATACCAACAATGTCCCCTGTACTTAACTTGCACTTGTCCTTTCTGACTTACGTACCCCTCCAAGTAGTCCCTCACAGAAGATGCGATTAGGGGACTATTTTACCTTTATTCGGAATATTTTATTTTATCGTGAGGAATGCCATCATGCCATACAGAGTTTGGGATGCAGGGCTGCATCCTCTTAGGAGACTTATGTGGTGGTTTCCCCGCTGCCTTCCACATCGCCGCACCCCGGCCGATGGCGTGAACTTCACTCTCCCCCGAAGCTGTGGCTGTTGATGCCGGTCCGTTCTTCATGATCTTCGCCATCAGTGCCTTCAGCTGAGACTGCTGCCTCTCAGTAGTGATGTCAGTACGGGTAGCGTGAAAAAGTTTGTTACCGCCAGCGGCGAAATTTTTTTGGCCACCTTCGGAATGGGAGCCGAACACATTACCACTGGTCCAAACCTGAACATACACCAGAAATCTTAACCTGAAATATTTTTGTGTATATGATAATATTTACAGCATTATTTATATTATTTCGCGTAAAACAGTGGGAAAATATTAGTTGTTCAAATCATGATAATGGGAATTGAAACAGTTTTTTTGCTGTCACTGCTTATCCTACGTGGACCAACACTGTTTACTACATATGCCTGAAGAAGAAGATTGAGGTGGATGGAGACTTCCAACATTATTTATGATTATACTTATATCGCTTAGAATTTAGGAATTGCGTGATTTAGCGCCCTAGTAGTAATATAATCTAAAATATCTAGACCGGATTTAGCCGTCACGGTTGGTTTAGATTAGGCTTTCTCTCTCTTTCAATTCAGAACCTTGTGGTTGCTTCAGTGACGCTGATACTCGAAACAGCATCTCAGTGTCTCGTCTAGACCTCGCGGTCGTGGGTCGGATGTAAATGTTTCGATATCCAAACTCGTTATTCTCAGTCGATATTCCCTTGGGTGACCCATGTGCGGCTATACGATGGAATATCAGGATCATGTTATAGAGTGGAGCCTTGGGCGTGTGTGGTTACGCTACCTCTCGTAAGACCAAGGAGAATCAACATCTGCTCATTAGCTGGAAATCCGTCGCATATGTATATAGCAGGGAGATTAGCGATAGGTTCCATTGAATTGGGAGGAATTAGGAAGCAGAAACGATAGATGGAAGTGACGAAGAAAGTTGGGTTAGTTTCTTGAAGGGTTGCCTCGCAGACTTCTGTATCTAAACGTGTTTATATTCTCCGTAGCGGTATTAGGCGTGTGGGAGAGGTTGTCACCATTTTAATCGATTCCTTGTTTTTCTGATCTAAAGATCATGTTCTTATGCGATTCTCTGTGTTTCCTTTCTCCAAATTATTATCGCCCATAAACGCACGATCTTATCGTAAAATCTCCAAAACTGCGACTGGCGCAGAATATTTAGTTGCATTTTGAGTGCTCGTTGATCGTCGTACGATCTTCTTTCTGTCGAAAGCTAAACGTATTTTGTGGCAGAAAACCAAATTAGGTAGAAACTATCTCAGAAATTAGATACTTATTACATAGAGATTAGAAATTAGATATTAAATGCAAAACTGATAGATTAAAAATATCTATTGTGTTACGTTAATGAGGGGCCATGATAGTTGTGACAAGTATTTCTTTGCAACTGCCACTCATATTTGGTAGAGTAGACTCTGTGCTTTTTTAACTTTGTGACTTGACTTATCATCTAATTAGCAACGCGCATCGTTTGAAATCCTCAACGAATTTATCTTTCTGTATATTGTATGAATTGACATTGTTTGTAGTTACAGTATTTCAACTAATAATACCAACAAGTGTTAATTTGTTAACGAGTGTCCTGTATGTTAGAATATTCTTCCACGTAGCAATATCCTAGCTTGTGGTTTGACCGCGCATTGTTTTCCTCCCTCTGTATGGCCTGCGGCCAGCAACCCGTGGTACGTGCGTAATTCTGGTATGTTTTTGGACGAGTGCTGAATGCCTGTTTGTGGAATCACTCCGTGCCTCACACCCAAGTGGTGGTTTGCTAGGTACCTCGTAGATGTAGATCTGCAATAAATCGTCCAATTTGGCAAGCCTGTTTGTGACCGTTCGCGGCTCACCACGCAGTTGCTTGGATTAAGACGTTTGTGTGCCGCGGTTGGAATGGAGGTCAGGTGTCCGAGAGATGAGATGAGATGTCGGCGGATAGCGGGCCGTGAGTTGTCCGCAGCCTCTATCTTACCCCGTCCCTGGCTACTCTCTTAAGCCCTCCTCACCGCTTCTTTCCACCGCCACCTCCCCATCATCTTATTCCCCGCCCCCCTCGGGCGAGAGGGAGCTTCGCTGGGAGTGACCACTGGGGAGTGCCCGCGTTGAATAGCAGCGACTCTCCCCCCTGACTCGCCTCGGAGGCTTGAGTGGACGTGGAAGAAAGGAGGACGCGTTCCGATGGCTTCGGCCTTCCCCTGATTGGATGCCCTCCCCACTTTCCAGCGGAGATTTTCTTATTTTATATTATTTTTATACGGGATGGGGCAGAATGAGGCCGAAGAGTAGAGGTCCAGGCGATGCTCGGATTTCAATATGAGACTGAGATATGAATTTTTGTGCAGGAATGTACTTGTTGAAACGCGTGGGAACAGATCTTGAATGGTACCTATGGTATGACACACAATGCTGCATGTCATGTGGCATAATTTAGTGCCAAGTGACACACCTTGTCATATGAAATTACACAGTTGCATACTGTACCACAGATGTTGCTGGGTGAAATCACCAATTTATATCACATACTGTGCCACACGATGTAATATCTTGCCAAATGATATCCCGTGGAGTTAAACTTGAAAATGCAAAGCATTTAGTAATTATTTTAATCATATCGTGGGATTGGGTTATGATCTTGGTTTGAAGACTATTTAATAGATAATCTATGGTGATATCTTGCCTCTTTAATTAATTCATATCATTCCTTAGATTAATGATGTCATACCTCTTCGGATAATTCCTGGTATTGCATGGCTCTGCATCTAGCATGATGTCATATATTCTCAAATTATGTTGCATAAGAGTGGTTGTTGAAATTGTTCTAATTACGATGAGGAATATCCAATAAAAATTGAGTTAAAAAGTACTCGAAGAATCGTATATTATGAGGTTTTTAATTCCATCTCTTCTCAAGGCATATTGCTTTTTGATAATGAACGCTTATTGCTCGTTATTTTACCCCGCCTTTAACACTTATTGCCAAGTAACATTTCATACTTTTGGCATGATGATCATTCGAATTTCAGCATGTAATTGCAGTACAAATTTTGTGTAGATTAGTTTGCGAAAAAAGGATGTAACATATAGTGGTTTAATATCGCATATTGCGTGATTTCGCATATCGCTTAGCGCATTGCAATGCAAGATAACGCCCAAAACTGTATTGGCATGATCAGGCATTGGTTAGTGGATCTTGGAAGGGACTGTAAGCTTTGGTAGATGCTTTAGAGATGCAGCGCAGGGTATTCGGAATGAAGAAAAGAAAAGGAATGAGATTCTCTAGAACAAAGAAAGGGAGGCTGGTTATCAAAGTTGGAGGACACAAACTCGAACGAGTAGAGCAATTTAATTACTTCGGTAGTACGCTAGAGGAAAACGGACATAGAAGCAAAGACATACTGAAGGGTATAGCGCTAGCCAAGGAGGCGTTAAGTAATAGAAGGGAGCTGATGACGGGGACATTGGGTAAGGATGTGAAGAAGAGGCTAGTGAAGAGCTTGATATGGAGCGTAGCGTTGTATGGATTAGAAACGTGGACCCTCAGAAAGGTGGACGAGAATAGGCTGCAGCCATTTGAGATGTGAGAGTGGAGTAGGATGGAGAAGGTTAGGCGGACGGACATGAAGACTAACGGGGAAGTGCTTGAGATGCATGGCAAGGAAAGAAAACTTCTGAATGAAATTCGGGATGGGTAAAAGGAGATGGTTGAAGGGTAATATAAAGGGCGATGGGTTGCTGAAGAGTGTGATAGAGGGAAGGATGTTTGGCAAGCGGGGAAGAGGAAGAAAGAGAATAGGTTTCATAGACGGGGTGAAGAAGGGTAGATCATATCAGTCAGCATATCCTACCATTACCGGTAGAATATTTTAATAATAATAATAACTTAATATTTATCTTGACTAGTCAATCCAGAACCATCTTAATGCGGGTTTACACATGGTAATTGACTGCTAGGGAGGTAGCGAGTGTAACGATATCTCGAATTGTTATGCCACTATCAGGGCATCGTTCTGCCTACACATTGCTTCCGGCTTTTGCCAAACAATTGGATGATGGAAGTCAAAAATGAATGTGGAAGTTACAAAAATTACCCAAATTTGGCGATGCGATAATGGCGTTCGTATATCTTCGCTTGAGTCCCATAGGTATTTAATACATTTGTATAAATTAGATTCACTCTGCAAATTATCTCGTAACAAGTATGAGCATTATGACAATGATAATAATGATCAAACATAAGATACGTCATAAAGCTTACCTAAGGGGTTCTTTCGCATTTAAAATAATTTAAAGCACAAATAAATATTTACATAAGCAACAATGAGTTGGTATTGTTAGAAGTTGACAATACCACCTGCCACAACTTCTCGATTTGAGATCTCACTACTCTCGCTACTTTCATGGTCACCCAAGCTCCTCAAGACGCCTTGTTTCCCCAAATGAGCCAAATGAGAAACAACCTCTATGGTTGTTTATCATTTTGCCTATTTAACCTCCTACTAAGTCATTCACTTTTTATATTTTATATCTCCGTTTGCTGTCTTATGACCAAGATTCCTCCGGATGCGATGCATCTTTTAATCGCAGAATCGCTATGCTACTTGCTGGAAAAATAGAAAATAGTCTTTTTTTCTTGCAAGTAGCAACCGCGGTCGATTAGCACCACAGCCATGGAAGTGCGTGCTTACACATAGAAGTGTCGATTGCCAACGACTATCAATGCTATCGTCATGGAAGTGACTTCCATTTGTAAGCCCGCCTTCAGTAATGTTCACTGCATGCGATACATCGCAGAATCGCGTCAGATGTATCGTAATATCGCGGTGCCCTTATTAAGAGCCCTGTGTCCCTTTTCGTCCACACTGAGGGGTTGAAAGAAGCTTGGTGGCGTGAATAATTCCCTTTTTACGACGTAGCCCGTCCATCCCTGCGTCTCCCCCTTTTGCTCTACATTTCCCTCGACCCTCCTGCTGTCTTTAAATACACTAGTCACCCAACCTCCTCAAGACAGCCTTACCCTCTCTTCCCTCTTCTTTCCTCTCCTCCATTCTTTCCTTATTTCCCCTTCACCTCTCGTTCCTCGCCTTGTCCTCACCCTCTCTCGCCTACCATTTCCTTATTCATTGGGCGGGCCAGTTATTAACTGAAATGCATGTAAATTTCAAAAGGGGAGGGATCCCAGGGATCTTTTTTGAGTGGTTGTTTAATTTAGTAGGCTCGGGTCCAAAAAAGGAATGAACGGTCTTGTGGACGCAATGGAAGCTGGGAAGTAAAGACTTTTCTAGTTTTTTTTCATCTCTTCCGAGAAAAAAATTAAAAGATGTCCTTTTTTCGGTAATTCTCTTTTAACCTTTTTTTGTTTTAAGGCGGAGGTGATGTTAAATGGATGCTTTTCCATTCGCTTATGTTTCCGGCTTAGGGGTTGTAACAATGTGACATTTTTTTCTGAAGCCCAAGTCATAGTTGCCAAATATTTTCTACTTCACTACTGAAACTGTGTATCTTATTTTCTTTTTTTTAGATTTTGTTGTTTAGAGACAGAGGTGATGTTAACTGGCCTCATTACCTCATTCACATTTTCTCTTCGTCATTTTATGACTAAAATTTCCAATTTCACGTATGATTTTATGGGGAAAAATTTTTTGCGGGTTGAGATTCAGAAATACGGCTGTTTCTCATTTGGCCGATAGACAATGCGCAAGAGCATTATGCGGTTGGACTTAGAGCTGCAGTTGCCAGTTTCTTCATATGCAGCATTAAAAATACTCTCCTTTTTCCAATAGCTGATCAGAGGGATTATTACTGGTAGAGCTGAATGGGTTAAAAATGTTTTCCTCTAGTTCAAATGCAATGAAATTAGTTGTCTAAATGCTGCTCAAAAATCCTCTCTTTTGGAAGGAACTTTATCTATCATTTACTTAGTGTTTAGCGTTTTCGTCAATGATAGCGAATGTACAACTTACAAGGTAGCTATAGATTTGCCAACCTAAGAAAGAAATATTTTGCGTGGCTAACTTAAAACTGTAACTTCTATGATGAGTATGTAATTTTGTTGTTGGTCTAAGACTTAATACTTAAGACTTCGCACGACCGCACTTTTTTCATTATCACCGACCGTTTTTTCGACATGATATACTGTTATCAAGGAGCGAATTGAAAAAAGTGTGGGAATTACCATGCGATATATTATACACGGTGAAGATACTCAACCGTAAGTTTAAGCCTTACATTCTGCATTAATTATCGTATGTTTAGTTTTATTTTGCCTTCATAGAGGCAGAATCTTTGCCGCCCTCAAATCTTCATTACTTCGGCTTAGATTTTGTGGATGGGGAGATTTCTTCGAGAAAGTTGGCTTGTCGTCTTTCCTTTTAAACCTCACCAAATTCATGCAGTAATCTCATATTGTCTCTCCGTCGAAACCGGCGCCAAAATTTTAATCAACGCGCTATTACCAAGGTCAAGGTGGATTTAGTTCCTGAACTGGCTTTTAAAAGATCCTCATCAGCATATTATTGTTTCTGTCCTTTGATTCCTATTTACGCTGCTTTTTCCTTCGACTTTTGCACCAATGCCCTTGCTGCTATTCCAGTGTACTCTACCTCTCATCCAATCACAAACACTGTTTTCCTACTTTCACGTTTCTGACAACTAGCCACTGTAACGGAAATCAGGTTAGTTTACAAAAGTAAACCTAAGATTTCAAAATATGCATTAAAATATAGAGGAATAAACTTTTTTATTTTGTAGGCTTCTATTGTACTATTCATATTCGCCTTGCGAGGACAATCTTAACCACGCGGTTACCGCGTCGCTTTTACAGAGAGGGTCACTCGTGAGCACAAATGTGAATTTCGAGAGCGAAAATCACACAAGTCGGAGGCTTCCATCGTCGTGTCGCAACCGCATGAGCGCGAATAACCTTCAGTGCATTCCGATAGAGCTTTCCTCTCACGTGTTTTACTCCGTCCCCGTCGATCCTTCCGTCGGTAACTCATTCCCCACCGTCGGCTCACGACAAGGGAAGCTAACCCAGCAAAAGATGCAGTCCGCAAGTGGTGCCAAATATCAAAATTTTTTCCACCGTACAAACCGTAGAATGGGGCAAAGTGGATGCACTCAGACTTTTGGAAACGATAGTTCATAGTACGAGATAGCTAAAAAATTTAAAGCAAATTAATGGTTCCAGCAGAAATAGCGGCATGTGTCTCTAGTCAGTAAACACATGCTTTTCTTGTCTACCTGGGTCGACCGTCATGAACTCTTTGACACTGCCGACGTCGAGTATTATTCTTTTGTCTTCCATTTGGCTGATGTTTATTTCCCCGTGAAATCACTTTTGTCGGTTAAAAATAAATTTTAGATTGTATTTTAAAGTATCTTTGGAGTTGTTTTCTCATTCAAGTTAGGAAATGATGGCTGTAAAAGCCGAAATGATACATCTTTATTTATTGGAATTTACGATTGTTTTTTTTAAATTCAGCTATTCAAGGGTCATATCGGAAGAGAAGTAACAACAGTATTCTGCAGTTGTAATTAAAATGTCAATGTAGAAACACTCTTGAATGACAGATGTTGACGAATTGCTAGAAATGGCTGGCTGCCATATTGGCATTAAGTTTGACGTCAATCGTTGGTAAACACAATTCTACATCACTGAGAATGTCAAAATGATACGCACTGTTAATGGGAAATGTCATCGTAGTGTACACTTTATCTCTTATCAGTTTACCATCGCAAATTTGGAATGATGCTACCATTGACATCAAATTAGAAGCGGAATTATTTTAATTCAATGTGCATATTTAAACACTTTGCCAACACTAAACAGCAACAACAGAAACACTTTGCCAACATTTTACTTAAATGCTTTTTGATACTTCTAGTTTACAAGAGTTCCATAACTTCTGGTAATACTTTCTTTCCTTCAGCAATTCTACCCTTAATTTCTTTGGTACAAGACCCATTCCAGGTGATTACGTATGAAGCGCCATGACGAATCTATGTTAATGTAAAATAATTTTCGAGTAGTACGCTACGTAACGACCGTTCGCCTTCCTATTACATATTGTATAACTTTCATGAGAAACTCCATGCATTCGGAGTATGTCTGCAGGTCCCAGTGACTTAGCTGATAAAAATATGTACCAATTCTTGAGGTGAAACTAAATGATGTCGATACCAAATACGGAAAATCATTTTTACTTGTTGTGTTCAGTTTTACTCCGCGGAGTGTTGGAGTAGTAGCTATTTTTTAAGAAGCACAACATTTTTCATCTATATAAGATAAATTTTAATTGAATCAATGAAAATAATTCTTAAATTGATTTTAAAAAAATTTGTTAATCCAAGTATCAGGAAGAAAAATTAAAGAGGAGGTCACAAAGAAGGAACTACGATAATTTTTAATTAAGAAAAGGACGACTCAAACAGTGGTTCAGCCTGTTTGAGGAATATTTTTAGCCCTAGCACAAAAGTACGCGATATGTTTCATGCAGGAAAAGGTGTAAAAAATATTTCTTACCAAGTCTGGTTGTAGCTTAACTATTTTATTTCAATTTCATTATTAGTTGATATTTTTTTCATCTCTCCAACGTTCTGTCCGATATTATAAATACTCATGTATCATGTGGTGGTATCTTTGTAAGGAGAGATAGTTACATGTTCGTTTTTATTATTATCAATCATTTTTCAATTCAAGTTTAATTTTGTCTATTGTCTATCTGCAAGTTTTCAAAGCGAATATATAGTAATGACTGGTCCACAAACCTATAGTGAATACACATCTATAAAAATATTTTTCAGCATAAAGGTCATTAAAAAATTCAAAAGAGTTTCGCAATGTGGTAATACTTGCGCTTCTCACCTCAGCCATGACTGCATCGCCCGCGAGCGAGTTACCGCCGTCCGTCTACCTCAGAATATCACCCAGGATCCAAAAATCCTCTCCCGGGCGAGAAGGAAAATGAGAAGAAAAAATTTTTTTTTCCGGCTGATGGGGATTCGGCCATCTCTGTAATGCCCCCTTGACACGAAAGCCTCGATCCACTCTGCTCTGACCAGTCTCGCAGACCCCTTCGCTGGACGCAAATGACACAAAACCCCTCCTTTCTCCCCCATCCACACGCCTCCACACGAAATCCTTCTCACCCCACGTTCACCAACGTACCCTTATCGCCCGGCCTCGCACGTCCTGCAGTGTGAGTTGGATGGACCCAGCACGGACCCCTGGGGTATGCGCGCAAGTTCTTTTTCCTCCCCCTTCATCCCAAACAACATGGACCTCATACAGCGAGCGGAGGGACTCTTTTGATAAAGCTCGGCGCTTGATGTGAAAAAAAGTGTTTTTCTAGAGGAATCCACGTTTTCCTCTTTCATGTGGGCGCGTGGACATCCTTGGGGTTGTGGGTCGGCTCTACACTTTGGATGGTGTATTCTTGGTTGCGTGCGATAAACTGAGAAGTGCCTGGAAGATGCGTTTGGGGAACGCCAGTCATTCTCACATTTTAGGTCGGTGGGATTTCATTAGTATTGTTGAGTGTATTGAATGGAAGCAGTGCATCTACCGAACTCTTTATGGTGTGGTTTTTCGAGTTTTCTATTGCCTTGATCCAAGTCCTTCGGCGACAATTAAAGAAATGTCTTCCATACGCTGCCACGCATTTCTTCTTCTAAGAGAGGGAAATACTCCGGTCTCTCTTGGAGAGATACGCGGCTGTGAATTAAACATTCCCTTAAGAGTCTACTTTGGAAAAAATATGTCTTTATTCACCCTACTCTCTGGTTATTAATAAGCTATGGTTGGCAGAGTGTTTCTTTTGTAATTTGAGCACGTGCGATTGTCCCCTTTGCAGATTTTTGTCCCGCATCTACATCTACATGAGCCCTTTAAACCACCTTATGGGTGTGCGGGCCGCACCGGCATACACAACTCTGTTCTATCAAAGCTATTCAAACGACAAAGTTAAGAAAATGGTGGCCAACGGTGTTATAAGCTAAATCCTGAAAGAACCTGTCAGAGTTTGATATTTTTGGGGCAATCACGGCAATTGATGACTTTTTATATGGTTTCTCGCCAAGGTTGGTGAGAACTTTTATATCCAGAGTGATATCCGATGTCGGCGATTGGAAAGCATTGTTTTCCCGAATGTTTTGCATCTTTGCCCTTTACAGGGGAAAATTTGAGAGAAGTTTTTCTGTCCACTAACGATGCTGCTAGCCCACTTGTTGTGGGATTTTGATGTAAACGAATACTTAGCAAAGACGCAGTCAGCAACGGATCACAAATGATTCCGTGAGGCCTAATGGTATTTTTAACATTTAATATGGTGATAAAGTATAACACTTTTATATTTGTCTGTTGCATATTTATTATTTGCGTTTGCAATTACAGCTACCATCTCTATGAATGGTGGGATCGGTTTGGTTTTTTGGCTAGGGTACTGGCTAATCATATGGACGGCCAGGGTTCAAAAATCCCTGCTGGAGGAGGATGTTTGTTTAGAGAAACCCCGATCCATACTTGGATGTCTTGTGTAGCGCTCTTCAAGTGCAGTACTCCGGCTGTCAGATGAGACGTTAAAACATCCCCTTGGCGTCTTTCAGGCGTAAGAGCAGGCTTATGCCGACGCCGGGTTTCTGTCAACCCTATCCCCTATGGCGCAAATGAACTTAGCTGTCGGTCGCCTCCTCAAATACTCAGTCCAATCCTTGATGAATGTTGTAGGGGTAAATCTGCTTTTTCTACCATTAATACGCGTAGCTTTCTGTTAGGTGAATGAAAATTCATTTCCTAGGTTCAATTGTTTTCGTGAATTCTCAGTTTTTAGAATTGGGAAGTGAGTTGGAAAGAGATTCATACTTACTATCCATTCATTTTTTGTTTTCGCTGTTACGATTGCTTCTGTAATCAGCCTGGAGAATAAGCGACTTTCTTTGAAGGTTGATCAATTCGTCGACGGACATGAATGAACGCGGTGAAAAAACAGAAAAAAACTTCAGAATCTGGACGTATCCATGGCGTTTACTCCAACTATATTTGAAAGACTGGTTCACAATTAGACTTTCTATATAATGCTTGAAAGAAAGGCTCGCCGGAATGAATGCATAGAAAATGTCAGCGACAATACCTCCATACTGGGATTCCGCATTAAAAGTCAGTCGAGAATATATCTGAAAAATCTCAAACTAGCCCGAAATATACCTAATTTTATTTAGTTCTATCCACCTTAGATACCTATTCTATGAAATATCCA
Organism: Ceriagrion tenellum; assembly: GCA_963169105.1. NCBI lineage: Eukaryota > Metazoa > Arthropoda > Insecta > Odonata > Coenagrionidae > Ceriagrion > Ceriagrion tenellum. Next base: position 80,527,519 of record OY720643.1, on the reverse strand, counting down.
CCCTACCAGCAGACGTCTTACAGCATGAATAAGCCATCAAATTCTTTAGCTTGACTTTCCAAAAATTTTCGTCCTCCGTTAATTAGGATTTCCAAGAGCGTTGAGTCATGTATTTCACCCCCCCTGCCCTTAACCTCGTCATTGTTATGGGGCTTTCTTTTTTTACTGACGGCATGTTAAATTGAAAAGAGGTCCCGCCAGCCCTCGCAACTGATAACTCACCCGGGTGCTGAAAGTTAAAAAAAAAAACGACTCGAAATTCAAACCCACCCCTGTATTTCTCCCACCTCAGCTTTCACCAGCTCCCTGCTGCTCTTTAGCATTCATATTTGGGGCGGTTAACAACCCTCTCCCACTCACTCCTGTGTTTCGTCCCACGCCCTTATGCCCTTCAAAAAAGCGAAACTCGAAACCGTTCGTATCTGCTCGTTCCTTTCAGCCTTCTTCTTATCTCCTCCCAAATAATGTGGGTGACGTATTCGCTTGTCGTTATCGACACTTTCTAGTCTGCGATCGGATGGCGGGACGTCCTTGCTCTCCTTGTCTGTCATTTCAACCTTTCAACCAGACAAGTCTTCTCCCTTGACGTTCCATATCTCTTCCAAGGAACATTTTTTTTTTCAATTTTTTTATCGGGGGATTGAAAAAAATGAAGCCATTTTTCTCCTTTCTGTGTTAATGATACGTCTATAGTTTGATTTTGATGGCCAATTATCTCCCTTATTTCTCGCTGTGTTCTATGAAATTGAGTATGGACTGGGCGATCGGAAGCAGATGAGTTTTGTTTCAACAATACTAAAAAATTTGGATTATTGAGATACTCATATACTCGTTGACCGGTACAGTTATAGCATTGAAAATATCGGTTGACCACTGTTTCTTGTAGACCCAATAGAGAATATTTTACTTTTAAAAATTATTTTCCTTTACTTTTTATTTTCTTATTTGATTGATATTGCCATTTATTACGGTATAACCATAACTTTTTGGATTTTTTTAGTAGTCGTCTCGGTTCACTAAATTTAATTATGTCCGTAAATGCCTAGCTGTCACTTCTTTTTTGCAGAAGATGGTTTGACAAAAGGGTATGCATTAGATCGGTATTTAAAATATTATGGAGTTAATTTTATGGAATTTACGAATGTTTGAAGGATATGCTTGGTGCTATCCACATAATGATGCAAAAATTGTAATTTCTTCAAACGCATATAAGTGGTACCCGGACAAAGATGCACTTGCGTCGAAAATGGGGCCGAATATTGAAAGCAGTAGTTCCTAAGTGATGCGTCTGTCAGTCCAATGGTAATGTTCGGCTGTGATCGTGACGCACCGATAAGATGAGACTTGAATGTAAAGCTACCCATTGTTATCCTAATACGTCTAGGGTTTTAGCATGCAATATCTTCGTTTTTGCGAAAGCAATTGTTTCTTGTTTCAATCAATTCGGAGCGCAAAAAATCGCAATGAACGCAATTAAGAGGAAGGAGAAGAAATTATCATACACCGATACGCGGGCGATATCGCAATCACTGCTGGAAATCGTGTTAACCATCAAAGGTAACTAAACACAGTGGACCGAGTTCTCAAAGCTTATGACATGAAAATAAATAATGCGTTTTGTAGCTGATTAATGAATCATGAAATAGGTTGTGTAGCTGATTAGTTTATATGCTACCGAATACTTTTATCTTCACCGGGTATGTATATCTAACTTCACGTTTTGCACGTTTCCTCCATTACTCGTGTATCTCTGTGAATTGACATAGTTGAGAACTACGTTTACATTCATTGTTTCTATGGCATTATAAATATGCCTGTAGGGTAGTGGATGTTGGCAAATTTTAACCTTAAGTTCCAGGTTTTCGATAGTACGGTGTTAGTCTTAATTTCATTGACTTTTACTCAGGAATAGTTATGAACATATTGCTGAAAGCTGACACTTGACTCACTCTTGAAGTGGTTAGCAGGTTACTATGTTGGTGTCGAAGCTTTTTTTGATTAATATTGCGCTATTTGATAACACTTTTTTGTGCTTAAAATTACAGTTTAAAGAACTAGAGAAAATTGTGTGATTTAAGGCATTACATAATGGTGTTGCCAATCTATTACAAATGGGGTAATTGTTGTATTGGAGTCAAGTGGAAAACGTCATATGTTACACGTGATGACATAAGCATGGCTACCATGAGCATTAAAGTGATGAAAGAAGGGTGGATAATTGTTTTGGAGGAAAGTATCGCGTTTCAGGAAGATACCATCTTTTCTGGAACGAAAACGAGACAAGGTTAAGACGAGATCTTTGTGACACAGATATGGAGGAAGCTGTCGCGGCTTTCAAATAATGACACTTTATGTCTTACGCTACATCATGTCATGCATAGCCTTTATTTTATAAGACGATGAAAGGCCTTTTGCAGATGTACATTTTCACTGGGCGTACGGCAATTAAGCTTTGGAAAATACCCCGTGAAAAAGGTCTATGTAAACCAGGAATCTAACTATGGACATTGATTCGATGAAAACCAGGCGCGCGATCAAACATCTCCTATACTCACGTGAACTCGTTATCGGTATTTTTCAACTACGCACATGAGAGGAAAAACGGACTCGTAAAACTGAAAATGTTGACACGTCTTTCAAATCACTGTTTTTTTCGATAGAGCGTGTTGTTAGTATGGTAATATGTACTTTCCTACTTCTGGAGCGACTTGCGTTTGGATAGCGATAACAAGGCCATGATAAAAGGAAACATGATTCCGACTGAGAAGGCCTGTCGCAGATATAGAAAATAATGATTTTTATATGCAAAGTAACTCCGAAGGAATACATATGAAAATCTTTCCTAATTGATTTCAATATCAATATCGAGGGAAATGTGGAACAATTATCCCACATTATTGTACATTATTATACAAAATATCTCTCATATTTTTTTCATGTGCATGGCATTTAACTACAATATTTTATTCAATCATCGTAATGTTTCAAGTTTTTACATTTCTGAATGTTTAACGTTACATTCTGTAAGCGAATTCGTTAAAGATAATGGTACATTCAATATCAGTTTTTCTTACCTTAGAGGCGCTTACATACGTTCAGCTAAGGTGACTGCAGATATACAATTAATAATTTCTTACTGATAGGGTGGTTCATGAACTTGTGTCAATGGTTTTCTCATTACTGGCGCAGCGCACGTGCATATGAGCCTCGAAAACGCGTTGAAGCGAGGCTATGTATGCGTTTCATCTCCCAGATGCCAATTTTATGCAAATTACGGAAGGAATAACTTTTTCAAATTATATATACTTAGAGAGGATAAAATATCCATGGGATGGGTGGAAAAATTAATCGGTCTTTATCCAAAAACAAGCCAAATATATGTTTAGCTTTTATGAATTTAATTCATCAGAACGTAAGTAAAACGATAACTTGGATGACAATTGCCTGCAGTGGAGAAGAACGGCTAGCTCCTTTATTCTGAGATAGTGATCTATATGAAATTAGAAAACAGTTTACTATACGCCTGCGAACTTCGCCCCCGTGGCCTAACTAGATGGTTCACGCGCAGATTACTTTCACTGCCATGGTGGATGTGAGAAGCGAGTGGTTTCTCATACTGTAACTTACCTCCGTGTTTTTGAAGGCCATCACATTTCATAACATCTTATAGCATCGGCCATTGAGTGAGAGACATGACCCAAAAAGGGACATGAAAGCTTGTAATTGAATCTGGGCCCGGAAAAATATGAGCGGTGAACCTAAAATCATGAATAAAATGAGGAGATGTGATATGCTTTTGTCCAGTGACGGAGTTGTGTCTGATGCTGTGTTATAGTTAGCTGTCACATCCAGCCACTCATTTTCCGGAAAGGAAAACATTTAGTAGCACGCATGGCTTGGTTCAAACTTACGAAGTATATCACCTAAGAGTATTTCTGGACCTCGTTGACCTCTGTTAGAGACGGCCCTGTCAAAGAAATACGCAATAGTGAGTTAAATTAAGAAGTTTTTACTTTTTTAGATTGACACCATTCTCACTCGTCGTTCGATCCTAAGATTTGTTGATTGCAGCCCTCCCTACCTAATGCTAGTTTCCTTACCTCATGGTATCCCTTCCTGTGCACTAACCTCTAGTTGCTCCATGAACTTATTCCTGGGTCTTCCTTTGGGGACTTTTCCATCTATTTTTCCTTTAGTTATGTTCTTCCCAAACCCATTGTGTCTTAGTGCGCGTCCAAGCCATCTGGTTCTTTTTCTCTCTATGATATTCCATATGGTTCTTTCCTCTTCTACTCATCTGTACACTTCATAATTTTTTATTTAGTTCGTCCTTATTGGCTCCATTGATGGGGCAACAGATTATTATGGCTTCTGGGACGGTGTTAAATTTGGATGTATTTAGTAAAAATGGCATTTGATTATGTATCGAACTAAGTTTTATTGGCTAAAGTCTTATATTATTGAAATCGGAAGTATTACTTTGAATGGTATGAAAAGCTTCGAGCATTTATCCAGCAGAGAGTCTGATAGGAGGAGATCTTCTTACCGAGCGAATCTGACAATGCTTTGAGAGCCTATGCTGGATGCACTTCCTTGCTATTTAAAAAAAATCGTCCATGACGAAAATGATGGGAATTAAGATGACTGGTGACACTTAGTGGAATTATGTTTCACTTAGCATGGGGAATAGAAATATCGTGGCCGTATTCTGCTTGTTGACATTCCATGTATGTAATAAATGCAACATAGATGTTGAAATCGATTCGGGAATTATTAGCATGATTAAAATAGTACTTAGTGATTTTTTTTCACCTGATCATGCTTTACGCTATTATTGAGAGCTTAATGCTTCGTACAAATGCTGCAATTTATGAAAGATGGGTGCTGAAGTCAAATGCGTCATAAGTGAAGAATTTTATAAAACTACAATTTTTTGCTATTTCAGGTGAGAAAAAAGAATCATCATTCCAAAAAATTCATACAACAACAAATATTTTCAATAATTTTCGGGTATTTTCTTTTCAAGTTTTTCGTGGTCTCCTGCCACAATAGTGTAATCACATAAATTGGTCACTACGTATCACCTCACACGTTCCAGCTAGCCGAGGCCTCATTAGCTATACATAGCAAAAATGACGCTCGCGCATATTGCGTACATGGTGTCAGGGATAAAAAGATTCAATTTTATTTTGTCTTGATTGACTGATTCACGAGCCAAACTCCTTGTGCACTAATATATGCGCTCTCGACCGGCGGGGATAGGAAGCAGGCCCGGAAATGGTTGGGAAGAAAGGATCAGGACGATAGGAAGAGAAAGGGAACGGGATAAGGGAAGAGGGTTTACAAAAAAGAGCCGGGAAAAAACGTAACAGAGGGAGAGAAAAGAGGAAAGGAAAAAATCCCATGGAGACCGGATCCTGTAACGAAGCGTTGCGCGGAGAAAAAATTGAGAAATATGATGAAATGATACGGCGTGTGTGTATAAAAAAAAGAAACACGTGAGCTGATGGGCAGAACCGTTTCGGATGGTTAAAGAGCAGACGGGTTCAAGGGAACTGGGTATGAGAGAGAGGAAGAGTAAAACGAGGCTAGTAAGTTTGTGGAGTGGGGAAGACTGGGGTGTGGGCCCTTTTTCCCTCAGGGATGGAACGACTAGGGGGAAGGTTTCGTTCTCCTGCGAAGGGGGAGGCCTGGGCACATTTCATCGCTGGCCACACCCATGATGGCCAACCATTCCGGCCTTCGACGTAGGCTCTCAAGAGCTCCGAAAACTACCCGGCCACTCCCACGTTCCACCCCACTCCCCACCGGCGCTATATCTTCTTCACCCCCGTCCTTCCCGACTCCCGCCCCCCCTCCAAGGGCCATCTCCATTCCCACACTATCCCTTCCCATATACATCACACACCCTCTTCTTGGGCAGCCATTCCGCCCACACAGTCACCTCGTCCGCGACACCGGTCGCTCCCTTCAGCCGACTTCTCGCACGATATTAAACTAATCTGTCATGAAAACATACTTAGTTGTTGCAGGGCGAGGGATACTGTATCATGAAGTGATGGAGTGGTTTTTTTACAAAATGTAAGTTTTTGAAACATTCCTTTCGTTCTTATATCTTCTAATATTTGGGAATACAGTACTTAGATTCGAAAGTTGTAAAAATATTCTATCCGCAACTGGAGTAAGATGAATTCATTGAGTTCAGTACATTCATATATATATAGCGGCTTAGGTGCTGGAAATGTTTTCCATTTTTTGTAGCCTTGTGGAGATAAAAGAATCGTTTTTCTGTCCTTATCTTCTGTGATTTTTTAATTTTTTTTTGTTTCAGTGTGTGTCGCTGAACAGTAATTGTTAGTTATCTAATTAGGGACAGTTGTTTCACTGATAAAATGCTCTATTTCAAAATATATTTTAATACTGCAATAATCACTGCGAGCGCTAGCTGATGAACTTTGATTTCGGAAATGGATGTAGAAACCATGGTCAGGAATTGATAAATAATCTGTTGCATGGGAGGTAAGTTCAAATTCAATTACAGCGGAAGCTTGCGCAGGATGGGCTAGATTCTACATTCATCCATAACAGTGTGTGTCGGCGTAGCAGTGGCTGCTCAGTCTCCTCTGATACTGCAGATGTCCATCTACAGGTCTCCACTAAATTAGGGGTCTTATACCTGGAGATATCTCCTATTTATGATGAGAGACTGGTGTCATTGCTACACTGACACACAAAACTGCACGCGAAGTGAGATATAATAAATTCATATAGTGATAAAGACCATTTTCATAAAGTTCCACTGGAAAACCTTCACTTTTATTTAGGCGGTGTAGTTTTATAAATCAACACCTATGTTACAGTTTCCCTTGTTCAGGCCTTGTTGTCCCAACGCTTGTTTTGAATTGAATTAAACAGTGTGGGAAGTTGTGTTATTCTAAATTTCATGGCAGGCAGCTTATCTCTACTGCTTTAAAGGAACGGATGAGATAAACTTTGCACATGTGATCGCAATTTAGGAATAACATTGAACGGAATTGCAATAAAGTTTTGCTCGAGCCAACGTATTTCGGTCAAAATAAACTCAAGTAAAAGAAATGGAAAATATGTTGCAGAATTAATATATTTTTGTAAATTTTCCTCAGATTTTAAGGGATTGGGACAGACTCCAAGGGTCTAGGATTGAGATTAATGGTTCCTATGAAATTATCTCCCTAGCCAGGTAAACTACACTTTTACTTCTTTTTTCATGGCATACTATTAATAGGAACCCATGATATGTCCTGAATGATTGTTTTTTCATATTTATCTAGTTTAATCCATCTATTAGTAGCATTATCTTCCTGACAAGTAGTCTTATCTTATCATGCATACTTCATGTCAGGATGTTCGCCAGCGCAGCACTCTCTTAGTCTCTAGTTTTGCTGTGAATTGTTCTCCTGACTGCTGTATGGTCTGCGGCAAGCGTGCATGAGAACTTCAAGGGTTTGCCCTTGAACTGGGATGTGTAATGCTACCCCTGCGTGGAATCACCTTAGCCTTGCTGGATTTGGCACTGGTCGCGATATCGAAGGGTCTATGTTCGCATCGCAGTCCAAGGGAATGGTTTTGTGTGCTGTGTATTTCATTCATTTGTTGTATCTCTATCGGGTTACTCCGTGGACGGTATTGAATTTCTTTGAGCTATATGTTTGATGCGTTGTGTTTTTTATCTACTCATTAATATTCCGGGTTCTCGACTACCAAGTTACCCATTTTAAGTTACGTCTAGAATGATTTTACTTTGATGATGACTTAGAGTCATTTATTTGAAGCTTTCTATTTTTTTGGATCTACTCATGGACATGCAGGCTTCTCGATATATCGGGTAACCATATTTAAGTTACGTCATGGCTGGCTCTACAGTTAGTTATGTGAGCTATGTTTTGAAGCTTTATCTTTTTCTGGATTTACTCATGGATCATAGAGCTTCTCGACTTTGCTACAGGTCAAATAGATACCGAACAATCCATTCTCTACAGCACCATTTTTATAGCAGATACTGCATACTAGTTGTGTCTACTTTGATCCAAAATAGCGCGGAATCATGGGCTCTATCATCGAGGTGACTTGTAAGTGTGCATTTTGCTATTCAGGCTGGTAGCTTTGCAAGGAATGGGTAGTGTGCTGAAAGAAATCCTTATTTAATCCCAGTTTTCTGGCAGTTTTCTTTTCTTCTTTGTTCACGAGCGTGCCTCATTATCATTAACGTGAATGAAATTTTTTTAAGCGTCGTAATTACCGATTTAGGGCATTCCAGGGTGTGATTTTTGGAGTGGAGCCGAGGAAATATTCCATATAATGGGCGCCGATTTAATTAAAATATTTCGTCAGTTAGAAGGGAAGTGTGCTGAGTTAATTGCTTCCGCTTAACGCTCATATATCTTTTTTATTTTATATCCCCGGTTAATTCTCTGTCCCCGCTTGGGATAGGTGGCCGCTTGAGATATAAGTGAGTCGATGTTTTTATTGCTTTATTAATTGTGTTTTAACCGGTGTGAATAGGTTATGATGGATCATTTTTAATTTGCATTTCCTAAAAAACTTCTTCTCCCGAGCTATATCTCTATCCATATAAATACACTTAGTGCCCTTCTGTGTTCCCTCTGGCTTCCGCAGCCTTTTTTCCCATCGTCACCCTATTTCCTGGCATTTTTCCATCCGAAAGTGCGTCATACATCTACATTTTTATCTTTGATTAACCGTATCAGCTCCTTTCAGAACGTGTGGCATGGAGGAATACCTCTTCTTAAGTGCATTACTCTACCCATTCCAAGATCTCGAATCTCTTGCTTCCCTAGCTGCAAGTCGAGGTCCTAACTATCAGGTGGATATTGCTAGGGTAAACTAGAAACCAAGGTAGTGTTACATTGGCAAACATGCTAACATGCAGTATTCAAGATAGCCTATCATCACTGATTTGCACGACAAGTATATACAATAGAATATAATGAGATATTAATTAATGAAGAAAAGGAACCATGTTAGACATTTCGAATGCAATGAGGCGGTTTGAATGGCGATAAGTTAACATATAATAGTACAATTTTTAGTCTTCCAAGCGGAATTTTGTCTCTACCCAATTCATCGATGGTCATGCCTAAACCCAAAAAGAATTGTAAAATTAATGACTTTTAAAATCAATCAACTATTTAAGTATTTACGTATCTCCTAACGTCCGAAAATATTTTCGTAATAATCAATGGTAGAAATTTAAGAGGATATAAGTGAGAGATTACCTATTTAGCTGACGAGTTATTTATTTCGAAAGGCTAATTGGTCGTGCCGAATTTTGATTTTATTTAAAAAGTTGGTCTAAAGTAAACCATGGCACTCAGCTAACACCTATTTAATCAGTTACGGTTTTGTGAAATTAGAGCTTTATATTTAAAAAAGATGCACATATGCCACGAGCTTTTATGGCTTATATGACTTATATTCTTTCTAATGTATGATTAAAAACTTCGTAAAATCCATTCATTCATAAGGGTTTCATCACACTAAAATAGCTCTTAAACTCTTCACTCTGTGAGTCTCTATATATTTATGTGGGATACCCCTCCATTTGATATTTGTAGCAGGTTCATTGAGAGCTTTAGCTGGCAATTATCATTCCACGATACCATACTTGAACATACCAAATCCTGTCGCTGACCGTTGTTTTGCACTCCTTATGCTTATTGCCTCCTCCAGATTTTGCTCCAAATTGCCAATGGAAGACTCTTGAGAGGGCTTACAAATGGTTAATTAGAGCATACAAATCGCCCGGGCTAAATATTTCCCTCTGACTAACCGATACTGTCCTCTCTCCCGCCACCACTCTCCGTTCTCTCCCATACTATCTCCTTCTCTATCCTGTTCTATATTTTTTGGTATGTATCATCAAACGAGTGCGTTTTCATAAAAGATATAAAAATTATTTCAGCTATACATAAGTATAAACATTTATCAAAGGTACATATGCACCTTAAAACGCTTTGTGTAGGATTACCACATCCGTGCGTAGAAATTGTCCTCCATCAATATTTTTTCAATGTTTACATTCTCAAACCACTTTCCCAGACATATAATCAAGATTTCACTAAATGTGATGCGGCTGTATCATAGAGTCAAGATGATGATTTCAGACGTAATCGAAGCCCGTATACTGCACGTCCAACCACGAACTGCGGTTCATTACTAATGCTATCCACGCCCCTTTTCCATAAAGGTCAGTAAATATAAATCGATTACCACTCGCATGCGACTTCATAGGCTAATTTCATAGAAGTAACTTCATCTTTAATGCTGCCTTGAGAAACCATCATAAATTTTACAATCAACGTGGTTAATTTAGTTGCGCGTTTTCTTTTTAATCAGTAAGGAAAGGAAAGGTATTTTTTGGAAAGAATGTGCTATTGCGCTCTGGAAATATGGGGGGGGCGAAAAGCGTCAAGTTGGTAGAGTTTGGGGGGCTGGTTTAAAGAGGTTGAAGGATCAAGTGGGGAATATGGTAGGAGAGGACGACGTGGGTGGTGGGGTGTGAGGTCTTAAGACTCCGGGGCGTATAATAATCCGGCGGTTTATTCCGTAAAAGCGGGAAAAGCGCCTCCTATTTCTTGAGGGGGCCATGGGCGGGGAGGCAGGCTGGCTCAGGGGGAGGGCGAACTCTGGAAGGTTGAGGAAAGGAGAGAGAGAGTGAGTGGATTTCCCGCGGTGCGGCGCTGCAAAAACGCCGTGAATAATGCAGAGGGAAGGGTGAAGATGGCACTGATGGCATCCATCAAGGGGGAGCGGTGCGGAGTATGGTGGGGGAAGTAGGGGGTGCGTTTCAAGAGGGTGGTTTGACGATTCCTTTCCAACTACCCTCTCCTGCTTTCCTGAGTAAAATGAAGGGCGGAATTATGCCCGAAAATTCTCGTCCCGGAGTAATCTATTGCCCGGGGCAGATGCAGTGAATGTATGTCACTTTTTCAGCAGCCGGGGAGGAAAAAGGTCTCGCACATAAGGGACTTGACAAATGGACATGTGTTATTCGGCCTTCGCCAGCCGTCGATGTTCGCACCTGGGTTTGAAATAGAGCCGAATTATCCCTTTTTAAAACACTGGGGAGAATTTTTTTCAACTTTGGTGGTGGTACTCGTATGGGAGGTCATGTGCTATTTTTAAAAAACCTATTTTTACTTGAATTTCGTATTTTAAAGTATTATGTGGCAATTATTTTTTCGTCCAACAATGCCATCACTTGAAAAATGTTCCTGTGAATTGAAATCACTCCGGCGAATTATCTCACGGAATGGTTTTCCTGCAAGTAATGCGACGTGTTTTCATACAAACTTACGTACGTTGGTAATTTTTACATGCTTTTAGAGACTTTTTCTTTTTAGTTAGGCATAAAGTGAATAACTATGAGTTTTAGGCTAATATAACTCCCTCTATTATAGTGAATCGCTCCTATTCTTACAAAGTTCTATCGCGTCTGTAATATATATGCATTTCTTAAGGCTCATACTATCAAATGTTTTGGGCTATCATCCATTACATTCAACCAAAAGTTCCTCTGCCCACACAATACTTCTATGCCATTCAGTCTTTTCTCATATTCGTGCTTTGCTTTTTGGCTCTTATCCGTTCCCTTAGCATTTTCAAACCCCAGAAGCACGCTTCTTTCACATATGTTCATTAGAGAAACATCTAATCCTCATTTTTGTACCAACTATTTATTTGTGAACCTATGCTTCGATATTTTTACTGAAACACTTTTCAGACGTCGTTGTGTTTTCATTACTCGCCGGTTTATTCCAACAAAGCAGTCTTATTTTTATTTTATTTATGGCAGTCAAAACTGCTTGTCATATCGTTCGATATGAAATGCATATGGGGTGAAAATGAATCCACCTTGTCACTTCAAACCCTGAGATGCTACTTAGGTCCTTGTAACTTTTTAGCGTTTTATTTCATCCTATTTTTAATCAAATTTCCGTGCCCGTGGTATACGGATGCACTGATGGATTTTTTCTGATGTTGATGAAATTTTTGGTTAACTTGCCCACACAAATTCAATATTATTTATGCATGCCTCCCGTTGTAAACCTTTAGTCCCATCGGTGGGATAGTATGTTAACTAACGTGCCCAAAGAGTCTTGTGTTTTGTATTTTTAGGTCAAAAGGCTGATTTGACGTTGATAATGTATGTCTCCCCTGCAATGATGGTGAAGGGAATGTAATTCTGCGCTCAAGTTGGAATGAAATGATGTCATACATCGTCTCCGAGCACAAATGTAACTTGGGAGGGATTCAAGTTCGAATTTTGGAGTTATCGGGAAAAAAAGTCGGGGTCATGAAAGGACACTCAAAGCTGGGCGACATTCACCCGATGGCGTACTGTTGGTTAGTTCTTACCGTTGCCTGCGATGGAAGTGATAAAGCACGATGAGGGATTGGCGTAAGTTTTAAGCATGGTTGAAGGAGAACTGTTGCTTTTTGGGAAATTTTTGACTCTACTATAAAGTCAACCTATCTAATGAATGCGGATGTAGTGCCCAGAAACATTATTGGAGGATAATTGAGTATTAGCCATTAGGATAAAATTTCGCCTTCTCATTTTTCTACGGGTGGCAATTAAAATAATGTCTAGTTTTAACTAAATTAGGGCGGAAGGGGATCGCTGAAAAAACTTCTCTTTTGAAAATAGTTGTGAAAATTTGCTTTAAGTACTCATTACGTAGTGGTTTAGGATACTTGTTGTGGAATACTATACAGTCATAGTAAACTACAAATATCACTAGCCATAAGATCAGTATACTTTGTCTGTTATAATGAAATGTATTCAATTTCGAGATGTAAGACAGTGGAAGTTGATTAAATACATTGATATTTTTAAACTTTGGAAAAAAGTATTTCAATTGGCTAAAGCAGCATGGACGTATTTTGAACTTAGCTGCTTTGAACTTTTGAACTTAGCTATTTCGCTACTTAGCTATTTTGAACTTTTGAACGTGGGCATTTTTATATCCATGCTTAGTTGTATATTCACTCGATCAAAATAACTTTTCGGTGTATCTCACAGAAGATGCGAGTTTCGCTTAAAATATGTTTAATCTCTATATTTGTTGTATTTTCTACATCTAAATCTACGTACTACCCTGCAAGCTTGCACAAGGGTGTTTAGGAGGGAGTGACTTATCACCAAGATGAACTTGAGTGAAGACATTAATTTTCACCAACTCTTGCACCACACTATGGGCATACTACAAATGCTACAGAAACTAATAATATAATCTATAATGTAACTATCTAACCGTGACACTATAGTCATGCAGGAAACATGCAATAGATGTTGTTTGCACTACACGGCGTATTTAGAAACATGCATTAGTGTGCATATGAATTAATCAGCTACACTACCCGTCAACTATCTTGCTTCAAGGTCTTAATGCTGCCATTATGGTATCTTATTGATAATGGAAAACAGGATGTTTTAAACCTTTCTGTTATAATTTTTATTTCCCTTTTTTCTTTCTAACGATCTTTTGGAGGTATCTTGAATATAAAATAGTAGCTATGAGAAATTGTTAGTTCTTAATTTCTTTACCTTTCTTTACTTTTTGTATTTCGCTGTTCAATCAACTTTGTATAAAAATGGTCGATTTAAATGAGAAATGCCTCGCCAACCATCAGTGAATCGATCCAAGATTTAACTCGGAGACTTCAAGTTTTATGAAATAGTTTGCCCCACATTTTTATCAATTTATTGAAAAAAATCAATATGAACTGAATTATATCATGGTCAGGCTGCCAGCGGCATGTTATCAGGCAAAATTAAAATATCTCAAAATGAATGAGAGACGATGGAAATTCGTAGAAGTGTTGAATGAAAGATTTAAATTGTCGTAAATTATATTCTGGTAGCCTTCATAAATTCGGCTTGTTTCATTCAGAGTATAATATATTTTTGTGGGAAATTTTGGTAGTATTCGATGGTATTTTTTGTAGCATTATTGACTTTTCTAATGACACTATACGTTTTAATAGTGCTAAGAATCAGTAGGCATAGATATTTGCTCAAAGGGTTGAGTTCCTGGAATAACATATTCATTTTGGTCTTTCACGTTCTATAGCCCGGTTGTACATCTGACTTTGCTCTAAATACCAATTAGCTAAGAGGTTGAGATAAATCCCCGAAAAATGGAGAGTCCTGTAGTCTGAAAATAGTTTTACTACCATGTTATTGTAAAAAATCCATTTAATTTTCCCACGGACAGGACAAGGACAAAGACAAAATGAGCAACGTACAATGCCTTCATTTTTATATGAAAATGTAATTACTTTTAGAGTTTAACTGTATAACACTGCTGTGTTGTTACATGCCTGCAAGTCAAGAGCCATGCCTTGGAACTCAACGTTTGACCTAAATGTGCATTTTCGGTCATTTTTTTTGTCATACAAACGACATTAAACCCGTTTGATAACTCTTGTTTACTTTTCATTCAATCTCCTTCATTGTTCTTCATACCTGCTGCTAATTTATTCAACTCACGTCCACGAGTCATTCACAAGTGATCAAACGCCCCACAAATGACGTTAAATGGCACTGAGGCTCCGTTTACTAATCATTGACCGCTGGCTCGCCGCGTCTTTTGCCATTACACCTGTCGCATTTAGCAAACCTTCTATGCCGGACAATCTCTTTTCAAAGTCCCCAATCGGTTAATGCATTATTGCTTTGATCACTAGCTCCAATTTGCAATCAGTCTCTTGATTTATCTGCATCGGCTATACTAACACTTGCATCAAGATGAATACATCTGATTTGGGAATATACCTTTCGATTTTATAACTGGCAAGTACTGTCCATTATGTGATTGTATCCGTAGTGGTTGAGTAGTAGACAGGAAAAAATAGATTTAGTTATAAGTGAGAGGGTAGCATTATCAAATTTCCTGATTCATTGGTACTTAATTTTGTAAAGTGGCCATTTCTTTTAACAGAAGACTGTAATGAAATGATATTTTCAGATGATAAATAGTTGAATGCTGCTCAGTTATCGACGTGAATTTGGACGTCTCCATGAATAAAACTATACTGCCACGATACAATTCATGTACTTAGCCATAATCATAAGGTGATAATTTCAGATTAAACAGTTTAGTTCAAGGCGAATGAATATTATTTGCTGCGAATTTTGCGCATTCGAAGGTATAAGTCGAATACCCAAGGGTTCTAACAATTTGAAACTCTCCACGAATCATACTTTACTGCCACGAAGTGCTTTACCTAATTAACCATCATCATGAGGTGAGAATTACAGATTAAACTGTGTATTGTATTGCGAATGAATATAATTTACCGCGCAATTCTGCGCATTCAAAGGTACAAGTCGAAGACCCAAAGGTTCTCTCGTACATGAGGTTCCCGCTGTGCAACTCCTTTTGATACCTTTGCCTTATGTTATAGACAGATTTTAATAAAAAAATAAACTGTTTATTCCTTCTTCAGTATACGACTTACTTAGTTATTTCTCCCACTCATAAGGAATAAACGATTTCAATTTAGCATTATGTAAAAAACAAAATGTGTATCGATTTCGTTTCCTCTGGAAGAGAAAAGCTTACTAGTAGATTGGAAAAAAATAGAAGTTTTTTTCGTTGAAGGAAGAGCTTTGACCAATCCACCAAATATTGTCGACTCCTAAGATCCTATACTCGTGCTGAGATTCCACCTGATGCTCATCCCTGAACGAGTATCGACCAAATCCCCAAGAAAAGTTGCCCTTTTTAGGACATTTAGATAAAATTTTACTCTTTTGGCCAAAAGTTATACATGCCACAGGAAATTATGTGATTATGTTATTGCGTTGGCAGAGGGTAGATCCCGATGAACCGGCTGAAACCTGCCACATAATGAACTCGTGAGGAACGGCTTGTTTGGTAAAGTCTGGCTATATAAGGCTTACACCCCTTATCGACTCCACACCCCTCCGACTTACCGCGCTCTTTACGCCGCGACGCTCAGACGTCGGCGTCCGCGCCGAAAAGCCCACTCTCTTTCGGCACCCCCTTCTACAGTCCCCCGTTTATGGGCGCCGCCGCGTCCCGCACCCTTCCACACCCGGTTACCCTTGCTTCTCCATCCCCATGGAGTGTGCGGCTCGAGAGATCATTCCGGAGTCCACTTATGCATACCCCACCTACGTTGTCTTCTCCTCTTCTTCCCCAACGCCCGTTTTTCACCCCGGGCGGTAAGGCAAGAGGGTCTCACCCCGCCAACGCTGTACAAATGCCGAGGGGTACTCAAGGGTTGGAGCGTGGATGCTCTCTGTAAAGGGAATGCGGAGTCGGAAATCGGAAAAGGGATGGAGAGAAGGTGAGGGTAGATTAAGATTTTTCGATGCGGAGAAGATAACCCCGAAGGAGTTGATCAGTGCGAAGTACGGTCCTGGGCTATTCCTTACGAAAATCCTAATCCTTGAAATCCAGTAGATTAATAACAATTTATAAATAAAGTTTAACATATTAGGCAATACTTTGTGGACATTGGTTACAGATATCATGATCAAAAAAATATGATCTTTTCCCTCTCCATCCCTGCATGGTAAAAATAATATGAGCTCGCAATAATTGTGTGTGTACCCTGAAAATGATTTATTATTGTCAAAATCAATTTCGGTATCTGAAAATCAAAATTGTGCATTAGTATATCAAAGTTTCTTCGAGTTCCGTCTCATCGAGATCATGACATTTACAAATAATTTGAGTGCTCGACGAGGATTAGAAGCTAATGTTTAAAACTTGTTCGTGTCATGTCACAGGTGAAAGTGACACTATCTCCATATTTTCTGCATCAAGTAATGATTAAAATACCTTTCATCGCCAGTTCCAGAAGTTTTTTCAAGGGTATGAAGATAGGTTCTAATTGAGGTTCCTTCATTTCCTTATGATAGTATGGGGGAGAAAAGGTGGGAGTGTGTGGGGTGGATTAAGTCCAAGGAAATCACAGCCTTGCACATGGGTGTCTAATGACTGTTTCTGGTTGAATTCATTTAAGTGTTAACGTTCATCGATGACTTCTCTGATGGGTGAATATTTGAGTACCGTTAGAAGACATGAAAGAGTATATATTTCGCAATTTAATTTTTTTTAGTATTTATTTAGTTTATTTTTATTAGTGGTTGAAATCATGATTTAAGCCGAAAGTTTTGCGGCATAAAAATTTGTCGCAGCTCATGAAAGTAGAATGCGTATATTGCTCTGTTTGATGGAAAAAACTCAGTTTTTGCCGTCGTAAATATAGAATTTACTTAGTTATTTCTTCCACTCATAAGGAATGAACGACTTCAATTGAGAATCTCTGTGGTGCGTGACTCTCTTGCGCGAAGGAATGATATTTACGTTAACAATGTTATTTCAATAATTAACGCAATGTCATGCCAATCTTTCCGGATGTTCTTTTAAGGAATAAACAGAACATGTATTGATTTAATTTCCTGTGGAAGAGATGAGCTTAAAAGCAGATTGGATAAAATAGAAGGTGGCTTCATTGTAGGAAGAGATTAGTCCAATTCACTTAATTTTGTCAGATCTTAAGATCCCATACTAGTACTGAGATTCAACGTGGAGATTATCACAAAACGAGTATCGACCAAATCCCCAAGAAAATCTTTCCGATTTTTGTACATTTAGGTAAAATTATATTTTTCGACCAAAAGTTATACTCACCTCACGAAATTATGTGGGTATGTTAGTTCGATGGTGGTGGGCAGATGCCGATGAACCGGCTAAAACCTGCCACGCAATGAACTTGTGAGGAACGGCGTGTTTGGTAAAGTCGGACTCTTACGAAGCATTGGTACTCTGGTTTGATCTACCAAGACAGGCTGAAAAATAAAGATGGAAGTCAAAGAATAACGGTAAAGAGTTAATCGAGGGCTTCAAAGGGTTGAGGGTTGGAATCATCCCCAATGTTATGATTGACTTACTTCCGATAACATAGTCTTCCTCTTTAGAAGATGATCTCCTGGAGTTTGACATAAACTCGACGAGTATGAGCCAGTATACATTCTGCTTCTGCAGCAAAAACTTCTGGTTCCTTTATCGATATTGCCGAAAAATTTTAAAATGCTGAGCGAACTCCTTCCTCCTATCTTTGATCAATTTCTGACCGAGGGCGTTTTATCTTTTTTTTGCCAAAATTGATTCGGGGATATATCCGTAAAGGTATTAGGAAGCTTGGGTTTTCGATGTCGTCGGAATGTTGTCGTTCCTTTTGCGGCTTTGAATGTTTTACACTTTGATGCCCATCCACTCACCTTGAGGGCGATATGATGAGCCGTGAAACCCCTTCTTCAAGGATAAAAGGGTGGGTGTGTAAAAGGCGATGGGCCAGTCTCTCGATGGAACCCGTGGGTGGAATGGAAGCGTAGGCATCCGAGGGTGTTTTAAGAGCTCGTTCCTCTCTGAGGGAACGAACGGCCGCTGAACGGAAACCCACTCCGGCGAGGTTCATGATCTCATTTATGGCTGGTCTTGTTTTATTGCCCGCGCGGAAAAGCCGTGTAGGTAAGTGAATGCCACGGTGATGAAGTGCTTCTTTCAGATGTCACGTGCCAGACGGAGTATTTATGCGTATAAAAAGGAGATGGCACACGTTATTGCGCCTGTCTCGAAATTTTTAGAGACAATCGTGGGGATTCGTAAGTGGTTTTTGGTTTCGCCGACCTAGTCCTTGTACGTGTCATCTCAGGCCACCCGGTGGAGCATTAGCCGCCTGATGGCAGGCTGCAAGAACATTTAGTTATGGAATCAATAGAATTGAGACCCAAAAATTTATAGATCTAAAAAATATATTCGGATTGTAAGATCATACCTTCTAGTTAGGTAGCTTATTTACCAATAGTTAATAGCTTCAATTTAATGTTATCTTCCACCGGCGGATAAAATTCATGAGGTTAGCGTATGGTTGATTGCTAATGTAGATAATAATTTGTTAGAGTAAACGAACTGGTCATTTGTCTCAAAACAACCCATTTATCAAGTAACTAAGTCTCCAAGCAGTTCATTGCTCAACCGGCATCTTGGCTATTTATGAAACTCACAACTCCATGCAATCAGTTATGAAAGCAACAAATTTATCCAATGCTTATGTGTACAACTTTATAGAATACATATGTGTCGTTCCTGCTACTGGCCATTAGTGAGGAATGGTAAAACTAAAAGCCAGGCCAACTCTTGTTGCCTCTCCCAATGATTTAATTAAGTTTTGTGCGGTTGAGTATTACTAGACATCTTTGGCTTCATAGAATTCGTTTCTTATAACTGCATCATAAGTTTACAAAATAACTGCAAATATAATTCGTTAATGTTGTCACTTTAGAGGCTTCAATGAAATACTTTGACCGAAAAGGAATCGAACCACTAATTATCATCGTATTGGCTAATAAGTGTGCTTCAGGCATACAATTACTTTTGTCAGAAACTGCTGGCAGACCACGGCCAATATGTCATTGTCAGAGGCTATGCTGGCTTCGATATAACGCCGCATTTTCTGGATTCTGAGTGGCGGTGAATTTTCATGGCATCCAAAATTTGGTGCTGCGTTGGAAGGCACTTACGCCAAATTTACGCCTTCTGGTGCCCTATTCTGTATTGCATTGGAATTTATAAGCCGTGATATCTAGATCTACGAAATACCGTGAAAACCACCACTAGTGTGTGTGACACGGGGTGATTCCACATCAGGCATGCAGCACTCATCCCGGTTTAAATCAGAACCGCACACGATATCCCGAATGCCAGGCGCAGTCCAAAAGCAGTCAGGACAACAGTGCGCAGTCAGACTAGAAACTAGGAGAGTGATACGTAGAACATGCTACCATGCACTACATTACTCAAAAAACAACTACTGGTTATTATTATTAATGCGACAGATTATTAGCTCTACAAGATACTTTAATATGCAAGAGTTATGATATTTTGCAGTACTGTAAAAACCAATTTAACCTAGTCAGTATCCTAGAACTGATCTCTCGCAACTATTATGGTCCTCGCAACCCTTATTGTGTTTGGAAATTGACAAAATGTTGACGTTAAGCCTCAAAAAATTCATATAGGGCTGTTCAAAGATTGAGATTAGCCGTGGAATAGGACGTCACATCCCTAGATTTGCCGAAGATAGAATGTCGAGTTCATCGTAAATAAGAACCCAGAAGGTCAACTTATTCTTTGAGTAGTTAATTCCAAGTTAACCGGTTTCATATCGCGTCAGCCATCTTTCACCTCAGTACTGCGTTTCCGTTTCGCTGCGCCTCGACCATAGTTTTGTCCTGCTACTCGAGCGTCAACGGTCGTTGAGATAAAGATTTGAGTTAGACCCTATACCAAGTTGGTCAAATGGACGTTTTTCTCAAGGTCCTAAGTACGACGGAAGCGGGCGCCTTCGCGTCAGTCCAAGGGGTAGAGAAATTTTGGGTTCAAGTCGAGATTTTTATCTCAACACCCCCCTTTCCCTAACAGCTCCGCCTAAAACCCCCCACCTACCGCCACACCCTCCAGAGGCCCATGCAAATATTTCCCTTCGCCCGCAGCTTAGATGATTGATGTCCGCGTTGGCTGTTCGCTCAAGTTCCAAGTGAAAGGATTTTTCCCTCAAGAGACGGAAGAGAAGGAAAAAAAAGCATGCCAACCCGTATCGACATTTTTTGTGCGCCACCACTGTTAGTATATAAATCCCCTTATGTATCTCTCGACGCCTGCGAATATATTCTCAATCATAGACGAAATTTCACCTTAAAAGCATACATAAGTGTATGTATTAATCATGGGGTTATATGCCCTTTATCTTTGAAGAATTCGAGATTACAAATTCACCACGGCTTATCACCTAGCGGTTCACAGTAGGCAAAGTTTTATTCGCGATAAGAAATGAAACTATCCTAGCCCAACTTTGACTCTGGTTTTACCTTCACGAGGCCTCAATTTGATTCATTTTCACTTCAGGGATTAAGTTAAAAATGGGATCCTCGAAATATAATTATTCATAGTAGAATGTCAATGAATATATTTATTCTTCTCTTATTATTCTTCTCCTATTAGTGAAGATATCCTCCTCATAACTTTGCATAGAGCCAACATTTTATCACAATGGCAGTTATTTTTCGAAAACGTGACAAAACTACTTGTTGACTTATGCCCTAATATCTTCTACTCTCTACGTTAGCCATTATTTAGACGGTAGCTTTTAGATCATATTAAAATCGTTTACGCGACTGAGTGGATTGTAAAAACCGGCTATCTTCCCTAAAGATATTTATATCCTCGATGACAGTTTTCCCCTAGGTTTATTTAATATGCGTAATTTGGGAGAAATATTGTTGCATTTTTGATGTCACAATATCACTTTTGTCGATACTGTTATCAAGTAGAATGATGATATTGATTTAAATTGGAAGGAATAGTTCTAATGTATTGAAACAAATTGCTTTAAAGTTCTAAACTTCCTATCGGATATTGTTCCATTTTAGATGGATTCATTTTCTATGTCTTTTAGTTAGTATTCAACCGATTGTAATTATTTATCAAATTCGACTTATGGACTTCGCTGGATAAATGTATACCTAGATGTCAGTCCCCGAAGAGGTGTTTGGCAGATGTGCTGGGACACCATCCGTCAAAGAGAAAGGAAATATGGAGATGGAACGGGAAGAGAGAAATGACGAAATGTGAAAAGTATGTATTAGGAGAGTGTAAATGGATCTGTTTTTGTAATTAATTGAGTGGGAAGAAAGTATGCTCGCACCAATGAGTTTGATAGTGTATGGGAGTAGCAAAACTTGTTGGCACACATTTTTGAGGGTAGTGATATCAAGAAAAAGAAAGCATGTTAAGTACGTGGAGCAATGGGGCCATCTATATATCCATAGGCCCCCACAAAGGTCATGGCCGTGTGGCAGGGGGTATTAGGACACCAGCTGTGTGAAGATGTAAGGGTTAAGGTTTTGGAAGGTGAAATGGTGACGTGAATTATCGGATTGTGTTTAGTTCAGTTTTTATTGTGGCCGCTTATTGTGCGGGGAAGCTTTGTACCTGTCTGTTGGGCAATGTATCTCTCTTATTTTTTCGCATATGTGAGACCTAAAGATGTAATGAGGCGTCAAGATAATATTTTCTGATACACTCCAATTCTAAATTTCTCAAACAACCAAAGTCTAGCGTGTAGCCTCCTTGTCTTTAGGGGCTCCCACCTTAAACCATCTAAAAGTTATCACACATTTTATGTTTGCTCGTAACAATATTTAACGAAGCATACAGCTTTCTTCGTATTTTATTAATTTTTTTGATTAAATGTTAATGACCTGTGCCCCAAATTATGGCGGCGTATTCGAGGTGTGACCTAACCAGGGCGAAGTAGCATCTCACTTTTACTTTTTCATCCGAAGACCTTCCTATTATACGCTTAGCAATACTTAGTTTCTTTAATGATGTGCCGCATTGGTTTTGTACTCGTATGTGTGTTCCTCACGGTATATCAGAAGTCAATGTAGTTCCAAGATATTTTATTGTATCTGAAGATTTTATGTTTACTCCGCCCACAGTATAGGTATGGCATTTGTGTGATGACTTTCGCAGGAAGTGAACAGTGGTGCATTTACTTAGATTTAATTCTAGTCCCCACTCCTGGAACCACGAATTAACGTAATTAAGGTCCGATGACAGAACTTATAAGGCTGCGTCTTAGCTTATTTCATCGTAGATAACTGTATCGTCTGCAAATAATTTTAATATACTGCTAACTCGATAACTAAGGTCATTAATATAAATACAAAAAGAGGGCTGATAGATCGCGTCTTTTAATTCTTGGGTGCCGATTTAGTCGAGGCTTATTCAAGGTATTGAGTTCTACCAGGTTTTAGTTACGTTTATATGCATAACTCGTTTTTCACTTTTGTTAAATACAGGAGTGCAGGGTTTTAATAGTAAGATGCGTTCCATCTGGAAAATCGCTTGGTCGGAAATTTTTTGGTGATATTAGCCATCAAGTTACTCTATAGATGAAATAATTTTTTGGCTCATCTCTCATTCTTCTAAACAAGCGATACACGTTTCACGCTGGAAAACATATAGATCTACTTATAACCCTGTAAGCCACCTGAAGGGTGTTTGGCAGGGGGTGACTTATCACCAACATGAACTTGTGTGAGGAAATTTACTTTCACCAACATGCACCACATAATGGATATGCTACAGCTAGGCTACAACTACTAAAATAATCTATAATATAACTATGTAAATGTGACACAGTGTCATTCAGGGAACATGCAAAGCATGGTATTTGCACTACTCGGAAGAATTAGAAACATGCATTAGGGGGCATCTGAATTAATCAGATTCACTACCTGTCAACTAAACTACTCCAAAGTCTCAACGTAGCTTTTATGGTCTCTTACCCATCGCGAGAAATACGATATTTTAAACCTTCCTGTTTTACATCAATTTCCATTATTTTATTCTTACGATTTGATCTACCGTAATATGTTAAAGTTCGTAAGATATTTTAAACTTCTTTTGTAAACAAATCGGCTTTGAGTTTGCCTTAAACATTGAGTCTAATTTTGAATGGAAGGCTTGAACGCGATACCCGTCCTAGTTTTTGCAAGAGGTCAGCAACACTAACGAGACTATCATAACGTCCTTTCACGTATCTAGCCGATCTTCTCTACGCTATCTTCTTAATGGCTACAGAGATAATATAGTTGTAAGAAAAAATATTTGAAATGTAATTTTCGTGTTAGATTAATACACCTTTTTTAGTGTGGAATTCGTCCCTTGATTTCCAAACCGTGCCCTCTGGAAAAACTCTTTTTAGTGGCGCTAGCAACCCGACCCGGGGAACTGAAGGTGTTTGGCCGACGGAAGCTACGAGGGCAGTTTTTTTCAACCTCCGGCCGCACAGCATAAACGCCAGACGAGCGA
This sequence comes from Ceriagrion tenellum, assembly GCA_963169105.1. Lineage (NCBI taxonomy): Eukaryota > Metazoa > Arthropoda > Insecta > Odonata > Coenagrionidae > Ceriagrion > Ceriagrion tenellum. The sequence continues at coordinate 80,503,538 of OY720643.1, read as the reverse complement.
CAGGCGGGTAGTGTGCGCAGTAGGGAATTGCGCATCTCCCGAACTACACGCTCCGTTACTGCTGAGTTCACTTCGTCAGTCTGTACTGAGCATCAGTCACATAAACATGGCCGCCTCAATTGATTCTCCCGCCAAGTACGAATTGCGAAGCTTTATTCGTTTCCTGCAAGCAGAAGGGAATAGTGTAGCAGAAGGTCATCGAAGAACGAGCCGGGTGTGTGGAGAAAACTTTATCATTGACGGTGTTGTGCATCAATGGCGTCGATAATCTATATATGGCCGAAATGATGTGCATGATTCTGGGGGTCAATGACGCAAGTCTGTCGCTACAGGCGGCCTTGTTCAACGAGCTGACGAAGCGGTTAGAAAAAACCGTAAGTTCACCATAAGTGCTTTGTCTATGGAATTTCCGGGAGTTTCAAGATCTTCTCTGTTCTCTATCGTTACTGAACATTTAGGCTTCAAAAAACTTAGTGTTCGCTGGGTCCCAAAAATTTTGACTAACAACGGTCATTTATAGAATCAATTAAATTCATTGGCGGCAACATTTAATGAATGGGGTAATGTAAAGCTTGTCCGCAGGTACAAAAAATGCCTCAATCGTCAAAGTAATTATGTCGAAAAGTAACCATAATTGTACATAACTTTTAGTGATAAAATAATTTTTTTAAATTCACTTGTCTTTTATATATGTCCTATCGGAGGTTTAAAAAAAATGCCCTCGTATAATGCGGGAGCGACGTCATTGCTGACTACCTCAAGAACGTTTTTCACCTGCGCCTTGTTAAGATGGAATCGGAACAGGAAAATGACGGAAAATATAAATGACGAAATAAATAAATTGGTTTGGATTTAGTTAAATGATTGAGTAAAATTTTCAATCGACGGCCTGAAAGCGATTCCCATCCTAGATTTTGCAAGAAGTCAGTAACGCTAACGAGACTGTCATAACGGCCTTTCATCAACGGCCTATCTAGCTGACCTTCTCTACGCTACGTTAGTTTTAAGAGAAAACATGTGAAATTTTATTATCGTGTTAGATTAATACACTTTTTTCAGTGATGAATTCGTCCCTTGATTTCTAAACCGCACCCCCTGGGAAAACTCGTTTCTTTCCCGCCATCCACTTACTGCTTGCCCCTTCAGTGGCGCCAGCAACCCGACCCGGGGAACTGAAGGTGTTTGGCCGACGGAAGCTATAATGCGGGAGCGACGTCATTGTCGACTACCTCAAGAACGTTATTCACCAGCGCCTTGCAGTCGGACTCGCCTGGTCCCGCGTAGATACTCTCACGAATTGAGAGGAAGAAAGAAATCTTTTCCCCACCAACACCACCTCCTCCCACAGAATACTCACCCACCCAACTCCCCAGTCCATTTTTTTTGTTCTCAAGGTGGGGTAGGGTTGGGATTTTTTTGAAGAGGTTGTTGGAGGTTAGAAAGAGAGAGGGGAACAAGACAAGTGTTGCCACGGACTGTCTTCTCGCTTTTCGAGTCTTGGGGGAGGTCCTTCTATCCCGTTCCACCAGGTTCTCGCCGGCGCTTTTGAGTGGGCTGCTGGGTATGTGTGTAGCAACCGCCCAACGACGATGGTGACCTAACTGCTTCAGCTCCCATCCCCCCCAACTGGCCTTTCCATCTCTTACCCCCCCTTATGCAACCCGACAACACACTGAGTGTCTCCCCCTCCCTTGTGGGGGTCCGAAACCGCCCTCCGTAGCAATAACCGCTCCTTGTCTCCTTCCCTCAAGGGGTGGAAACGCTTCGAGTCCTCAACCCGTTTCCCGCTCCGTATACATACATACGTATATATATATATGCATATTTTTTCACCTTTTTATTTTCCCGCAAAATTTTTTTGTCAGTTCTTCCCATTGCACCGTGTTTGGACTCTTAACCCCGGAGGTGTTCCTGCTCCGTAATGTATATATGTGTGTGTGTTAGAATATTTTTTCTCTACCTCTCTCGAGTATTTTTTTCAGTTCTCTCGCCATCGCACGGCGTAGCACTCCTTAACTTGCAGGTGTATTTTTTCCGCCACCCTTCTCCCCCCCCACTTCTTCCCCGTGTGGCTCTCAGAAGAGGGGAGGAGACGATAATGGTGGCACAAACGAGAAGGACCACGTTGAATACGTAATGTTGATGGTGCTAGAGGAACGTGGACTGTTGTGGGGGACACAGACGTACCATTCCATTCTCTCTCTCTCGCTCTCTCTTTCTCTCTCATCCTTCTTGGTCTTTTTTTAAATAAAAAATAATAATGTAGACTTGCTACTCTCTTCTCCGCTCGAATCTGCTCCCGCCGTGGCTGCTGATATTTCTCGTCTGCTTGCCCTCTCCTACATCTTCTTCCGTCTCCTCTTTTGCCACCACTTAGTCCCTTTTTTGCAGTTGTTTTTCGAGGTTTCTCGTCCCTTTCGTTTCATTTCTCGACGGCTTTTGTAATCGCGCGTTCGAATTTCATTGCGTCGCGTGGATCCACAGCTAATGTGCCAGTTCCTGTCTTCCCTTCTTGACTTAATTTGGCCAAAAGTTTCAGTGATATTGATTTGTCGTTCAATTCTAAGATTGGTTGACCTCCTGGTATCTCTGCCAATATATTTTCTTCTTTATTTGGTCCTTGAACATATTTCTGGATCTTCCTCTGGGGACTTTTCCCTCAATTTTTCCTTAAATTATGTTTTTCACAAACCCATTGTGTCTCAGGGTGTGTCCATTCCATCTCTTCTTTCTTATCTCTATGGTGTTCCATATGGTCGTTTCCTCTTCTACTCTTCTGAACACTTAATCATTTCTTATTTTGTCCGTCCATTTTATCTTCAGCATCCTCCTCTAGCACCATGTTTCGAAGGCTTCTTGTCTGTTCTGATCAGATTTTCCAATGGTCCACGCTTCCGATTCTTGAGTGCTACGCTTCACACGAAGGTTTTCACATGCTGTTTCCTGATTTGTCGTCCTATCTTTGAGCACAACAGTTGTCTTTTTCCCATGAACTCCTTCTTAGCTTGGGCTATTCTCCGCTTGATGTCCATTGTACCTCTTCCATCCCGCGTGATGGTACTTCCGAGATAGGTGAAGGAAATCTCATGCCCAAATATTTCAGTGGACTTTTGAAATTTTCCCGAGACACTTCAATGTTCTACGTAATTATAACCGTGAACATCACCACTACATTGTGAACATTTCAACATATCGTTAACGGAGGCTTTAGATAGGGTTCATTCGTGCTTCAATTAATTATTCGTCTAATAAATTGGTGATCATTTATTTTATTAACGGTGCGGGAAGGATGGGTTGGATTGTATTCACAATTGGAGAACATATTTAAGGCAATGTATAAATGTAACAGAATCAAAATGGGTATGCTTGGGTAGGGAATGGTGTAGGAAACCATGTAAATAAAACGTCTTCCCTACGCTTGAAAAAGGTAACTTAGTCATTTGACCTACCTACCCCGAAAGGCCACGGCAGACGGAGAATTTATGCATGCATGTATCTAATTTAGTCATATTTTTTTACAAATATTTCAGCCCCATGTATTTTTCCGATCACATAGTCGTCACGTAGTGATCCGCTCCGATCCGTCACATAGTGAGTGATATTCCTATCAGTGTCGCATAGTGATCTGGTTCCAGAATGTTGCGATTAAAATATAAGTCAAATGTTTTGCGAACGAAAAATATTTAAACTGTCTTTTCTTTGCAATTGCATGTGATACTCTACTTATCCCTTACTTTATGAACGATTTTCATCCATATAGACGGATATTAAGGCCGATATTCTCACTGCTTTGCATCCTTTTATGAAAGCATCCTTTTATACGCCTACATTACAAGGGCCCCTGTGCATAATCATTTGACTGAATTGCAACCTATTTCGTTTACAGCTGTGCAAAGAAGTTACTGGAGAAACTATTGCTTGGAAAATGCTCTGAGTATTATTTGCACTATATCAAATCCTTTGTGAAGATAAAACTTATTTTACATTGCAAAACAGATTGCTGACATAAAAAAATGAGACAAAATTTGGAAATGATTTTCATTCTTAAACATTATGAATGGGAGAGTATTTTCAGTGAATATATACGAAAATATTAATCGACTGTAAATATTTTTCTTCTGTTTATGGACAAATTGCACTTTAAGTATGTATTCATTCCATCTGAATGTTGTTGCATTTTATCATTTTGCTCCTATATCAGTATTGATACACCAGGCATATTGAGACAGAATTCATGATACAGAGACAAGTTGAGAACTTTTATCACCGACCAAATATCTACTTTAATTTTGATTGCTTCGTGAACGGTTGTCCTAACTGATGTTACTTTTTACCGGAATGTTTTTCAAGTGGCCCCCACCGTGAAAAGACCTTACCCTTTTAGTTCTCTTATAGGGAAGGATATTTGTTTCTCTAGTTTTAGTGGAGAGAAATGATAACTCCCAACAGAATGACCCCATAGGTATTTAAATATGTGTTTGAACTGCTTGAGTATTTTCGCTTTAAAAATTTCGCAGCCCTAAAAATGTAAATGTTTCAAGCTGGGTGTTATCATCGTGGCCTCGGTCTGCAGTCAATTTAAAGCTCATATTTACTTAGCGTTTCGAGGTCATTTAAGCGTGGATTTTTGTGGGTTTTCGCCCCTAACCCTTAATGCACTATTTTGTAAACGGTTAAGTATTTTTTCTCTCTTTAACCAAGTAATGGAGGCTACTGAATACGTAAATAGGCGATTTAAGTATTTTTTTCGTGTTTGTATATACTTTTTGACTGTGCATAATTCATTATGTTGAATAACATTTTTTGAAGCTCGTTGTGGGTAGATTTCAAATCCTTTACTTTCTCTCACTTATGATAAAATAAGTTCCTCCGGCCAATGTTCTTTCACAAACTCGTACAACCTTAGGTACGTCTAAAATATTCCGCAGTAACTCACATCCATCGCTTTTTGAGTTTTCCCTTGTTTTATATGCTCTCACTCATGTTGCTGTCTTTAGATTAGTGTTCCGGGAATTCTTGTAAACGGTTAAGTCTTTTTTCTTCCTTATAACAAAGTGATGGAGGCTACAGAATATATATTTGTATGTGTTTCAAGTATTTTTCGTGTTTGTTTATACATTTTTATTGTGCGTAGTGCATTTATTTGTTGCGTAGCCCAAATCAGTTTTTCTACTTTTCTCTTTGATAAAAAACTATATGTTCCTGGTCAGGAGTGTGCTCTGTATTTTGTTCTCATTTATTCTGCATTCCAGATTTTCATTCATGGGCCCACAAAACCCATTAAAATTTTTCCTCTTAAAAATTATTTCGTACCCTGAACAATGGCAGCTAAGCAGAGATGACTTCAAAAGTACGTCCAACGAATTCGGAACTGCTGGCATTATGTGGTTGCACTAGCCTACATTCCTTGTAAGCTTTCCCGCTGCCCCAAATTTTCGACAGCTGCGTAGTCATTCGCAAAGAAGCTTCACATTCCAACGTTAGTAGTAACCCCGCCACGGCCAGCTCCAAACTGTGCACCGTTTTGTTCACCAGTGCGACTCTAGCGTAATATGGCTCTTGGTTAACGAGTATTCATTTTCTGCATTTCCTACTCGTTTTGCTGGTTTATCCTATTTTTAAATAGGTCACTTCTAAACTTTTTTCAGTGGAATTGCTACCACGCAATTTTTATCGAATATGCGCATATGAACACATATTTGACAAACAGTCTGCATCTGGTTACGGGATTGAGAATTGAAGGTTCTCTAGCAGCAGTATTGTTTTTATAGATACATGAGCATAACATGCACCTTGGCCCTCTACAACTTTTTTTCGCCATTTCCTTCTTATACATTTACACCCCCACCACAAGCCCCTGCGGCGGCTTGCTTGGAAGTATGTAATTGTAGATTTGGTAGACATTCACGAACTTTTAATATATATTTCCTAAAGGCTGATGCCTTGTCGATTCAACCACTCTTCTCTGTCGCTTGCTGTTCGTTTCAATGCCACGTAGTTGCTGCATCCTATCCTCTTCTGATTCTTGTCCAAATACTTTTTCCTTGGCCGTCCTCTTCCTTTGTTTCCTAGCACTTTGCCTTCAAGAATCTTGGTTAGGAATGCATTGTGTCTGATGAAATGTCCTATAAATTTTATTTTTCTCTTCTCCATTTTTGTTAATAACATTCTCTCTTCTTGTTCTTCCCTTAAAACTTCCAGATTTGTTTTTCTTTCCATCCAGCTCGTTCTTGTCATCTTCTGCCATATCCACAATTCAGCAGCTTAAATCTACTCCTTTCTCATTTGCCCATAGTCCAACTTTCACTTCCATACAGCAGTGTACTCCATATAAATATTTTGGCAAAGGATTTTCTGATGTTTTTATTCATGTGTTTGCTGGTTAAAATATTTTTCTTAGTCGTAAATGCCTGTTTTGCCAAAGCAATCCGTCTCTTCATTTCTATTAAGTATCTATTGCCCTGAGTGATAATACTGCCAAGATAACAAAATTGTTCCACCTGATCAATTCTGTTGTCATGAATTTATTTAATGATTGTTATTTATTCCATATTTTTTCGTACTACCATTGCTTTCGTTTTCCTTTTATTTACTTTTAATTGCCATTGTTTAAGAGTGTCTGATAGGACTTGCAGCCTTCTATTAATTTCTTTTTCGGAGTACAATGTCATCAGCAAATCTGATACAATGTTTTCTTTCACCATTAACTTTTACTCCCTTCGTCTTCTCCTTCATGATCTGAATAGCTTCCTCAATGAACTTATTATAAAACTTTTAATAGACTTGTTAATTGAGCATGGCGCAGGGAGTTTCTGAGGATATTATTGAAGTCCTACACCGCGTCTTTATGCCAGTGAAAGAGCTACTAAGGTCCGGCCGACAGTAAATATATCTGACTGATACCATCATTTGCCTGTAGAATCTTATTTGGTCATTGTGTCTCCAATGCCTATCTAGGTGGTGAATTTCTCGGCATCATCTAGGGAGGGATAAAAATTATCAAGGGGATAATTACGAGTGACGATTCAACACACATGGAAAACAAAATAAATAATGCGTCAATGCCTTCATGTATTCAGAATGCTCAATTTTATTTTGTAATGACTATTTTTCGTCCAATGCTAAGATTGGTGACAGACCCCAATCCTTTCTTTTCTAACAGTATTTTTCATAATTTCTCCTGGATCTTCTTCTCTGCATGCCTCTTCGCCTCGTCAATGAGCGTATCCTTGGGTCTTCCTATAGGGACTTTTTCCTATATTTTTCCTCCAAATCTATCCTCCAGAAGTTCTTTGCGCCTAATGTTGACCATCTGGTATGTGCGTATGTTTTCCTTTCCTTTTCTATTCGTATGTATATTTATGCATTTTTTATTTCGCTTCTTCATTGAATCATGAGCATTCTCTTCCAACACCAAGTTCCGGGCTGTGATAATATTTTATTTTCTGCTTTTATAATTTTTCATGAATCAGTTTCACCGAGTACCACGTATCTAAATCGAATGCCACACGATAGCTTTTGCATTATGTTTCCTCGTTAGTTTTCCTATCTACTTCGAATATAGTTTTAAAAATTTAACCATGAATGCTTTTTAACCCTCATACCATTCCTGAATTCCGGTACGCCATCGGATTCCTGGCGCCGCTGCAGCGCTTGGTCGCTCTCAAGGAAAAATTGGGTCTTCAAAATAACAGTAAACGTTTATTGCTTATTTTCTGTATGTTTATTTAATATTTATTTAAACTGAAAGATATCTTAAGGAGTAATATAGTACAAAAAAAATAAAATAGCAAAGAGGCGTGCAATAGCATTGCAAATAAATATTTTTTTATCAATTGTGTGGGCATGCCTTACAAATTACATTTGAATATTCTTTGGAAGTATTTTGGTAAAAGTCGCAGATTTGGAATATTTGTCTTTTAAACGTGCACAACTGGGGATTGACATCGCTTGAACTTTGTGGCTCTCGTTCCATGTTAAGTTGTCCTTCTTGTGGTGTACCCAGAATGCTTGAAATGCACCTTTTTACCTTTTCAGTCACTCTTAGTCCATCCGTCTCAGTACATATTTTCTCACCATATTTTCTGTCTATTGTTCTTGAAAACTATGGCAGGAGTCCAATTTATTTGCTTTCTACTGGGGAGTTCGTAGAGTAAAAATCAAATAGGCTGCAATTACACACACATTAAAGACTCATTACAAATGCACTCGGTCATCTGTTTGATTTTATTTTGCATGTGTGAGACTGAACAATTTGAGCCATCAAATCTGTGCCACCCTTTTGTCGCATTATAGAGTAATATTTTTTCGGGTGTACTTTGCTTCTCCAAAGCAGAATGAGCTTAGGCTATACGACGATCTGTCTCCGTCTTGTTTTTTTTGTCTCAGGTGGTGGGACTACCGAGGTTAGAGAATGAATACATTTACTTGTCAAGTCTCGCCTCTCAATTTGACTTCAGCTTTCAGCTTCTCTCATCTGCACTCATGAGTTTTTGTTTTCTTAAATCGGCATTGAGCCTAATTAGTCTCTACTGTGCCATCATAACGCAATTCGACCATGTTGTGTGTGTGTGTGACCATGTTGAGATAATCGATGAAAGTTGGACAGTTTTTTGGTCGATGAATTTATTCCTATATCTTATTGTAGGGACTATTCCTTCTAGTTCGCCTTCAATTATGTTCTCTACGCACCCACAGTGTCTCATGGTGGGTCCAATCCATATGGTTATTCTTTTTTTTATCGCGTTCTATAGGTTCCTCTCCTCTTCTACTCTTCTATAAACTTCATCTTTTTTATTTTGTCCAACGATATTATCTTACGGCATCCTTCTCCTCAAAGGTTTCAACGGCTTCTAGTCTGTGTTGGATGCTTTTCAAGGGTCTATACTACTGATTCATTAAGTGCCAAGCTCATTACAATTGTCTCCACGTACTTTCTCCTAGTCTGTGATCCTATCCTCTTTGAACACAACAGATTTATTTTTTTCCATGTGCGACTTCTTGGCTAGGGCTATTCTTACCTTGTAGCCCGCTGTACTTTTTCTTCCTTGCATTATGGTACTTCCGAGATAGGTGAAGGTGTATCCAATTGCTCCTCTTCTTCGTGTGACTCCGGAATTCAGCGTCCCACTTCCGCATACTAGGACTTTTGGTCCTCGGGCTAATTTGGGTGTTATACTCAAGGAGTCCATTGCGTTTATTGAGGTTTAAAGATCATTGAAATTTCCTTGTATTTCCTGCGATATCGTCTGTGAAGCGGGAAAGACTATTTCTTCTCCGTTTATCTTTATTCTCTTAGTACAATTTCTTATACTGTAGAGGTTGAACTAGATTGTATTTATAAGTAACCCAGTTTCTCACTAATACTTTTTTCTCGGATGACCTAGGTCTTCATCTCCATGTACTTTCTTTGAATCTCACTGAATCAGTGTATTTGAAATATGCAAAGCTTCGGCATGACGGCGAAAAGAAAATTGGAAGGACAGTGTCTTAGGCCTAACAGGATGAAACATTACTTCTTACAACCCAGCAAGGGAATGATGTGACTTGTATAAATATATGTTCTGTCCCCCGATGGCTCAGCGGTATCGCTTACATTGCTAGGAAAGTCCAGAAGTCACCGATCTCTTTTGCTAGCGTTGAGCAGAACGCTTTAACCCTTGCCACCCCGTTTTTTTGGCATCCTGACCACTTCCGTACGGTAATAAAAATGTGGAGAGGTTATTTCAAAAATAAATGTGTAAACATTTATAAAAAATATACGATACAAAAATATAGATCGCCTCCTCTCTTTCAACCACCCGCGGCGATTCCAATTGGGCCTGACCGTCCTGTGTTTGCGGTCAAATATGTTAGTTTTAGGTGACGCCATCGCGGTGTTTTGGGCGTTTTTTTTTTGGAGTTACCCACTTTTCCCTACCCGCACCCTTTTTCCCATCACTTTCCCAAACCTCCCTCGCTGAGCCTCGATTCTGCATGAAATTTGTGTTTGCTTTTATTTCGGCATTTGTTATTACTCGTTACGTTCGTTCAGACGCCCTCTGTGATCAGGCGTGGTGGGGAACTGGCGAACCCGTGAAGCACTCTTGTGTCTGTTGTCGCCCTCGACGTGTATGAAACAAAAAAATGAACGGAATATAAAAAAAGGAAACAGTTGAACCGTACTTTTGCGCATGTATATGGATCACTTCCTTTCATCCCTGGCTTCATTGGCGTTGCTATTATTTGCTTACGTGGCGTTTTTGCGAGATTCGAAGCTCGTTTGTTTTTTTTCCGAGATCGTTGATTTTTTTCTCGTTCTGGTCATGACTCGTTTGAGTTCTGTGGAGTGGTTGATCGGTTGAGTTGGTTTGTCTCCCTGATCACGTGACGGCTACATCAACTGTCTGGGCACGGGATTGGTGGGAAGGGGTTTCAATTGCGTGGTTTTCACGAGGAAAACTTTTTTTTAGCCTTTTCCGTCCATTTAAAAAACAACGGACGGAATCAAATTGTGTGGTTTTTTTCCTTCGCAGCATTTCAAAACCTTGAGGTGAAAAGAGTAATGCGTTCAGAGTTTACAAAAGGTGACTCTTGCTGACACAGTTCAATTACAATTACTTCGACCTCACATCGGTGTGTTTTCGACGTTAATCCCGCCTTTCTGCTTGAGCCCGGGATTTTTTCGGTGTTTTTAAAGCTTTATTAGTCGATATCACTCGCTACATGGGTTTTTTGTTGACTGTCATCTGCTGGGAATAAACTTTCTTTACTCTTGAGATGCCAACCAAACAGGCCCTCATGTAATATAGTCCTGGGGATCATATTTGGATTAATTTCATGACGGTATATATCAAGCACTTAACCACGTTGAGTTATGCCGTTCTCACCATATTCAATATCCGGCATGACTAGGTACCTAAAATATAATAGTTGGTGTATCCCTAGCATTCTAATTAATATATATTACACAAATTTTAAGCTATCCGGGACTAGCCACGGAGTTGCACTTTTACGGAGTCACCCGCAATGCACAATGTGCGAATTTCCACAGAGAAAAAATCATCCCCCTTGACCGGGATTTGAACCCGGATCCCTCGATTTCCGGCCGAGTGCGCCACAGGGGAGAGGACGCCTCGGTAGCTTAACTGGCTAAAGCACTCGGCCGGAAATCGAGGGATCCGGGTTCGAATCCCGGTCAAGGCGGATGATTTTTTCTCTGTGGAAATTCGCATAATATATATTAACTTAATGATCAATTACCTATTAAATAGCAAATGCATCGTTTATTTATCATCGCTATTCAAATACTAATTAATGGCAAAAATCAATAATTATGAAAGTAAACGACTGTACTTTGTCTAATTTGGAGATATGTACTTTCTTAGTGTAGCATCATGGTTCTTATCACCATGTAAAAACAAATCCTCAGCAATGAGTCACCGTTGATATTAGTTGTGCCTGTTCCTTGAGTCTTGCTTTTAATGCTCTATGTTACATTGATGTGGCTGATATAAAGTTATTTATAAATTTTGTTTCTATTTCTTGCAGGTAAGGACTAATCATACAATGCTCTGATACGGCTGTCCAGATGTATTTTCACCTGGTATTCGACTTGATGAAATGGATTCCTACCGATGGGGAAATGTCAACCAACTTTAGTGATATAAAGAAGGTATTGATCTAGGCATGTTTCTAATTTAACATACCTCCAGAAAAATCATTTCCATGTTGGCATATGCATTAGTGAGGTTTGCTGTGGATGGATTTAATATTGCCTATTTATAATCGTGTTTTGTATCCATCACCTTAAATGAAAACAATCCGTCACCCTATTTTGTGATTTTTGCTTCATAGGAGCGTAATCTTAACGTAAAATAACCTTCCTTGGTCTGATTGTTCATTATCTATTACTTTGAATCTTAGATGTGAATTTATCCTAAAAATAAATAAACGACAGCAAACTACCATGGAGTCCCTTGTAATTAGTTCTACCTTGAAGTCCTTTAATTCTTGTATGGACCTTTTTAATTATTCACTGAATTATCTTAATCAGTAACCCTCTTTGAGTTCTGGCCCGCCTTTTTGTTTTTAGGAGCAAAAGGGTCAACCCTCTCCTCAAGTTCTCGTTTTATTGCAATGCCATATTTTCGCGGCACTTCTTGTAGTGATATGAAAGGTGAACTTTAAATTGGGCCATCTGATTTATACAAACCTTAGTTCTAGCTAAAGCATTAAATAATTTGACACTTTCAGTTTACCTTAACCTTAAATTTTTATGTTATACATTATAATGTATTAGATTAAGCCCACTCTTATTGCCATTTTTTGTATTATGATCAATAAATCTTAATCGAATTCTCTTGAACTTTTGAATTCTGAAACTATTTATTGTATCGAGTATATTAAATTAGCCACAATTTCTCGCAATTTGCTATCATGGAAGCGGACAACTAGCCTCTAATAATGACACTGAGTCATATGCTAAGGACACTCAAATTATCATGGGCCAGTTGTAACTCAAATACTATGCACGATATTTCCGGGTGGACTGCAGGTGTTTCAGCGTACAGATAATTCTCGATGGCACCCAAAGAATTTTTTTTTGCCATTCCTTTCCATGCTTGGAATTTTGAAAATGTCCATCTTGGAGGGTAGATCTTAATGATAATGATGTGAAAAATACACGACTCTCAGCTAACATGCAGCTTATTCTATGCGTCACTATGTAGTAAGGGCGATATTGAAATTTGTTAAGAATTTCTGTCCTAAGATCAGCCTATCATCAACCATCATTCGCTTCGTAAAATCGATTTTTTTACCTTCAAAACTTTTTCATTGTTAAATCATCAATTTTTCACCTAAGTGTAACTGCTTAGTATGTGATGCTCTAGTCTGTGCTAGGTAAATTCACAGTTTACCGTAATTTTCATTTCATTTGTCTCTATAGTATCAGATTATTTCCACTGCGCCAAGTTATAAGCATATGAAAATATGGATGAACTAGTTATTTTCACAAATGTCATCAAACGATATAATTGCATGTGATTTTAGGTGCTCTACGAAAGTCTAAAAGGTTGAATGATTTTCAAGGATAAGAATGTCCGGAAATGATAAGATGATGCTTGATTCCATTTATACGATCTGTTAAAATAATGTCCGGCTTGGGTGTGAATTTCTAGCGAAGAAATTTTCGGAAGACCCTCACGTTGCACTGCGTAGTTTAATCATTTTAGTAATTTCGTTTTGCTTCCTTTCCACGTTGCATCTTCAAATCATGGGTGTGATCACGGTTCTTCATAAAGCGTGATTTCTCGTTATCATCATCTTTCAATTGTGCTCATGAGAGTAAAAACGGATTCGTAGTTTTGTTCAGACTGTGCGAGAGGCTTTTAACCACCGATCATGATTGATGAAATGCTTTCTAAGAGCAGTGACTGAGAATGGGTTGTGTTTTGCCTTCGATAGTGAATTTACATTTTTGATAGTGATGATGACAGCGCGAAAGAAGAATTTGTGAGTCTACCTCAGGTGCCAATTGATCAGGTGCCAATTGTACACATTTCGCATGTATGCACTGTCATTCAGTATTTATTCATAAGTTTCGGACTGCTTTTCATAGAGTTTCGGCATTAAAATTTATATATTTCCACACAATAGGTTAATATTGGACTCTTGTGGGTCGACTCTCTAGCGTGAAAAATATAGGCAAAACACTTTGCTGTTTTGTATGATATCAAAACCGCGTTTGAACAATATAACGCCACATGTCGTATGAAAGTTATTTATTTTTTCTAAAAAGTCCTGAGCGAATCTTTAATCGCCAGATAAAGTCAAGAATCAATTCAGTGCTGCAAATGCCACAATTATCAACATTTGATACATGTACCAAGAACCGTCATTGCTACTCCAGGTGCTTGGCTAGTCAAACTGTCAAGGCATTCTTTTCAACTTTGTATGAGTACTACGGGGTTGAAAAGTGGTGTATTTTCTGATATATGTGTGAAGTTTCTTGAAAAATGTAAAATTTCAACTTTGAATGCCGCGGCAAGTCTGGTTATCCTCCTAATAATTCGTGATGTAATATGCATTAGACAATATTTATATTTTATGGCGTGTGTCCTCAATTTCTATCCATATGCCTCATCTCTCATTCAGTTATTCTCATTGATACTTGATCTTAGGAAAAGATTCTAAGCCGTTGTTCGAGGTATTCTCAAATAAAGGGGTTTAAGGTAGTTTGAGCGAAATATCATTTCACCTAGAAATCAAAGAATTTTGCGTCACATTATAGAAAAATAACCTACCCTTTCATATATACCAAAATATCAGTCATTTACTGAACTACTTTCCTAGATTTTTACAAAAAATACCAGCCCTTTTACATGGGAACTGGTAAATATATGCATTCCATAAGGACCTTATTTAAAAATGAGGAATTTCTAACTCCTAGATCTCGTCAAACAGTGTGATGTTTGTATGTTTTCTCAACTATTTTTGAAAATTAATCGTATTAACCCATTAGTGCATAAAGTAATTTTTATTAAATATTTATAGAAAAATAAATTTTTCTGGATTTTAGGGTTCATTCAAACTTATTTATGCGATTTTAATTTTTATTAATCTATAGTTAAAAAAATACAGCCCGTCCGATGTATCGGACGCTATGCACCGGGGGCAGTTGTGTAGGTTATTATTGTGCATTCCTTTGGAAAATTTTCAAATTTATTTAATAAATTAAAAAAATACTTTTGTCGGTGAATTGCTATTTAAAGTCAGTAATAAAATAGTATATCAATTTAATTTATGATTTATTTTACTACTGTACATGATATTCACAGAAACATTTTGGATGAGTCCCAACGTTGCATTTTGGACAAATGAATTTCGCTTGGACTTTACATTGGGCGCAATGTCTTTCGGTATTATTAAACAGTAGACAATGGTTCAGGCAATCAAATCTTACAGAGTTATTGGGAATTGGTGTACATTTGCCTTGGTTAGATGGTTTACCAACCTTTTTCAGTGTTATCAAGGCAAGTGACCGTCAACATTTTAAAAGTGACTCCGTTTTCTGCTCAGTTATATATCGATAAAGAAGCCGCGCATTCACAACTGCAGCATCGAAAAAATAGACAAAAATTGGCCGCCATCATTTTTTTCTGCCTTATTCTGGACCTGTATGAAGCAATAAACTGGTCTACTTGTTCTACTCCCCCAATCTCTCGATTATAAGATGAGAACTCTTTGGGTTGTGGAACAGAATTCTAGCACTTTTTCTCTCTTGACCATCGTTTTGTGGAACCAATGGAAAAGTTTTCATAGTTTGTTGCAACAGTGACATCACCATTATCTTTCAAACTGACAAGTAAAGCATTATCACAACTTATATAGTCATATGCTCCTCTTTGTTCCGTCATCATCATCAACTTTTACGTGAGGGGACAATTTTTTGCTCTATTTTCCTGTAATGTTCCACTTGTACAAATCTTCAGAAAAGCAAGGTGCCTAACGAGTTTCACCGAAGTGAAGTAATTGTTGAAAAAACCTTGTCCTCCATCTTTTGGAATATTAGCAGCATTTATAAGGGGTAAAACAACATCTTCACCAAATCTAAATTGCCGAGGTTTGTGAGTATCATTACCGGTGTACACTTGAAATGTGACCATATATCCACCACTGGCACAGAGGGCCCAATTTTTAAAACCAAAACGAATGGCCTTTCCCCTAATAAATTGTTTCGCATAATGCTTCCCGTAATATGGTATCATACATTCATCAATTGATAAGGTTTCATCCAGGCCTCAGTGATATTTCTCGGTGGCATGCTAAGACCTAGTCCATGAACTTAATAAAATACAAAGGAAAGCTGCGCGATTCGTCAAAAACTGCTACGGCCGTACAGAAAGCGTTACACAGATTTTGAACGATTTAGGGTGGGAGCCGCTAGAGACTCGGAGGCTACGTGCTAGGCTTGGATTGCTTGAGCAATTGAGAATGGATATCTTTCAGAGCGACACGGAGAACATCATATTAGAACCACATTATATTTCCAGGTCCGACAGAATCGATAAATTAAGAGAGATATTTTGCCGAACGGATAGGTTTGGGAATTCGTTTTTCCCCCGAACAATTAAGGACTTTAACCCTTTGAGTGCCACCAATTTTTTGGTGGGCACCCCCAGAAATGCCATGGATATTCTGATATACTTGTAGGCCTATATTCGTAAAATTATTACTTGTTTATTACGGTGAATTAATTATTATTTTTTACTATTTTTACATGATCATTTCTGTATTTGAAAGAGGATGCTTTTTTGCTATTGAATACGAAAAAACTAAATTTTTTAGCAATGACTCATGTTTAAACAGGTCTCCTCATAGACAACGATATATCGTCGTTGGCACTTCTGGCACATTCTGCAAACGACGATATATCGTCGCGTGGCACTCAAAGGGTTAATAAATGCTAGGTGGAACTTTTATTTTATTTTTTTTTTGGTTGACGGCTGGTGCCCTAACGCCCCCCGCCACACGCCTTTTGAGGCGGCTTGCGGGGTATTATGTAGATGTAGATGAATGCCAGGCTGTGCTAAATACCGAAATAAGCGTTTGTTTTGGTCAAAGAAAAATGATGTGCCCCCACTATTACCGGAAAGCATGCGCTATAACCGATTTGAAACCATATTGGCTCATATACATTTAATTGACAGCTCATTAAACGACGGAAGTGACCGTCTTTTCAAAATAAGGCCATTTTTGACAACGCTTGAACCTGCCTTCAAATTTCCGCTTGAACGTTCCCGCCAACTTGGACCTCACACACGCTGAGAAGGATTCTTCTCCCAAGGTGGTTGAGGTCTGCAACATGCTCTTCATCTGAGTTGTGTCTGTCCTCGTCCGTATCTTCCTCTTCTGCCGGCGGTTCAACATAAATAAGTCTTTCAGCATCCACATCATCCTCTAGAGCTTCCAGAATTTCATTAACGCTCAACCTATAACATTAGTAAGATACAAAGCAATGAAAGAATAATGTCTTTTATTGGTAATTATTTATTATTTACCAGTATTCCATTATTTAATGAATTCATGTTATTTTATAGTTAAAATATACGATACAAAAATGAAAAAGTAAGGTATAAGTATAAGAGCGAGTATAATTGGATTAGCTGCTGGAACTGACCCCCGCGCATGGCGTCCGACATATCTGACGGTCAGTTTTAAGTTGTGATAACAGAAACAAAATAATCCAGAAAAACCCAAAAAAGTAAAAAGTCAATCTTTAGAACAAAAACGCTATAGAAATCATCAATATATTGTGCATAATACTAAAATAAAAAATGTTTTAATTACACTGTGTGGCTCACTGAAAATTTTTTCGATGCCATGTTCTACATAAATGCTTGCTGACACGATGATATCACTAAGACAACTGAGATATCTACTCAGCGGTAAAGACAAACATCCATTTGAACGTGCGGTATCACAATGCTGCACATGTCAACTGATACTCGGGAAAAAAATAAAATACGTGCGTCCGATATATCGGACGCTATGCAGTAATGGGTTAAAACCGCATTCATTTATTTGTGCGGGTTCAAGAATAATCTTCCGTATTGAAGGAGTTTTAAATTTGTCGCGCAAAAAGGAGTCAAGTTAAAGACTTATTTAGATATTTTCATTTGGTAACTTGGAATTACTGTCATATAAAACTACATTATTACGCTGTCAATTGGTGAAATGAAAGTGTATAATTCAAATATGGTCTCCATTATGACTAGGGAACATTCCCGCTCAATCTGCCTTTAGTCAGAAATTATTTGTTTGTTCAGAGCCTGTTAATTTCAATCATTCATTGTATTTTATCGTAAATTGATCTCAGCGGAGCATTACCGATCGTGGTCCACTGTTTATTGCTTGGTTTTTAAAGCAGTTTGGTATATTTAAGGCATCTTACCACTTGTTTTATCGTTGACCTCCTTTAATTCCAGCGTGCACCGCATTGATAATTCACGCTGATATCTTAATCCGTTCCCTTTCTGAGTTAGGTAGCCCCGCCTTTCCGTCTATTGGATTCTCAAAATGTCCACCCATTCGGTAAGTGGTCAAATGATGGTGATTTAGAGGGTCGCACGGCACTCCATCGGCGCGACTCATGTGAGGAATGACGTCCCATTTCTCCTCATGCGGATACCATTGTTGCTGCCTTGCCCCCCGCGCGCAACCGGGCAACGCCGCGCAAAGCCAATCGAAGACCCCGGAATCGGCGCCGCCGAAGTCCCAGGGCGCGGAGGTGGCGTGACCCGGCCGATTTTCCCCGTGGATTTTCGGCGACCTTCCCTTCCAAGTCGGTCACCGCCCAAAAGGATCCTCTTGGCGTTTTTTATGTGGTTGTTGCACGAATGGGACCAGCTCAGATGAGGCGGTCGCCTTTATTTGCCCCCTCGTAGAGTCCCCGTACAGTTTTTATGTAACACGAAAATAAGCGAGATGAAGAGTGACATTCTAGCCTGCGGAATGAGGGAAGCCGAGTGCAGAAGTCACTGTAATAGGGTATTGATGTATATGGTAGTGTGTTGATGTGAATGTTATGTGTGATTACTGTGGATATGTGTGAATCGTGGGTAGAACGAATTCATGATTTGTTAGGAGTGAAGTGCCCACGACCAGTCTCGTCTTATACGAAAATGTGAAAGTTATTCTTATTTCAAGTTTGGATGTAGGCAACTCTAGAATGGCAAATGGTGCTACTAATTTCTTTGTATTTTATTTCGAAAAAATACAAGCATTAATAAGTAAACCACATAACTAGGTACACTCCTTATCGACCGAACTAGATGCCTACCAGGTAAAAGTATCATCACAAACTGTCACGGTATCTTATCGTTTACGGGAGGATCGATGTTTAATCTTGCCCGTTCTGAAGTCTATTTCCCAAGTAATTACTCCTGATAAATTCTACAGTAGTACGTCGGTATTTGTAAGATAACATTTACGTAGTGACCAATTAAGTGCTTGAAACTCTCGTCATGCAGTGCATAAGCAATTGCATTACAACTCTCACTTGGATTTTTTACAACTGTGGATTAATCTTGTGCAAAAGCTGGGTATTTGTAATGTTTTTGAGAACAACTTGTTCCATCTCCAGATTCTTCCTCTTTTCTTAGGAAGAATGATTTCCATCTACTGAAACCTGCCCTCAATTACCATCTCTCGCAATAATGTTACCATTGATACTAAAACCCGTGAGAGCATTTTTTGTGTGTACATTTGATATTACCAATGAGACGAATGGAGAAATTGGTTATATATGTCCATTTTTCTTAGCAATCGTTAGAGATATTTATCACAAAAACTTTTGTTAAACCCTGACAAATATTTATGAGAACTAAAGGAAATTTTAATCGCTCTCCATTGTCTCCATGAGCCCCTCTGTATTTCTCCGAGATTTGTCATTGACGGTACACGACCGGTATGGAGTATTTATTACATCAGTCTAATTATTAAATTGGCATGTGTCATACAGGAAATAGGTTGTATCTCTTCACTAAAGGAAACTGAATCATGGGGAAAAATTTTCTAATGCGTATTGACCTTTTTGGGCAAAGAGTCAAAGTAGTAAAGTTATTAAATATAGTAAGAAAAGTACTGATGTGCTTTTACCTACCTTTTATTCTCATAATGGTATTGTGTATTGCGAGAGTTGATCCGTAGGGCAGTTATGGAAGGTTACTTTTAGAGTAAAACATTAAGTTCCATGCTAGCACTTTATTATTCACTTGAACTACGTGGGAAATCTTTTAGTAAATCGTGCCTATTTGCTCTAATTTCCAGAGTTCCTGCGTGTGATACTCCTCACAACCGAAGGGAATTATACATTCTTTGGTGTATGAAAACTAATACCTTGTGTATCGATTATAATGATCATTACTTAATTGGAGCGATACCTACTTACCCCTATTACGGTCATGTTTTTTTACCGCTGTTTCGAGCGTTTCAAAACAGAAAGAACTCAAGTGGTGTTGCTATTGATTGGAGCTTGTCATTTTATTTATCACAAATTTTTATCATTTCTCACATTATTATTATTAATGGAAATAAATCTGCTCAATCATCATTGGAGATTATAATTTTATTTATTATCAATTGTTATTCTCGCTTATATTATTATTAAAGTAAAATTAATCTGCGTAATCCTTCCATTCAAGCTCTGAGATAGCCTTTCTTAGCGATATTATGCATTTTTATAACAAAGACCCTGAATTTGAGTGATGACATGGAAACTATGGACGGGAGCTTAATTTTTGTGGTAACCACCCATGAGTGTTCGCTACATCGAAATCCGGTGAAGTACTTCATCAGATTTTCCCCCTTACTCAGGCCTTCAGTGAGCATTAGTCAGTCTCTCGCCCAAGCCACAAATAACGGATTGCCGTGACAAAATGTACCTCTCCACTCCCACTAAACTCCTCTTACGGTCAAGTTGTTCAACCGTTGATTCGGCCGTTTCAAAACTGAAATCCCAGCAGGAAGGACTCAACTGGTGCTAATGTTATTATCTCCGGGAGCATGCGACGTGCTCAACCCGAGCGTTTATTGGAGATTAAGTGACCAATCGGAGACGAGCTAGGGAATTAACCGCATATTAGACAAATTCACGGTGCATCTACGGTTAGAGTCGGATGTCTAATGTGTGAATGTGTCCGTGACGTTGCAAATCAATGGTGATAATTCTTATGGTGCTGCTGTCGAAATTGCAAAACTCGTTAACGGTGTATATCTGATGTAAAAAACGGGGTGAAACATGTTCTCATTATGGAAGGATTGAAAATTATCTTACAATTTTGACTCATTCGTACCTTCCTCTGCACTGCATTATACTTTATAAAACCACCTATTTATAAATATGGATAGAGAACTTAAAGAATCGGTAAAAGCATTTAAAAACGCCCTTACTCAAAACGCGCGCGCCATATCTTGTATCTAGTGAAATCGTTGGGAATCATCCTTTTCATTCCCATAAGAATACTATAAATCTTTATGTTAATTTTCCCGCATGTAACTCTTTGATGCAGAAAATAAAAAAAGGGGAATAAAACTAATCTGGGGAAACAATTTGGGAAAACTCCATTCGGAGTTAATTTCTTCCTATTAAGTACAAATATGTAATTTATACTTGAATGAAAACCTGATATTGGGTGTGAATTGAGGTAGATGGATAACTTTGTCTAAGTTTCTCTAGCCTATCATTTTGAAAGTTTTAGTATGACTTTTGTAAGCTCGAACCATTTTATATATGAGCCATTTTTACGATACTGCACAGTGCTTTATTTATTAATACCCTACTTTTAAATTAAAGTAAAATTAACCAAGTGGAAAATAGGGCTATATTTTGCTAAGAACCATTACCAGGATTTGTGAAGTATAGTGATAGTCGATAGTTAGTTATGGTGTTATTTATGTTAGTTTGGTAAGGTATAAGTTTATGGTTAGTTATGGATATTCGTTAACTCGGTAAAGTTAGTGATGATACATGCACCTCCATACTTCAATTCATGTGTGGGTGGGGAATGCACGAAGATCCTTCTACTGCGCGTTTTGTTTTTCTTGCAAAGTTGATACCTTCTTAGCCGAAAGGAAAATACATTTAAGCCGTAGGCAACTGTTACATCAATTAAAGGCGGTCACGAGAGTTAAATCCTTCTTGAGAGCCACAACCAGTGAAAACTGCGCTGCACGAAATCCCTTATACGTTTACGGTGAAGGAATAGTAGTCAGGGTGAAAGGGATTGTAGGATTGTGGTCTGGGGAGTAAAAAATCGTCCCTGCTAACGGATTTCGTTCGTATGGTTGGTTAGTTGGTTTGCTGGCTTTTCCACCGCCACCGAAAGCCTTAGATATTACCGTTGTTCCTTTTCCTATCATTTTTCTTCGGCAAAAGATAATATATGAGTATCCGTTTGTTGCCTTTGCGGGCGTTGGAGTAGGTTGAGCCGCCGGGGCTTGCAATAAGGAGACTTTTAATAAAGGAATTAGTGTTTAAAATGTAGGCTTATTGCTTTTTCCTGCGTAAACTATTAGTCGTATTTATAGTGCCACTTCTTAAAAACAGGAATACCTTATCATGCTCTTACGGGAGCAGACAAATGTAGTCAAAATTCTGATAGTCAGCCTTTTATGGGAAACTAACAGTTAGATAGCCCAGCATAAAAAAATCTGCTCCGGTAAATCTTGCTATTGGACACATTTGCTCATGCAGGTACCAATAGTTTAAGCAAAAGAATATATAAATGAATGAGTATAGACTCATTTGCAGTTGTCAACAACAAAATACTTTAAAATTAACCTGTTCCTAAACCTAAAATGTCTCCTTTGATTACTATGCTCCAAATATTTGTGGAAATTATGATTAACCGTTACCGATTGCAGGACATATATGATTTGTTTTTAATTTTTTAAAGGAAATATGTTTTAATTTACATGACTCTATCTTCGACGTGAATGAAAAGTATAGAAAATGGAGAGACTTCCAATTACATTAATTAGGAATATTTTTGTGATTGTTTACGCTAAACCGCACTGTTATGTTATCAATCTATTCAGCATAGTTGCCACTTTGGAATGACGATGGCTTCTTACAGTCTACTAGGAAGCCACATTCCCTGAAGTCCAAAGACTTTTGTTACACCAGTTGTGCGCAGTCACGAGTAACAAATCCGTCTCGAAAACCACACCTTGTTTGACGATTGCACTCCCAATTCGAACTCCAATCACAGCAGCGTCCAGCAGAGGAAGAGTGGGGAGATTGTGAGGGTTTGCGGCTCAGAGGAGGAAAAAAAAGGACAAGGAACCTGGCCGTGCAGACGGATTCCGTTTGTCTGGTCGGCTGGTTTGGCTGGTTCGCTGGTTTGTTCGTTTGTGGGGAGAGTGAGAGCCTTTAGTCTTGTCGGTTCCTTCTCTTCTTCTTCATTGATTCCAAGCGATGGATGAGCTTCCGACTGCTGGATCTTCGGGTGTCGGAGAAGGGCGACCTGCGCTGGGGAAGGGGGGAGGGCTATCCGGGGAAGGAGCGTGCGATAATTAACTGGATTACTGAGCTCCTGCTCCCCTCCATTTGGGCTTCAGCACGTTCTGAGGCCGTAACTTGAAGGCCCCTCGGGAGTTGGGAAGGAGGTTTAGACTTCAGCCCGCCCGTCCCACAAAACTTATCTCGCTCTCTCCTATTTCTCCTTATTACGACCCCGTGCTATCTCTCCTCCTATCGCCTTCACAACTACCTCATCCACCCCTCTTGGCCTTTTCCTCGGCTCTTGAGTAGCGCGATAGAGTGGGGCACGGGAGCCAGGGAAGACAGGGTGGGATTCGGCGGTTGTGCTCGGGGTTTGGCGCGTTGAGTTGCCAGGAGCCTGTCGCAGTATAATCCTGGTTTGAGAAGTTCTGGCAAATTTTTCATGCATAACCTACTCCTTCCTTGGAATTAATATTCGGTATGTGTCCCAAGAATACCGATATCGCATTGCATAGTATTTCAGAGATTCCGTGTTCATAGGTTCGAAATCGGCGGTTGAGCCGATGAAGCCTGACATTAACATTTCACTGAATCCATCCAAAATTCTATTTCATCTTCGCTACCATTTCCGTACCTAGGATCCTTTATATTTTTTTCCTATTTCAGAAAAATAATATTGCTAAATAGCATTTTCGCTGCTAACTTTACACGCACCGTTAGTGACCATAATTGAAAACAGCACGAGACAAAACGTATGACTTCTCGTTTAAATAAGAATAGTTTATTACTCAACAGGTTTGGTGCAGTATTGTGTGCCAATATCTATGAGCTTTAGGCAGCCGCAAAGGCCTATGTGAAACTGTCTTCTATAAATGAAAACTATTGCTGGCATTAAAGAAAAAATACTTTCAAAAGCGTATATATTAATAAAAAAGACGATTTCATTTTAGTTTAATCGTGAAGAGGAAAAGTAGAGACAATAATAATAATTCATATTCCACAAATTGGTATAAAACACGTATTTATACAAGTTAGAACATAAGGTACACGTTAGAACATAGGGTACAAGTTAGAACATAGGGTACATGTACATACATAACAAACCTAGTATAAAACATCAGTATTGTTATGTGCCGTTATCCATTCCTTTGAAAATTTCTTCTTGTTAATTAAACTTTTAATGGATTCATGTAAGGCGTTAAATACCTCACGGCCAAAACATATAAAGGATCTCTTAAACGACATGAGATTTGGCTTTGGAAATCGCGTGTTTACCTTCATTCTTAAATTTTACGTATAGTCGCTTCCAGAAACCGCGGGAAAATTGTCACTCTTCAAATAAAATATTTTCAGAACGTTAAAAATAAACATGTATTTAATTGGAAGAATTTTATGTCGAATAAATATTGGATATGCATGTTCATATTTTTTAATTTTATTTATAATTGTTATTCTCTTTTTTGTATCAATATAGCAGGAACTTAGGAATTACTTACTGTGTGCTCTATCCAAAAAAATCAGTCCATAATCTAATTTAGAGTTTAGAAGGCCTTCATAAATTCAGTTTATCCATGTTCTTTTCCTATTCCTTGTCTTTGTTCTATAGGTATAAGTATTATCGTCATTTGCCACCTGTTCAATTGTGAGCCATTAATTTCAAATATTCTCCAATCACATGGTTTCTCTGTTCAGTGTTATCAAATAAAATTACATTCACCATTATTCTCAAGAAAATGCTTTTTCGTTTCTATGTCCAACCATGTAATCCCTTCAATTCATACTTGAAAAAAATATTCGAAGCTAGCGTTATTTTCTCACCCTCATTCATTCATAAGTTATTCTTAGATTTTAGTTTATTTTGTCATTATCAAGAAAGAGTCATCAATCCAAAGTTTACTTTGCTACCACTCTCAATATAAAACTCCTCTCAGTCATTCGCTTAATTTCTCCGTACTACGTAATACTGCAAAGTCATTAAACATTCCTCCCAAATATTATAATTTGATATCCTTCATTGTTTCCCTGATACGTTGCATTTTTGGATGTTATCTTTTATTCTAAAAAATTATATCTTGCCCACTCTTTTCTCCCATTTCTCACATTGTCGTCATATCTGTTTTCTTCTCGTTCATAATTGAAGTGTCATCAGCAATGCTTTGAAGGTCTCCGTAAATCGCCTGCTTCAATGAAGGGATGAGGAACAATGCTCACACTTCATTGTCATCGTACATCGTTTATTCCTGTTCACATTGGCTCAAATGCTGGGTCCATGATGATTGGCTGCGCTCAAATGAACATGCTCTGACACGGGTTGTTGTGGCGTGAGGCATGAATATTATACAATCAAATATAGGTGTTCCTATTTTTCGCGAGCATTGGTTAACCTCGGCTGGTGTGCGAAAGTAATTTCTGGCAGAAAAGTTCACATACCACTTGCACGTGCCAATGAGTAATACTTACGTGGCTCAGACGTCATCCCCATTATATTAATTTTTTCTTTTATTCCCTATTATTTAGAAGCGATCAGTGAGTTGGAACTACGTCATGACCACCATATTTTCCAACACCGGATTTTTAATTCCTTTGGTGGACAAGACTTGAGAAGTTATTTTTCCTGCATTTTTTATTTCGCTCGAGAGATTTTATGGGAAAATATATCTTAGGGTCCAGCATCAGTGGCTCTTCCGATATAATGCTTTCCTTTGTATTTTCGTCCACGATAATGTGGAATCTAATAGCATCATTTTTTTAAATTAAAAACATACTATTTAATACTAATCTGGATTAAATGTTAACAATTGAAAATTGAAGATCCGGTGACTTCGCACAGATTTTTGTAAGACTGGATTGCTTGGTGAAACCGGTCGTGATAACTGTCTTCCTGGGTCAAATCCAATCTTTCCTTATTTTTGGCTATGCACAAACTATGAATTTTTATTTTGAATTAGCCTGTGCAATCGCTTATGATTTATCAACTTATTGATTTTTATTAGCATATTAACCTTCAGAAGAATTCAGATAATCTTATCCCCTGCTTCTTTATCGTAGGAGGTGAACTATCACGAGCATACCCGACACTGTGTACTTATAGAGTTAATGAAGCTACAACTATTTATGTATTAGCAAAAGCCTGCAAATACTTGTTAAGAGATGATATTTCACCGTTGAAATATGCTTAACTTGTGCTAACAATGTTAGAGATACAGTCAGCACTTATGTACTATTCAACTGCATTAGTTCTCAGATATACTAGATTAGGCTTCTCACGAAACATGAACGACATGCCGTTGCCGAGTAGCATATAAGTGTACTTGCACGGTAACAATCGACCAACCCATTTAAAAGTCTCTTTGGCAGATTGCATGGCCTCATTCTTCCTGTAATTATGCCTCCAAATTTGATTTTAAAATCATTTCCCGTAGTTTACAAAACGATTGAGTACTTCAATAAAAATTAATGTTCCAGGTTAGTCTTTGTAGTACCGTCTCAAAAATTGAATCCTCGCTTAATCAATTCCTCCCTTTATTATTATGTTCGAACAAGATTTTGGGTTGATAGTTTCATTATCCATTATTTATTTACCCATATGATAATATTGGTTATAACGTAATTGATATGAAGACCACGGTTAAAAGTAAAATAAAATCGTGGAATGATTTAATTGAGGAATCATTGCATTGATGTATAGAAACATCTTTAGGTCATAAGTTGTTGCACAACTTACGACTTAAAAACGTGATCCTATGACTACTCAAAAGCCCATGACCGTGATTACCGGCGTCATGATCTAGCACTTACGACGCGCGCCATATTTTAAAAGCAGAATTTTGGAAATTCTTTTTCTAAGTTATATTCCTTATATGCATTTTTGTATACATAAATGATGAATGGACTTAGTTTTTTAGTCATGTCCAGGACATTAGGCTATAATGTATTATGAATAACCGTGTTCTAGGATTAGAATAGACCTAAATATAACCTAATATTCGAACTCAAAGGCCTTTTAAATTGGAGAGACTAATTACCGTTAAAAATCTGGCCTTTGCGCCAAAAAGTTCGGTATCCCTTCGTTAAGTATTGATCTTTAGTTAAATTTTACTTTTCTTTCAATCCAACTAGCATGTTCAGATTAGCATAAGATTCTAGGAGTTGCATTGTAGTATTCATAACTTTTTTCTAGAATTATCATAGAACACAATATTATATAATTTTAAGTTTGAGAGACTAATTATCGGTAAAAGAAACCCGTGCACTTTACTTCGTTTAGTACGATATTTCTTCATTTAGTCAAAGTCTTATGCTAAGAGCTAACTATGTTTTATGTAACTTAACATTCCTTTCAATCGAATAAGGATGTACAGATTAGCCTACGGTTCTAGGAAGTCGTTGCAATACGTGTAAATAGAGCCCCGACAACTCACAGGTGGTGGCACGCATGAAATGCCGTGCGACCCCAATTGTGCTCGAGTGAAGTCATTGTTGGTTAACCGCGGCAGTCGTCCATGTAGAACTACTTCGTTCAAAGCAATTCCGTTACGATACTCGACAACGACAGTCGGATTACGACCTACAGCCGACCATTGAGATCGTACGATTCGGGGGACTGGCTTCTTGTCATCGGCCTCAAAGCCCATTCACGCTTCGTTGCAACGACCGGACTCACTTTCATGGTAGCCGGACATCGACAGAACTCGAGAGCTTGGTGTTTCGGACTAAAAACTACACGAGCCTTTGATTCTTCGTCATTTTTCTCGTTTACTATTTCCAATTACAAAGGATAAAAGAATATATTGGTGATAAAAATGCTGAAAATGTTCCACACACATTGGAGGGAATAAAACTTGAACTAGTACTTACTTAAAGTAGTTTGAGTGAAATGTCATTTTACCTAGAAATCAATGAATTTGATCTCATTTTAAATAAAAATATATCACCCTTCCATCGACACCAATAATGCAACAACTACCACATTACTTTCCGAGATATTTGCCAGAAAACACCAGCCCTTTTATATGAGAAATGGTACGTGTATGCACTATAGAGAGACCTTATTTTAAAAATGAGGAATTTCTAACACCTAGATTTCGTCAAAAAATCAACTATGTGTAGTTTTTATGATTTTCATTTATTTTTGAAAATTAATCATATTTTCACCGCAGTAAATTCTTCGGGATCACTATAAACCTTCCGTTTTGATGGAGTTTCAAACGTAACGCGTGAAAAAAATGAGTCGAGTCAAAGATTTATTTGTATATTTTCATTGGATTACTTACAATTTCTTTTATGTTAAACTATGTTATTGCTCCATTAATAATGCAATATTTAATTCGTGTGTTTCACAGCTGGTAAAGTTAATAATATAATTCGAATATGGTTTCTATTATGATTAGGAAACTATGTTGCTCGCTCTTCCTAAAGTCTCTTAAAATCTTTACGATCCATATAATTGGGCATCATGCAATGAACAAAACTATTTATTCTCTGATTTTTCTGTAGGCCATGGCTGGAACGGATTACCCATATTTGGATGGATATAACTGAAATATAATAACAAGATGAATGAAATATCGTTTGAATATTATTTAATGTTTTATACATTATTCACCGTTGAATGCGACATCTTCATAGCAACCCCATTATTGACCATCTGCATTCAAAAATCAGATAACTAATTTGCGCTTTAAAATAATAGCCTTTCAAACAGTTCTGCACTAATGGACCGCAATTATCCCCCGATTCCTACAGACGCCAAGGTATGACGGAATGCATTTGTATTTTTAAGAGCTGCATAATAGCAGCTGGCATTCTGGCGGGCCTTTGGAATGGAAATTAAGTAAGGGGAACGTGTTTTCCGAATCACTTTCTTCCTCAACGTTGGTAAAAATGATTGTCTCCGCTCTCGTGTTAATGCTGAGAAAAATGAGGTTGGTATTTCGAGGACCGCGCGAAACTACGGGTTGGCGGTAATCGTAAGCCTAATGAGGTTATTGCATGCTGGCGGAAGAGGTATCATAGTGGGACTAAAGCGATGGATTATCTACCAAGCTTGCGTTTTTTTCGGACGGGCAGAGTGATCTCATTGCGCGATATTTCCCTCGTGCCTCCTTTTTACCATGTCCGCCGAGGTATTTCGGGAGAAATATACCCCAGTACAAATAATACCAGTAGGATAGCAATTAAGGGATAAGTTAGCACGGTAATCCTTTAAGGACCCTGTCAAAGGTAGCAATGGCCCATTTAGCACTCGGTTATTTTAACCGATAACGCAATTTGCCGTTTTATTTGTTCATTTTGTATTTCGTTTCAACATTGCGAATATTTATAATAATATATATCCAACTCACAACTATATCCCAACATCTCCATCAAAATTTCTATTGTTCTTGAGCCCTTGGCTGGAAAAAGACATGATTGGTAAGTATGGCTTCGTTATACGGTTTTATCTTTATGCCAGATAAATGCTAACTCTATGTTCTTTCAATAAATGCTGATCCGAAGCGTATGTTTACCTCACAATTATGAACGGTATTCCTATATCTTTCTCCGGGACTTTTCCATTTATCTTCTTCACAAACCCACTGTGCCTCAGAGTATGTCCAATCCATCTGGTTCTTCTTTTCTGTATCGTGTTCCATAGGTTTCTTTCCTCTTCCACTCTTCTGTACACTTCGTCATTTCTTATTCTGTCCGTCCATTTTACCTTTAGGATCCTCCAGCACCAGAATTTGATGGCTTCTAGTCTATTTTGGTCAGTTTTTCCAATGGTCCATGTTTCCGATCCATAGAGTGCCACACTCCACATAGATGTTATCACATATTGTTTTCTAGTTTGCCACCCTATCTTCCTTGAGCAAATTTGCTTTTTATCATTCATTGACCTTTCTCAATAATGAAATAATTTAATGAAAATAATAACAATATTATTATCCACTCCAAGTAATGGTTGGTATTCAGTCGTTGTTACGCTGCGTTGATATCTACAGCTGATCCCTTCATATGTGTATGGGTAATTTTTTACGGTTAACGTTATCCCGTTTAGTTTCATTGTCTACGTATTTTATGACCTCTTATCTTTCGTAAGCCATTTTTACGTCGTCTTAAAACATTCATGCACTGTTTGTGAGAAAGTTCCTGCATTGTAGTATTTTTGTAGTACTTTTATTTCATTGTAGTATTTATTAAATTTATTCGCTAATCATCTTTTGATTAAAGCAGTAATGCTATTTGTACTAGCTAAAATTTAACATTTACCTTCTGAAGTTTCTAAAGCGAAAAGTGTTTAGGTGAACTATAATTTCTCCCTGCATACAAATCTATTATTTTTGATGGTACTGAGGCTGCCGAATACATCATTTTGAATGATAATCATATTTTTGGGTACTGGGTACTCAATGCCATTTACTTTTTACTTTGATCATCTCAAACACTTAAATAATAATGCGTCATTCTGGTGCTAGGTTTTCAGAGGGCTTATTTTCTAATTATTTCCCCTTCTTGGAAATAGAATTTTTACCGTGAAATTAACTGAAATTCTAATGAAATGATAACCCGCGGGTGTGTTATAGAACTAGTTCACGTCAGTATCTTCTTTAAAAGCTATGCATTCATTAATTTGCTTTGAAGAAAAGACAAATCACCAAGACAATGATGTTCACACTATGCAAAGAGAGCCAGGTACATTGCAATCAATTAAAGCCAATTTTGTTCTCTTGCATCCTGAGATGTAAGTTTTGTTTGACGCATTTTTGTGAAAGCCTAAGAACCAGCCTATTTTGATGCAGTGCCACAAGATATGTTGATATTTGTAAGTTCTAAGGGAGGATTCCAAGAGAACATACTATTTATATTTTAACTGAACGTTAGAATGCATTGATATAAAATCCTTGAATTAGAGATACAGCAGTGACTATCGTAAGATAACGTTTTTTTTATCACGAAGCCGTGTTCTCCAGGCAATAGCTTGTAGTAAGGTTACTATATTTGTACATGCACAATCAATTCTCTCGTCAAGCTTTTATGTAAATAAGTTGCATTGGTATCTTAGTTAAACTGTGAACCCTATTAATGTTTCATGCTGGTCAATTTAGTATCTATTACTAGGCTTCAAGTCTTCTATTTACGCCAATTTCTTTGGAAGTTGCATTTTTCTCAAATTTTCCGTATTTCCCTTCCAGGTGTTTACGAAATATTTTGTCTGCTGAGTCAATTTATATAGTTTTTAAATTTTTTCTTAATATTCTCGCTCCAACTAATGGGGATTCTTTCAAAATTTAATTTTGCTCTTCCGAAGTTCTTTCATAGTCATATGTTTTCGTCATCTTCTTTCAGGAGTGGTATTTACGCTAACCCCGTCGTATTTCACTTAAAAATGGTCTTTCCCCTAAGTGAATTCATGCAGTCTCTATTTTTACTTAGGGACGGTGAACTTAATTAGCATTTCCGTGAAACTCTTCCTTCCTTTTAATTTGCAACTCATCCTTGTCCCCCACCTCGTCCCACGCGTTGCTACGTACTTGTTTAGTATTCTCCAAGGACTTTCCGCGGAACTAGGGCCCAACTCCTCCCCTCTATAACCCCCTCCTTAGGTATATAGTCCTCTCTAGCTTTCTCTTTATCAGCTGCGAATTAAGTTCATCCCATCTTCCCTCCCCGTAATACTGTTACTGATCCCCTTACCCGTGGCTCCATGTCACATTCTCATAATTCAATTCCGAGAGCTCTTTTGCATCCTTTATCGCCTGTTTGGGAATTCCAACGAGTCCCCTAATCGCGTTTGTTATTTACCCTTCCCGCCCGCATCCATTTTCATCCAGCTCGTTGCCGTCTTAAAGACCTTGGACTCCTTTAAAATTTCCTCGACTTCGGGAGCGGCGGTCTCCAGGGGAGGATGACTTAAGCATCGCCTTAGGGAAGCCGAAAGTCTCTTCGGACTTGTTCTTGTCCAGAATGCTCCTGCAAAACCGCCAAGACGAGTCTCTTTTGTTATTTTTGTACTCACTTTGCTAACAAGGTCTGTCCAGCTTGTTGCGTCATTGCGTTGCGTCAGCCGGCGAAGTAGGGTGGTGAGCCACTGCTTCTCAGGATAATAATTTTGTGAATCCCAGTCGTCTTCGGAATCGCAGTGGTGTGGTGTTAATTTTTCAACCGGATTTTCTGGTTTAGGACATTCTTCTGATAGACTTCCGCCTATCTTATTTCAATTTTTTGGCATAACTTTTAAACTAATTGTTTTTCTCATTGATCCATCATTTGCGTAGATCTGAAAACTTCTGTGCTTACTATTTGGAGTTATAAAATACGCTATATCAGGCAGTATATTTTTGCATCATTTACCTGTTTTACCTACTTAGGAAAAGCGATCAGCTAGAACAATGTTCATCGGTTCTCTGTCTTCAAATTCAGTGGAATGATTTGCTCGAACGTAAGAATATTGAAGTAGTAAAGTTTTCGATCTGTCACCATCGTCGTGTCGAACGTGTAGTCGCGTTTACTTATAACTCCGGGATTTTCTGCGATAAAATCTCGTGGCAAACAAATTTTTCATTTCTACTTACCGATTAAATTAATATCTGTATCGTCAAATCCGCATTGAAAATAAATTTTATAATTTTCCACATTTATCTATCGTAATAACTATTACATGCATACATTGTACATAGACCAAACTGGTCGATATTTCAAGACACGCATTAAGGAATTTTAAACTACAGGATTTATTTAAATATGCATTCCAATTCTCAATTTCCAAGCATCTGCTTAATAATAATCATGTGAGTGGTTTTAAATGTTCACCCAAATTTTTACATGTTTTCCCGAAAGGCTTAAAGATTGGAAATTGTCAGACAATCAAGCGATTTTTGCAATGAACTTCTCTTTCCGCAACCCATTCCTTTTCGACAATATTTCCCTTTTCACAAGCCCCATATCAATGTTCCCTTGTCTTCCCTTCCAAAAATTTTTGTATTCTCCAAACCTCCCTGTTTAGAGTAAGGTTGCTGTCGTAACAATCAACACATTGAAGATAAAAAATTTTACCTGAAGATGCATCAATCAGTGAAACGCGTTTTACTATTTCAATAAATCACTGTGGGAAATGAAAAACTTATTTTCAATATGGATTCGAATATAAAATATTTCCACAAGTAGATGACTGAATGTGTAACTTTTATCTGCATCATGAATTTGTGTGCATTAAATTGCCCTAATACTTTTAATGTTAAACTTTCCCTTCTAGAAATATTATACGCTAATATTGTTCTTGCTCCTAGTTTCTATTATAAACGTTAGTCTTTGGACTAAAATTTTTAATTATTTAAATAAAAATGTACACAAAAGGATTGAAGCAAATATCACGCTAAGTAAATGAGATATATCCTTTTCATCTGTAAACATTTGAGGTAGTCATGTGCACGGATAATTCTGATGCTGGTGACTCTGAGTAAAATCATTGACATTCTCTCTCCAACGGTTCCACGATTACATGAAAGGTTTCGTGCCAAAAAACTGTTTACCGATTACCTATCCTACGGTTTTCCATCACGCTCAAGTTGGTAGCTTTTTCTCACTCGAAATATTTGATAGCTCCATCCGCTGGTAGCTGTGTCTTCTAGGCACCTACCACTCCGCTCAAAAAATATCAGTATAACACAAAAGAAAATCTCCAATTTTAAAACCCGAGTGATCTGGTCGTCCGTATCGACAGTTTCAAAAATAAAAACACCTTGTAAGCGGCGAAATCGGGATTTTATATGAAAATTCTTTCAGACCGTCGACGAATCTCTCGTGCAGGTCCCGAAGCCAATTCCTAGCAGCACCCAGATTTCGGTCGTAAACATCGCTTTGATATTTCCCAGTGCCATGTTCTGTTTCGTATATTTTTTGCAACTTCTCTTTCCCTCGAACCTTCCTGCCTCCGCACCCACCCCATTCCCCCCCTCCGCCTCTTTGGCCACCCTCCACTGTTGCAAAAGGGTCTTCTTACTTGATCTGACCGGCCGCATACGATATCCCATCGGCCGATAAGTCCGTTTTAATTTTCATCTGCTACTCCGGTTTGACGGGAGAAAAAATGAAATCCTTTTGTGAGCTGGACTCGGTCATCATCCTTACTCCGCTTCCCCCAACCAGTCGCGGCTTTCCCCGCCATCGAAACAAACTATTCCCCTCCCCTTCGCGATTCCTTGAATTATTTTTTTTCTCTCCCCATTGAATCTGTGAGCGTGCGAAATTAATTTGTTGCCCGTCGGACTGTATGGCATGCGATTTTTTCATGCGTGAATTCCCTCCCGCCGTTGCCTCTGCTCCGCTACCCCTCTGCTATTGGTCCACGTTATCTCCGCTTGTCCAGAGTCTTTATCGTGGAAGAATATCGATGGAATCACGTAATAATTCATATCGATGTTTGATAAATATCGATCGTAGATAGGGATCAATTCTGGCCATTCAATGTTGATTTAGATGGTAAGTTCGGCGATGATTTAAATTATCTTATTATAACGAACAATTTTATTTTTCCGCGGAAGGGGGTCGATAGCATTTTCAATTACGGACATTATGATCTCGATAATTTTGAATATTTCATAATTTAAGAAAACTAAATAAATTAATCTCCTTATGTTTATCTGATAAAATTATTAATCATAATGTCTCCCATTTGGCTTAAACATTTGTTTATGTTGAAAATTCATGTTTTGCTTGCTTCACCTATTTTTGTCCGTATAATGTCCTGCATCTGGAGCTGCCATGGAAAATTCTGGTACTATGCCGTGCAGGCACGGGCCTCGATGGAAATATAGGTAGGTCCTTGGAAGTTGTAATAAACTGCGGTCGCACTAGATAGGAAATAAAATTGTTTCTCATTTTATCTCATGTAGAATTTCGATTCTGAGATACAATCGCAATGTATCCAATGAAATCCTTATCACATGGGTGCTAACAGGCATTGAAAACTTAAACGAGGAACAATCTCTTCAGGAGTAAAATTGTCATTTTATAAATGTATAAAACCCATAAATGCCTATCAACTCGAAAAATGTACTCGAGGACTGATTGCCAAAATTTGGTCATTTTCTTAACTACCTTGCTCTGTGCTTACTTCCCGCATTCATTTCTTTAACACAAAAAACCGGAAGTTAAATATAAGGAGAATGATGTCGATATATTGACGATTATGATAGAAACAACGCGAATCTCTTTTTCAAGTGATCTTTCCGGTATGAATCTGCCAAAATATATAGCTCAATTTAAAAATTAATTCCCATACTTTGATTTAGCCGTTTTAATTGGCTCTCAATATCACAGATCGTTGTTTTTAGGCCTTTTGAAACGTCATGTGCTACGTAATTTCTTTTGGATTGGAAGGTAAGAGAAGTCATATTTACCTATCTTCTAAGGATCTTACTGCAGCCTCAAAACAAAAATTTCAGGAGAGAAAGAGGTAAGAGGGCTTATCAAGCATTCTTCTACGGCTGGCACAGTTCTGGTTTAAGGGTCTGTCCCATCTAGCTGACTAATTTGTCCCAGCAGAGTATACATCTACATCTACAACATACCATTCAAGCCACGCATTCTGCATGGAATGGGGTGATCCCGCATCAGGTGAGCAGTGTTCATCTAAAACTTTTCAGAATGTCACCGTTTAAGTCCATTCTTCACTTCACGAATAAATTTGTGGTAAAAATAATATGGCAAAAAATTGGTAAATGTGCACTGAATTTAATCGGCCATCCTTTAAAGCTTTCTCGGTTGATCCATAGGGGCAAGGGCCTAGTTACTTGACGGAAGGCATTAAGGCTTCAGCCACTATTAACGAGATTTGACCCTGACACCTAAAAGTGAGGGACTATAGCAAGCCGTCGGAGCTGCAAGAAAAAATTATAAAATATTGTAATGAAATTGGAAATGAGAGATGGAAGTACTTACGAGGACGGAACTCAGTATAGTGTGTTTGTTTCTGTATATTCTGTTGAAAACGACTTCTGTAACTTGTCTTGGATTTAATGTCTTCGTACTAGTCATTTCCCGGTTCTGAGATATCAGAACATTGACCATAACATATGAAATCATTTGGGGTCCGGTTAATACCAGTGGTAGCGTTTTACACTCCCGTTCCAAGAGTCGCAGGTTTGGAAGTAAATACAAGTCGACCGAAAAACACTTTCCTGGCTTGCCAAACGACTTTTACACGCAACCTAAATTCGACCCCACTACTGAGATGCACCAATTTTAGCAGAAGGCATTGATGGCGCAAATCAAGGAGATCGGACCGGCATTAACATCCACAGCTTTGGGCGAGAGTGAAGTTCACGGCATCGGTCGGGGTACTGTGATGTAGAAGGCAACAGAGAAACCACCACATATGCCTCCCTAAAAGATACAGCTCTGCATTCTAACTATATATGACGGGATGGGATTCCTCCCAGTAAAATATTCCCGAAGTAAAATAGTCCCCCAATCGTATCTCCGGTGGGGACTACTGGGAGGGATACATCAGTTAATATGGACAAGTACAGAATAAGAACATGGAACGTGAGACCTTTAGGGGTGAACGGGAAGTCGGAGAATGTGAAGATGTAGAGGCTAGGGATGGATAAAATGGAATTAGGCGAGATCAAGTTGGCGGGGGCAGGCGGCTACTGGAGCAATGGATACCGAGTGATATATCCAGGATACGACCATAGGATTGCAGACGTAGGCATCGCGCTGAAGAAAGAATGGGGCAGGAGAGTGAAGTAAATGTAGCAGTACCGCGAACGCATTCTAATAGTGTAGCTGAAAGGAGAGCCGGCAGACACAGTGATCGTGGAGATCTACATGCCGACGTCTAACCGTACGGAAGAGGAAATAGAAGAAGTCTACTACCCCAATCGGATCTCCGGGTGAATACTACTGGAAGGGGTAGTACATTAGTCAGTAAGAACAAGTGCGGATAATATATGAAATCATTTACATGACTCGGCTCCATATACTCAGCGAAAGATCGCAGATCGATGTTTTCCTTCCGATTCTCGCCCCTTTGTCGACGTGAGTTGCTTGAATCGTCGTATTCTCCCTTGCTCTTGCCCAGATATAACACCTTCCCCTCGATTCACATACGTGCTCCCTCCCCCACTCGTATATATCTTCCCCTCCCTCCTTCCTTTTATCCACACATCTCCCTCCCTCGTTCCCCTCTCCCTCTTTACCGAACCCCCAAAATGGATAACTCGTTTCGAAATTGCATTGTGTCATCGGAAAAAAAGGAAGAGGAATGAAGAGCGCGGAGGAATGGTTTTTCGGGGGAGAACAGGGCTCGTAATTAGATTTCGGAAAAAATAATCATATTTTTTTTCTCACGCCATGATTTTTCGTTCCATTGGCATCGTTCCTTTTGTTTATTCGTCTCCCTCGTTCCTTTCCCCGCTTCACGGCGCTTGGATTTTGGGCAGGCGGCGGCTCTTGCCCGCATAACGCTTTTTGAATGGCTTTTCCTAAGGCACACTTCCAGTCGTATTCACGATCCCTAATTCTACTTTATCTATATCATACATGTCTTACCATGTATGTGTATTTTTACGCGGGCATATGCTAATCATATATGTGTAGAATGATAAAAAACACGTGAATTATTAGTTAAAAAGCAGAAATAAACGTAAAAATTAAAGAAAATTATAAAAATTAGCAGACGCTGTTAAGTGATGAGGCTGTTTAAGGTGTCTACCGAGCGAAGAAGATGGCTTGAAATTTGTTTCCAAAAGCTTCAAAACATTTCGTAATTTATTCATCATTGATATGTGTTCGGTTTTTAAAGTACATTTTCATTCCAGTGACATTCCAGTGACGAATATGGGATTATGACGTATAATTTTGTCTAAAATAGTTATATTTATGAGAAGAATTATATAAATTATATTAAAAATCCACAAATACGTAACAAGTGCAAATATGCATGTTGTTTTTCTGTCCGGCGATAAAGAAAACAAGTATATTTTTCAGCATAAAAACGCATTGTCGCTGTGTATTATTTCCGCTGTATGACCTACATCTATACTACCTTACCGACGCTCATACGCTATTTTCATTACTGTAATTGTTTTCAATTTTTTCCTTCCCAGGGCTTTCAGATGCCTTCACGTTGCTATTGTTTAGGTATTCGTGTCATATAAGGGCACTTCTAAATATGTGTATCGATGATGTGCTGTCATACTTCCCAGCTTGTGTCACTGACTGAGAGATTGATCAGAATCTCGTAGGAAAAATGCTGCTCTTAGTAACATTTTTAGACACGGGTGAGAATCAAATGGGACGTTAGAGGAAATGCCAGGCATGGTTCGGTTACGGTAGCTTGCGAGTGTGAAAATATTGAATTATGGTCGCAGTCGAGTTGATTTTCCAATCTTTTATTCCGCAGTTGGTAGCTTTATTCGAATCATCCCTGACACGTGTGCGGATCGGTTTGCACCCAGCCTCTAAAATTCCAACGGCTTTCCTCTCCCATTCCGATAGCTCTGCCTAATTAGTCCCATCGCATAGTTTGAACTTTTTTCCCACGGTGAATAATATGTAGGTTAATCGCGTGCAAGTGCGTTGCCGAACCATCCCATGTGTTAAATGCTATTTGATAAATTCCTTTAAATAAAATCACATAATTTGCTCGGTGTTTTTTTTTCGCATTTTGAATTTAGCATGGCGGTACTCTGTTAGAGTGCCAAACTGGCCGAGGACTAACAGTCAACGAATGAGAACTTTGTATGGTGGGGTATATTCAATTAGTTTTTCTATTAGTTCAATTTTTGCATAATTTTCTATTAATTGAAATAGATGAATTAACCATTTTCATTCCTTGCGCATATATTTTTTCGTTGATTTTTCGATGACGTTTTTTTCACAGACTTTATAGCAGTTAGAGAGGCTAGTGTGACCATTAACCTTGTGGATAAGCGTATAACAATGAGAAATGCATGAAAAATAGCGAGAAACCATTCTTTTTAAGATTTGGACTTTGACAGCGGATCATAGCATTTGATAGTTTTGTGGTGCACTTGTGTAGATTTTTTACGTCGGCATAAAATTTGGCGCAATATTAAATACGTATTACTCTTGCTTTGATTAACTCTGCTTTGACTTACTATTTGGATACTTATGTAGGAAAAAGCCTGGCGTGTATCTGCAACTCAAAAAAAAATGAGAATAGCTGATTTGACTCTTGCTGGACATAAGGTTTGCCCATATCAAATTTATAGTCAAAGGACTCGCTAATACACAAATGTTGGTTTAGTAGATAACGACCTCTTTGGAAAATTTATCATAGCTGCGATGATATCAATAGCACCCTCTATCATGATGCGTAAACGTTTATCTCTCTTAGGTATCAATTTTAATATAAGCATGAAAGAATTATCGAATATACTTTGGCCCCTTCAATGGCCTGAAGTTAATTTTATCCCCTTGGTCTTCACCTATTCTCCTTAAGTACAGCCATTACAAGTTGTTAATTCCCATGTATTGGAGTTCCAATATACCATACTGTAAATTTATAGTTCATATATTCGGCTCTACACCGTAAGCTAAAACCGAATCATTCTATCGCTAGATATGTTCTATGGTACTTATTTGAAATGGTAATTATCCTCTCCCCTGTATTCCTCTACTATGGGTCATCCATAGTTTTGAAAAAATTCAAAACTGAGTTCAGTTCTACTGATCGGAGTTGATACGCTGAGCTCTTTTACTGCTATTTTGATATGGGATGACTTAGTATTATGAAAAAGTTTTACACAAGGACCGGAATATCATCCACATTTCAGTTCCCAGGATGCGTTTTATATTTCTTTCCCATGTTTTTGTATATTCCCTCTCTGCGTATTTGTTTATCATTTTAGGCTTTGTATACTGAGGCCACATATGGGAAGTCACTAAATTTTGGTGTACGGCAGTGCAACTTGAATGACTGGTTGTTTTCAGTGAACCCTAAATTGGCGTAACTACGCGATAGAATCGCCAGCTATGAAATGAAAAGCAGAATATTTGTAGTACTGACGAGAGTAGTAAAAGCTGAGGCAACTCAACGTCATAACATTAATTGTCAGAATGGAAAACAATGTGTACTGCAAATGAAAAAGCTCTAATATCCTCAGCATTTAAGAAAAATCAGTGCATGGAGTTAAAAATATCGCCTAACCGTTACTATCAGCGTTGAAACTAAACATCCTTTCGTTTCAAAAGCTTTCAACTCGATAAAGAAGTTAAACTCTACCATAAAAAAGTAGTCCTTAGATGGGTTTAGAGTCGATTTCCGTATCATCCTATGCTCTTGCTACAGTAAAACATACATTATAACATGCATTTTTAAATACCTTTGGGGCTTTCTCCGTTACCTACGGATACACGAATATGCATTTAGCTATCAGTGGTAATAAATAGAAAAAATGAAAAAAGGAAGTAAGACTGTTTGATTTCTATTTCATTTTTTCAATCTGGAGACAGAAATTGGAAAAACGTGCTTTCCATTCGTCAAGACAAGAAAATGCATCATATTTTGGAATTTTCAAATCGGTATCCTATTTGGTATCCATTTCTACTATTCGATCGAACGAGCTGGCAGTCTTTTGTCTCCAGTAACGTACCGAGTAAAATTATTAATTCTTAGACCGCAAAATATCTTTTTGACCCCTACTCATTGTCTATCACTAAATTTGTAGCGGTAAAGTAGATACATTTTCTGGGAATCAAGACTGCTGTGGACATAGCTAGGCTCTTAATTTAGGGAGCGAGTTTGCATTGTTTGAGGTAAAAACCAACTCACTGACTCCAGCCATGAATATATATTATGAATTGTAATCTCGTCGCCAAAAACTGCTGTCTAGAATTCAGTAAACAAACAACTTTTTGGAAAGTCGTGCCGCCTAGTAATGAAAGACGGAAGTTCAAATGTAAATGCAGCTAACAGGTAGTAAATAAACACGTCTTACCGGTTTTTCCATGAATATACATGGGTTTTACTTACAATTGATCATAATGCAGTGGGCAGTGGGAAAAAAATGTATTACTACACGCGGGACGTAATTATACACTTTTTTAATATCGTCCGGTCTACAGATACATTGTATTCCTCACCAAATTTAATTACAAAAATGCACAATTAACTTCTTAGCACTTCGTGAATATGCCTATATGGAAATTGAATAACAATGCGAGGTGACTTAATGAGTAGTCCCAGTGGCCATCATTGCAGTTTAGGTAAAAATGAGTGCACTTTCCGCCGCCTTGAACAGATTCTTATTTTTCAATCCGCGTCTCCTATTTTGGGTCCTCGTAGACGCATACCCTATTTTGCAGCCTGGTACGAAGCAAGTTGTGTTTAAACAAGGCGTTCTAAATTCTTTATTTAAGCCGAACGTGCTCAATGCATTCAAATTAGAATCAGAGTCTGGCAAACGTCGTCGTCGGCACACGATGGACGTTTCATAAACCTGTTACACATTTTCTGTAAGAGATATTTCCTCTCTAGCATTGAGAAATTAACTTTTAGATCACAAAAATAGCAAGATATTATTCAAAGCATCAAGTAATTTCATATCTTCTCGATCGTTATTGAATATTCTCCACAGTCTAACGTTAGAAATAATTAACTACGTTTATTTGCAATAACAACTGAAAAGACTCTAATCGAAGTGGCGCCAAGGACTGGGTGAGCTAAAAGTGGAAATTTAGGCAACATGTAACCTAGGTAACAATTCCAAACATCCAAATCCATAATATATATTCATGGCTCCAGCATTTATTCCTCTTGCGTTGATTCGGAGGCTTTGAACCTTCGATGTATCTGAATCCACACTTGGCCTCATTAGCGGCGGATTTGTTCAAAATAGAAACCTTAGCATATCAAATTTGTTGAGTAGAGCAAGAGTTTTTATAGAGTTCAGTGGTCCTTTTAGGCTATGGCAAATATCCAGGAAACCCATAGGCCTATACGTCATTGTTGCCTCCTTGACTCTGTGGGAGAGAGAATGTAGAATATCGTATCCAACCTCAGTCCCATATTCACTATTTTCATTTCCTCCCTCTCTTAACTCTAAAAATTTCATTAGGGAACGTTCAGATCAGTAGCTACCCTGCCGGTATTGTGTGATTCTTGGACCTAGAGTCCTAATGATAACAAGCAAGGCGATTTTATAATGTTGGAATTCAGGAAAAAATTTCCCCCTTTGTATTTCGTCTATTTAGGAAAACCACTTTCCTAAAAGTGCACACATATGTTATAAACTTTGCTTCTTACCCTGGTTGGTATTTGTTATAAGTTGGTAAGCGAGTATGTTTGATGATACTGAGTTCAGTTCTACTGATCGGAGTTGATACGCTGAGCTCTTTTACTGCTATTTTGATATGGGATGACTTAGTATTATGAAAAAGTTTTACACAAGGACCGGAATATCATCCACATTTCAGTTCCCAGGATGCGTTTTATATTTCTTTCCCATGTTTTTGTATATTCCCTCTCTGCGTATTTGTTTATCATTTTAGGCTTTGTATACTGAGGCCACATATGGTAAGTCACTAAATTATGGAATGTATAAATTTATTGTCAATGGAAATGTATACATTTATTGTCAATGGAATATACATTTCCAAGGGTATGGTGATAACTGTAATGAGTTAGTGTGATGCTAATTTGTACGTGTCGTAAGGTAGGTTGCGGATGTACTACGGGCGTTCGTGTTAAATTCCATTAATTTAAATTTACGCTTTCAATTATAAGACTAAGTTTATGAAACGTAAAAAGTAAGAATTTAATGTGATAATTCTACGCCAGTTAAAATAAAATTAATATTTGTGGGCGTTACAGCGTCGAGTAATGAATTTCGCCTGATAATGCAATGGAAGCGGAGTAATAATTTCGCGTAGTCCGTAAAATCCGCGGTGAACAGAAATTTTACTGCGTTGGGAAGTGAATGAAATTTTACATCAATCTTAAAGCGAGATTTTCTTGAGTTAATTTTTTTTATTTTGCTATTTTATTATAATTTTCTTCTCGTAATTCATTTAAAAATAAAAGGTACGTTGTAAGCTAAAGTATTCCCAACCGCAGAGTAAAAAATGACATTAGACAGTCAGGTTAGACAATGCCAATGGGGAATTAGGTTGAGGAGGCTGTAAAGAAAAATATACCGGTAATATTTAAAAAATAGCGAATATGGTGTAAAACTGTTGAAAGGAAAGCATGTGCCATAAGAAAGGGCGTTATGTGGAAATGGGTGAACTAATTAATGAAGCAATGGAGGATTTTCTTTCCTAGAAAAAGTGTCCTTATGAAATGACCTGATTTCAGTCCTATGATTGTGACAACAATATGAATATATGAATAAAATTTACTGGGTTTTCTAGCATTAATCAAACAAGACAATATATTTTGATCATTCGCATATATTTGAGGGAATGGGACAAAAGTTTAATTAATATTCGTGACCGATGAATGATTATTGGAAATCCGTTGCCTGAAATGAAAACTCCATGAAAAAAGAGGTGCCATTATTACGCAAATATTTATGATTAAACCAATCAGAGCTACTCAAAACTATTCAATACTGGGAAAATCGTCCAAATAATTTTATTATTACCTCGTTTGGTTGAGTCGCTTGCATTGGAGTGCATACATTAATTTTTATTTAATGAAAATTGGATGTGATTTAACCCGTCAAACCTGACCAGTTTATCGAGTTTCAATATTGAAAAATATGCTGTCTTTAGTGTCCAAAAAATCCTCAGACTGGAGATTTTGGGATAAATACGCTAATAACAACCGGGTA
This sequence comes from Ceriagrion tenellum, assembly GCA_963169105.1. Classification (NCBI taxonomy): domain Eukaryota; kingdom Metazoa; phylum Arthropoda; class Insecta; order Odonata; family Coenagrionidae; genus Ceriagrion; species Ceriagrion tenellum. Next base: position 80,459,768 of record OY720643.1, on the reverse strand, counting down.
GAGATATTATAAAAATTCTTACGCAAGAATCGAATTTCTTCATTTATAATTTAGTAATTGTCCATTAACCTTTTCGACATCCTATGATTTGTCGCTACTTAGATGAATTTCATCCCATTAATATTATTTTTCTCAAGAGACTTTTTCATTTTCTTATTCTTACTCGTCAAGTTAAAAATAGTTATTTCTGGTTTTACTCGTTGTCTTTGATCCCTTGATCAAAATATTTTCCTTGAATTGAATAAATTTTAATTAACATTGAATGTGCCTAGATGAGGTATCGTATGTTATTACTAAATTGTCATACCTTACCATAAATTCAGTTGCATCAAGGACTTTCTAAGTATCCCCATTTGTTCCATGTGTACGTCCTTTATTAATCTCACGCCGCAGGTAACACATTCCTACCATTTAGCCCTCTGCAGAAAAGATTGTAGCATATATTTATTCTCTAATATCCGTCTTCAGTTTAAAACCATGATAATTAAAGAACGCTTTACGGTTACCCTCGGAGAATTATTATTAGCTACCGAGTTCAATATTTTTTCATGTTATTGCCTAGGCCTTGATGATAATTAAAAAGATTGAAAACTTTATCAGAGGTAATTGTGAGAGAAATAAGGTGTTAAGAATTCATACTAAAATATTTTAAAGACATTCCTCCTAAAGTTAATCCTGTAGAAGGCTTCTGTACGTTTTGTCGTGAATAAAAAGTTTTTTCTATCAATTTTATAGTATTTAAATAAATACTTACCTACTCTCAGCAACTGATATACTTGTTTTTCTCGACGGACCAAAAATTTTCTTTCCTTAATGCGTCCAAGTTCGAGCCCTGACTCCGACTCTTCTTGCAGCTTGATTCACATACAATAAGAGGCTAAAACAGCTCTTCAGTGGGCTATTCAAGTGAGGTGTTATATAGCCTACTGACTTGACCTTACTCGGTGGTGAAAACAATCGGAATTTCTAGTGATACCTACTTCGCAATCCTCACCCGAGTAATTAATTTTATTTTGCTTCGACCTAGTTACGCTTTACAGCCTCTGCTAACTATGCGAGGTAATAAATTATTCCATATCTTATATGATTAACCGAATATGGGATTATGCTTTGCAATAGTACCTAATTTTGTCTAAAGCATTAATAAATTATCCATATCCGCTTTTCTTTCCTTATTCTTCTCCTTCCCAATACATTCTTTTTGTTCCAAAATTACGACCAAAGTTACGACCAAATATTTTTCCTACTATCCCAAAAAGGGAGATACCGGAACAATTTGTTTTTCTACAAATATAACATCATTTTTTGCTTGTAAAATATTAATTAAATATTTTACAAGTAGAAATTAATCAAATAACTCTACCGTACATAAAAAGTGTATTCCGAACGCTGCTTGTAAAATGGGATTTATGCTGTGACTTAATGGTTTAATGTCGTGCAAAATTGGAATTTTTCTTGTCAGAAATTTTTTACATCAGTGCGAGTATTTTTACAGGAAACCCCAATACTTAACAAGTTTACTTTCCCCCAAAAGTAAAAAAACAGCCAGTAATAGTTCTAGATAAGTTTTCAGCTTTCTGAATAAGTTATACATTCTTTTTAGTTAATTTAATCTAAATACATATTTGATGGTAGAATTGTACTCAATTTGTAAAATGGTTTCATTGTGTGTAATTTAATCTTATAAAATAAAAAAAATATGGGATAAAAAGCAAAAATCGATGGGAATCAAAGTGAAAGTGACAGACGCATGAAAGAATTGATTAATGAGTAACCTCAATCTGAATTCTGCGTTCCTCCAGTAACTACGCGGAACTTAGTTGCGAAAGCTTTTCTCTCCCGTCGTCTGCAGGACACAAGAATCAATTTCCCTTATCGACTAAGCCCTCGACGTCGACATATTAAATGCAATATTTCAGCGGGGAATTGCCGTAGTGCTTTATTTATCGTCCACTTATGAAAAATGATAAATAATATTAAAAAAGGATGAGAAAAAAATGAAACCGAATAAAAAAACAACAACATGGGCGGTCTTCGGCCCAAAACTGACGTGGCCCATTATTGTGCAATGCATTATCAGACCCGAGAAATATTTTATGTAAATCGCTCTCTCGCTCATATGAAAGCTTTGAGCACCAAACCGAAAATAAGCAGGCAAGCGGCTCATGCAATCAAATTAGCGAGCATTAAGCTCTCTGAAACCTCGTGTTTTGGTGAAGAACTTATGCTTCAAACGTATTGAACACCGCGTGCCTATCATGCAGTGTGAGAGATGAGTTTGTAAACTGCGATATGAGCAACAAATAAAATAATGATTTATATGCTTACCCTCTAAGAGGCCTTATAAATCATAGCATGCCTCTTTTATTAGTCTTTGTGATATCTTCAAGCACACCATGGGATGTATCAGACCTACTTAGGGAGCACTTATTATGTAGACGCCCATAACTTAGCTATACTAACTTACGTTTTACATTTACATGTGACAGGAGGGAGCATATCCTAAATCCATAATCCTATCCAGAATCCATATGTCCTAAAATCTTGAGTAATTTGGTAGGGGAAGCTAGCCCTATTTTTTGAAATTTTGAGCCTGCTAATTTTCTGAAACCGATATCTATCTCCATTAAAGACTCAGAAACATGCAAATATCATTTTCTTTGCGGTAGTTGAGATTCGTTACAATTTTTCAAAACAATCACACTTTCGGTTGTAGTTTTAAAACTACCCAATCTGCTTGCGGTACATTATACCCATGGATCGTGACATGCAGATATAAAAACAATCATTGTATATGTTATCTGAGCTTAAGTTTAACTCTACGACATCTGGCGGTGGAAAATATTAAGTTTTAACCTACAGTTTTTAGTACTAAAACAAAAAATACTCTTGTTCTGAAAACTTCAGAGAAGAAATTCGGCTAACAATTCTTGAGTCAAGCACATTGTAATTAACTGTGGTAAATAATCAAACAATGATAGTATGTTTCGACGATGGATGTGGCGGTCACGGAAAAGAAATTAATTTTCTAAGGTTTGTGATTTTGGACATTATGGCAGTAGACTTAAAAAATGCCGAGTTCAACAATTACACCAGTTTACAGGTTTTTGGTTGTCGAAGCTTTCATGAAGTTGCGGTGATTTAAGAGCAGCCTAAGATATCGCTACTCCCTTTAAGACAACAATTAAAGTGGAAAAGGAGAAATAACGGCCAAAAAAGTGTCTTCATTTACTTTTATGAATATCATTAATGCATGGTTTTTCATTTTCGACAACAGCTTGGTGCTCGGTTGTCAGTTGGTGATTTTTTTCGTTGTTTTGTTATTATTAACCCACTGTCATAAGCCTGTTACGGTGCTCTGCTGAGACTGTTTGATTACTTTTTTGACCCAACTCCTGTTTCGACATGTGACCCATATCATCCTCTTTCTCATTATGTACGATTACTGATTTTCCCTCCCTCAGATATTTCATCCCTTGTACCATTGAACACTCTCCCCTCCCTAAAGTATTTATATTTGTCGTTGGTAGAACAGATATATATATATTATCTATATATCGGCACTTGTGTGTGAAAATCACGGTTAGTCAACTAGAAGAGGGGTTAAAATGGTTTAATTGATAGTCTTGTATCCTTAACGTTTGACATTTTCTCCAAATTTCTTCTTATTTTGCCGTAGTTAAATGTTTTCTACGAAATATTTCGCTACGTTCCAATTTTTGTGCTCTTTGAGTTTATAATATATTTGGTTTCTGATCTTTATTTCAAAACATCGTAGTGGTTGGGAATAAAATCTTTCATGCTGATGTAACTGATAACACGAGTAAACTTTATTTTTCTTGTTACAACAATGAAATTCAAACAAAATTCCGTGTAGTATGCAAATCTAAATGTGTACGCATCGACTGGAATATGAAAATTCTTCTAGCTCTCCAGGAGTGATAAAAAAATGATAAAAGTGCACGTCGTATGGAACAGAATATCCTGATATCAAAACAAGATATCGCTTCTCCATTCATCCTTTTTACTTGTGTCTCAGCATTCAGAATCAAATCGTACCTGTAACTTATCTTCCTAAAAGAGAAATGTAACGCATTTCCGTCAAAATACGAAAAACAACTCGATCTTCAGGGAAAAATAAGTCGTTAGTGACGCTACTAAGTGACGTCATTCCCTTGATTATCGATGACATACTGTTTCCCCGCCACCAAGTGAGCGTAACCAATGATTAGGAAGAAATGTGTTCACATCATAAGCACATGATATTCCGATAAATACGTATCGCCTTCATTTTAGGATACCTAAATTATCAAGTACAATTTTTTTTGTTATGCTCACCCTACATTGCGTACCCGCTTAAAGTAGGTACAGCTTAATGCAACAATTTTACATGATCCCCGTAACATAAACTCTCCGAACAGATACCTCGGCTTCATCCTAGAGGAGGCTTTAGATAGGCGATAGACCGATCGTGATGTCGCTACCTGCTTTGGCCTCTTGGTCTCCCACACTGACGCCTGACGTTCTTTTTCTTCGCTGTAGTGCGGTCGCCGACTACCGAAACGAAGCCGCAAACGACAGTTGTAATTACAAAGAATCAGCAAAGTCGGCGTGGGCGAGAGTGGGAGGGAGCCTGGTCGGGAAGGAAGGGATCGTGGGAGGGCAGGGAGTGTAGACTTCGGTCCTGAAGGGTGTGAGTGTTCTGGTGGGGATTAGGGATAAGCAATGGCCGAGAGAGGGAGAGGAATAAAACGCCAGGATCACGAATGAGAAGGAGAAGAAATGAGGATGGCTGAAAGAGGGCAAATACCAGCCCACGAAAAAAACGTTTCGTTCAGAAAGGACGCGACAAGAGGATGGCCCTGCAAAAGTGACGTGGTGATAGCATGTGAAGGGAGTAGGAGCTAAAGATGATTCTGGCTTGACGACGTGAGTCAAGACAAATTCTAAAGTACCTACTCATTTTCATTTGTTCAGTTAAAAAATCCTGCTTTCGCTGATAAAATGGGTAACCCATTGAAAACGATAAATCAATGTAGAAAATATTCAGGTTACTCTAGATATATATTTTAAAGTTTATCCAGCCATTGTAGCCGAGTGCAGTGCCATTTGCGTGGAAATACCCCATTTTGACTTCAATTACGTCAGAAATATGCCAATTACTTTTTTAAAAATACGTAGCCTATATTTTCTTTTTTAATTCCAATTTCCGAGGACTCTTTGCTTCTTTGTATAATTTTAATTAAAACCTTGATTATGATATCTTGAAAAACGTTTTTTCTGGTGAAATTTAAGCATTCACCGTTAGAACCCATGTTAGCATGTCCAGTTTATAGACTGAACATATTTTTACACCTTTCTAAAATTTGGGGACAGGACTCTACTTTGCACCTAGCTAACTTCGTCCGTCAGAGGAATCCGACTTTACTATACAAGGTTGTTTAGACGCCAACCATGGAAGGGAGGAGAATTAGTAAAAGGAAGAGTGCACAGAGGTGAACCGAATTCTAGCAATATGCCTTATATTTGAGTGTCTCGGTTTTTATCTCTGATGGTGCGTGGTGCCTCTGGCTTAATTGAATGAGGAAAGTGATCTAAAGATTTCGAATGCAATGCCGGAGAGAATATCGTGTCAGAGTAACAGATTAATGTGGAGGAAAAATGTGAACACCTATGTCTTAATCCTTACTCAGCAAGTAAACTGATGTAACCATTACTGAATTCAGGGTATATTATAATAATAAGTATTTGTGAACGGAATTCTTCCGGTGCATAGTTCTATGGATTTCTATGGTGATTTTATATTTATTTGACCCTTCAAAAACAAACAAAACTTCAAAAACAAGTTTACACCGCATTTCCATTTCAGCCATTTCTATCCATTCCTGTCCATTTCTAACCATTTCTATCCATTTATGTCCATTTCTATCCATTTCTAACCATTTCTGTCCATTTATATCCATTTCCGTCCTTTTCGCAACAATTTCTCAACAAGCGTACACCATTTCTCAGAGTGGCATACCCCTCGGTTTGACCCTATACGTATTCAGTGATACATGAAGTAGTGAGCCTCCGCAAACATTATTTTAGTCAGTGCGATGCAGGGCCGCCTCTAGAACCTGCTGGACAACTATTGTTAACGGGACCTAAAAACATAGTTATAGCTCGAATCATAAAACCGATACGTAACATGATTTACTAGTATTTAAATTTATTTTTATATACCTTGATTTTCAGTAAAAAAACATTATTTTTTTATTCAAAAATAGACTACAATTCTTGATTAGCACTCAAATTTTGCTATCAGTTACAAAGGGCGACTTACGTAGTGGTGCACTAAGGTAAATAGTAATCAGTAACAGATACTATAATGTGGATGCCATATCAGACCTTTTTCTTCTATTCTTTCGTTTCATTTCGACTGTATTTTTCCATCACGTTATTTATTTTATATTAACGAGTTCCTCCGAAATGTGAAGTCCTCGGAGGCGCGGGATACGGGGAAGTTGCCCTGCTTATTTTAATAATCTGGTGGACGAAAAGAATATACTAACGTAAACTGTGTACCCGTACAAAGTTTTGATGAGATTCAAGACGGTGGATAGAGGCAAGTTCTTTGCAAAATGCTCCTTATCGACTTTTTCTGCTGCTGCGAGGAGAAAGTCATTACTTGATCTGCATATCCCGTGACTACTGAGATTATTTGAGCAACATGTGTCTTCTGGTAAAATCAATTAATTAGTTCTTATTTTAAACTGCTAGGAAGCTCATGTTAGAATTTACTGACAGCCAATATCTAGACGATACACGCTATGCTAAGCTTACTTGCAAAATTTGAATCGAGCAAATTTCATCATGACTGAAGGATACCATTTTAAGCATAGGAAATGTCCCTAGAACTGGAATAAATGACAGAATTAGAGAGAAAAACTACCAATATGGTTTTAAAAAATTCTCTTTCCCTGTATTTTTTGTGATTAGAGCAAAACCAGTGGCGGAAATATGACGCACATGGTTAACATTTAATTCACCAATGTCCTCTACTTTCTTTCTTTACGTATTCCTTCCTCATTGATGGTTAATAACCTAACATGCTCTGCCACACACCTCTGCGGCAGCTAGTTAGATATCCGGTAGATATATATGCAAATAATCGATATAATCTTTCCTACACTAATAAAATACTCTTATTTACCGACTATTTTTTCTAAATGTTACCCATGTATTTTACCAATTTTCAATTGGCCTATTAATTCAAAATGGTATCACTAATAGATAATTAGAACTTTCAAGCCCAGAAAAAATTCGGAAAAATAATGCAATTTGGAAGAAAATGTGACATTTTGGGTGCATTACGTATTTTTTGTGAAACTAATAAGTAATATTTTTGCCTCAAATATTGCTGAGAAGTTAAGTCTTATGTAGCAGTGGTGTTGTTTCTGCCATATAAGTATATTTTCTTCATACTTACATTCTTAGCTTGATCTCGTTGGCTTATATTTTCAATTAAGATTCTCATGTATGGTCTCCGTCATTAACAGAAAAAATAATTTCCCTAAAACTGCCCACAAATATTTATAATTCTAGAAAATTCGCTAGTTTACTCTTTCATATTTGAAAATTTATGATAATTAACTTTTAATAACCATAGCGCAATGCAACTCATTTTGTTATGACGGTTAATTTTGTTCACGGCCTATCAAGAAGAGTAATTAATAAATGAATTTTGCCATGCATGTACTTAGTATTCCGGAGATGATTTATTTTCAAATCCCTTAGAGGATTTTTCGAGCTCAAATTTTGAGAGATTACGACTGATTGGTACAAAATCAGCAGAGGTTAGAGATTTCCAAGTGTAAAGTATCATTAAATAAAGATAGTCGCGCTTTTGTGTAAAAAATTCTCTTTAACGTATGATTGCACTCCTCTCAGAAACCCTTACCAATTAACTTCATCCGTTAATGCAATATCAAGGAATCAATATATGATTCATTATTTATGCAAAATATGTGAATGGACTAGCCCACATATTACCTTTACGGAGTCATTCCAATGGTTCACAGATGCCCATTTGAACAGGAGGGCGCATGATTTCCCCAATTGTCTAAATAAACCGGCGCAATATTATCAAGGCGGATGATTTTTTCTCCCGGGAATTATTGGGTCCAAGGATTCGAAAACAAGAGAACATTGAATCTGTCAAGTCGAACCGATCCCAAAAATGAGTTCTTCTTCTTGCTTCTGTCCCTTTAAACACATTTTGATGTGCGTCCTATAATTTCACTTATTCATGCATACAACAAAGCATATCACACAGAAAAATCATGTCCCAGGGTCTGTCATTAATTATGAAGTGAATATAATGATACGGAAGCGTATGAAGGAGAATTGTAGCAAAAAGTAGTAAAAATATTTTGGAAACTTATTTCTTCCGAGTTGTCTTCTTAGTACGGCAAACAGCTAGTTGCGGAGGACTAGTAAACCCCACTCAGACCGGAACCAAATATGAGAGTGTGATGTTGATTTTAGTAGGTAGGAGTGCTGAACTTCGGTTTATTTATGGTTTCGCCTCGATCTCGGTGACTGGAGGTCCGGAGTGCATCTGTTATTGGATGGGGCGGAAGATAGGTCTGCTATGCAGAGGATGATATTCTGTTATCTAAGTTGCCCTGGAAGTAAATGATAGACTTCAATATATATTAAATAATCATGGATCAACCAGCCAGCCGGGGAATGATGTAAATTTGAAAAAAAAATATTTAAAGTACTCACCCTCAATGTGAAATCCCTCAGATTTAAATTGCTATTTAGCGCGCTAAACTCGCTTTTCATAAGGAGAATCAGAAACCTACGTCTCTTCCAATAGCCTCACTTCGCCTAAAGGAATAACCGAGACCAGTGACCCACAAATCGCAACTGATGGTTCCCTTCACTTCCTCCCTCACGAGGGAGAAACCACCATCTCTCCCAATAATCGTTAACTACGTCATCCTCTAAACCGGCCCTTCTCCCTAACTCCAGAAGCGAGAAGACTGACATCACTGCTCCGTGTCACCCGACTACCAGACTACTACCACTGTTTGTTTGTTTTTTTGCTGGAAACGATTCGGACTTTTTCCTCTCGCAACCTTCCGCATTTCTCATCCCTTCTCCATTGAATCATGCAGGACGGAAAAGGAAAGCTCTCATTCCCACACCATCACGCCCTTCCTACGTAAAAGAAACACCCAAATACGTGCCCAGGATCCTTCTCTCTTCCTTTCCAAATCCTTTTCTTGTTATAAACCATCTGCCTTCATTCCCAAAATCTCCTCATCCCACTTGCTGAGAACGTACAAATTTTCCGGGACGAGTAAAAATTATCCTAGGTTCATTCAATTTTTTTAAAATTTTTGAATTTTTTTTTTCATCTAAAAGTTTTCAACGCAGAGTTTATAAGGCGATCTTTTTTATTTAACTGCGAGGGATGAGAGTAGTGTGATGGAAGTGGGAGGGGTAGGCTGAGTTGAGTCGGGAATAAAGGTATGGGAGCGCGGCAGATGGGGCCCCGCAATGAAATGAGCTGGGCTATGGGTTCGGGAGGGGCTTCGCTTTCGTGAGCTTTGCCATTCGGTCCCCCCTCCAAAGGACTCACCCCCTCCCCTCCACACAACTACACGAGGAGGGTAGGGATGCTTCCCTAACCCCTCAAGGTTTTTTTTAGAAGCTCTGGAACAGGCATGAAGGAGAGAAAAAAATTAAACCGTGGTGGATTTCGGAAGGTCTGTGAAAGTTTTTTACTTTTAATTTTTTTATCGCTTCTTAAAAAATATCGTGTTTGGGAAAGATTTCCCTTGCTTTTTCCCAATTGGTGTAGGAGGAGCATTGAATATGCAACCACCATTTTGTTTCCTAACCCTTCTTTTTTTCTTCACTTATGTCGTGTCTGAGGATTTTCGCTCCTTGGAGCTCCAATCCCTTACCCGCCCTTACCGTCCTTATCCTGAGCCAACTTCCGCACTACTCTGCATAACTGCATTTCAATTCCACCGGCGCCTTCGTAAGGCATAGACCTTTGGATTCCTACAAGTAGTGGAAATCAGCTTTGGGGAATTTGTGATTCCGTCATCCGCAAGTCCTCTTGCGGTGATTATTCCGTTTGTCTGAGTCTTTTTGTGCCCGGGGTTAACTTCCAACGGAATGTAAAGTTCGGGACGATTTGGAAGAGTGGGATGAAGTCCTAACATAAGGAACATCAGTCGTATTATAATTATGGTAAGTACTCTGAATTTACCTAAATTTTATGTGGTTTCCACTGTCTATCATGTGTTTTTGATGAGCTTCAGAATCAATCGCAGATCTCTTTTATTTCCACACATGCCTCATGTAAGTCATATCTATCTTTTAACTCATTTACGTCCTCTACACTCGCTCTAAATTCTGATTACATCTCTATATAACCAACTTCCATTTCCTAAGCAGGCTAATGTATTTACTGTATCAATGGGTACTTCACATGGATGTCAAGATGTGATTTATGCGGGCGTGGAGGAGAATGAAAGGAGTAGGAATAAAATGAGAACAACAAAGAAATGCTTCTAGATAGGGAGAGGAAAAAGCATAGAGATATCAGTAAAAGGCAGACTCGTTTTTGGAACTGTTATAGAAGAAACACGGAGATGTAAAATCCCGAGAAATAGAGGAAAATTATGTGTAATTGGGATGGAAACACAGAGAATATGCTTTATGTTATGAATAATTAAAAGTATGACGGTTGATATGCTGGGCAATGCGAGTGGGTACGGTAAATAAGTGCTTCTACAAGTAAAAGATATTCGGTGGCATTTTTATCTAAACCAACCTTCAGCGATAGATCACCCAAATGAATGAATCCTTTTCAATTATGGTTATATTTATTATTTTTCACTAAAATTTATTTATTTCTTCTTTGATGTATTTGAGTTAAATTGAGGGTGCTGTTGAAACCTATATAATTTTGCTCTGCTGTAATTTAACATGACGTCAAAATGATTACTCCATGGAGTCTCCTTTACCTACAAATTATGGAGACTTCATGATTTGTACCTACGAGTCATTCGGTAGCGTGGTAGTACAGGGAAAAGTTGAAGGTGTTAAAATTCGCAGTCTGTCACATTTTATGTATTATTTCAACTAAAAATAAACCGGAAACATAGGTAAAATAGAATACTTGCGTGCAGCTGCGACGGTTTCATGTATCAGCAAAATTTGGAATATCGAGATCAAATATTGCACATCTTGGGGTCATGAACTTGGAGTCTTGGGGGGTTGGAACCATTTATACCCAAGCTGACTTCTTTATCGCCCCCTCTTCACATTCGGTTCAATGAGCCTCTTCTCCGGAAAAATTTAAGCAATAAGCTTGCTCAGTCCGGCTTCAATTACTTAGGTCCAATTCCTTTCATGTGGAAAGTCTCGATATCAGCTGAGAGTCTTTGGATGTACGTGATATTGTAAACCGATATTTGTCTGATCTGTTTGACTATGCAAGTTTCTCACGTAAAATTTTCCATGTAATATTTCATCGTGCAGTACAGTAAATATCGGTAGTATGAGTCCACATGCCGGAAGCATTCAATATCAAACGGGACAAATTTCCGCAATGGGCGTGACTCCGACACAGGCCCATTTATACCGGGAATGTCCCGGCCAAACTACATCGACTACATCAACATATTCCTTGCATGCTACCTCAAGGGTGTTTGGCTGGGCGTTGTTTATCACCAACATGCATCCTAGTGTAGAAATTAAATTTCATTAGAATGCGCTACGCTATAGCTATGCTACTAATTCTACAGACACTATTGAATCTATCTGCAATGACACGACGGAGATAAATTACTATAGTTATGCAACGAACTTGCCAAAAATGATCTTCTTATTACATGGCATTTTAAGAAACAAGCATATAAGAGAAAATCAACTAACCAGCTACTCAACATGTTCCCTACTTCAAAGTCTGGTTGACAGCCGTGATGGTCTTTCATCCTTCGCGGGAAAAACGACATTCTAAATCTGTTATATCTACCGTCTATTTCTCTAATTATAATTTTCATTATCTGATCTACTGTAGTAAGTTTGAGTACGTGATGTATTAATATTTTGCAGAGAAAATAAACTGGTTTTGAATTAACATAAAAGATTTAGTCAAATCTGTAATCGACCGTCTAAAGGCGATTCCCATCTCAGTTGTCTCAAAAGACCAGTAACACTAACGAGACTATCAATATGGCCTTTCGAACTAATGATAAGCTAATTGTTATAAGCCATAATACTATTGAAATTAAATTGAAGTCACATACGATGAAACTCTACCAAGTGTGTGTAATTCGCATTCTCTGTCCCCTTTCTCCATTCAAGACCGTGCTTCGTTCTCCGACACTGTTTCGCACTCACTCGCGGGGAAACTGGGGTTTTGTGACCGAGAGAGAGTTATCCCTATGTGCTGGCGAGTAGAGATCATCGCCGCGACGAGAAGTTGTGAGCGGTTTTAAGGGAGGCAGGCATGCGGAGTGTCCACACGGTCTACCATCGCATTAAAAAAAATGAGAACGACGCTGGGAAATTAACGAGAGTTGACTGGGGGTGAACGTTGAGAGTAAAAATGTCGAGAATTTCGGGAATTGAGACGGTGTGCGAGTGGAAATAGCTGAGGGAGGAGTAAGGATCTGCGATATTCCACTCTGTGGATATCCACGGTGCATCAAAAGCATGTCGACAAGCAAGCTAGAGGACAGCAATGCATGTTAAAGTTACATACTGCTCTGCGAGCCACCGCGGGGACGTTGTCCAGAGGATGTTAGGACATCAGCCATGAAAAGCAATTTTAGTATTACAAGCCTCCCCAAACCAATCCATGGATAAGAATCTCTTTCAAACCGTTGCTAAAAATTTAGACTGAAACTACTATTATAAAACATAGCGAAAGAATTTATGACGACGTCAGAAACCTTTCACGAAGATCGATTTAATACGGTAGATCAAATCATTAGGATAACATCAGGGAAATGGGCATCGGAACAGACAGAGCTATATAATTTTTGGATAGACGGAAAGGGATCAAAAAACTTACTGTAAGGTTTGTACTAGGTTTAACGATTTTTAGTTTAGGAAATAATTTATTTTCTCTTCAATACTTTTGTAATAACTTGTACTTGGTGATATCAGTTCTTTTTGCATGGTTTAGGTATAGTTTTATTATCTATGATTGCCTATATGGCTGCAAAAAACATCAATACAAATGATTGTCTGATATTGGTAGCATACTTTTGTTTCGTGTATTTTGGTGAGATATCAACTTCTTTGAAGTTTATGTAGGTTTTTACAAATAATCATCAGTTGTAGAGTCATTAGCTTTACTAGTTCATTTTAAGGTAACTCACCCCTTATGAACTCCGATGAAGTGACTTGCAAGGAGTTTTAAATAAGCCGATGAAATAGGGAAGGAGCAGGAAAGGTTAGGATAATAAAAGTAAATGAAAGTTGATGAAGTGCAAAAATGTGTCAAACACATTTTTCATGGTCACAATTGCAGTGTAGAAAAGTACGTAGGTTAAATAATGCTGGAGCACATCTTATGACTTCTATAATTTTGCCTCTAATTAATTTTTAATGTGTTTTTTCCTGTTAAAGGTGAATTTTTAATAAGACGAATGCCTTGTGTCACTCTCTTTTTTTTCTTCAATCTGTTTTATTAATTTTTTGTACCCACTAGTTCGGCGGTGTCACTCTCCTTTAATTCCGCTTCTGTCAGCTCCAGATATGTAGTTCGGAGTCAGTATAATATGTACCGTAACATCTTGAAAATCGCGTGATCGTTCATCATGGTATTCAAGTTTTAAGATTTGGATGCAGTTACTAGTTCTCTCAAATTTTCAAATTTAAGCTAAGCGTTTGGCCTGCAAGAAACTATTGATTCTTACTTTAGTCTTTAAGCCGGTATGTACACCCTTTGTTACTCTCTTAGCTGTTTAAAAAAAGGTGGATTTCTTTTGTATTGTATTAATTTTGCGAATTAATCAACCTGTGACGGTTTTCAAATGCTTATGTTTCAGTTAAGATGCGAAGATGTTCTCTTCAAATGGTCCATTCATTACCTTTCAGCCACACTCTAGATTTATTCTAGTATCTTGAATTTGACGACGCAAAGGTATCGTACATGATTACCTCACGCTAGGCCTGAAAAAATTTCATCTATGAGATTGTATTCCTTAGGCATACTCCAATTTGCAAAATAATTGATAAAAGGTAGATAGAGAAACGTGTAGTGTAGTTGAAAAGTACCGTATAATAAAGTGCAGTTTCCTTGATTGGAGGCGTGTTATGCCAAAGATTATGGACTGGTATATGCTATAAAAATAGCAAACGTCATAGTAGTAGATACCACTGATGTGCCTAATTTTCGACTTTATTCCTACATAATAGAGTATTAAATATTAAAGCATAATAGTCTATGTGGCTTTTCAAACTATCCTGCTGTGTTATAGTATCGAAATTACTAATCCATAATTGCAATCTTCAATGCAAAAGCAATTGAAAAATTGCGATGGATAGTGTGATCGCAAGTTTGATTACTGGCGCACGTGAATGTAAAACAATTGATATGTTTTAATTTGCTGGATATGCTTTCTCTATAATCGTAGGATATCTGAAGCTGCGTGTTCTTTTCCACCACCTGTGTGTATTATTATAAATAATTTAGCAAGTTAAGATTCCTGGTTCTCTATGAACGTCAGCCATGTCAGAAAATTCTCAGGATTTGTAACGTTTTTCCAATCTGCGAGTTTTTTTTTAATTAAACCAAGGCTAATATCATAGTTCCCTTACTTCTTCATCTAGGTAACTGCATATGTAGCTTGTCAGACGCATTGAATTTAGAATGAATTGACAAATCTTAAGCGCAGTTATTGTGAACTTTTTGCGTGACATTAGTTCGAGTCATGAGGGGCTAGATTTAATTGTGTTGAACCAGGGTCCCGAATTGAACTCCAGTCCTGTCATATCGCTTACCGGGAATGGAAACCACACTTCGAGAGGTCGCTGCAGTCGGGCTCAGCGCGAGGTGATCTTTGTGACTCAGCTGTCAAACTCGCCGTGGGATTAATTGCCATTTACGAGAGGCATTCAAAACGCATTTGTAACTCATATCGCGCGTCATCTCTTATCGTGAGATATCGCCAATCGTATTCACATAGAATGTCGCATTATCATCACATATCGCATAATAACGCAATGAGATATGTCCAATTCCTTAGAGGTTTGCGTTGTGATTAGAGATAAATGTCTCATATCTCTCGCGATGTATCACAATGCCCCTTTCGTATTAAGCGATCGTATTTTCAGTAGAAATCTCTATATGGTGGCTGAACTACGCATCCTAATGATTTCAAATCTTAGACAGAGAGTAATTACAACTATGTATGTGGAATAATATCACCTTCAAAATTTTACTTTCATATAGGTTAGTACTTTTAATTTAAAGGTATGGTACAACAATATCTATGTCGAGTTCAAAAATAGTTGAAGTAATGATCATTAGCGTATACAGTGAAACCTGCCTCTGCGGCCACTTCACTTAAGCGGTCACCCCTCTAATGTCCCGTTTACATTACTAGGGTTAGAATATAAGATATGGCGGCTTAACTAACTTGCATCTACACGGCATTCTTTAACCCTTGTTAACATGCTGGTGGCCTCTGGTGGAGAGTGAAGAAGGTATGTAGTCAACAGCCCAACAAACATCGCAAGTCGCTTTTCATTTGTTTTCTGGGCTGTGGGCTACATTCACGAAACTTGTATGGGCGAGATAAAGCATTGAATATGCAAATAATTCGCACAGTTAGACTTCTAATCCATTAGAATTAAACCTTACATTTATTATTTCATGTCTAAACATGTACTTTATGCATTGAAAGATGAAGATTGAGTGAATACATTTCTTTAATAGAACGACTTTTCACTATGCTATACTTGACCCTTAAGATACCCTGATAATATTACGTTATTATGTTGTTTGCACTGTTTTATGATAGATGTTAGATAAAAACAATTTAAGGTGTTATCTTGACATGAAAGGATTACATAGGACTTCCATTTCGAGTACTTTCATCAATATATGCGGCGAAATAAACTACTTTTTGTTCCAAGTTCTGGCCATGACCCGTCCTCGCTTGCGCTTTTAAGTTTAATTTGGAGCTTAAAATACGGTTGCTCATTCACTCATGCATTTTAATACATCAAGCAACTTGACACTGACACATGGATACGGAATATGACAAGATAAACTCTCGCAATATATTGTACGCTTCAAGTAAATGCTGCAAGTAGACTGGCTTACTTAACTACTATTCTAACTAACCTGCGTTCACACGAGTTGAAAATGATGGTAACCAGCGCGAACCCTAGTAACTCCAGCGTGTTTAAAAAGTTGAAGTACGGTTAGCGCCAGCCTTCGTTTACATGGCGAACTTTTACTAGAGTTATAGTTAACCTGGTTAGAAAGATAGTAATGTAAACAGGGCATAAGCGGCCAATTTCTTATGGAGCGAATTTCTCATAAAAGTAATTTTAATTTTGTCTCCCTTCTGCGGTCACCTCCTTAAGCGACCATCGTCTCACCGTTCCAGTGCTGGCCGCTTAGCCCTAGTTTACTATATTCAATATTTACTATATGCTCTTAACAATATGGTCTTCACTGAGAGTCTGATATACAGTACGGCATCAGGTTAGTATTGAATATCATGCTTAAGTATAGATCTCCATCAACATTTGAATCTTGTTTGGTGTGTTTTGAACATAATCTGAAAGAGTAGAACACTGGAAAGATATAATCATCTCTGGAAAGATATAATCGTTTTGGATGATTCCATTAATACGATTTAAATTGTCATGTATAGGTGTTAGTGATTCGAGGCATCGATAACTATAACCATCTAGAGAAGTCTACGATCATGTTTCATATAAACATAATGATGATCCAATTTCTAAGTTACCAATAAATTTTTTACCCTCATCAAATCATGGGATCCATTCTTTTAATAAACAATGGAGCACGGAGAATAAAAGTCGTCAAACTTGAGACAAGAAGATGAGACTTAACCTCCATGCCAGAATATATGTAAACCAACGATCCATGGTCCCTTATTAGTATTGATGACGATGACAAAGAAAACCAGGCAATGTAGGCAGGAAAGGACTTCCTCATCCGGCTGGTAACTCGAGATGATTTCATCGGCCACGAGACGACGTTGTTTCCATGTCTCTCAGACGTGGCAGTGACCTCTTCCGCGTATCCTCCTCATATTTCTCGATAAAGAAGCACTTGTAACGAGCAGACTTTAGGGGAAGCCATCTCTCTGCTTTGGCTAGTTTTTTTTTCCAACATGACATGAGAGACCGACAATATTCAGGATTCATTTTGTCCACTAAGTTCCAGGAATATAGGAGCTCATATTAAGTAATTTATAAACAAACAAGTGAAGAGAATAAAATTTACGACTTTCGGCGTAACTTTGTGGAAGAACTACATTACAATCCACATTTTTTCAACCCTAGATGTTTCGTACTTTTCCACAATTATTTATTGAGCACAACGCGTTTCGCAGCTTGCTGCATCGTCAGGTATTCTTGTTTCCTTAAGATTTATTTATTGATTCCTGCATTAGTAATCTCCAAATAAATACGCAGATTTTGGAAGACTTACCAACTTTTGGGAGGGAAAGCAGGGAAACATATATTGAGGGTTGTAAGGAGAGAAATTTTGTCGGAAAGAATTGGGAAGAGGTGTGGAAAAATTAGCTCATGGAAAGGTTGTTTGACTGTCTTACATGCCCCAAATCATAGCAATGCTTTTATTGTGACAAATATGTTATAATATACCTATTGCATCATTAACATCTCAAAATATATGGTTATTTATAACGCTTTAAATAGGAATCATGACTTCAAAATGAAAAGGTTTTTGTTCACTTTCCGCAGAAATATTTTTATTTTCCGACCTGGTTTCGACGTTAGCTATGTAATTTTCACCTTGAAAATGCTATATTAGCTATGTCATTTTCAAGGTGAAAATGACAAAGCTAATTTCGAAACCAGATCGAAAAATAAAAATATTTCTGTGGAAAGTGAACAAAAACCTTTTCATTTTGAGATCATGATATCTGTAGTGCATTTCCACAAAATATCGCCTGATACTCTAACTTAATTCAAGCTTAAAAAGGTGTTCTGAAATGAAGGTTTTCCAAGAATTTTCTTTCGACTTACTGGAAAATTTATCAAAATGTGTAGTCGATGACTCATGATTCACCCTCCAACCATCTTCAGCGGCTATTAGTCCTGTGGTATCCGCTTAATACAGGTTTCACCGTATGTAGATGTAGGTGTTATAGTTTTTACGGTAGTGGCCGCATGGGACTCGTGTGCTTGGAATAGGAGAGAGGGTTTTGCGGAGGAATGCGCGCGTAACTAACCGAGGCATTCCAGCCGAGAAAGTAGATTGAGGGGAAACATGGGAAACCCTCTCAAGGGTTTGTGTACGTGTGTGTGTGTACCCAAGTGCCGGGCGTTGAGACCTAGGGATATAAGGGTGGGTCAGGGTAAAAAGGATTTAGGGTTCAAATGAGAGGAATAAGAGTGGGGTGGTTAGCAAGTGGAACCCCCAGGTTAGGGGGCCTCGTGAGGAGGGGAAAGGCGGAAGCTTAGTACCCTGGGGGAGATGGAGGAAGATGGGGGGTTTAGGTTAGGGGCTCAGCGTTGAGTTTTAAGGACGGGGGTTAGGTTTTCGGGGAAAGAGAGAGCGGGAAATTTTTTCTCCTCGTGGGTAATCGTTGGGAGTGGACGGCAAATGGTTGGCGGTGTGGGCGGCGGGGCAATTTAGGGATGGCATTCGGCGCAAAATGTGAAGAGATGTGGAAACGAGACTAGGTCGCCACGTCGCATCGCATTTGTTTTACTTATTTCCTCCCCACACCCGCCGACGGAATGAGTGACGCAAATCAAAATGGAGGCACGGGCTTTTCGAGACCCGCGGCGCTAATTCCGTTCTAGCGTTTCTCATTTTCTCTGTGTTCATTTTTTTTTCATTTCGGTCGCCACGGATCGATGTGACCTCGAAGGACGGTAAACACCCACGTGTTAATGCTCTCTCCCCCTATTTACAGGAAAGTTGACTGATTCAGTGTTGCTCTTCAGCGGAGTCTATTAGGGAACGTTTTTTGATCTATATTTATCGTGTTCAAAAGGCGATTCTATCATCGTATTTTGTGCCTTGTGGCCTTTGGCTGTGGGAACATATCAGTGTTTACGGTGGAAATTTGGAAACGACAGACGGCCTTCCAAACGGCCTTTGGTGTCCTTTGGAAAACAAATGCTCCTTAATTATCTCTCCCTTCTTGCAAGCTCACGTCGTAAATACCCTCTTGGAAGATTTATTTTTTCTATCTTGGTCAGCAGCGATTCTTCCTACCTAATCTATATGCTTCCTAAAAGAACTGCTAATCATGCAATTGTTACAAGAACTGAACCTACTAACCTTCTACTTCCTACCCACTGAACCACTACCTTTCACAAGTCGTTTATCGTGGCCGCCTCACAACTCTGGAATTCTATTACAATTGATTTGAGGAAATCTCGTTCGTTGGGAATTTTTAAATATAAATTATATGGAATTTTATTTGAATAATGTTTTCCTGAATAGTTTAGCCTGTTCAATATTAACTTCAAATTACCAATAGTTTTTTCTAGACAAAAATTGTGTTTTTTCATGATTCATATTTTTTTTATAGCTATTTAAATTTTATTTCTCAAATCTCTTACGTAAGGCAACCATAAGGATTTTTTTCCTTCCAATTATCTTGCATCATGTCTATACCTATCTTTGACTACGAATGTATCTCGTGTACAGTTATTGTTTCTCACTGAGAGTAGTTGTTTCTGTATTTCTTTTTCTATGTTATTGAGCTTCATTCATTTTCAGATTTGAACAAAATCATTTGATAAAATGTTTCTCCTACCTCACTACCATTTCATTATATCGTATTGTAGCTCAAAGAGACCTGTCCCAGAAAATAATTAAGGTTTATTCTATTCTTGCGTTGATGTGCGTGAGTTGCAAATTGTCCGTTTTAAGGCTCGTAGTTGGGAAGAATAAGTTTCACTGCCCTGCACTTTCGCCCACATCATTTTAATGATAGACGAATATAACCTTGTCTGGGGAGCCTATTGCTTCTTGAGTGATTTTGTAAAAAACGTAAATAGAATGATAGAATATAATTTATTTCACCAGCATAAATACACTCATATTTTAACGAATCAAAAATGGGGGTGAAATTAGTCACCCCAGAAGAAATAATTTCATGTTTTGGGGTTGCCACTTACATTCACAAAAATAATTATAAAATAAATTCTGGCCTTTATATAACATACATAAATACCTATCTGTTCGTCAATGTATGTCTCTTATTTTATCGTTTCAGTCAGACCTGGAGATATGTTGAGGCGTTACATATTAGGTATATGTTTCGCTCTGAAACACAACGGTCTTGAATTTCTCAAGAGACGCTAAGCCAAGCGTGTAGCCTCCGAGTCTCTCGGTGCTCGCATATCTAAAAGTTGTGAAACACGTTATCTATGCTCTTAGCAATTTTGAACGAAACGTGGACCCCTTCTTTGTTGAATAAATAGCTTAAAAACATATTTATTGATAGATAATCCGCTTGATTCATTTTTCTACGTACCTACTCATATCTTTGAAGCACTCAATAATATTCGAAAATGAGTAGAATAATTTCAACTCTCATGTTCCATGTTGAAATATTTCGAAGTGAATTAAGGCCGAAATAAATTTTCAAGCCTCTGTTGGTTGTAGTTTTAAACGCGAATCATTAGGTTATGATAATCCTGATGGATTACCTTTTCTCTTGACTAAAGTTTGTTTATCCTCTTGTAAAGCTTGCTAAGTTCATACTAGACTTAGAGTTTTTTTCCTCTTTTCGTGAAGGACACGTACCAGTCCTTAACTGTGTGTATTTAATTTTATTTTATTCCCTCTCAAAAATAAGTCGATTTCTGAGAAAGCTCCGTAGTGCTTCCATCTTCCTGCTTTCACTTGGCTAAATCCCTATTTTTCTTACTAAGGAAGCCTCTTTTGCTTTCATTTCTGCCGTTATATTTGGATTCCAAAGATGAACAAAAGCAAAACCCCTAAATAATCAAAGAAAAACGCCCGTTCTTCGAAAGCAAGGTTATTCTTTCCTCAAACGAAACCAAGAAAGAAGGAAAAGAGTTAACGATATATAATGTTCAAAGACGGCGATCTCATATTTCATGAGAAATCTTTCTTGTGAACACAATTGCCAGAAACGTTTCATAAGATCTCCTGAAGGTTGGTAAATTCACCTTCGGTTGTCCAATAACCGATTTCCCAGGGTTATTCGGTGCTGATTTAGACATTGTTCCCTAGAACAAAATTATCGTGAAATGATTTGGATTACATCGACATAATTAAACCATTTTAATAAAAATTCAACAATTTTTTTATTTTGACTAGTAGAATCTTCATTTGATAGTATGTAAAGTCCAGGTGGTGCTACATATCTCAAG
Organism: Ceriagrion tenellum; assembly: GCA_963169105.1. Lineage (NCBI taxonomy): Eukaryota > Metazoa > Arthropoda > Insecta > Odonata > Coenagrionidae > Ceriagrion > Ceriagrion tenellum. Next base: position 80,438,153 of record OY720643.1, on the reverse strand, counting down.
TAACTGTAATATTAGAGGAGTTGACTGTTTGTGAGACCGAGATTTTCAGGTGGTGAGAGGATGTTTATGGCCCTTCGTAGAAATGGTGTGCATGTCTTTTTTTGGCTACAGCATTCGGATATTTTTGCGACTGATAATTGCATATATATGTACCTGGGTTTCACTTTTTATGAATGTAGGTAATTGTCCAGACAAAATTCATAATGTTCTTTTCAAAACATGGACACGCTTTCTCCCCTTATGGAAAATCACTTATGAAAATGCCTCCTTTTTTATACCTTTATCTTGATACTGTTGCAATGTTGGAATGGTGGATAAAGTAATTATTGTCTACTCTCGATTGTGACGCTAAATCGTTGAAGCAAGTGAAGGTTATGAAAGAAATATTGGGAAGGAGGCGATTTAATGAATGTCAAATTCATTACCTTATATACGTTTGGTTACGTCAAAATACATATTATCTGAAATGCTTATATTGAATAGTTATGCCATGACTAAGAATCTTTGCCAGGTAACAATATAAAAATTTATGCGTCACCTCGGCTCTTTCTAATTTCACATTCCATAGCTTCTCCAAAATTAGGGCCCCCATCCTGAAACGGCGTCCCGGAAATTTCTGAGCTTGCAGTTAGATATCGCAAGGATCGGGGCCAGATCCCCCAAAGGAACATAATCATCGTGCGTGCGATTCACGGCATTTCTCTTTGGAACGAAATGTGAGCGAGACTATGCTCAGAGAGGGTAGGATAAGCTGCCTGTTGAGAATTTTCTATTGTCTCTCGTAGGTACTTCAAATACCTCGTTCTTTCGGACGCACTTCTACCGAAAGTTACGTCTGTGCGACCATGTCGAGTTACCCCACTCAAACCTCTTACCAGGAACAAAATTCCATTTCACTCCTACTTGGTCTTGTAGAAGCTATGCGCCAAATAAGAGAGATTCCCATTCAAGGTGCTGAATTGAGCGCCGATTCAAACGCATCAGTGCACTTTATTCCACAGAATTGGCGTTGAGTATATAGCTAGAACTACTCTAGCAAATCTTTTTGTAATCTACTCATTGATAGCATTCTGTAGGTTAGCAAAAGTCTCGATTGAATATTTTGTATATTATCAGCGAAGTGGTTCCAAATATTCATGTATAAAAATTAAGCAATTAGCCGTTGATTAGTTAAAATATGTACTTCTTTTCAAAAAAATTTCACGCATCAAATTTTGCAAATGCCATTTTTGGAGTTCTTCTGTTGTTAAGGTTACCTTTACTCTGTTCGGCATTGTTAATTGCGCTACCGCGCGTTGAGTCAATAGATTGAAATGCTGCGTTGTGAAGTGATAAGTGAAGGCGAACAAGTAACATGCTTCTTAAGACCGCGCGTTACAATGATTCATTGAACATGGCATGTGAGCTGCAATAGCCTCTCACGAGTTATTTAAGCAGTGGAATAGTCTAGATTGCTTAAAAAAACAAGCTCAAACAGCTTCTTAAACAATGTATTTTTTAGCATCTGACCGACCACCATAATGATAATCACCGATTGAATATTTAATTCCTTTAGCCCAGAAGAAGACCCCATCCCGGTTTTAACCCTTGCGCATACTTTTCGATAACTTTAAATGAAAAAAGCGTAAAAGTTAGCTGAAAAATAATGTACTATGCAAATTTTATGTATAATACCATCGCTCACTCTAATTATGTTAGTCGTATTTTTACTCACTCTAATGTGAAGTCTTAAATAGATTCGAATCGTATTTGCCATGTCACACATCTCTACATATACAACCGTTTCGGGTCTCAAATAGTGTTTTATTATAATTTGAGGATTAGACATTGCCCAGTATGCCTTACTTATCTCTTTAAACATACGGTGTGTCTACCAGAGAATTCTTCAAATAAGTTATCACCATTCATTGGCTTTATATAAGGTTTCCATTTCGCGATTAGTGGTTTAATTTTATTTACCTTGGGATTTTAAAAGAAGCACTGATAAATTTATTGAAAATAGCATCGTAAGTTAAATAAAAAATCTACATCGCCAAAAATGATTACGATCCTAAGTATAGCATATCTTATGGAAAGACTAGGCTGGTGGCAACACACTAGACCTAAATTACCTTTTCATTACGGATCAGACGTGTTTTATAGTGGAAAATGTGATGCTATCCTGTATTTCTATAAGCTGTAAAGTAATAAAAAAAAATATTAGGCCCTTTGGTGGAAACATGCTTTTTTGTGCACCTTCAGTGATTAGAAAAAATACACACGGTAACAAAAACGCAAGACACTCCGTTGACATGTGGTCCCCCGTTATCCTTACCCCCTGTCTTGTTGTCATTTGCCCAATGCCTTTGGATCGTAGTGTGTTTTTGTCTGTTAGACTGTGACAGCATCTACATCTACAAAATACCGTGAAAGCCACCACTAGGGTGTGAGGCACGGGGTGATTCCACACCAGGCATGCTGCACTCATCTCAGATTAGATCAGAACCGTTCACGTTCCCCCGAATGCCAGGCGCAGACCAAAGGCAGTCAGGACAATGCTACACAGTCAGACCAGAAACTAGGAGAGCTGTACGTAGAAGAACATGATATCATGCAGTACACTACTCAAGACACAACTATGGGTTAGTATTATCAATGCGACAAATAAATCACTCTGCAAGGTACTAAAACATGCAAGAGTATATCATGCCGGAGATTGCATGCAAGGTAAGTAGCTAGTAATCATGTTTAGATATTTAACACTACTGAAAAAAACTATTTCACCTAGTCGGTATCCTAGAACTGAACTAACGCAGCCATTTTGCTTACTTATTTTATGCGGAAAAAGTGAAATTTAAAATCTATCGGTTCTGCAGTCTATTTCCTTAATCTTATTCTTGTGATTGTTTCTACAATAATAGTTAGGATCTTGGAGAATATGTTCACCGTCCGGCAAAAAATAGCCTACATCTAACTTTGGTAAAAGATTTAACCTATATTTTTCCCTTCGATGAGATAAACGTTCCCCCCCTAATTCCCTCAGCAATTAAGTAACACTACTATGCTTTTATAGCAATTTATAACAAATCTAGCTGTCCTCCGCTGTATTCGATCTATATCTGAAACTAGTCTTACTTCGTAAGGGTCACATACACTAGCGGCTTATCGAAGTGAGGTATCCTTTACTTTCTCGTCACATTTTCCTAGCATTATTTTAATAAATCCTTATTTACGATTTCTCTATCCGCAAATTGTCCGTATATGCTTCCCCCACGACAATACCTGAGTAAGGGTCACTCCTAAGTACTTAGCTGACTCTACACTTATTTGTTCGGTTTGATTAATTGTGTACATATCGTTGGTTTAGCTACTCTTCCTGCAAGAATTCATAACAACGCCCATTGTATAATTTAATTCTTACTGTCCTGTTGATTAACCTGTTCGTTCTGCAGTCTATTTTTCTAATTTTATTCTCAAATCTTCTTGTCCGTAGTATGCTGGACTGTAGTATGTAACTGACTGTGACAGAGTGTTAATTTGTACCTCAGAAGCGACCATTGCGAAAGTTGCATTGCAACCCTGCTCATCTCCTGTGGGGACAATGTCATTTTACGACCAGTTTTCGCGTCCTTTAACCTTTTGGTCGACGTGGAAGAAAACAAGAGCCACCGTAAATAACCGGAGCGAATGGTGAGATCGCTGGCTGCGATGACCGCAGGGGTGAAACAGTCAATCATTCAGTCAACCAGCACTCGTAATTTTCAATCTAAATGCGTTGGTTTCTCTTATATAGGTAGTGGCGAAGCGCGATGCTTTAAGCGGTCATCCTCCCCTTCCAACGCTGCCAGCACCCCCCCCCCCCCTTCCTCCACACATTCCGAGTCCAGCGTGTCGAGCGGCCCAATCGATTTTGTGGACCACTGCTGTTTCCTGTGGCGTCGTCCCGTTTTATATTGGGAATGTTTCTCACCGGAGCGGGAAAGATGTGGTGAGATGTCGCCAAGAGTCCGAATGGATGCGGAAAGTGTTGACGGTGTGAATCTTTAGGAATTGATTATATGATAGCTCGTTGAAAAGAGGCCCCTAGAACCGCTTTGCTTTACTGATGTGTGTGACAACCAATGTAAATGAATATGATGAAGACGCATTGATAGAATAACGGTTTGAATCCACAGATTTTAAGCTATCCGGGACTAGCCACGGAGTTTCAGATAAAATCTGTTAGATAGAGTGAACGCCTCACTGTGTTCGTAGTACGATCTTTCCTCGTGGGCAGTGGCGCAAAGCGCTCAGTAGCGACTGATTGTTACATTGTTTGTCCGGCAGTCTAAAATATCTGGTCCAGTAAAGATCCCAAAAATCCACAGGGAAATAGGACGACTCGGTAGCTTAACTGGCTAACGCAGTTGGCCAGAAATCGAGGGATTCGGGTTCGAATCCCGGTCCAGGCGGCTGATTTTTTCTCTGTGGAATTTCGCTAGGTTTGAATCCAAATTATATTACACTAATTAAAATAGAATATATTCCGCAGAAAACTGGGAAAATCTGGGCGAAAGTTCATTTCATGGAATGCTAAGAGTAAATTTAATGCTTCAAAGAAATCTCGTATGAAACATCTATGATTTTCATGCTCTTTGGCTGTTGTAGGTGCCATTGGGATTCCACCGCCACCGTTAGAATTATAATATACTAGCTGACCTGTGCGAACATTTCGCACAGTATGCAGCTTCTTCCTATTTCTTCCTTCTTTCTTCCTCCTCTTCTGCCAGTCTAATATTTCGCACAGTATGCAGCTTCTTCCTGCTTCTTCCTTCTTTCTTCCTGTTCTTCTACCTGTCGAATATTTCGCACAGTATGCAGCTTCTTCCTGTTTCTTCCTTCTTTCTTCCTGTTCTTCTACCTGTTTCCTCCCATGGACAATTATATGCTATTCAAGTTTGTGTTAAAGATACATAACGTAAACTTAAACGGTATACGGTCACACTGATTGCATGTAGAATGTAAACAATCTAACTAAACGATCTGTTAATAGATGGCGCCTTCCACAACCTTTTAAGCACGTAATCATAGCCAACATATTAGTTGATTATATTGTCTACAGATGGCACTGTTAGTTTGTGATCATTTTTTAAAAAAATTTAAACAAATACATTAATTATAAACTCTTTTATTTTTCGTCAAAAACGGGGAACTTAAGCTTTAAAATGACACCTGAATCATTAATTTTGATCAAAAATTAACAGAGATATGTCCTATCCACAAAAAAACACCTTTGAGAAATAATATATACGGATGCCAACTTCCACCTTTTATATCAGGAATGTTTCTCACCGGAGCGGGAAAGATGTGGTGAGACGTCGCCAAGAGTCCGAATGGATGCGGAAAGCGTTGACGGCGTGTATCGTTTGGAATTGGCAATATGATAGTTCGCTGAAAAGAGGCCCCTAGAACTTCATTGATTTACCTACGTGTGCAGCAACACGGTAAATGAATGAGATGAAGGCACATTGATAGAATATCGGCTTGAATCCAAAATATATAACACCATAAAATATTCCGATGAAAACTGGGAAAATTTGGTCGATGTCTCATTGCATGGAATGCCAAGAGTAAATTAAATCCTTTCAAGAAATCTCGCATGAATCACCTATGATTTGCATTTACTTTGAATTTTGAAGTTGGCAATGGAGTTCCACTACCACCGTTAGAATCATGGCATATGCTAAATTCAACCTTTTCCTTTATATTGTAAAAATAGCACCTTAGCTGAAGGACGGTTCTCTCATTTTTAATTACCCGTTTCTCGATTTTAATTCAAAATGATAAATTAGTCATTTGGGAATGTGAACCGTGAAGGTTTTAATATTTTGATGCCTTAGCTATGTGAAGTTGATAAGTTTTCGAATTTATTTTTAATAAACTCTGTGGACTTTGGTGCCATTACCGTAGCTTCACCCAAATTCCTGCTTTAATTATTAAAATCTTCAAAATTTGGATGGAAAATTGTTTTAGTTTATTTTGATGACATTCTTTGGAAGTCTCTATTTCTTAGTAAATCCTTTCCGTGCAATTATAATGCATACTTACCTAGTCGACCGACGTTAACTTGAAGGAATTTTTATATATTCTTGCTCTTAACTATGTCTTGTTTCAAGCTCAATCCGTGAAATATGAATGGCGTTGAAATATATTATTTTGTTTTTTATACTGAGCACAGGACAATTTCTCCATTAGTAGCCAATGAATTAAATGGCAAATTAAATCATGCCTAAAAGTAAGTTAGCTATTTAATAAATACTGTAAGTATAGTTCAATATTAGAGCGAAGCCTTGAGGATGGCAGCTGCCGAGTGAGAGAGAGTTGAAGTGGTAGAGATATCGAACCTTATAAGAATTATGAAGATGAAATTGACAGAGCAATCACCAATTAAATCATAATGAGAGTTACAGAGTTAATTATGACAGTGAAAACTATTAGAAGGAGAAGAAGAAGACCACCATTTTTATTGCAATGCAATTTTACTAAAAATAGTAACGTAAGGTGGAGAACAGAAAGATAAACATATGTACCTATATAATGTTATTTGAAAACCTGTCTTCAAGGAATCAATTGACATTCATGGATTTGAATCCGTACCTTCATGTGGCCGCTCTGTTATCTTTGCCATTCCAACCCTTCGTCAGATAATTGAAAACATTAGAAGATGACCGTTTATAATACTTGAAATTAAAATAGGATAATTTATGTATATCAAGCGCCGTATGGTTTTAAAATAGTCATTTAACTACTCACCAGAACATGATCTCCGAGGTCCAGATTCCATACGTCCTTTATTACACTCATCATGCAGCGTTCACTGCTATCAAGTTTTGCTGAAATAATAAAACATAAGGTATATCTGTTTAATTTTCCATTGCGCTGCAATAGATTGCCCTAAAAGATAAAGAGAATGCTTTGCAGAACTTGGGTAGTTGATGGTGATTGGCCCAAAAGACCCTTTTCAGAGTAGTTCATGGCAAACACCTTCTCCCATTCATTTTTTCGAAGTGCGGAATTGAATATAAAAAATATATGTCTCATTTCACGACCAGATAGATGTAAACATCAATTTGTTATGTGCATTCTAAATGGAATGTTTAATGGGACATTGGAATAATATTACCCCTTGAGGGAATTGGTGTTGCGGCAATGAAGCTTTTACTGCATCGTTTTGTAAATACATATATAGATATATACATTTACGACTTACTCGCCGCGACCTAAGGCTAACTAGCGTGCTTTATCTGCTGTATTAGACACGAAAATGACTCCCAAAGTGAGTGACGTCCATAAATATTTCACGAAATTCCTAGTTATAACACCATCACCGTGGATCAAAAAATCTCCGTAACAGTTATATTGCTAACGGCTGTGTCAGTAATCGAGGATAAATTCTTGTTTTGTGTTCCGCAGTACTGCTGTATTTTTTCTGCTCTGCTATTCGTCTGAGAGCTTTCGAAAATTCCAATAAGGAGTAAAAAATACTAATCCTCTCTGAAACATAAATTTTCAGTATTTATGAACGAGTGCAAGGCAGCATCATTAAAGCAAGTGAAAAGTCAATCTTTTTCTACAATGAGTCGAACATATATATCCATTATTTATGGAAAGCAATGTATTCTATTGCGTAACGAAGGTATTTTAAAATGTAATTTCTCTTGGTAGTGCTAAAAATGCAATATCAGCCTTGTGATTTGGATATCATCGGGGCTTGACTGGTAGATTAGCCGGACTGCACGTTGGAAATTTGTAGTTACTCGGCATGCTTAACAGCACTAGTAACATGTATATACATACGTTCCGGTTGGCACTCAATGAAACAGAAATGAGGAGCTTTGGATAAGTAAACCTGAAAATAAAACATAAAATTTGAGTGGATATCATGAAAGCTACCACCAGGGTGCATGGCAGGATGCATCCACATCGGGCGCGTAGTACCAAGAAATTTCCATTAAAAATAATTCAATTCTTTATCATTTAATCTCATGCTTTTGTCAACTCAGACTGATTTTCTCCTTCCGTTAGATACAGTTGGGTGACTATTTGACATTCGAAATATTTTACCCTGAGGTATGCCATCACATAATCATAGAATAGCCTAACTCCGTGAATATCACCTTAGTCTAAATCTGTGGCAGTTAATACCTGAACTTTCACCTTGAACGTCACCATCAGTGCCTTCGGCTGAGAACCGCACTACATGGGTAGAATGTAGTGTGTAATAATCTCTCGTCTCGTTCCAGATTTTATTCATTTATATATTTTCCATAATATGAAATATTTTCCGTAAATTGGCTTTGAGCCTGTATTTCTTAGATTGGGAGTAATCTCGCAACTCTTTGCCACTCAAGATAGTTTTTGATAGTAGTTTCATGGATAGTTTTAGACTAAAAATAATGCAGTCCTGTATTTTTAAGAGTGAGACACTAGTAATAATATTTGGATTGTTAAAAATATCGACATTAACATACTCGGTGGCAAAAATATTTTCTGAGGTAACATCTTTCACTACTGCCATGGTGCAAAATGGCGTTGTATATCTCAGTAACTACAGCCTGTTTCAATTGTCATATACTTGAAATAGAATCCACTGATATGTATTGGCCTCAAAAAATATGATGAGGTTTTCCAAATGAATTACATGCTTTGAACTTGCTTTTAAGGTTCTTTCTTGATTTCGCCCTTCGCTTTGCCATCTTAAGTTATTGCATAATGTTCGTTGGTTACGACTTGGCTTCTGAAGATCCCTAAAATTAGAATTCCGGTACTTAATTGATTAAAATGTCCAATCATCATACATTTTTATATATAAGCAATAGAATGACAAAAACCAAACACTTTTCCAGTGAATCAATCAAATTTTACACGACTAGCGTAAAGCCAACATGTATGTTGATGGCTTTTTAACCCGAATAGAAATAACACCCTGTGATGGTTTTAGAGTTAAAGCTGTTGTCATTTTACGATAAATATTTACCTTTTGAGCTGAGAATAATGTAACTTTTTGCCTGTTTTCACCCCAGACCAAGCACACTTCAGGTTCTTGCTGGATGGTACGTTAACTGTCGATACATATACACGCGTCTGCTTTCGGAAAATAAGTTTAAGAAGGATGAATTGAATGAACGAAGGGGGAAGCAAGGAGGAAGATGGTGGGCGGTGGATAAGCGTTGCCATGGTAGCTGCCAAAAATCGCATGGGCACGTTATGGTGCGTGCCGGCTGATAAACGGGAGGGGAGAGAAGTATTTGCCGTGTGTTTCGGGCCGAAAGAAGGTTATAAATTTCCCTTTTTCCACCCCTCATCCGTCCTCTCTACTCCACCCCCCCCCCCCCAAGCCATATGCCACAGGCAAAGGCACTGGGTCGTTAAAGATTTGCTCTTTCCCTTCTCAAAGACCGCGCGCCACAGTCGAGAGTTTCTGCTGCCCCACGAATACTACGGTGGAGGTACCTACCATTTCCAGCGAGGTTCCCTTCTCTTCCATTTTATTTTTATTTGGGAGACTTCGCTTCGATGGATTAATTCTACGCCGAGAAGCGCGTTAACGAAATAGGAAAATAGGCAAAAAAAAGGGTTCGGAAAGAAATCCGCCCCATCTATGGTGAAGCCATTGAATGATTGAAACGGATGTTCCTCTTTAAAATGAGCGGCTGAAAACGCAATCGAGCCAGGCGGTACTCCAAAATTCCCATTTAAATGCGAGCCGTGCACATCTTTAGCCCTGTCCGATTTTCCCATTTTTGAGCTTAAATAATTGCAATTACCTTTGTGATCTAACCGTAAGGTTTTTAGTACTATAATTTCTGTCATTTTTTCTCGGTAATTAGTTTTCATTTTCATGTGTCCTCTTTCTCGATGTATCACATTTATATACATGCTTCGGATTTCAAATCAAAAGGAGCACCATGTAACTTCTACTACCATAAAAATACCGAACGATGAAGGCCAGCATGATTCGAATCGTGTAAAAGGAGCAAATATAAAATCTTCGATTAATTACCACATGCACGTTCAGGTGTAAATGGAATCGTTGCGGTATAATATTTTAAAGAGACTTGTAGCTGGGGAGAAGGGAAATAGAAAATGGCTAGAATTTCATTTTACAATTAAGTTATGTGCTTACTTATGTGCGTTCTGTAACTTCTATTTTCATTTTTATCATTACACTGTGATTTACTTTGAAAATTCACCAGGATTTTTGCTGTTCACATTCGTAAGATTTAGGAGCAGAGCGAATATTCCCTGAATACTTTTCAATGGTGAACTCTAAACTAACCATCATCTAATCGGCGAGTTGAATCTACGCCAAAAAGTACTTTTAACCTCAATTAAGAAGTGATTTATGGTGAGAAAGGCCTCAAAACAATTCTCATTAAACACGGATTTTGTATCTGCTGCGACGTGTGGTTGAGCAATGCTAAATCATAGCACGAATCAAAAGTATGGACTGGCAAACTAGAAGCTTGATATGTAATTATTTCTAGTTAAATCAGTATTTTGGGAGCATTAATATACAAATTCGATATATTTTCGTCAGTTAAAACCAAAACAAAAATTATGACCTCTAGAATTACAAATCCTCTTTAAATTAAAGCTGTTGAATTCCAAGCAAAATTCAGGTAGCCGTTTGAACGACTAATATAAAGCTGAAATTCCAAGTGTGGTAGACTTGAAATCCGTGTAGAATCCTGTTTACTATCTGCGCAATTTTTATGTTTGTTGAAATAAAGGTGATCACTCTAGAGCCGATTCGCTAGTCACCAAAGTAGATAGGCGCTAAATTATACTCCCTTGGCCCTAAAAAAACACATGTTATCGTGAAATATAGTTTTATTAGTGTGAAACCCCTCCATCACGTCGGTTTCAGTGACGTGGTGTTTATTACTCAAGATTTCCATACCTGACCACCTCTTGTAAACTATCCTTTGGCTCGGATTGGATGGTGTTGTCACGTTTCCACGCATTTTCTTTGGCTTTGGAGAACTTTCTTTCGTCCATCTGAGACCCAGCTCATTTCCTCTAAATCGGGAGTAACTTTTTAGAGGTGTGCTTGTGGTGGCCAGTTTTTTTAAAAGGCTCTATATACGAAGGCTTTGGCTTGTGGAGTCAGGCGAGTGTTGGTTGCGCCTTTTTATGTGCGGACGCGGCTAAAAAAGTACGACCTGGACCGCCATTTTTTTCACCCTCGGCAGGGCACCTACATCGCCGTGATGGAAAATGAAATTAATCCCCTTCAGGCTGGATAACGGCCGAGCATGGTCCGCCGGGGGAAAGATGTGGACGGCGGGAAAAGGATGAGGCGTTCGCCGGGGAAAAGACGAACTGCCGCTCACATACTCAAGAGCAGAATATAACAGCGCGGCTGATCACCTCCAGGCCTTATATTTATGGACCGGATACATCATTTTTACGTTCACGTGCGTAAAAAAGAGACTCCAGGGGTCACATGAGTGGTATACATTATGAGGGAAATCGTTGACGGGGTTGTTTTTTCGTTTCCGTCCCTCATATACCTTCACCTTCTAACGTGAGACGATTAGAGGTACAGTTTCCTGCAGCTCATCATCAAGAATATGTAACGCTAGACTTACGAAATATCCTAGGTTAAAAGACAGATCGATTGGATATATCTTGCAAAAAAAGAGTCTACTGAAAATGGTATTAGACGTAAAAATGGATGGGATGAAAAATTTACTGGAAGATTAGAAATCGAATTCATCAGATAAATTGTAAAGGGCACTGAGGTAAAGAACTATGTTGAAATGAAAGTGTTGAGAAAGTTTTGTTGCAGCAAACCTATCTCAGGATTGACGACAACTGATGGTGAATAGTTTTAATGATGGCGTTGGTCAAATTTAAAGAGGCGTGGTGCATTGTACCTGATGTTGCCCTAATGGGTGAATGCGTATGTACAGAGTTATTAAAACACGGTTTCCTGCAGCTGGTCATGAAGAATATGAAACGCTAGACTTAAAAATTATCCTAGGTTAAAAGAAAGATCGATTGGATACATTTTTGCAAATAAAGAGCCTAATGGAAACGGTATTAGAAGGAAAAATAAATGGGATGAAAAATTTACTGGAAGAGTAGAAATCTAATACATCAGGTAAATTGTAAGGGTAAAGATCAGTGCAAAAATGAAACTTTTGTGAAAGTTTTGTCGCAGCAAACCTATCTCAGGATTGATGACCACTGATGGTGACTGGTTAAAATGTTAAAGTAACGTGGTAAATTGTACCTGATGTTGCCCTAACGGGAGTATGCGGTTGTACAGATTTATTAAAAGATTTTGCATAGTTTACAAAGTAAAATTCTTCTTATTTTTCTTCCATCTTTCACCTTTTTTCTTTCACCTTCTTAGGTTTGTGCCTGTTTCCTTCAGTACAATTCCTCTTCCCTTATCCAGGTCATCCTTCCACCTTTTCCTTGGCCGACCCACACTTCTTTCCCCTTTGGAGCATTGTTTCTCGCCACTTTCACCATCCTCTGTTCATCCATTCTGTCTTTGCGTTCATTCCATTCCACCTTCCTTCGACGAACCCACTAACATCTACCACGCCGTCCTCTCTTTTTATCGACTCACTCCTATCTCTGTCAAGTAATGTTTTGTCAGCAATCCTCCGCAAAATTATCATCTCCGCGGTTTCAAATAACCTTCTAGTTTTGGAAGTAGTCTTTTCTCTCCTACATATGTTAAGATTGGTCTCACTACAGCCTTGTATATTTTGCCCTTTTTTCTTTCCTTCTGTGCTTGTTTTGCCAGATTGTGGCATTAAGGCAGCCAGCAACTGTTTGATTCTGTCAGTTGCTCTCCTACTTCCTTCTCAATATCCCCAGAGTTTGAAAGCTCAATTCCCAGATATTTAATGGAAATTTCTTGCTTAATGACTCTCCCTCCCATCTTCAGTTTACAACGGAGGGGTTCGTTTGATGTAGTCAAACATTTGGTTTTTTTCGGGGGAGATAGTCATAATATATTTTTTTTGCTGTAGTATTAAACATGTGCTGAACTCTCTGTAAATCATCCTTGCAATCTGCCAAAGCATCGTCAGCATAACAAATATTTTTATAAAACAAATATTTATATAAAAGGGGGCTTGGAGAGTAGCCTTGTATAATGCTATTATTAGCTGGAATAGGATTTGTCTGTTTTTGGCCTAATTTGACTTGAACATAATTTTCTGAGTAAATGTTTATGATCGTGTGAATGAAGTTGGTTGGTATCCCACGGTCTTGTAGCAGCTGAATCATGTCTTTACGTCAGATTCTATCAAATGCCTTGTTTAAGTCAATGAAAAAAATATATGCTGGTCTATTGAATTCAATGGACTTCTCAACCACCTGTCTCAAGATGAGTACTGCATTTGTGCAGGATCGCTCAGTTCTAAATCCTTGTTGCTCTTTTCTAATGTAGGGAGGGAATTGATTATCTTCGTGATTTTTGTCGTGAGTTTGAATGCTGAATCCAGTAGGTCAATTCCTCTCTATATAGACGGTTCCCCCCTGTCCTCAAAGTTAATTAATTTATTATTCTTAATTAATAAATATTATAATAATAATGATAATAAATATATATAAAAAAAATTAATACAAAATTAAGTTCTATTAACATTATTCGATTCCACCGCGTGAATTAGAATAGTATTCGTTTTAAATATTGACAATTTTTGTTTTAGCAGATTATGAGTAGGTACGTCAATATGGCCCTATGATCTCCTCTGCTGGTTTTTTCAAACCTATGGCAACTATCAGAGTAGAAAACAATAGTGACATACTGAGGGAGTACCGGCATGAATGATTTTACTTTTGAATATAATGTTCTCAAAGTGGTCGGATTGGTTTCTAAAGAAAATATTACCGGATTCCTGCCTTAAATGGCCGGTTTTTAAATCAATTTTGACCATGATTTTCTATAAAAAATTCGATTGCTTTAAGGGTGTCTTGTAGATAGCGTTTTACTGGCATGATTTATGCTATAGTTGGTACTCTTCATTCTTTTGTGAGACCCGATTTGACAGCTCTGATGTCTTCTTTCCTCATTCTCAGAGCCACTATAAATTTGATTTATACTTAACAATCGCCTCATTGAAATACTGCTGCCTAGGAAAATATTTGGCCCTGGATGGAATTAGCATAAGATGGGAGAATAATGGCGTTAAATGTAGAATAGGCCATTACATACGCATGATTTAGAGTGCTGATAGGTAATTGGATACATTTTCCAAGCCAATCATTCTTCTGCTACCGCAATTGGTACTGTATGTTGAGATTTTGCGCGCCAAATAATCTGGTGGGAAAATTACCTGAAATCTACGGTCATAATTGAGCCATAGGCTTATACATCCTGGGAGTACCTTGCAAATGTAAATAAATATTACCGCTATGGATAATGAGAAATGTACCATTTTAAATCTTTCATAAAATGAATATGAGAATATTTGCTGATTTATCGCATTAAGATCGAAGATACTAGACACAAGCGCTGGAATAACGATTTCACACGTTAGTTACATGGGGTGAAAATAGATACCTGTCAACTTTTAACTGAGGGTAGAGTTTTCAGTTTTTGTCAACATTATATCCTCTTCTTTACGGATGAAGGTAAACTTCTGCCGAAATTGTATTCTGTAAGCCTGTGATTACTCGCCTATCAATATACTTTAGTCTTTGAGAAGGAGAGCAGCAGGGAGAGAAGTTTGAGAGAAGCAGAGGTGTCCCGTCTGTAATCACTTGCCACCCAATCTTACTCGAGCGGTCACTAAGCGCGAAAGAGGTCTACTTATGAGTGCTTAAATATGTGTGTGTGTTATGGCCGTTAAAAGGAGCAGAAAAGCTGGAGGGTTGGTCAGTAAGGAGGGCGTTTAAGCTGCTGTTGATGTCAAGTACCCGTGAAAAATCGAATGGAGGTATTTTTTTACGACTCTCCGCAGAGGAAAGGGTAAGATGCGGGAGAGCTGTGGAAAGAACAGAGTACCAATGGAACGGGGGTCTTTTTCCTTTAAGATGGCATCAAGGGATTTATTAAAAATTGTTGTGCTCATATTTTTCCTGTCAAGGAGATAAACGGTATGGAAATTTTTTTCCGAGCTCTACTTCAACGCTAGTCCCTTAATGCGTTCAAAAGAGGCTTTTTCTTCTCCTTAAGAGCGCAACGGTGATATTTTTTTTAGGGATCGATATTCACGATGCACACACACATTTAGAGCAGCGACTGTCGATTAACGACCGCTACTTCAGCGAATTATTGGGGGAAAATATTTGGGGTGCCTGTAAATGGCTTTCGCGGTAACGTAAACCCTTTTTATCTTAGTTTAGGAAGCCATTGCTTGGGTCCCGAAAATTAAGAGCTTATTCTCTTCACGTGAGATATCTGTTGTGCTAAGAGCTGTCGCTTTATCCGCCCCATCGAAGATTTATGTTAGAGGCCCTTGAGATAGCTTTTCTCTTCAAAGATCTCGAGTTGCGATATTTTCAATGGCATTTGCTGTTTTCCCGCAAAAGGATTTCTTTCTGTTTCAATGAGGGGCAGTTATAAATTGCTGTCAAGGATTAGAATTACGAGTCATTTAGATAGGTCTCCGTCATGTCACATTCACGTAATAACAACAGTGAACTTAGTTTTTAGAGAGGTACATGGAGTATTTTAAAATATTATTAATTTTGCTCGAGGACAGTTGGTTACATACGTATATGAACGGGAAAAAGAATCTTTTAATGTTCTGAAGCAAAGGGTTACTTTGTTGGAAAGTAACTTAGAATGGAAACATTTATATTTTTAAAAGAAAAAAATAATCATCCATGTATTTTAAAGAGAAAAATAAATAATCATCCATATATTTTAAAAGAAAAAATAATCATCCATAAATATTTACTTGGAAAAATAACCAATGCTGATTTAAGGTCTCAATGATTACGCTAGAGCGACAAATACAATCTCTGGTGTAGATAGATAGATTTAGTTGCGGTGGAGGTCCCCCGAGGAGAACCTGAGGCACCTGGACCTGTTGGTCCTTTGTGCTGACCAACTTATTTGTATCACCCTAAGAGACTGATGGTCTTACTGAAGGCCAGAATGTCCTCAATATAGGGGAGATACCCCTAACTTCAGCTGGTTCCAGATAGGGAGATCCCAGGTGCCTAATTCTAGTCCTCATCAGGGCTGGACAGTCACAGAGAAGGTGAGATGTTTTCTCGTCCTCTTCTTCGAACAATCTGTATGTGGCAGAGTCCACCAGCTTTTGAAGATGGAGGTGCCTCATGACGTGATAGTGTCCAGTAAAGAATCCCACTACCGTACGTAGTTGACTTCTATTTAGCAAAACTAGTCTTCTAGTCAGTCCCGGTTTGGGTCCCTCAATCAGGGGCTTGGCTTGTCTAAGCCCCTGTGTGTTCTGCAAGATCTCAGAATGACGGGTAAGGCCCCGCTTCTTGATCTCTGTTATCCCTGTTGAGGGTGCAATTGGGATGAAAGGCTCAGGTCCCGTCGGTGAGTGGTTGGAGCCTTATTTAGCGAGTTGATCCGCTATCTCATTTCCGGTTATGCCCATGTGTCCTGGGACCCAGAAGAGTTCTACCTTTCAGAGACAATTCAGTGAAATGAGCACAATGCGACATTCAAGAAGTAGCCTTGCACCATGGTGACACCAGGGCCTTTAGGGCAGCTTGGCTGTCGGAATATATGTGAATTGGTCTGCCTTTGAGACATGTTTCTTTTACTGCGTGGGCGCAGGTCAGCAGAGCATAGACCTCTGCCTGAAAGACAGTTACGTATGCTCCAACGAGATGGCGAGCCTTTTGTGTGGGCGCTGGCAATAAATGCCAGCTCCTGCTTTCCCTTCCTTCCTGGAGCCGTCGGTAAACCATAGTTGGGCCCCATCATGGAGGTCTTTGTCCCCTTCCTTTGTGCAACACTCCCTTTCCGGGAAGCGGATTTTGAAAAGTAAAGCTCGTTGAGTAAAGCTGATGTTGTGTCTGAGCCCATCTCAAAGCTTGACTCCCTGAGCTCCAGCCATATTTTCCTGTGTCCGATGGGTTTCCCTCTTCGTTCCACTGTCCCAGTCTCTTGAGGCGATATGCTGCTACCCTGGCTTCAGTTTCTACTTCCACGTTCAGTGGAGCAAGACCCAGTATGGTTTCCAGAGCCAAAGATAGGGTAGCCTTCATTGCCCCCGTGTTGCCCATGCAGGCCATTCTTTACAGGTGGTTGAGTTTTTTCTTGGCAGTACATTACCGTGTTTTCCTCTACAAGACTATTGAGCTAGAATTGAGATGTAGAAAGGTAGGTTGGTCAGGGTATCCCCTGGGGCCCTCGCTCTTTTTTGAGATGCACCTCTTGAGTTCCCAGCGGAACCCGCCCCCAATCTAGGAGATCTGGCGGTGACGTTGCCATCACCGGTTTTTCCCCCAGTGGGAGGGACCGCAGGATCCCCCGAGGTTGTAGCCTTGTTAGCGCGCAGTGTATGTCTTTCTTTTCTCTGTCTTCTCCTGGCTGCGCCGCTACCTTTTTTTTGGTGGTAAGCTTTTCCATTTAGTTGGAGATGCTCTCCAGCGTAATAATGGTGGCTTCCGAGTCCGACTTGGGGGACCCGGGTACTGCCTTCAAAGTGGACTCAGAGGAGTCCGACAGTGTCTCCCCCTGCTCCACTGCTCCAGAGGGGTGATCTGAAAATTTGGGATCCCTCAAGGGGACTCATTGGGTTATGGGAAGAGAGGAGGAGGCGCTTCCATTGGGATCCACGACTGGGCTCGCCAACAGTGCATATTCCGTCCCTAGAGACATACCACTTTCGTCCATAGGTGAAGTTCGCCTTATAGCTACCTCCGGAAGGTTTTAGGTTCCATCAAAGATCCCACGAGTAGCTAGGGAAATAAATGGTCTGCCCACATAGAGCCCCGCATGCATGGGTAAGGCTGAATAAAACCGGAGGTCGCCCTGTATCCGGAGTTTCCCCGTTGGCGGCTTCTTACCCTCCGCCCCGCGGACGCGGTCACCATTGGCACGGGGAGCCACCGTGGTGAGGGAGCTAGTTATCAACCACCCAGGTCTAGATCCGTCATGTTCAGCTAGAACAGGGTTACCTCGTGGAGGATGTGGTTCTTCACCACGCATAACGGTCTTGGTGGGCAGTGAGCATATTCTGCTCTGCTACCCACTCTGGGATTACACATCCCTCGCCCCCAAATATCTGGTGTAACTTCCCTAAGCAGATACCGTAGTTAACAGAAAGACTACTAGATCTACTAGTAAAAGTTTCTGAGGGCTGATAATCATCAAAGCCGATTACTCTTTCTTTAACCTATACCTATTATTTACTTATGGCAGGCGTTTAGCGATTACTGGAACAATTGAAGAACCCTCATTAACAGATTTCGCCATTATTGGGGGTGTACTTTGTATTGTTGGGTGTCATTCTACTTCCATTTTATCTGTTTGAACGCATGGTGTGCTAAAACGGAATATGTAGGGTGATATCCGTTTCCTACTGATATAGTAACAAGGGGTTTGATTTCATATAAACTTTTGAATAGCCTTATCTCATCGTTAAAATTAAATTTAGCTTTAGGTTTCGTATAGTTGAAATTCATGTACTGATTACAATACTCAAAGATTTATTTTATATGCATTTAGTTTTCAGTAAAAAAATATGATGTACTGATTAAAACACGTGATGAACAGATATTAATTTCCTTTGACAGCCAATATTTAATAATATACCATTACGTTGAAATGAACTGATCCCTTTAGTACTGTGCTTAATAGTCTAATTAAAACTTGGGAAACGACTTAAAAGTCTTTGTAGTTATAGAAAGTGCCAAGCGAAATATATTGGTGTAAGATTGCCTTGAGACCTGCTTTGTAAATAACATTTTGGTTTTGTCCACTTAGTCGGTGAATATTACTTTCTCCCAAACTAGAAATATGATTTTTGCAATTGGAATGTTTTGGTAATTCGGGAAAAATAATAAAAAACGTTCGCATAAAGCGGTAGGACTTCTAATAAGGGACTCTTTTTGTATGTGGAATGAAATGAAGCCACATTGATTCCTCTTTTTTCATAAATTCCTGTCGCTCAGTGGTCTACGTTCCTTTCGAGTGGCCACCACAACCTTTCTAATCCGTTCCTCATCGCTAATCTTCACCACTGCGGCTTAATGTTTCTTTTTTTCTCGGCGCAATTCCCGTTTTGCAAAAGAGATTCCTTTTGATCGTCCGAGGCCTTCCATGCTATCTTTGCGGTGCGCGTGGAAGTGAACGCTTTCGCAATCAAATCGTCGAAAGCGAAAAGCGCTCAGAAAAAGGGAACAATATTCCTGTACAAACCCATTGACCATACCGCGAAATTTGTATATTCGTCCTCCCTGGACGCATAATACTACATCTCAGATTTTCCGATTCGGTCCACATCAAACACAACTTTGCCTCCCGTGTTTGGGGGTGTTGGACCCACTGTTAATTTATTTCCCGTTCTGATTGTTGAATATTCGTCCCGGGGTGAATTTAAACGACCGCATTTGTTTCGGAGGAAAACATCGTTTGGCCTTGTCAACACTACCGCTCAATTTTCAAGCACTCTTCCTTAGTGTATATATTAATTTTACTACGGCGCATTCATCTGTACTTTATACTAATAGCAGAACCACTGGAGAGGAGTATTAAAACAAATGACCGGTGCTAAGCACTGGAGTAGCTGGTATTTTATAAATTATTTATGAATTATTTGGATTAAATAATCAGCATTATGACAGTGATGTACGTGAGCGACAACCACACCTTACTCCGAACCAGTGTTGAGTTTATGTGACAATTCTTACTCTATCATTTTGTCGCTTTGATTGTATTCATGGTAAAAAATTGTGATTTTGGCCCTGGAGCCCACTTATGCTTTTATCTTTATTTAACTGTTCTCTGCGTTCCCTTTTTTATCCATTATCATCGCATCACTTTTTGGTGTTACTCTATCTGCCTAATGAGTGTTGTACCCAGAGCAAGAATAAATAGTGGCTACCCTCTTGGAAACATCTACCTTTTTATCTCACACATACAAAACATATGCGGCGCAGCATGAAAGAAACTAGGTTTTGTCAAGAGTATAATAGAAAGGTCCTCGGATGAAAAAGTAAAAGAGAGATGCTACTTTGGGCATTTGCGACACTAATATGCTAAAAATTTGTAATTTCTTTAAATAAATTACCCTGGTAAACACTGGTTTTGGTGCCGGAGTTTTTTATGCTTACTTTAGGTGTAATTGACCTCCTGAATCCAAATTCGTCATTAGTTTTCGCGTAACAGCTCGAGTTTTTGATATAAAAAAATTTGGTTATTTACCATACGAAAGATAAAGGTGTCAATTAAATAGGAATAAAAATTCACTGATTGTCAGTATTTTTATGATATATCCGGAAATTGAAGAAAGAAATGCCACATAAAACATATTGGGAGCACTTATTTACAACTACAATTCACTTGAAGAAAAATAAACATAATGAAAAAGAGTCAGCACTACCGAAGCTTCTTTTCCGAGAAATTTGAGAATGACTTTGGGCAGAATAGTCTCTCTGAAGGTTCCAGCAGTAATCTGCCATCATGCGCGTATCCCATCTTCCTTGGTAGCGGTCCTCTATAGTTTTCATATCGTGATGAAATTTCTCACCTTTTTCTTCGCTTGTGTCTCCAAAATTCTCTGGAAAACGGTCCAAATGGCTATGTAAATACTCATATTGCATCCAAGGTTTCTAAAGTTTTTTTTTATTATCTCATCTACTAGTTCTTCATAATTATCTGCTTGGTAATTTCCCAGGAACTTTTTCACAACATCAGCAAACGACTTTCAAGCATTTTGCTCAGCCTCATTCATAAATTTCACGAACACAGGATCTCTAATTAGCTGCCTAATTTGTGGGCCATCAAAAATTCCAGCTTTAAGTGTCTCTGAACTGATTTGTGGCATTTTTATTCCCATATAAGCAAAACCTTGCCCATGACTATCAAGAGCCTTCACAAACTACTTCATAAGGCCTAGTTTTATGTGCAGTGGAGGCAAAATGATTTCATCTGGTTTAACTTAAGGATTGTTTACGACGTTTTTCTCTTCAACAATCATGGTTTCCCTCTCAGGCCACTCCTTTCTCACCCAGTGGTTTTCTCTGTACCTGCTATCCCAAAGACATTAGAAACAAGGGTATTTTGTATAGCCACTTTGTTGTCCAAGGAGAAAGTTAACCATTTTTAAATCCACACAATTTATCCATTGATGTTCTTTATATTTTATCTTCTCCATAACCAAAGCAATGGTGATGTATTCTTCTTTCATTTTTGTTGAATGTGCAATTGGTGTTGAGCCAAATTTGTTGCCATTGTGAATGAGGACGCATTTCAAACTCTGATTAGAACTGTCTATAAATAGACGCCAATGATCCGGAATGTGTTCAGAAAGACCCGTTTTCTTCAGGAGTCCTCTAACATCTTGACAGGATACAAGATTGTCTTCTTGAGAGAAGAAGGGAAGCAAATCTTTTTCCCTTGTACGATAAAAAGTACTTTGTGTTCCTTGTTCCAGTAAATTCTTATCATTCAACCTAGAGGCAAGTAATTCCGATGCTGTTTTTGAAAGGTTGAGATCTCTGAAATTCATCTCTGAGACCATTTAGCTCATCTCAATTGAAACGCATAGGACTTGATGACGTTCCATCATAATCACTGCCACCGGTACCGTTTGTATCAGAAGAAGTTTCACATGTATTCACTTAATCCTCACAGAGCTCTGGGAGCTGGCAAAACTTTGGAATAGGTACTTCATCAGAGGCCATATTAGGATATGTCCACTTGCTATGATTATTCCTTCAATTTTCACCATGCAGAAATAACAATCATAAACGTGATTCAAAGGTTCCGTCCAAACCATAGGCACACTAAATTTAAGGCATTTCCTTTTACCAGTAGCCCGCTGTCGTAAATGTTCCACACAAATGTCTTGCACACAATATGCGGAGCCGAAGTTTTATCTGGATCACCGAGTTGAACCCCAAAATATCCAAGGTATTCCCTTTTTAAAAAGTCAGTAATAGTTTTTTTGTTATCTTTAAACGTGTATTCCCCACAAACGTAGCAAAACACATCAGGAAGATTGATAGAGCTCCGTCGACTTGAACTTATTTTCGCGTTTCACTCTGAAACAAGAGTGCCCTATCGTTAATTCAAAAGATTTTGGAATGAAAGAGCTTAACTCCATAACTGTTATTTTAAAAATCATTGAAAAGAATAGAAATTACCTTACACTAATTAATATGCACATACCTTAAAAACGAGAAATTTTGTAGCGATTACGAAAGTCTCCACATCACCAGGAGTTATAAGGGATATTTTGGGGAGATCAAATTCTGACACTATGGAAATTGAACTGACACAAATGGAATCCGAGCCGAAATTGAAGAAAAAACAACTGCTCCTCAAGACTGCAGAAATGAGACTGAATGCTTTCGTGTATTTTTTTGGAGGCTAGAAAACATTCTCCCAAAAATATCGGCAAATGATCGCGTAAAGGGCCCCGTGGTGCCATTAAAGGACCCTACGCCCAATCTCATTGTGGTGTGTGAAGGAGTTGCAACCGTGGGACCCCAGCTGTGGGCTGGCAGTCTCGAAAAACATCCTTTTGTGTGGCCTTTGTGTGAACATTCTGTTCCGTTAAAAGTCCACATTTTCGTCGGAAGGATCTGTGAAGCAGGTCACAAGAGAATTTCCCGCGGTACATCAGAAGAAAGCTGTCTTTAAGTATCTCCTAGACCTCCATCCTACGTTAAATAATATGCTGTTTTCCCGAGATTTCTCCAAAGTATATAATATGCTGAGTATTTTCAATTTATGTGTCCGGAAAATCATCATAGCGGAGTGGTTGAGGCAACAATTCATTCCACACGCTTGCCACACCACCAAACCTCACGTTGACGGCGGGTTGCACCAGTCTCGATCGCGCGATCGAAAATCTGATGTGACATTCGGCGTCGCCAAAAGTGGCAGAATATCTCACCTGATATAAACAGGGGAAGCTTTGTACAGACTTCCATTATAAATTGCTTTGTGATGCCCAGCGATACAATCAACGATAAAACTACATATATGAAGAAATGGTGGCACGCCATGTACGAAAAACTTAATATCTTATGATCTTTTTGTTAATTTGGTTTATAAAAAATTATTTTATGTTAGATAACATTTTCTCTGGCAATAATACAATAGACATAAAGGGAAAGCAAACAGGAATCGATGCTAACATAATTTAATTATAATACGTAAGTGGGCGTTTATGCTAACAATTCCTAAATATCTATAAAATCAAAATGATCGAGGAGTGAAAATGCTATATCCACAAAAGTAGAGCTGATAGCAAAAAACTGATTTCATATTTACATTCAGCGCCCAAAATATAGTTAAAATCACTTTAAAATTTTTCGGCACCATAAAAAATTTTTTTTGTAGACCTGTGTTATCACTAATTTTTTGGTCATAAGTATTTGACCAAAAACTAATGAAATACAAAGAAAAGCAGCATGCTTCGTGAGAAACTGCTACGAGAAAGCATATAGTGTTTTGCAATATTTATTGGAATTAAGGTGGGTGACCCTAGAGAATCGGAGGCTAACCGCAAGACTTAGCTTGCTTGAAAAATTCAGAACTGCTTAATAAAATCGTTCAGAGTGACTTAGGGAATATTACCATGGCGCCTCACTACATCTCTAGGACTGACAGAAGCGATTAATTAAGAGATATACACTGCCATACAGACAGGTACAAAAACTCGTCCTTTCCGCGCACAATAAGTGAACACAATAAAAACTGAGCTCCACTAAATACACTCCCATAGTACACGGCACCATTTCTTCTCCCAAAACCTTATCCCTTTCATCTTTACACGGCTGGTGTCCTAACACCCCGTGCCAGACGCCCATGCGGCGGCTCGCAGGGTAGTATGTAGATGTATATTTCATCAACTAGATACATAAAAGCATTGTATGTCTCTCCCACTGCTCTTGAAGATGCGTTGCACCTCCTCCAAGGATATCGGGATATCCTGGACCTTTTTAATTTTTAAAACCACGGCGCTTTGTTTCTCATCTGTAGTTCCTGGGAGCAGTGTGCCATGCCTCAACTATTTGGCCAAACAATTAGTGCCAGTCTATGGAGGATGCTTTCGGACAATGCTGTGTTTTGTTCATTTTTTAAAATACTCAACGTTTCGCCCCTGGTATGCTGGAAACTTGTGGTGGAAACATATCAATGGTTCAACGAGCATTGATGCTTCTCTATGAGACCAAGCCGAAGCTCGTCACCACCCATTTTCTTGAAGATGCCTCCAGTTAAAGGAGCGAAACGTTGCGTTTAAAAAAAATGTACAAAACGCGGCATATCCCGAAAGCATACTTCATGGACAAGAAAAGCTGCGAGAGTCTTCAAGCTAAAATTAGCATCCGTCGTTGGTAAAAGGTGTAAACTTGAAGGGGTAATACGACGGTGTTGCATCGCCGAGGCTATGGGTGCTATCTGTATCAACTTACTACACGTATTACGTCAAAACGCGAATTAAAGATTTCCTGCCCTGGGTCCAAAATTCTAGCGACCGGCTCGCTCCAGTTTCGGCCGAACGAGATTGAAGGCTCTCCACTGTATCGGAGAGCGCAGATGTTTCGGCGGGGAAGACAGAAGTGCGCGGTCCCCCTGATCCAATCTTGTTTCGGAATCTGTGCGTCCTGATCCGGCGACACGGACGTCGGTTTTCCCTCCCTCCTCTATCACTCCCCGAAAATCCCTCCCACGAGATACCGGCGCTCTCAGTGGACATAAGTGCAATCAATTCTGTACTCTCTCGGAATGATGATGGGTAGATATTGCGACTACTCACGGAGGGAATCGAGGACTTTGGTCCCGAATCTTCGACATTATCGTTGTTTGCATTCTAAATCGGAATGACTTCGTATTTTATGGTTTTTAGAGAGTAAAAATCATGAATCTTGCATGATATGGAATGATGGGAATTGGAAACAATAGAACACGGAGATATCTTGCAAAATCATACTTATAACGAAACATTCCATTCTTGTCTTAGATCACCTCAAAACATGTTTATTTTAAAAGATTCAGGCGTGCAAAGTGGATATGCGACTTGATGAAAACAACACCTGTACTTTACTACAGGTTTTAATGACAATACAACGCTTTTCAACTCACAGTGTCATCATCAGGAACTAGACGCTGAAATAAAAGGGTTATTGCATGTATATGGTTAATAGTGTGCTAAAAGAGGATCGGATTACAAACCAGGAAATAGTATGTGAAAACATTCCTGTGGAGCATAGCATTCGATGGATCGGAAGCATGGACAAGCGAAACTCAATTAGGTCTTTTTGCTCATGATATTTTAGTTTCCGGAGAAGGTAACGTACAGGTAGACGCAGCGTTTCTTGACTTTAGAAAAGCGTTTGACAAGGTTCCCCACTGTAAGTTACTCGCGAAGTTAGCTTCATACGGGATAGACAGTAATATAGTAGGCTGGATAGGAGACTTCTTACATGAACGCGTTCAAAGGGTGGTATTAGATGGTGTCAGCTCAGGCGAAGTAAAAGTTACATCGGGTGTTTCCCAGGGAAGCGTGATAGGCCCAATTTTATTTCTTCTCTACATAAATGACTTGAATACAGTAGTAAAAAATAGCAAGCTCCGTCTTTTTGCCGATGATGTAGTAGTGTATAAGGAAATTAGAAATGAAGAGGACATCCAGTCCTTAGCTAAGGATTTAGATGCGATTGATGATTGGTGTGATAGTTGGCAGCTAGAATTAAATTTGAAGACATGCGCGATAATAAACTTTTGGAAAAAGAATGGCCTTCACCGGAGTAATTATTGCATCAAAGAAAATAATTTCTAACGTAGAATGTATTAAATACTTAGGCGTCACCATCACTGAAGACATGTCATGGGGGAACACATCAGGGAAATAACTAGTGTAGCAAACCGTAGATTAGGATTCGTAAAAAGGGTTCTAGGCAAATGCTATGAGAGAGTACGAGAAAGAAGCTATTTTACACTTGTCAGGCCTCATTTAGAATATGCCGCTAGTATATGTTATCCGTACGAGGAAGGTATGATAAAAGAATTAGAGCGTGCGCAAAGGAGATCCGCTAGGTTTGTTAAAGGCCGTTATGATAATTGTATAAGTGTTACGAATTTAATAGAAGAACTAGGATGGGAATTACTATCAAAACGCAGGTTAAAATTTAGGTTAGACCTTTTAAGTAAATTCGAAACCGATTTGCTTACAGATGACGTTAGATATATATTGAGAACCCCTGCGTATTATGCTAGGTTTGATCATATTAACAAGATTAGAGAGATAGATTGTCGTACTGATAGATTTATAATGTCATTTTTCCCGCGTACTATAAGAGAGAACAATAGGCAGCGTAGCAAAGGGATAGGTAGGTGAAATATAGTTAGAGTAGTCTGTAGTGCATGATGCATGTAATAACAACCAATAATCCCTTTATTATTATGTAGATACTAACCATGTGACCCTATTATCTAGCATTCCTTCATTAAATATCCTAGTTGCATGTCAATAGTGCATGTTTGGTGATCTTCACCCCCTGCCACACACCCTTGTGGTGGCTCGCAGGTTAGTTCGTAGATGTAGACGTAGATGAAAAGCTGACTAGTAAAGACTAGAACCATTCAACACATGGTACTGGAGAAGGATGCTGACGATAAAATGCGCGTACAAAATAAGAAATAATGAAATAAGACAGAAGAGGAAAGGCCATATGAAACACCATATAGAAAAGGACAAGATGGATTGGATTAAACCTCAGGCACTATGGGTTGTGAAGAACATAATTGTAGATTATATAGAGATAAAAGTCCCCAGGGGAAGAAAAAAGAATAAGTTCATGGACCAAATAATGAGGAAAGTACATAGGAAGTGATACCAGGAGGTAAGAGAACTAGCATTAGAGCGGGAAGGGTGGAGGGCTTCAGTCAACGAGTCATAGGATTGAACAACCAATGATGATGATGATGCTTAAAAGAAGGGGTGGGTAATAGAAAAGTAGAAGTTGTTATGTTTTTCACTGGCCCTTGCAGCCATACTAGATGCTGGCTCTAGCATATTTTGTTTTTAATTTATTTTTATTGTATTAATATTTAGTTGCTAATAGACGAACACAAACTCGAGTGGTGAAATATTCTACTGAGGCGGTACTCAATGCAGAAAATTGTTGACAAATCCCACGATTAGTAAAGTTGAGACTCACTCATTCGTTGCTAGGTCGGCTATTTTACAACCTGCAAAATAACACGGAATTGATAACTAAACAAGTTTATGTCTTCATCCCTTCGTTTCATACGGTCTCTAACTAGTGTGGTCCAATTTGGCGAATAAATATTTAAGATATTTCATTATTGTCATTCTCGTGCGGTTATTACTCCGGCTCATTCATTTGAAACAGTTTTAATTATGGTGTTATTTTTAATAAAAGGATGAATTCTCTGTAAATGAGAGCTCTCGTTACCCTTTCATAGCTTTGACGCAGTAAATGGTGTTTCTTGTAATGAAAAGGCGCTTACAATAAGATACGATAATTTCGGAAACTCTTCAAATATCGTTTTTTCTTTTCTTTATACGAGTCCTTCATTGCATAAGGTGACTTGTTCAGTGTCCTTAAATGCACTTACACGTTAAGAGAGAAATTAGGATATGAGGACACCATTGCTTGAGATGTGCAGTAATAGAGGGCTTAAATAGATTACGATACGATCGTATGTTTCATTGTAAGGTTTTATTCATTATCATCATATCAGTCCTGAGAATGATAAACCTTGCATCTTTCTTCCCTATTCATTGCTAACACCCGCCATAACTAATTTCATCGAGGCATTTATAATTTACCATATCCATCTTTATCTGCCAAATCATTTATCTCCTTCTCCTCCTCGTGTCTATTTATTTTTCTATCTATTCTTCCCTCAATTCTTCTTCTTCCTTTCTTCTCATCTTCACATCTATTTTTCCCTCGGTTATATTCCCGACGATTGCATTGTGCCACAGGGTGTTTCCTTTCCACCGGGTTCTGCTTTTTCTAAGTAGATACCACGTACGTCTTTCGTCCTCAGCTTTTGTGTGCACCTCTTTATTCTTCATTTCATGATTCCCCTGTCTTATTCATCCAGTTCTAAATCCGAAGCTAATGATGTGGAAACCAAAATATTATTCGTAAAAAGGGTTCAAGGCAAATGCTATGAGAGAGTACGAGAAATAAGCTATTTTACACTTGTCAGGCCTCATTTAGAATATGCCGCTAGTATATGGGATCCGTACGAGCAAGGTATGATAAAAGAATTAGAGCGCTTGCGAAGGAGATCCGCTAGGTTTGTTAAAGGCCGTTATGATAATTGTATAAGTGGGACGAGTTTAATAGAAGAACTAGGATGGGAATTACTATCAGAACGCAGGTTAAAATTTAGGTTAAACCTTATAAGTAAATTCGAAACCGATTTGTTTACAGATGACGTTAGATATATATTGAGATCCCCTGCGTATTATGCTAGGTTTGATCATATTAACAAGATTAGAGAGACAGATTGTCGTACTGATAGATTTATGTTATTTTTCCCGCGTACTATAATAGAGAACAATAGGCAGCGTAGCAAAGGGATAGGTAGGTGAAATATAGTAAGAGTAGTCTGTAGTGCATGATGCATGTAACAACAACCAATAATCCCTTTCTTATTATGTAAATACTAACCATGTGACCCTATTATCTAGCATACCTTCATTAAATATCCTAGTTGCATGTCAATAGTGCATGTTTGGTGATCTTCACCCCCTGCCACACACCCTCGTGGTGGCTGGCAGGGTATTACGTAGATGTAGATATGAAACTGTGAAGGGAGTTGTGATTAAACGGTAGGCTGATAATAGTACATCGGAGATTTTTAGCCAAGAAATACTCGAATTAATGACTGCTGTTCATGACAATTTACCATGTTTAATCGACAACAACAAGATATAAATTAGTGAAATATATTCGAAATTTTACTTGCTCAGATTGGCGATATTAAACCTGAGTTTTCGACTGTGACAGCGATTCACGGGAAAATGATTTATAGACTAGAGACGAATTCATCAGAGACATGTGTTGTTAGACCAAAGTATTGATTACCACATTTGAGGTTATCTTTAGAACTGGGACAAACATAGATTTAACATGTGTGAAGTTAAATATTTTAAAAAATAATTTTTTCTCTTTTTATTAAGGAATAATGAATTGACTGCGTATTAACTTGAGGCAAATCGTTTCTCGGAATCTTAGTTTATCTTAGAAACTTGGGCAATTTGAGACATGGCTTGTGATTTGTTTAAATGTTTTTAAATATATTTTTTCTCATTTTATTTAAGGTATAATGAAATAACGGCGTGGTAACTGGAAGTAAATTGTTTCCTTAAAGCGCAGGTTATCTTAGAAATTGGGGCAACCTGAGACATGACTTGCGTGAAGTTTAAATGTATAGCTAAAGTCTCATTTTATAGCTAAAATGGATTATCAGCGTAGTAAATGAAAGAAAATCGTTTACCGGAATCGCGGGTTATCTTAGAAACTTGGCTACACTGAGATATGACCAGTGTTAAGTTAAATTATTTTTTAAATAATTTTTTCTCATTTTATTTGCGGTATAATGCAATAACAGCGTAGTTACTTGAAGTAAGACGTTTTTGGTGTTAATAAATTACTTCGGAATTGAACCAGCTGGCAGAGGAATTGAGTGAAAGAAACTTTAATTGTATAACTGAGGATAAAAAGCTGTCTTAATTTGTATGGACATAAATAAAAGGAATCAAAAGGAAAATGAGCATCTGTGTAATCCTTCAGGCAAAGGAGGATTGAAATTTCCTCTTCAGTCGGATATTCTCGGAACATCTACAAGACGCATTGTAATTAATGTGCATGCGGAACTCGGTTGAGACTCTTCATAATGAATGAGCAGAGCTTGTCATGCCGGTGCGCGAAATATTGGAGTCTCATGCGCCACCAATTGGTAATTTAGGGAACTTCGGAACGAGAGAGTTGAGGCATGGTGAGAGGAACCTCTATTTCATGACTACCTGTTTTAAATATTTCTTGAGATCCCTGGTTCAACGTCCTCTCAGATGAACTCTCTGTAATGTTTTCTGCCCTTGTAGTTAACAATTCCGATTGTTTCGTTTGGTAATCTGTTTTCCGTATTGAGTTATTTGTAAAAACTTCATTTCCATTGATTTTAATTTGTAGTATGTGCGAAGAATTTACAATCACCACGTATCTGAATTGTGGCACATGCTTCAATTATATTTTGGTTCATAATCAAAAGCGATATGTTATTAAGATGCTTCTCATTGATTTTAGGTAGTTGTGGATTTATCTAATAGTTAATGAATGACCTCAGTTTTAATTGAATGTAATGTTTGGTGAGTGAAATTTTTTGGTTCTGGCGGTGTTAAAACAGAATTCTGAATAGAAATTTGTTTCATTGTCTCTGTTTCATATACTTATCTTCCACACTGCCAATATAGCTTTCTTAGTAACACCTCATGGTGCTACTATCATTTTATCTCCTTGTATTTCATGTCGTTTGCAATATTTTCTTTTCTTTTGAGCTTGTGATGAGTCGTTCGTAGTATTTTCCATTCGTGGTGCTAAATCTCTCATTAAAACATCTTTCTCCTGGTTTACTCTTGTTTAATGGGATAGTACATATTTTAATATTGAAAATTTTTATTCTCATCTTCTCTTAGTGTCATGAAACGTTTCGTAGATATTTATTAGTTTACTATCTGGAAAGCGTTATTTCCTCTGCTCGTATAATTCTTAGAAGATCTGGCGACACTAAGTGGAGTCTGTAGTTCATTAATTTTAAGGATTTGTATTGCTTGTGGTTATCAGTAATATTTTAATATATTTGCTAAGTCTTTCCCTTAGACAAGGGAAACAGTAAGTTGAGTGAGATCTCTTCTCTAGGTTCGACCCGAGCTCCACGATGTTTGACTTTGTTGACTGATTGGGAATCGGTGTTTTTATCTTGGAATACTGTTGCCCCATCCTGCTTTGGAATGGTTATTGGGTTCATCAAAGACATCCAAACCTGTGAAAAGAGGCAATGCTTGATTGATCTATAATCTAATAAGTATCTGTGATGGTAGACATGCATACTAACTTTACTGAAGAAGGAGGTGGTGAGTCTAGGTGGAGAAAATAATTGGAATGCAGCAAGTTACGTGATTATTATAAACATTTGCGTATTTTAAGTAGTCATGGTATTAATGTACTTCTCCGCTTATCAGTCTGCACTTATTTTGTCCAGGCGGTTGACATTTATTTCCTCATAGTTTACATGAAATAAATAATGATTTTGAATGAAATTACCTTGTAAGTTTTCTAACTATCAATTGATCCTGCCACCATCCCCCTCTCGGATCTCAGTTTTGTTTTCCTAATTTTATTTAGCTGAGCGGAGCATGGATATCAGAGATTTTATCATTTCCAAATGTCTCTCATAGCCACATTCGGCTATAATATAAGGAATGAATCTCCAATTATTAGCGAATTTTTGGCAAAACTATTGAACATAATATGTTAAATGAAATTAATCTAACTATAGCGTTTCATAAGTTGCCAAGTTTAATTTACTAAAAAAACTATTCAGTTCACCTTAGCTAAGTTTTGGTTTTATTGTTTATATGTGTTCAACTTTTTATTTGTTACACGTGCACTTTAAATTAGCAACTTTGCTGCATGTGGACGATTTACTTAAGATGAATATCTTTTCACTTTTTGGTGCTTCATTTAGATCGTACTAGTTTGATATAGAATTTAGGAGCGAGTTCTCAGTGAGCTAGAAGTACCCATGGTAATTAACTCAACCGCAAGCCATCCACCTACGGCGGTATTACGGCGATATATAGCAAAAAAATAAACATCCACCATAGAAAACTCGAGCTAACTGGATATCCAAAAATTGCCTGCGGCGCATTGGTGGACCTATTGCATTGAGAGTAGGTATCTGCTTTTTGCACCGGCTCTTGGGTTAAAATTTTTTCCATTGATGAGACGGTGGGGGCCTTGAGGGGCTCTGTCAGCCCATCCACCCCCTTAAAATTCGTTCCCAGCCCTTCAAACTCCAGACTGATGACGAGCCGACGACCTAGGAAGAAGTGAGTCATCGCCTATCCTCTCATCGAAAATTGGGAATGGAGACATGGTTAAGAGGTTTTTTTTAAAAAAAACATGAAAGAAATGGGTAATGGGGGTGGGTTACTTGAAATGGCTCGTGACGTGCCTGAGAAGAACAGGAAAGTACCAGAGGGTGGGGGAATATCTGCAGGGCACATTTCGGAGAACTCTGTGGGCTGGAGGGTGTGCGGGGCTAGGTAGGATTTTTTTTAAAGGTCCTAGGGTATAGGGTACAGTGGAGCTAGGGTACGCGAGGGATTGAACAGCGTCCGAACCGTTGGTTAGGGTATGATAAGGAGTCCCCGTACAATTGAGTGGGGGTGGAAAGTGATGGATTCTGTGGGGGGGGGCGTTATTTGGGATGGGCAAACAGAGAGATGGGATACCCCTGAGGGTGGGTCGCCAGGGTACGAGGGTACAGGGGAAGGTGAGCGGGTTGATGAGGGGTTCAGATGAAGGGTGTCGATGTCAGATTGTTGTGAGAGTTAGGGGAGTGAATAGGGGTCGCGTTAGACTCGGAGAATGTCGAAACTGAGGGATTTCTATACGAATACGGGCTTAAAAATGATGGAATCGATATTGACCTGAGCTGCGGTCATTTTTACTGTGGAGTCTCTACCAGATTATGAAAACTAGGAAATTACACCAAAAAAGGAATGAAATCGTTGGGAAAGCGAATCGATT
Source organism: Ceriagrion tenellum (assembly GCA_963169105.1). NCBI lineage: Eukaryota > Metazoa > Arthropoda > Insecta > Odonata > Coenagrionidae > Ceriagrion > Ceriagrion tenellum. The sequence continues at coordinate 80,405,198 of OY720643.1, read as the reverse complement.
TGTGTTGAGGCGGCTGTGGTCTTAGGGTCACTCATTTCAGGAGTTCTGAAAACTTAAATGAACCATCTTTGAAGTGTATTTTATTAAATAAAATGAAAATAACATAGTTTTCCTTGCTAATCTTACTGTAACTTAACGTTTAGAGAGGTCTCTTATGAAAATTGCTCAAATAACGTATAAAAGTAGCAATTTGAACGAGGAAACGTTTCCAAGCTTTTCATTAGAAATGTATTCAAGAGCTATATATCTATTGAAAATGAAAAAAATGAAATACAGGTATATTATCACCCGTTTTATTCAAGTTGGTAGTGCATTTATGTCATAATTGAAGTCAAAATGTTGTACTTACGTATAAATTATACTGCGGTTGAATCATTTGGCTTGACTAATGCGATAATTATAAATATATATATGGAATAATCTGCTTATTTTGCACCATCATTTTGGTTTGTTAAAGTTACTATTTATCTAGTCAAACATGGTCATTTTAGAGCCATCTTAAAGCCTGAATAACTTTTTTCATCTACTTCTACCCTTACAACCATCGTCAGTAGTCACCCATTTTAAGGTTGGTTTTCTGCAGCTCTTGTTACTTTCTCCATGCAGCTAATTGCTTTGTTACACATCATTTGCGCTAGAGGTTATCATCGCCGTTGGCAGTTTTACGATTCAATGTTATTCAGTAAAAAAGTAATATTTGAGCTGAGAGCCTTAAGCCTGTATAAATTAAAAGATGATCTAAAAAAAACGGTGGCTATTCGTATAGCAATGAGAGCATCATCATCAATGGTCGTTTCATTCTAAGATTGGCTGACTTCCGTCCTCCACCTTTCCCTATCAAATGCTAGTTCTCTTACCCTCTGGTGTCTCCTCCTCTGTACTTCCCTCTTCATTTGGTCAATGAACTTATTCCTGGGTCTTCCTCTGGGGACTTTTCCCTCTATTTTGCCTTTAATTATGTTCTTCACAAACCCATTTTGTCTCAAGGTGTGTCCAATCCATCCGGTTCTTTTTTCTCTATGGTATTCCATATGGTCTTTTCCTCTTCTACTCTTCTGTACACTTCAACATTTATTATTTTTTCCGTCCATTGTATCTTCAGAATCCTCCTCCACCACCAGGTTTCGAAGGCTTTCAGTCTATTCTGTTCAGCATTTCTGGGGATCCATGCTTCCGATCCATAGAGTGCCACGCTCCACGCGAATGTTTTCACATACTGTTTCCCTTGTTTGTAGTCCTTTCCTCTTTTAACTCACCAGTTGTCTTTCCCATGAACACCTTCTTTGCTTAGGCTACTCTCCGCTTGACGTCTGTTGTACTTCTTCCGTCCCACGTGAAGGTACTTCCGAGATAGGTGAATGAATAAATCCACTTTCTTTAATTTTTCTCCTCCCAGGGTGACTTCTACACTCAGCTTTTCTCTTCCTTACACTAAGATTTTAATCTTGGTCTTATGGTCCATTACGTTTAGTGACCTTTGATAATCATCGCGAAATTTTCCAATTTGACTGCAATATGATCTGCAAAGCAGAGCGGGTTAATTTCTACTCCGTTAATCGTTATTCCACCCAGACCATTATCTTGTGCTTCTCTTATTGCCTCCCCCAAGTACATGTGGAACAGTGCCGGTGAGAGATTGCATCCTTGATTGAGACCAATGCAATGAGACCAAGCTAATTTTAAATTTGTGGGTAATATAGCAATAGAGGATTGTGGTCTTAATAACGTGCCCTAGATGGGTAATGTTGAATGTTAATAGGTGCTGCAGCATGGCTTTGCTACTTTATTTATTACTTTTTTATTTATTTGGAACTTCATTTGAAATTAAATATGCTCGTTTGAATTATTTCTTCTTAAAACTATTGTTCCAAATATTGCTATTGTTACTTCTTGATCATTCCCCGTACGCCCGCTTAGATTGTTTTCTATTAGTAATTAATTTTTTATCAGTCTTTTAAGTCCTTTCTATTCATGGTTTCGCAGCATATGGAATTACTTTCGGGATATGTCACAGGATTTCACTATGTTAATACGGAAAACGCAAGGTGACTTTGTCCTTATTTTCTGAGGTTATTGTTTTTAAATTTAATTAGGATCTGGAATATTTGCCATTTTGTATTTTGACCGTATTAATTACGAGGCCTAATATGCAATAGCTATGGTAAAATTCAAAATTTATTACAAATAAAACTGCGAGTTTCCTCCCCCGTCTCGAGGTACTCACGATTTTATTCTGTTCAGTTTGCCGCCGTTAAAAATATTTAACTTTTACGCTTTATCCTTACCACAATGCTCTACATTTGATTCAAAGCATGAGTTTAAGTAAAAATCTTTTCAGAGTTAGTTACATTGACAATTGAAAATTCCTTTTGAGACTAGGGTATCTGAGTGGTGATATCAGAATTCCCATTCAATTCTCATATCCTCATTGTTGGCTGAGTGCAGGTGGACGAGTAATTGGATGGAGACTTTTGAGCTGTGGGATTCACTAATGCGTGCCGCATTGATTATTCCTAATCACGGAATTCAAAGTAAAAGGGAATCACTCACCAAGGAACGAGAACATGGCATGCTACGTTCCTGATAAGGGAAAGCACGTAGGGCCTCCAGTTATCCGGGGTGATATTAGGGAGGTGCAGATAATAGAACGAGGTGAGATAATGGAGTAGAAATTCCCTAGATCCCTGCCTTGAATGGATGGGTATTGGCGTTCGTAAAGGGGAAGCCACTATCGTTGTTCAAGGATCAAAAGGATGAGTGAAAGAGCTCGGAGTATTTAAAAAAGGGGTAGAATCCAAATAAAGTGGTCGAACGAGTTTTAGCCGTGCAGCCAGATACACTGCGCACTGCACTGCTCGTAAGATTTTACAATCCCCGTTTTATTCTTTTACTTGTTATTTCCCCGGCATATATTGGCATGGCATATTATTTATTCTACTGCCGATAGCATTTGCGTCTGGCAACCGACTGCTAAATAAAATGAGTGAGCTGGGTAATTGGGAGGTGATCGGCCACTGAGGCCAATTTTTTTCCAATTAGGACAGGTAAGTTAAAGGGAAGAGTGATTGGAAAATGAAATTTAGGTCGAGAATAGGCTAAAAAATGCTGACTGAGAGAATAATCCATTGACGAAACACAAAAAACTGGCATACCGACGGACACACGATGTTAATGCTAGCAATAAAAATATGATGGCAATAGAGATTTAATAAGAGGCCGGGAAATATCAAGGAAAACATAATTTTCAACAGTATTTCCAAATGAATTTTCAAATGATTGCCATTTCACAAATGACGTGGCATGCAGTAGGCTTACGGGCATACATAGCCACAACAAAGAGAAAAGAGGCGGAATTTCCGATTCTTTTTAATGATTTGGTTCGAGGTTGTGATTTAATACCTAAAACGTTCATAATTATCGGTAATTCTTTAATATACGATTGAAGGGATTGACCCAAATAAATGAAGCCATCATGCAAGCGTCGCATTGTAAGTACCATTCGACTTCTAATTTTATTATGACTGTGTCACCGAAGAATGTATTTTTTCCTTTTTTCATGATTTTTAATTGAAATATAGTGCTGCGGATTTTGAAACTTCTTCACATTCCCCAAATTTTCCTCATACATTAAGCACCCTATATACAGGAAATTAAACTAATTTTTTTTTCAGATTCACTCAAATCTACGTGTTGGAAAATCTAATCTAAGTAATACAAGTTCCTCAGTAACTTTGTGGTATTCCATTTTTAAGAGAATTTAATGGTAACATTTAAAATGCCACAGAATTATAAACACACGACCCTGGTTTCAACGCCTAGGCGTCATCTTCAGGTGACGCTTCAGCGTTGAAACTTTGAAACTAATAACCAATTTTTTTCCGAAATTAAACCTCCATCTTTTTCTTGGATGATAACATAAATCATCGCTGATGAGAATACGTCCAAGCTCATGATTCTCAACATCGAAAAATATCCCAATCTTTGTTTATATCTTCCAAATACGTCTCCTTGAAAATGATTCATACTAAAAAATCTGTATTTTAACTATTATTGAACCAGATTTCCAATAAAGTTGTTTATTTTGAAAGAATTTAGTTAAATATGAACTGGATTAATTTTTTCATACCCAAACATCGTTTATTTTAAAAGATTAATTCATGAACGGTACATCTCTAGAAGAGACTTGTAACTAAATGTACCTAAGTCTGAAAAGATTAACCGAGAAAAGTCATTCGACTTAACCAGTATTCGATCTCACATCTCCCAATAGACAGTCGGATGCATTAAATGGATGCCCGACGAAATGTTTAACTGGCTCTGAATACCTAAACGGAAATTAGCAGATTCGGGTTGGCTTCCCTGCCAAGTCATATATATGTTTTTCTCTAATCAACTTTATTCCCTTTGGTGTAGATATCCTGTAGAAATAAGTATAAAAAGCGGATTGATGCGGAGAGAAGACAGGATAGAGAAAAATGGGAAAAAATGAAAAAAATCCGGAGTGGTCGATAGGAGAAATAATTTTAACCATTTATGAATGCACTTTGGCGCACGATGGCATATTTTGCGGTCCAAATTTGAGAAAATAGATTGACCACGTGAAGTTCCCGTTAGAACATGCCAGCTATCTTAAATTAGTACCCGTACATGTAGACATTTTGTCTTTTCTATTCTTTGCCACGATAAATTTTCATTCCTTTTTTCCGATCACATGTTCCTTGGCTATATAGTATGCCAATTACTTGCTAATTGAATATAAAGCATTTGAAAATCACCCTCGGCCGGTGGCGTATTAAACCAATTTTTGAAAAGAACGGGTAAATTGTCATACATAATGGCATTATTCCTTGTGTAGTTCAGGGTATGCTTCGATAAAGGTTAGCGGAAAGGTAATTAGTGAAGAGGATGAGTTTCTCATCAAGGTAGTGAAGGCATATGCTCTAAAAGAGGAGGTTTTGTAACTAGATTTTAGGAACCGTTGTGAGCCATATAAGTTCTTTCGCTGTACATTTTGGATTCAATGCCTTCGCTGTTCCTGTATCCAATTAGTAGTTTCTTTTGATGGCGTGCCGTTTTTTTAAAACCCATGCATCAAAACCTATGGCTTCATTGCTTCCAGTAATTTTAATGAAGCAGTCCCCTTGCGTAAAATTTTCAAGGAAAGGAATGAAATATGGACGGGTCCGAGGGGAAATCCGATTGAGGTCGTAATTCATTTTAACATGCTTCCGATTTTTGCTAATGAAATTAAGTAAATTGACCATGGGTCTTTTTTTTCCTTTTGCTGTAAGTATGCGTCAAAGAAAAAAATTAGACGGAATGGCTACCTATGAAATTGGGATTACCGAATTAATATGCTGCCTACCAAATTGGCTATTTGTAAAGCATTTTTGGGAGCTATTACGATGGGCAAAATTTGAGATTTCCCATTTAAATTTTTTCCCTTGCTATCGACTTATTCTTCGCATCATCCTGATATGAATAGCGTTCATCGCAAATTAAGGCTATTTTGAACAATTACATCATGAGCGGTGGTTTGTTACTTAAGCAAAATAAGGTATTACCTGAGAATATGACATTCTTTTACGAATATTTTGTTTCGCATAGTCATAATCGGCTATAAATAATATTTTCCTCTAAATATATCCCTTACGTGAACTATAGATTCAAACTTTTCCAGCACCTAATTGTTTAATTTGATACATATATGACACTATGGCTCGTTGACGTATGTCAATACATGACAATAATTATGGGCTAATTTGCAAGTATAAATAGAAAATATACTCGGGTATTCAATCTCAAAATCTCTGATTGGTTTGTTTCAATAATGAACATAATCTAATGATTTTATCTAATTTAGTTTATACTGCGTTATTTTTTGATAAAATAAAGAGTATAGTTGAGAACAATATTTTATTCATCGTTGATGTCGAAATAAAATTACGCAGTAATAACTGCTGTCGCGAACATTTTGTTTGCGCTTCTTGTGTTTTCTGCACTGACCGACACAAGTATTTTCTATGACTGGCATTGAGGTTTTTCCATCCCGTCATAGATGTTTGCATCATATTGAATAATTGAAGAAACTAGATATTCTATGACTCTCATTGTTTTCCACTTTAGTAATTTTATTCGTCAGTCCCGGGCTTGTCATTTAACCCACGATACTTTGTCCTATAAAATTCTTCTCTTTTTATGATTATCGACTACCCAATGAAGCAAGGAGGTAAGATCTTCAAGTTAAGTTTCAATTAGCTCATAGAGCAACCATTAAAAGCCATTTTATTTATCGGAAGTTTACAGTGCGTCGCTTTCCTAACATACGGTATTTGAATGAAATGTGTTCTTAACCTATCGTCACCATTGGTCGTTCAATCCTATGATTGATTGACTGCAGTCCTCCATCCATCCTTCCTTCCCTATCTAATTCTTGGTCTCTTACTTCCTGGTAGCTCTTCCTTTATACTTTCCTCTTTATTTCGTCCATGAACTTATTCCTGGGTATTCCTCTGGGGAATTTCCCCTATTCTATTTTATCTATATATATTGATATTGTAGCGTTTCAGTCATTTTGTATGTTTTTTTTTCTTTCTCTATCATTTTTTGAGCTAGAAAAGTGAGGTTTGGTGCGTTGAATGTGGAATCTCTGTCTTCATGATTTGGTAGTAGTTTTGGATTTTTATTGGGCGTGTGGCAGGGGGTGTTAGGACACCAGCCGTGCAAAGGTGTAAGTTATTTGGAGATGAAATGGATCATTTTGGGTTGTGGTTGCAACAACCAGATTCTGGGAAACACAGTGAGAAACAAGAGAGAAAGGCCGAATGGGAGAGTGGAAGAGTGTAAATGTTGAGATAAAAGAAACCCACAGTGCTCTCCTATTCAAATGGCTTTAAAAACAACAAAGGAGCGCAGTGAAACATTTTCACCAAGGAGCTATTTTTAGACTTGGACACTTACTCCTAGAGCCCCAGAGCTGATAGCTCTGGGGCGGGTACGCACCCCTGCTCACGGAGCGAGCAGGCTAACTGCCTGCTAGTCTCAAATTATGTTCTTTTCTAGCCCATTGTGCCTCAAGAGTGTATCCAATCCATCTGGTTCTTCTTTTCCATATGGTCCTTTCCTTTTCTGCGCTTCTAATAAATCATCATTAATTTGACCGCCCATTTGATCTTCAGCATTCTCCTCCAATACTAGATTTCGAAAGCTTCTAGCCTGATTTGGTCTACTTTTCCAATGGTCCATGCTTTCGTCCCATAGGTTGCCACACTCCACACGAATATTTTCACAATTCCATTCTATATATCTTCATTTGTTACTGTTTAATAACTTTGTTCAATATTTAATTTATTATCCGGCGTGACTTGGTATATCCTGGTAAGTCACATTATTAGAATAAAAACAAAGCTTTGCAAAAATAGTGAATGCGACCTACTAAAAGTTTACAGAATTCTTTTCGGCATATGTCGCTGTCAAGAAGAAAGCAAGGAGGAAAGAAATAGCCTAAAGTTGAATAAGAGGCGGGGACAAGAGGATGGGAAAATTAACGAGGAGGATGGGTGCATGTTAATGGCAGTTGGACGGGTAAGGGGAGTTAAAGCCTGCTCCTGTTTCGAGGAAGTGGGCGATGTAATTAATGAATTTATAAATGTTTTAAAAGAACGGAAATACATTTTCGGATCTTATTCTCCCCATGAAAAACGAATGGTTCTCATGAATAACAGAATTAGATATCATCACCCGTTCTGAATTTACGATTGCATATTCCCAGAATAATATATTTTCCCGGCTAAATGGTTAATTTAAAAATATTTGCTTAAATAAAGTGGATAATCTCTTGAAAGACATTAAGATAAGAGGGGAATAATAGCGTAAAAATGTTTTTCGCCAAAATTTACGGAGCCGAAATTGGATGGCCTAATCATTTTCACTGAGTATTTTTGCGCAAAGAATTTCAAGACGGTCATCAGGTTTTCTTAAATTTGATATACTAATACTATATTAGCATGCTGCTTTTACCTTTTATAGAATTGTAATCCAGGCGTTTGATTGCCTTTTATAAAATGTTTTTTGCCAACAAACGGAAGGAAGGAAGAGTCGAAGTTCAGGTGAGGAAGTAATCGAAAAAATTTATCAATGTGTCCCAATGGAATTTATAAGAGAGTATTCCTAAAACAACACGTTTTATGCACGTCCATTGAAGTTATACACCGAATTCGAACAACATTCGGTCCCAGGCAAGTTCCCACGCCCACGACCTTTTCCGTTCTCTGGGATCAGTCACAACTGCCGGACGCCGGACAAAATTGGCCCGAGGCTTCAATTGCTGTGTGGTAGTCCCAGTCGTGAGAGAAGGGCGAATGGTTGGCAGAAATCAATGCCCTTTTCCAATCGAGAATTTTTTCTCGTTGTCTTTCATCCTTTCTTCCTCCCTCTCCCTTGGAGCCATTTCCCGACATTCATTCTGCCAGTCTGAGACTCACACACCCTTTGGAGAGGGGTGAGAGTGTTTGGACATCCCCCGCCATATACTACACTCTCCTCCCAGTAAGCGTGCCGCTCCCTGCCAGCTGAGGACAGCTACAAACAGTGCCCAGCATTTCATTCCCTCCCGGCGGTCGAGACACCGCCTCAACTGCCCCATGCTTTCTCCTCCCACCTTTAACCATCACGCCCTGTCAGTGCATCATTCGAGGATCGAGAGAGAGAGAGATAAAGAAAGGGACAGGGCTTTAAAATGTTCCCCATCGCTCGTCTCAGCGATCATTTATAGATGCCTCGCCGAGTCAGGGAGGAAATAAAATACTGAGAGCGCATGCTAGTTTCAAATCGTTGAATTTCCGAACTATGTACAATTCGTGCATATGCTCAATTTGAAAATTCATTTTTTTCTGCTGGAGTTTGCATTAAAATTGATTAAACAATATCAACATAAGTGAGGATGAGGAAAAAATAAAACCTTGAAAAAAATGGAAACATTTCAACGAGTGTGACTTGGTGATTAAAAATTGTTGAATTTAGAAGATATAGGTTACTTATCGTGCATACTGAACTCACGAATTTTTATTTCGTTCAGGTATTCTGTACAAAAAGATAGAGATTGCAAAAGTGATATGAAATAATACATAAAGCGCATGGTCTAATATACGTAGAATTATTTGTAATGAATGAAAAAAGATTAGAATAAAACTTGAAAAAATAAAGATTTCAAATTATCAGTGCCCAGAAGAAAAATTAATGCACGGCCGACCCATGAAAAATGTAATGAAAATTTAGGCATCAATTAGAGTATAACAAATAATTGTTAAAAAAGCCGAAAATATTAAGTAATTGGAGGGGAATATTATTGAGTACGGATTCTGTAGAGGTGAATGAGGAAAGAAAGTGTAAAGTAAGTTCTCCTGCACGGTAGAACTTTTTATATTTATAGATATCTTAAATAAGTTTTTCTCCCTCCTTTTTAGTCGCCTTTGCGTTTATTTTTACTTTTCTGCGTCGCGCACACATGTAGGTTTCTTTTTATCATGTTTGATCCGAGATGAACCGTTGAGGAATCTATGTTTTTGCAAGCTTTGTTTCAACATTGGATACTGGGATGTGGAGATGTTGGAAACACGACTTTTATGTAAAATGGTTACTCGGGTTATACCTACTTCATGATTATTTATGCGCTCTAGGACATGGTTTGCCCTTTTGAGACGAAAAGAATGCGACGAATTTCTCGCTCGTGATGATCGCGGAAGAATATTTAACAAAAAGGGAACAACAACATAAGATTTTTCCTCCACCTTTACTGTAGTATTCACGTTTCTTTTTACTTTTTTAGCCACTCGCACGTTTAGCGCCAGAGTGTCAGCTGTAGGAATTTAAGCGTCGCAAGCCAGTGCAGTTGGAGCCGCGGGTTATTTTTTTTAAAGAAATTGGGATTCCGATGCCAGGGAACGTCCGTCCCGAAAATTTTTGGACTCTCTGCAAGGCAAGGCAGGGGGCAAGTCCCAGTCCCCGGAGCAATCTAAAGCAGTCACTTCGCAAAAGGAGCAGCCGGAGAGAGCATCTCTTTGCTCCCTCCTCCAACGCCAGCAGATTTGCGTCCATGGGGGGGGGGGGAGATGGGGGGCGAACGTTTTATACTAACGTCCCGGAATCCTGGCACGTCATCGAGTTTTCGGCATTCCTGCGGAGTGGGCGTGCATGGGAAGGAGTCCCTGTTGGCGCAAACATTCCTTGACGTGGCTTAAAAGCTTGAAACGGCCCTTCGCACTCGGACATTAAGGCAGAGGGCGCCCGTGTGACACTGTTAGGAGTGTGTCGCCCCAGCCCTTGGGCATGTGCATTTTAGGTTAGGCGTTTAGCGGTGGGCCTATTTTCGTTTCTTGCACGCGAAGTGTGAATTGCGTTTGCCTGCCGACTGTGTGACGTTGTGGCTTTATCGCGTGCCTAACGTACTCGTTCCACGACCTTTTTTTTCTGTCCTATTCCCAAAAGGACGTCGATCAGTCACAGAGCACCTTTATTGGTATTCCGTGGAGTTTTAAATTGGCGCATGACTTGTGCAAAAATGTTGCAGCTATTTACGTGGAATTGTTGTAGCAATTATAAGAGGTTATGACCGATTTCAAAGTGAGATTATGCCAGCATTGAACCTCAAAAACATATAAAGGTGATTGGATGCTTCGGCAAAATTATTGGCCTGTTTCAATATCAAGGAGTGTTACCAAAAAAATAGTATTTAAGTCATGGCCATGGTGGAATCCGCTAGTCACAATAATTGTGGTCGACTTATTTAAAAGACTATTAAAACTGCAAAAATCGCAAGGGGTGACCGTAGATAAAGAAGTCAAAGGCAAAGAAGGGGAATATATTTCTCCATCAAACGCTTTCTTAGTTCTTCGCCAAATTTTTTCCTTTTGAGAATCCAATATTCCTATTAACATATCGACCTAAAATTCATAGCATGTGATTGTGAGTTAACACCATGATCAATTTTTTTACCCTAATGAATCGTCTTAAATAATTGAATCATTTGTATCCCTTACATTAGAGATCACTTGACGGATGTGGGCAGTCGAATTACAAACAATTCGAAAGGGGGTTTTCAACTGTTTTATTACTGAATGTTGAACTGTTTTATTTGTTTATATTTTTATAGGTATCACTGTAAACCATAAGTTATGTGGTCACTCATGATTAGATGAAAAATTGTGTCAGTCAATGATAATTTAAAATTCTTTGCTTAGAAATGTTGTAGTTTTATCCATTACGTAATTAGAGACCCAAGAATCCATTAAGCAAATAAGAATTTATGCCTTATCATACTTAGACCTTAAAATCCTGTTACTTTTCTGTAATTTTCACGATATTTATTTGGGCGTGGTAATGAAATTGAAAGTTTGCTACTCCATATCAGGACAACGGTTATTAAATTATTCATTATGCATTGAGAAATTGTCAGAAATCACGATGAACTCAATCACTATGTATTTAGTGTCATCTTACTGTTACATAGAGTTTACCATTTGAATTGATTTTTCTTAGTCTGTATGAGTGGCACATTAAATAAGTCTTAAATTCAATTTTTTTAAATTCATAAAGCATGTATTTTGTTGTTATTTCCATTTCATTACTTCGCCGAAAATTGCATTTAAAAGTGAAAAACTAGATATTTGTTTTTGTGGCTCAATTTCACTAAGTAAAACTTGACGGTGCAAACATTTAGCCCGCACTAAAAGTAGCCACAGTGGCTGCAGGAAACAGTACTTGTGATCAGTACTTAATGGCGAGCAGATAGTGGGACAAAAACTGACGCGAGTAGCTCATCCGTAGCCAAAACAAGGACGGGACAGCGGAATCGCTCCACCGAAACCCCCATGTAAGTGATAGGCACTAGTATTCGCGGCACTGTAACGGTGCGGTCATCGATTTAAGGGGCACACAAAGCGCTAATTGACCTGCGATGGGGCCATTGCGGAAGTACACATGGCCCATTCTGCGGTCGGCCCACGGATGCATCGCAAACCGGAAGGTCATATCACATGTGCGTCCCGGAGACTCTTCCGCGAGTCGAAGGAAGAAGGGGCAGGGGGAGTGAGGTAGGGGACGAAAGACAACAGCAGTTGCTGTGCATACCGTGTGGTCTATGATTGACGGCCTCGTGATCTGTCGTGGAGTTGGTACATTCAGGAAATAAGCTGTATAAGAGTCTAAATATATGAAGTTTCCCGTGATACTGTGTGGAGTTGACATAGAAACAGATTGGAAACAATTTGATACAAAAGGCTACAAACTTGGCCTAGATTATTTTAATAAATTCCGATTAGGGGAATTTAACATCTGCATGGAGAATATTATTTCATCCCCATGCTATATTCATAGAACTGCGATGTGTAATTTAGAGGGATACATTGTCAAACTAATTGCCAGTAAAACCTCTTGTTTCCAACACCATTAGTGATTATAAAGAAAACGGTAGAACTGGAGATCCCAAATCAGGCATGCAGCACTGTTCCGATTTAAAGACAATCACCGTATTCTACCCTGCACTATAAGCACAAAACAAAAAGCAGTCAGGAAAACGATGCAAGGTTTCAACAGAAACTAGGAGAGTGCTACACGAGCGAAAGTGCGGTATACTTAATTGTAAACGTATGCCATTAGTAAAACTAATAAAATATCAATACTGCGTGGTACTGATTGATGCGGAAAAAAGTATTATGTGGGTCATTTTACAGAGGTGAGGTGTATGTGATGATGATACGTCATTAAACACAAGTGTTAACTCTAGACATACCAAACAGTGCTATCTACCTATGATTTTCTACAAGGTTAAATTTGACCCCTTAAAAATATTTTGTTTTTTAGAGAACATAAGACATCAGTCTCAATTTTTTTCAACATGACCTTTTTTTGTCATTGTACCTTTATTTTCCAGAATTAATGTTTTTATCAGCGTACTTGAGTTTGCCATTTAAACACATAGAATGTGGCAAATAAGGATTTGGACCCGTCACTTCTCTCCCGTGTCTAAATCCTCACGTCTGGGTCAGTCGGGCCTATGTGCGGCAATTTACCCTTGGTTATTCACCTCTAGTTGCGAACTGACTAAAAATTTCAAGGAAATATAGTACAATTTCATTCTAAGATGACAAAATTCGAATTAATAAATTGAATTCTCCTGTTAAATGAATACAAGTCAAGAAATATGCAAGATCTGTGATGAGTAGGTTAGAAGTAATGGATCCTCAAAGCAGAGAGGGGGTGAATACCCGGTACATTTATTGTTAACTCTACCCTTGCAAGTGAGAGCAGAATAAATGATCCATAGAAATGATTTATTGCCAACATCTTAAACTCTTCTTGAGCGTGGAAAAATAATTATATTATACTAAAAATTTCAAATATTCGTTCTTTATTTGAAGTACGTGATAATTTTTTTCCCTAATACGTTGGTTTTAGCAAAATATGCAGAGCTTTCTCTGAGAAATAGTCTTCTCCAATCTGAAATAAAATATTTAAACTATTAAAATTTATACTTATACAATTGAGGTTTTTGTAAACTGGTCAAATGATCACCATCACTTCATTAGGCCTATCCTAACTTGCCTTATTTACCAAAAGTCCGTGAAAAATCCGAGATACAACGATACTTTATTAATGTGCGTTCCTTTTTTACCGGGGAGACCACGGCTGTGTTGAAGAGGAAATCGTTGGTCCCCTCGCGGAGTAATGGGGTTTTTGAGCGACTGCTTTGGGCAAGCATGCGGGTGAGGGGAACGGTCAGCGCGGCCGTGTACCGCTGAATAAATGACGGGTCGAAGTCCTTCAGGGTTCGCTGTCAGACAGGCAAGGGAGGAATTGAAAGGGAAAAGGGTGGTTGGCTGGGGGGTGGAAATGTGAAAGGATTCCAGGATTGAAAGGAAAAGGCGAGTTGGATTGGCTGATTAATCGTTCATAATTCAGGCAGTAGATCACGAGGTCGCAGCGAGGCTTCTAAACCGCTCGGTTAGAACAAACCCATTTACGAATCAATATCTGGTGAATGGTGAGATGTGAAGCGGTCGTCTGGGAACCATGGGAAAGGTTTTATGATGTGTTAAGTGTGAAGGAGAGATCAAGGATGTTTAATTAAATGAAAGTTGTGTCATGGCCTTAAAATGAAAGTTGTGTCTTTTTTACTCTCACGGAAAAACCTGAGCATCATCAATTTTCATCAAAAATCTTTCTTTTGGCTTCACTTCTCGTGAAAGGCACTAGGTGTTAGATAAGCAAATACAAGATTGATGGCACGAAAAAAAAATATCCTTCAAATTGTATCTATTTATATTAAAAGGAGAAAATGAAATAAGTTCCATATTTCTTTCGGAGAATTTCAAGCTATATTACCAATTTTTTTATGACCTCCAAGTAGTACTGGAAATATTTATCAAAATGTGATGGCTAAGTAGTAGTTTTCTTTGCCGTTAATTTCACTAAAATATAATTTTACATAAATTCAAACAGTTTTCGATTGAGACACATCTACCTGATTACTGGTTTTTATGAATTTTGCAATTCTTGTAGCTGTTGCAGTATTTATGTGAGGTGAAATTATCAAATTAAGATAAAAATTGTTGTCTTTCTTTGTTTTTACCAAAAGAATGCTGAGATAAGTGCAGTGTAAGGTAATAACAATTATTTCACCAATTTCAACCTAGTTGTATGGTTGTTTTCTGGAAAAAGTTATTAGGTGGTTTTCTAATATGTAGTGTACGTAATTGAAATACAGTAATTGAGCAAAGAACTTAGTCTATGTGGAGAAGGCTAATTATCTGTAAACATAACGCTTAAAACTGATTATGAATCTTGGTAATCATTGTTTATTCTTTGCTTTTTATGTACGAAATACCACCCGATTAAATTGCATAAATGTTTATCATTGTCTCCGGCTCCTCATTTCCCTTAAAAAAGTTAAGTACTATTTATATGATGGCTTTCCATGATTAGAATAAAATGCTAATGGAGCTTAGTTTGTGTTATGATTGAGTGTTGAAGGCCAAGTATCAGTTGGTTTTGCTCTCAACTGCCTTCCAATACACTAGGGTTCAAATCCAGGTGTTACCATGGAGGAGCCAACCTAAGATCAAAGCAGCCCAATCTTCCAGATCTCAGAAAATTGTGCGAAGTAAATGGAACCTGAATAAATTGAGGGACATTTCAATTCTAAACACGTGGTGCAAAGTATTCCTTAAAATAATCAAATTTATAGGCCGCGCTAAGCATCGGAAAGATACAATGCAAGAAAAAATTAAAAATTATATCATGCTTAGTAAAACCTTTCAAAGAACGTTTTATGAACGATTTAACCAAATTTTCAGGAATTTTAATGTGTAACCGGTATTCACAAACTATGGAAATGGTATAGGTAAAAAAGATTGCAAAATAATATAGGTAATATATTTTTGTACTCGATTCCATAGAGTTTTGTCAACAACAATTGATTCTTATGTATGATAAGTTTTCTTTTTAATGGTCGTTGAAATCTTATCTATAGTTTGGATATCCTTTGTAACTTGTTATCATACTCACCAATTGATTAAATAATGGCAATAGTGTCATAATAGGTTTGTTGAAAGTTGTAATATAAAGCATTGCTTCTATTAAAAGGTAATATGTAAATAATGCATGAAAACAGGAGTTATATTTTTCTTCGGAAAAGAAATATTAAGAAAAATAGTACTTCAATCGCGAGACATTTAACGAAGATACACAAATAAAATTTAGTGCGGACTTCTTCCAAAAACAGTTTAAATACACAGTGCTATTGATCTCAGATGTAAAAAAATTTCCATCAGAGATAATACGCGT
Organism: Ceriagrion tenellum; assembly: GCA_963169105.1. Lineage (NCBI taxonomy): Eukaryota > Metazoa > Arthropoda > Insecta > Odonata > Coenagrionidae > Ceriagrion > Ceriagrion tenellum. The sequence goes on along the minus strand of OY720643.1, from coordinate 80,389,358 downwards.
GGACTATCACCTCCGATTTCTACTTGATTTTAATCAAATTAATTCTAAAATTTAAAAACTCTAGTAAGGGATCCTAGTCGATATTCAAGGACTCGTTTTATTTGTTGGCAAAAGGCATCGCGTATTTTGATAAAATATTGTATTTGAACGGAATCGTCTCATCTCGAGATGAAAAAAAATGAGAATGATATCACTGTTCATTTTTTTTCGGAAAACATCTTAACAAAAATAATACTTCACATAATCTCGTGAGGAACTAACCGGAGCATGTACAAGTAAAATGTAGTGTGGGCTTCTTCCAAAAAGAGCTTATATTCACAATGCTGTTGATCACAGATGTAGGAAATTTGTCATCAGAGATGATACGCGTGGATTGTCAGCTCCGAATTATTCTTGATTTTAACAAAATTAATCCTAAAATATAATAAAAACTAGTTAGAGTTCCTATCCTCTAGTCAAGGACTCGTTTTATTTGTTGGCAAGAGGTATTACGGATTTTGATAAAATGTCGTATTTGAAAAGGAATCATCTCATATCGGGATGAAAAAAGAGAGAATGATATATCTGTTCATTTTTTTTCGGAAAACATCTTAACAAAAATAATACTTCACTTTATCTCGCGAGGAACTAACCGGAGCATGTACAAGTAAAATGTAGTGCGGACTTCTTCCAAAAAGTGTTTAAATACACAATGATATTGATCACAGATGTAGAAAATTGCTATCAGAGATAATGCGCGTGGATTGTCTGCTTCAAGTTTTTCTTGATTTTAACTAAATTAATCCTAAAATTAAAAAAAACTCTAGTAAGAGTTCATAGCCTCTAGTCAAGGGCTCGTTTTATTTGTTGGCAAGAGGCATTATGGATTTTGATAAAATGTCGTGTTTGAACGGAATCATCTCATCTCGGGATGAAAAAAATGAGAATGGTATCTCTGTTTGTGTTTTTTTTCGAAAAAGCTCTTAATAAAAATTGGACTTCCCTTTGTCTCGCGCGGCAGTCAGCGGGGTGTATACGTAAATACTACACGGAGTGAGAAGGTGCTTTGGTTGTGGAGGGTGGTGAGTCCACATTTCTAGCAAAGTGTGCCGCATTTGGCAGAGCCCAGGTTGTAAGGAGCACGGAAAGAGAAAGGATGGAAGTCGGGAGGTTTTTAGAGATAAAGAGAAGGCCTGTTTTCCTCCCCACTCCGACCCTCGGCGACCCGCCTCCGGGGGCGGTGGGAGCGGAGGAGGCGTGGATATCCCGGGAGTGAAAGGCAGTTCTGAAGGGGAGTTGACTGGCGGTCGGGGTAGGGTGTTTTGCGGGGGAGATGGGGTGTATGTCAGGAGGGGGTGGGGGTGGCTGTTACGCGCGGCGGAGAGTGGCTTTGACGTGGCGGGGAAGACCTCATGTCGTTGTTGGCCAGGTCACGTGTCACCTAATGCCCAGTCCCGCCGCCGATAGTCACCACGGGCCGCGATAGCTGGAGCTAATTAAAGCGGCTGCCTGGGCGACGGGATGGCGGGAGGTCGAGGGGGTGGTTTAGCAACGGATGAGGACGAGTTTCCCAGGGTTGGCTAGGGTTAGCGCATTGGGGGGGAGGCGTAAAGGGTTTTAAGGGCACCGTGTGATGGGGGCGGACAGGGTTAGGGGGTTGGTTGCTCGGAGAGGGGGTGAGGAGGTTAAAGGGGAATGCTTCCTTGCATGCCACCGCTGCCTGGCGGAATACCTTGTCTCCCACCTTCCTTCCCCTCTGCCATTTACCCTTCCCCGGGTCCACTGACCCGGACTGACTGACAGAGCATAAGCTATAGGGCCTGCCTGTCGCATCGGTGTTGCCATTTCTCTCAACTCTGTCCGGCTGATATAACTTCAATATTTCTGGGGTAGTCCACTTCAAAATTTCACTTTAGTGACTAAGTGCGTTTTGACGGTTTTAAATATTTTATTACTCTCGACTCTATTGGAATTCTGAACGGGGAAAACTTTTTCTCCTCTCTCATCTTTCAAACCACGTTTTGCTCTTGAATTTATTAAGTTGATAGATCGAGAATCGAATGGTATTGATGAAACAGTGGTGTAATTTTCTTGCTATCGAAAAAATACGAGGACTAGCAGTCATTTAAATGCATATCTTAAGGCGAGGCACTCCTCGTAATCATGGAAATATTCATGGGAATGATATAGTCCGAATTGCATTGTACATTTTTGTCTTGATTGTACATGTTATCATCATTGCACATGTTATGTATTAATGTTAGTGGTATTCGACGAATAGATCGAGCGTTGGGCGAAAACTACATTTAAATAAATGTCTTACATTTTTCTTCTCGTGATAGATTAGAATTTTAGGGGCAAAAATTATTACAAATGAAGTGAATTATTACTTGTGTTATAAAATGCTTGTGCACTTGTATTTGTATTATTACAAATTGTTAATAGTTGCATTAGGTTTCGTGGTGCGGTAGCATTTAATAGCCAAGAAATTAAGACAATCAATTAATTGATTGTAAATGATGATGACGCGCAGCATCGAAATCTGGGTCGTCTTAAATAAAATGCATGTGGAATAGCAAAGTTTCTTAATTTACAATGTAAGTTAAGTTCCATCAAATCACGATTGAGATAATTGATAATATAATAGATATTTTTCTCTGCCATATTATTAAATAACAATTGAGAATATATATGTGAAATTTCACCCAAATTAGGGTAAAGAAAAAATCGCTCTCATCTCCTTAATAATCTGATATCAGTGGCGCAATGCTTTTTCACGCTTTCAAATTTAAGTTTTTTTACATAAAGCAACATAAAGCAACATATTGGCCATGTTCGCTTCAATATTGAACCAATTTTACTTTTCATCACAGGATACATTACCTAGGTAGGGTGAAATACCTAAATCTCTTTTACTGTGATATTTATTCCTCTATTTACACCAGGACATATGTTAAATGATTCATGACGACAGACATGCCAACTGGACGTGCATTCTTATCCCATCTCCACTTCCTTGGCCTATACATTCTTTATTTTCCTAAAAAACTACCTTACCCAGGTAACACTATGCCCCTCGGTGCTAGGTAAGTTATTGAATCTGAAATGACATTAGGTCAAATATGGAATGGTGAAACTGTTGAAAATTGTCTAAGACATGTCTATCTTTCTTCCAGTCAAAAATACAAACATGGTTATTTTTTATTGTTATCTTTTGTAGAAATGGCCTTTTTCGTGATTTTGAAGTGTATTTGAAGATACTAAATAAATAATGAAATAATATATTTATACTTATAATCAATTAATGAGAATATTTTGTATGATAATTTTAATAAGATGTGTATCTTTAATGCGAGCCGGCTGAAATGTTGTTCATCCAATTATGTACCCGCAAGTCATGTTTTCCAGCCTCTACTTTGCGACTACCGAATATAAATGGTGATGAGGTTGTGTCTATGCTGTCGGATATTCTTTTTTCATTGATTTATTTTTGCTCTGCTCGCCTTGAAACTCATGAGCAAGGTGAATATGTTTCACTTATGGACGAATGGCAATCCCATCCTCTCACTTTTTCGATTTTAAGTTTACCTGCTGACCGGTTTTCAGTCGTTCAAAAGTTATTGTTCTGTAAAGTTTGTCCAACGTTCTTCCTACATAAACCCTCTTCAACATTTTATCATATCTCTGATAGCCCCCAATCTATTTTTACTGACTCTCCTGATTAAAAAATTCGAATTTTTTACCTGTTAAACGTTTTATAGCTATTATTAGTTTTACTGCCCTGTTTATTACAAGAAGACTTATATCTTAGTGAAAATGTTTTGGCTGAATTTAGACGTCGCAATCAAAACTTTTAATCATAAAAAGTGCAGTCCATACTTGAATATGTGCTTCATCTCCAAAATCTGGTATATTTTTAATGTTTAGTGGGGGTTAAAAGTTTTTCATTAATGTTCAATCAGTGAAGTCATACGCTGAAAAATAAAAATAAAATCTTGCTTGTTTTGTTAAATCAGTATTTAGCTTAGCAAGAGCACGTCCTAGTATAGTGGCCTATTTATCTGGGAAAGATTGGTATGTGGACGGGAATGATCGGCAATTCTTCATTGGAAACCTTAGAGAACTTTATTAGAGATTGTATTGTTCTTCATAGACCTATGCGTGTAATTTCAAGGCATTATAATCAAGAATGTTCATTGATAATATACCCTTTTATCTTCCAATTTGGTATTGAACATTTTTAAAAGTCAAATTACCACTAATTTTCGCTAGGGAAACTCCATCTTTTGCCTTTAACCTGCTTTTTTCCTCAAATTATACGGCAAAAATACAACTATTCCAACTTATTTATATCTTCTCTCGTGTCACAAAGTGGCTGCCTTATATTACCATTGCCTGTCCTCCTTCTTTTATTCGTGTTGTTACCAATATTTTTCTGATAATAGATAAAATCTTTTACTTCCTATTTGCTGGACGTTCAAGGGATTTCCTATTTCGAAAATAGTATCTCATCCTCCTCGCAAATTTAGTGTTACTAATCTGTGCATTCCTGCATTTCAAACCTTTGCTGTAGATTTTTACCCGTACTTTGCTTTGAAGCGCAAACTGCATTCGTTGGTGCATTTTTTTTGTTTCAGGATGTTCGTGAACTGTATGTCCATAATTAGCCGCCGGTTGAATAAATCGAGGAATCTCGAAGCTTTTCTGCGATTCTTTTTCTAGTTTAGCAAATATTACTCCGTGTATACTTTGCATTCAAATCTGGTGTCTGCTCTTAACATATATTTACTCCTTGTAAACAAGCTCTTACAGTTGCTCAGCTGAATTCTTTCCGGCGTGAAAAAATCAAGTACTTTTTCTGTTTACGCTCCAAATTGGGACACTAAAATATATAGTTTTAATTTGCGGGAGCTGGAATTCTCACTTGCTCAAGGGACGAGAATATTTAGGGATGTAGTTTAAATTGGGGGATACTAAGGAGAAAATGTTGAGTTCAAAGTATTGCTTCCCAATAGATAATTGTTTACGTGATTTGTTACTTTTGTTCTTGTTTTGAGTATATGGTACTTAATTCCTATTCGATTGAGCCATTAGGCTGAAGCGCCTTTTTCTCAAATTGATGCATAGAAAGAAATAATTTTTGCAGAAAAACATATTAAGGGGATAAAAATTATAATCGCGGGTTTTCCTCTGAAATCTTTGTTGAACTCAATACATAGAGAAATTCTGAGACAATGACAAATGGGAGGAGGAGGGCAGGAAATGCTAAGATTACTGAGACTTTACCTTTTATTCTATTTCTATTATATTCTAGAAGAAAAGATATATTTTATGAAGTTTAAACGTAACATTTGTTGCACATAGATTAGAAAATAGGCGACAATAAGCAATAAACTACTATACGTCATTTACATAGGTGTTATAGACGATTTTACGCCACAGAATGTATGAGAATTTGCCATGCTACAAGAGAAACAATAAACTACCATTGGACATGAGATCTTGATTTTTTTTACTTTACGTTGTAGAATACATCACGCATGTCTACTTATTATGAGAGTAGTAGTTATCTCACTATTCATTCAGTCATAGAGTAGGTAAAAAAGAGTTGCTATTAGCCCTTGGGATCCCCTGCTAAGTAATTATAAATAGGATTGCCTTGGACCATTATTTATGAATGTTTTTTTCTCCGGGAATCATTATTTTGACTAGTTATTGAACAAGATATTGACTAATATATTTGTGTAATGAACAGTATAAGTAGAAGACAATATATATTGGGATGTTATGTAAGGTAGCTTAAAAAACGTATGAATCATTTAAAACTAGGTACTTTTCCGAGTCATTGGAGGGTAATCGAAATTAATCACTTACTATGTCGTGTTACATAAATGTTGAGTCTACTGCAAACGAAACTTTCAGTTCTAGTAATCAAACTAGCATAGCATAATTGAACCTGTAGTTTATAAAAAGCTCGTGTTCAATGAAAGTATTGATTTTAATTTTCAGTCCTGAAGGTAGAAACAAAAAGACGCTTATTAGACGGTTATCATCCCGGTTTTTGGTCCTTCCTCCAATCACAAACGAGTATAAGTGTTTCAGGAAATTCCGAAAGTGTGACAAAAATTAATCAATTATTCTTTCACGAAGTTGTGTGATATCGCGTGCCATGGGTACTCTGTACTTGTGAAATCAGTATTCGTACAAAAATAGGTATTTGAAGAAGTAGTGTCATAAAATGTAGGTATGTCGGTAAAGTATTTCATGAACAGAATGAGAGTAGGTATTATTAGGAATGTATGGATAGTGTGAACAGAATTTGTAGATTCTTCGCATTTTCCGTTAATTATCAAAATAAACAGTTTTATCTTGCAAAATTGTTCGCAAAAATGTTCACCATCCTTTGCTGAGTGATTTGAATTATGTTCTATTTTCTGTCGTGAACTAGTTGTCGTTTAACGGCCTTTTGCATCGTGGCAACGGCCTTTTGCGTTTAGCGCAATTAGTATCGATTTATTTTTCCATGAGGGGGGAAAAAATTGAGACTGTTGAAGAGGTGAAGAAAACTGTGACTTTATTCATGTGAGATTAGAGGTTTGGGGTTGGTTAGAGTGAAAGTGCAAAATGCCACAAACGAAATACTTAATCACCCAGCACGAAGAAGCGTAATTACCGTAGGTTTGCAGGCCGTAGCCTTTCAACCCAAGCCTCGCAAAACTGTGGTTAATTATGCAGCAACGTGTAATCCCCGCAGCCAGCAATTCTTTCGTCAATTTTTGATAAAAAAATAATGCGGATAAATTTTTCATCAGAAATGTAGTGTGCTCTTAGGTTCATGAAAAGGAAAAAAGTCCTTCCATCGGGAGAGCTTCCACGCGCCTCCAGGGACCTGTCGTTTTATACCGTGCTCTCAAAATTAGGACTCTGCCGTATTAATCCAAAAATTAAACTCATAGCTACGGTAGAAATAAGTGAACTCATAGATTCTAGGGGCGGGCATATCTTCTCTTGTAAACTCGCTTTAAAAACAATTTTACCGCGTAGAGATGTACCGCATTAGGAGCAAAAGTCAATATACCAGAGGTATTTTAGGAAAGAGGTCCTAAAATGTTTTTAATAGACCAAGTTATCTTTTTGCTACAAAAAATTCAAACTTACCTTGCTTGATGTCTCTATTTTGCCAATTTTTTCTCGTTAATTTGTAACTAGAAAATGGATAAATGTCTCTGCATTGCTTTAAATGCCTCAAAAAAAAATTTGCTTTAGAAATACTACACATCTCATGTCAATATGACTGACTCGAAATTACGAAACATAGGAATCATTTTATAACGTACAGATTTTAAACATTCTTTAATATGGCCGTGAAGCTAGTATGATAACGGCTGAAAAATGAAAGAGAATGGAAGCACCTGGCATAGAGTTACCTAGGGACGTTGATCAAATAGCGGAGAAAGTTATGATCGAGAAAGTCCTGTGATGCTTTTCAGAGGAAAAGAGTGTAATGAAAACCCTGCAAAGGAAAAGAGACTGACTAATCGGATACATTTTGAGGTAAAACAGGAGAGTAAACAATTTGAAGCAAAATCAAATAATTTGTATTGGTTCATAAAGGATGGGAAGCATCTGACGGATCATGAAAGACGTGATTCCCTGAAAGAAAGAAATGATGATATGGTAATTTATTTGTTTAGAAAAGAGTGGAGGTAAGAGCTAATGGACACCAATCTTTGGATTGATGGGTACTGTTGAAGGTGATTATGTTACGATAAAGCTTTGAAAACATGTGCATGAAGATTTACTCCAGTGATATAAGTGTTGTAAATCTAGTAATCGGAAATTTTGTGTCTTCGAAGAGAAATAACTTGAAGGAACTAAGGGAAGTTTTTTCGAAAAGAATTGTTCACAAAATGTCTTATACAGGGAAGGAATATGTGTTCTGAGGAGTAATATTTGAATACCGCTGCCGTATCTATTTTAAGAGTTTTAATTTAAGTTATACAGGGAATTAAAATGTCTAGCATTTCTTGAGCTAACAAATGAAAAGCTTGATTTTCAATGGGGTTATACCACTCCTGTGTTACTATCATTTAGATGACCTACTGATCAGTAGGGAGAACTTACGTCCTTATGTGCTGTTAAATTCCTGCTTATGTGTTACCTTCGGAGAGTATTAATTCTTACATATCTTATACACTTTCCGGTCTGTGGGATTCATCACTCCGACCAAAGTTAACATGCAAGAGATAAAACTACACTGTACAATTTCCTCCTTTAATGGTGAATCCAAGTGGATCCATTCTCACATCACAACTCAGGTCAACGTGTGTTGCCCTCTCGTGTATAAGTTTAGTAGTTGTCAGTTCGTCAGCATAAACGAAGTGAAGCGTTTTCCGCCGTCTACACGTTGAAAAGCGCTCCCCGGCGGAAATTCTGCGTCGCCCCCTTTTACGTGGTATGATGATATTTGATGTCGAGGAGCCAAAGGGGGTTTTCCTCGCATCCAATTAATGGATTAATTTTCTGTCAGGATTAAGTGCTTCCTCCTCCTTTCCCCCAGTCACCCTTGCCTTGATTGCATCCTAGCGTCTTGTGCCTGCAGCGTTCTCTTTGTTTCCCAATTTTGGAGGGGGCGGTGAATTAAGGGTTTTCCTCCCGAGCCCTTTCCCCGGACCACTCCACTCTTTCTCTTTGGCCTACCTGGTCCATCACCATGACAGCCTTCCTCTCTTCCAGCGGAGAGAGGGAGGCTGGAGGAAGCGAGTCGGAAGAAACCCTCCCAACAGTATGGGAGTCTCATCCACCAAAAAGCTCTTTTGCCAGGTTAGTTAAAACGACGCTCCGGAAACACCCCGGGGTCAGTTCAGTCCACACGAGTACCTACTCATTTCCCTCAAAGAGCTATGGTGCAAAAGGAGAGAAAAAGCCAACGCATGGAGACCTTTTCCCAGACCTACCGTTGAGGTCGGTATTTGTGACGTTTAAGTAGGAAAGAGGCTTACGCGCGATTACGTTTGCTAGTTGCTGGCTGGCCGGAAAGAAAGAAGAAATAATTTTTATATCCAGTTTGTTTGATCTTAAGCAAGAGTGCATCCAGTGGTAGTTTTTGTAGCTAACATCTTAGAGATGTATCGATTAGAGATAGAAATCTCTTGCCACTTTCGGCCATTGTGTGAAATGTTATATACATATATTTGCTTCTCTCTTTGATATTCTTTTTAATGCCGCTAGATTTTTTTTTGGTTGGTGCATTATTAGGTAGTTTTCAAAGCTTAGTATTGTACTGAATAGATATAATGATAATTCATAAAATGCAGACATGCCTATAAGTTTCAGAAGTGAGATCAGATTGATGCTTCATCAAGTACCTCAGACTAACGACCAAAAGGGTAGGTGGAAAAAAACCAGCCCCAGACGGATATTAATGAATAGGTATTGTTCGATAGTTGCCATTGAGTGTGATGTCTTTAACTTCCCTGTGGAAAAGAACGGCTTAAATTCCAGTGACGAATACCAGTTAAATAGTGAACTATCATCAAGACAACCTCTGATGCGTAGCAGTTTAACGGGCATCAGTATATTGCAGACATTTATTTCACCACGAAAACAGCATGATAGGCATTTCACCTTGGGTTAAAATTAGTCGTTATTAAAATTTCAATTTAAAATTTGCAGCAAAGTTACATAAATGCACTATTATTATTGATAACACGTGAGAAACGACTGAGCAATTTTTTTTTCTAAATCAATGCCGATTTCTCATTAGTTAAAATTTTCATCAAGTTCATATTTTTCTCCGCCATTATGAATTCAGAAGTCGTCCTTAAAAGATCAAGGCGTATTAAATATAGAATCGGTGATTATGAATACATGGAATATAGCGCGCAAGAATTGCCATGAAATTTCAATGTCCTTCGTCACCATTCTCCGTTATTAATTCTGTTTGAACTCTTTGAAGTTGATGAGTAAGTTAGCCCCTGCGATTTCTTACTCCTCAGCGTGCCAATCGGTCAGCTGGTGTCGTAGATGTTATATTAATAATGAATGGACTGGTTATTTCTATATCCTGAATTAAGTAATTTGTCTGTTAGATGATCACGTATACTACCAGTTTAGCGTCTATGTGATGTAAAATTTGCAGTGTGGGAAATATGTCTGTGGTGTCGGGATAAGTTGACGCGTTGTCATTTCAATAACTCTACAGAGTCATTCTTTTAGCGGGGAGATGCAGTACGTGATTCCGTGAACGCTCGGGCACTGTAATTCATTTTGTCCTCGTATCTATATTGTAATTCAATTTTGTCAAGTCAGCGTCGGGGCAGTTTTTTCCTCCGATAGGGATGAATGCAGCTGACTCAAGCAATCTTGCTGCCGTTTCCAGTCATTCTACTTTATCGAAAAGCGAGAACTTAAATCTTAGAGTTTTGAGCCTGAGCGCAGTTTTCTTCGATGACGGTTACATCTGTTCAAGGAAGTGTTAATGACGACTTATCTTCTAACGGATGATCATTTACGTCATTCATCACTTATTTATCACTAAGCACGGAGTTAGTTTCTCATTTTGACGGTCGTGCAACCAACTTTTCAATAAAGACGGTTATGAAAAAAGTTCTTTTTTTCATATTCAATATATTTAGTACCGGTTGGATGGATCTTCCAGGACCAGGAAAGCTTGAATGTAAATTTTGGTACCCATATTTTGATATGCTGATTTCAGAGTTACAGGATATTATTTTGAAAAGGAATGTCTCGATTGAATGCTCTCCAGTGTAATTGCTGAAAAGGACCTTAAGACTGCCGCATCCTCAATTCCCCCTATGAATTTCATGTGAATTTATTAATTTTTATAATTCATAAAGCTATTTGCTACAGTGAGTTTAATCAAATCATAATGCAAAACCGTGTTATGCGTTACCGATTGAAACTACTTTATACCACACAGTAGTAAATATTTTAATGAAAATATTAAACAATCTTCCGAGTTTGGTTGAAAAATTGTGACATTTACACCTTGTATTTTTCTATTAATGGTCAAGTGCTGCTTATGAGTCTTTTATGATATAGGTACCCAGAATTTCTTATGTCAGTATATTTCTATTTAACGAGATTTACGTAATTGTTGAAAATAAATTCTGAAACGAACCTGTTTTTTTGATTGGATAAATGTGTAGCTAAGGTTGAAATATCTTGAGATATAATCTGGTTAATGTTCTCTGATTTTGGAAATCTACAAAATGTGTTTATATTAAACTTCATGTTGCTAAATTGTTGCTTTTATATTAATTTGACCTTCAACTCTTTTGTAGCATCTTATATGTGCATTTCAATATCTGAAAACGTTTACTTTGTAAAAGTCTAATTGATGGCTAACTAATAAGATCTTCATTTGGGGCATCTGTGAAATTGTAAAACTAATTCCTCGAAATGTGAAGATGCTTTCATGTAGCAGAAATGTTACGCCTCAGAATATTTGACTATGTTACTTATATTTTCTCTCTTGTTCATGTCGTACCTACCTAAATTATGTAACCGGGTCGAACTCTGGGCTATAGCAAATTCTGCAGATTATCTGATTTTCGTCGGCATCTTTCATCCCCCTCTGTTCTTTTCCTCATACACGCTGATCCCTTAGAGAAAATTAGGAGACAAACAATCGCTAAGCAGGAGACTGAATTGGATTCGCGCCAACGTTCGATGAATAATTCAACACCCCCTCCCAAATAATCGAATCGAATAATCCTCCCCAGTCCATCCGGTTTCATCACATCCTTTGTTCCTCTCCGTGCCAGCGCTTCGAAATGGCCGAAACAATTACGCATTCCCATACGCCGATGTGAAGGAGCAGTCAGCGAGCCTCTTTTTTTTTGTCGCGAACAAGTGGTGCCCCCAGGGACACTGTGCGCGCGCAGTCAAATGCCAACAGTCACGTGACGAGTCGAATTCCCGCCTGTTTAGCGCGTGGCTTAGGGAACGGCATATTGCGCGGCGTTCGTTGGTATAACGGAGGGATGAAGTAAGGAGGAGGCCATTTCTCCCTCTATCTCGTCAGCATGGAATGACAACAAGATTATATCCGTCGCTGAAATCTATAGCGCAAACCATTGTATACGCGTCAAAAGCTTTATCCTTCCTCGAGAGGATGGAGTGCTTCTGAGAGAAAAGTGGGGGAAATGTGCGGGTTTGGTTGGATACGGGAAATAAAGTGTGTATTGGTGGCTTTTCGTATTGGGATGTGCAGAGAAGTAGCAAGGAAAGATAAAGGGTTGAAGAGGACTCAATTGGATGGTTGGAGTTTCAGGGTTCTTCATGTGTAGTTTATCTACATCAGAGGTTTAAGATTTATATTTTTCTGACCGTAAAAGGGAGCTAAACCTGCAAAATTCTGGCATTCGTATCCCTTAGTTGTATCGTCTATGTCGTGAGTTAGAAGTTTTGTAAAACTGAACAGATAAAAGATCGACATGGGTACTTAACATGAAGATGGACAACTTTTAGGAGAGAAATGTTGCTATTTTTACCTGCTCATACAAAAGCGCTGAACATTTTACTCTACTATCGATTGTAATTGAACAATTTTACTAACTCTGACTAATATTGGAGGGGGAATTAATGGTTTCAAAAACTAACACAAATTCTTTTCACGATAAAACATTGCAGGAATTTTCCAAATATGTCATTATTTTGAACATTATTTCACCAATATAATCTATGTGAAGCTGTAGCCATGAGAAATTTTTAAATAACAAACGAGTAGGCGTGTTTAAATATTGTAACTGATAGAAGCACCTGGCGAGAAATGGGGAGTTCCGGGCGGAAATACTCAGCAATCCATATGAGTTCTTCAGTGCAAATGCCACAAATTTGCTGTGTATCTTTTTACTCGTCCTTATTACTGAATACCTGATTACATGTGCATTTTGCAGTATGTAGATATGAGCTTTAAAACCAATTTTAGTTTGGTAATGTCAGAAGGCAGCCAACAACTGTTGTCATGTACGGAATTAAGAATTCTTTTGAAAGAATATTTAAGGGACCTGAGGACGGAAAGAAGAAAATCCGGCATCCGCATTAGCCTTCTCATTACGAACGTCACACAAAAGTCTTTCATCTCACTCGATGGATGGATAGGAATTGGAAATCGAATGATATATATTCGCCCTTCTGCATTACACAAGCTACAATACCAACTCGCTACCTAAATGTTATTGCAGCTGATTGAACCATGTGGATGTGTTTGCAGTGATTTTATATGAACAGACTTACACTTTACGCACATATTTTTACGTTACAATTTACCTAAGTATTCTCACGAGCGAAAGGTAAAAAATAATTTCATGATGCCGTTTTCATTTTTTTGGAAATTAAATCCTATTTTAACATTTGCCGTATAGCATATGACTTACATATAATTTTTATTCAAATTCATGTGTTGATATTATTTGAAAAAAGCGAAATAATATAAAGCATAGCAAAATTTATAGTATTAGGTAGGGAATAATGGATGGTTGCAGTCAACTAATCAACAGAACAATGATGATTTTGCAAAGTAATTCGTTTTAATTATTGTATTTATTGCTAACAGTTATCAATTTTCAAAACCAATTCTAACATTTGAAAAAAACATATTTTATATGCCTTATTAGCAATAATATTTCAATGTCGTTCCTTCAAAATCTCCACTACCACACTGAAATGCCTAGTGATACTTTGCTTAAATTGACAATAAAATTTAAAATAATAGCTCTAGTATAAATTCCATAACTTCTTGTATAGTACTTTCCAACGTACTCCATAGAAATGTGGTGCAAGAATTTTTTTTGACCCACTTCAAACATTTATGAACACGCGTACTCAATGACCCACGATTGCCCCTCCAACCGCCTTAATTGGTAATTAAAATGGACCCTTACTCAATTTAAGCGAGAATTCTTTTACCCTCGTTCCAATGGCGCCACTGGCTGAATCTCGTCTCAGCGAAGGGAAGCTGGATACTCGTGAGTGAGCAGACATGAGGAGGCTTCGTTTGAATCTTCCAACCTACCCGGCAGTTTACCCTCCATTCGCATTCTCTATAAACCCTCCGACACTCGAGGGGTTTCCCAGGATCTCCCGAGCGGTAAAGGTAGAAGAGGGGTTGATGGGAGGGTTGGAAAGAGAGCGGCCTATCATGCATACGGTAGCAGATTAAAATGTCCGGCAAAACTCCACCTCATTGTTCTCCAGATCTCTTTCCCCCTGCTTACCCACCCGTTTCCACCCCTTCTCTCTCTCTCCTCGTTTCTTCCCTCCGCCCTCCCCCTTGGCCCCGGCCAATCAACTCGAGGCATCCCTCCTCCAGTATGTATTGCTTTTAGGATACCCCAGACGTGGGTCATATTTCTAACGTGCAAGTGCTGACTGCGCTGACGCGCATAAATCTCCACCGACGAAATGTCTTCGCACGGACGAAGCTCTTACCTTTACCGAGCAGAAGTCATGCATAGGTGAGGCACTGCGATTCATGCATCTACCCTTGCAAGCCGCCTCAAGGACGATGGCAGGGGCGTGAATTTTCAACGAACATGAAATATCCATGTACGCGATGAATGCTTTAGTAACTATATATACGTAGTGGTTAAATTGTATTTTCGCTTGAGCGCTTCATTAAACCGAGTCTGTAAACAAATTTATGTAATGTGTCGGAAAGTGATGAAAACACGAGATACGTTAATTTTATCTGACCTTCCTGCTTTACTAAAATCACAATTAATTACAAAATTCACATAATTACCCGACCGCATTAGTATTTAGGTAGTTTAAGCGTAATATCGTTTTACCTAGAAATCAATGAGCTTGGTATCATTTGAAAGATAAATATTTCAACCATACCAAGCATACCAAAATATCAGCACCTTACGAAAATTCTATTCAAGATATTTGAAAACAAAAACCATCAATTTTAAATTGAAAACGGTAGGTACGAGTATGTACTCCAAAGACACTTAATTTTAAAAATAAGGAATTTCATATACTTTATTTCGTCTGAAATTTAACAGTGTGAAGTTTGTGGTTTTTGTCAACTTTTTTAAAAATAAATTATATTTTAACCTCAGTAATTTTTCCAAAATCATAAATGATCTTCCGTTGTGAAGGAATTTATACGTACCGCTTGTAGAAAATGCTTGTGGGAGTCAAGCTAAAGAATTTTGTAGATGTTTTTACTAAATTACAATGAATTTAAGCGTAGTGTAAAGTAAATCGTTGCGCCATTGATGATGCAATATTTAATACATACGTCCTACAGCTGATGAAACTAAAACGTATAATTTTATATTTTCTCCATTAGGGCTAGAGAACCATCTGGCACCAACTGCCTTGAACCACAGGTTATTGAGGCTACTTAATTTATCGGGGAAAACAGACTGTAAACCAGCCCCTTTGGAGTTATGTTTTCTAATTTTATCATTATAGCTTAATTCATTCGTCAAAAGAGTATTGTGCCTTAATATGCCATGGCACATTCTATGCTGAGAAAATTAACAACAATGAATACAACTACCCACGATCTAAGTCTGATACTTCCAAAAGACAAGAAATAAATTCAATACAAAATGTTTGCAAATTCGTCTCTAATGAGTGAATTAAAATAAATAGGGTTGAAACAAATATATATAGAGTGATATAATTTGCGAGAAATATCAAAAATACAATGAAAAATGCTAGAATAATGAACTTTTAAGTCTTATTGCTTTGATTGGAGATTTATTGGTGAACACGCTCTTGGAAGACTCAATCCCTGGTCATATTTTGGGTTGGAAATGGTCAGTATATTTAGTATACTGAGAGTTAAAAATTGGTGGAAAAATAACTGCGCCTCGATTTACTACTGTGACATATTCTATGTTTGTATTCTTACACATTTTACCATACGTTTGTACATTTACAAAACATGTGTTAATACGTTAGTTATCCTTGAAACTTAGTGTCAAATAAGGTGGAGAGAGTTATGTCCCTTTGCCGCCTTATCGTGACCTCGATACGTTTAAAGCATGGTGAATGATGTGTCGAGGTATTATTTAGAGTTGATTCTCATCCGCATTAGCGTTCGTGCTTCTGTCATTACTTTAGAGCTCCAACTCTTGACTCGCGGTAGTTTTGTAGTTGCCGCTTGAACGGCCCGCTAACACTGGCTAGAATATTCTTGTTTTGTGACCACGAATGCATTCGCGAGCTAAAGAAGAGATAACGTAAATTGACGGTGACAGAAAACTGGTGGGTGACTGGTGGTGAGAACGCACTTCCTGAACTGTGGTCACACCGTTGTCGGAGACAGAATTGAGTTGGGACAACTCCTCGAGCGTCGTTCTGTTTCACCCTCTTAATCTGAGCGGTTCTCCGAGTATGATTTAGCAGTCCATTAATGACACAGCCGGGGGCATTTTGACTCTAGGCTCAACTGTCCGCAAATTCAATATGAACTCCAGCAACTACTACCGGCTTCATCCAATGAGGCTTTTTATCTCTGAAACCTAGGGAACCAGAGAGGGAAGAACAAGAGTTAGTTCGAAAAGAAAAATCAGGTTCGTAGCAATACCACGTAGACTAATGTGGTGAAGCATTTATCGGTTGGTGTGATGCCGAATAGGAAGCTCGACCTAGCCTTTTCAAACCAAAGCGTTTCGCCAAGCCACCAACTGCAGTTAGTTCCCTGTTTCAAATTGAATGAAAGAAAATATAGGTATTTCAGCACGTAAATGGGGTCTCTCGATACAAAATGTCTAACAGCAATGAATATTTCAGGATAAATTTTTATTTTGCATTAGCTGTATCTCGATGATCAGAAATAAGCCGGCATGCAGCCATGAGTAAATCCAGTCAGTGGAAACAGCCAGCTGGATAGCACACTTGCGAATTCAGGTAGATACACTATGGCTTTGATGACTAAATGTAGCGTGCATTTTCTGTGCGCACGGCCGTAAAAATACTCGATTTATATTGCATTTAAATATACCATCTTCCTCAAAACTTAGGTGAAACAGCCGTTATTATATGCAGTTATCATTTTGATGCTTCACAGAGTAGCAGAAGTTGAAATGCTACCTAATTATTGGATGAAATACGAATGGAACACCCACAAGCATAAAAATAATGTATTTCTGAAGATCGTTCTAGGGATACTAGGAACTCCAGTTTCATTGTGAACGAAGGTCTTATTATTAGGCTCTTTGGATACATTTTTAACTTCAACTACGCACACGAACGTGTGCGTAGTTTTAGGACGTATATACTTCTGTTATTTTCCCTCTAACTTTTCGTAAAAGTACAGAACTAATCTAAAGCATCAATAAAGCCGTTTTATTAATCCAAGCCTACTAAAATTAAGGCAGTAAAAACACATCACCGACTTATCTCTCGACTCGTGTGTCTGAGGGATGAAATAGAGCATTTTTCGGGACCGTAAATTTTATTCTTTTGACCTTTTTGGCTTCAATGTCCTCACTTCTTGGTAATACACGTACAAATGATACTCATATGAGTAAAAATGAAAGCATCAATCCATTTAAGTGAGAAAATTGAATGATGTGGGAAATCGCCAGGTGTTTTCATCACCGCGATAACTTACGTAACGGTTACATTTTTCATACAAACTTCGTGTTTTAGTTTTTATTGGCACAAACGGTTTAACATAAATGGTAACAGCTCTAGTCTTAAATAGGTTAGTGATAGCGATCTGTTATTTTCCAAAACCTACCTTCTAATGACGATGATAGGTTTTTGAAAATATATTTTTGATTTTACGAAAAAATTTTGCGGCAATAGTACCTGTTATTTTAGTTTTAGGATTGTGTTACATAATCCAATTGTTACGGGATGTTTTCTCTTTAGTTCTTTTTGGAAAGCATGGGAAAACCAAAGGGCACAAACTTGATAGGCACTAGTTTTGGAGGAGTCAAGTAAGAATAGGGTAAGCAACCTAAAAGGAAGAGGAAAAAAACATAATCACTTGGGTGTATCTGGGAAACATTGACCCTTGTGAATCGCAATCACACACATACACTCAGGGTTTGCAAGGATTTCTATTATGTCAGTGACCCACCAATCGCACAGAAAATGAAAATATGCAATGTACGAAAGACAGCTCGCTCACAAGCACTCAATCACTCGGGTGTGTTAGGAAACGGTGACTCTTTTAAATCGCAATCACACTTGCACTCAGGATTTGCAAGGATTTCTCCTACAATAGGGTGTGTCTCTTTTCCTTTTTCTTTTAGGTGGCGTAACCTATTTTTACTTAGCTCTTCCAAAACTAGTGTTATCAAGTTTAAGGCCTTTGGTTTTTTAATTCATTCCATTGTGTCCAAAAAAAATTTCAGTGTAAGGTATAGGATTGATAACCCTCTGCGTTGTTCCACGGCAGACTGCGAGTTGGCGCGTGGATGAAGATCGCTACCTCCCTGGATTTCAAACCTTTATTTTTTTAAGGATCCCTTGGGAAGGGGGTGGGGTGGGTCCGTCGTCACCACATACACAACTCCTCCCTCGCGCCCCTTCTTCCATGATTATGTCCCAAATTTGATATGGAAATGGCTGAGGGAGAGTAAGAATGTCACGTTGCCGAGGCTGGATACCCCAAACGCACACAAACCTTAGCGCCTCCCAAGTCCTCTTCCTACCACAGAGATACGTCCCCACTGTGTACACTTAAATACCCAGGGCCTTATCCTCCTCCTCATATCAACCTGTCCTCTCTTTCCTTTATCTCTTTTCCCGTTCCCTGAACCCTTCTTCCGTCCTAACCCCTTTCTCTCCACCCCAACCAGCCCTTCTAGCCCTTCTGCGCGTTTTAATTCCCTGGCGCGCCGGCAAAAGAAATCCCCTGCGCTGCCTGGCCGGGTCGGTTTCGTGCCAGCCCTCTGCTGTGTAGGCGGGGTGATTTTTGAGTGCTCCTTGCGGTGGAACATGAGGTTTACATAGTGAAAAGAACAGTCAGGTTGGTTTTGAGGGGTATCGCATGACTGCATCAGCTTAGAATTAGGCGCGATAAACTGAAAATTACCTAAATGACTTTTTTTATCCACCCTGTGCGATCTTGCCGAAATCTTCATTCCTCGAGGAAGGGGGGTTTAAATATATACTCATATTTGGTTTCTATAGCTTCTAGCAGATGTCTGGTTAGCTTAGTGTTTTTGGCTCAAGTGCTGTTTTATTTATTACATGTGTAAGCTGAAAGAATTTTGATGATGAAGGGTTAACCGCAATAAAGACGACGTTTCATATAGTATATAGAAATATATTTAGACTTTTCTTCCAATGTAGGGTAGGAAAATAGCCTATATGCTTTCGCCCCTTCCCAATTTATTCTTATTTAGCGGAGAAGTCATCTCCCTTTTTTTTATTTGGCTTTTAAGATAGCACTTTTCCAACTCTAAGCTCCGCGTGTGAGATTATATATTTGACTGAGCTGATAATTCGAGAAGACTCTTAAACAATGGTGGAGAAATCAAATGTATTTCCTTTCTCCAGTTCGCAAATTAATTTACACGTTGTGTTGAAATTCGGATTAAATGTAACGGCAAAGTGGCGAGAGGGAGCGAAACATTCTGACTGCAATTTAGTATGTCCTGCTGCAAGAGTATCTGCTCCCTGCTGCTTATTTGGACGCATGGATCCCACGAGTGCCAATCATGTATGCAATGTTTCTTCCACTATGGTCTCTACATGGGAGATAATCGGCCAAAATTCGAGCTTTATTTGTTACTGTTGTCGTCGTTTCGGGTCGAAATCTTAACCTCAGTGGTGTCAGTAATCCTTTGGGAAATCGCTGAAATTTTTGGGAAAGATTAAGTGGCCAAAGAGAGAAAACTAGATGGAAAAGCAATACCATTAAATTTGTATTTTTTATTTATAGTATATATATTTATAGTTGGAGATATTTATCTCCAACAAAATAGTCTCGTGGGGTCTGTGAGACCTGACGCGTTAAATTAATGGTTGAGATTATTGAATATGAGAGTAAACTATAAAAATTATAAACATATATGAGCGATGGTAGAAAACTGGGAGCAAATTTCGATTATAATGACTGCTAATATTATAGAATTAGTTGGATTATTTGGCTTGCGTCGGAAAATATTCGTCTTGATAATCATTGGGTGTCTGTTCGGTGGTATGAGATTCAGTAGGTAATTATAGTTACTTCAATCTGATTTTAAGTAAAGTTTTCAAAACATATTTAACGACTCATGAGAAGCAAATTACCAGTTTTAGGCCCAACAAGGAGTCGTCGCGACTGTCGTAACTAAAGAAAGCACGATATTAAAATTCCAGCTTCTGTCGTTGTTCTCAGTCCTCATTTATTGTTGAATACCTAAAATTAAGTAGATAATTGCATGTTCTCCTGCTCAATGACTACTTTACCAATCGTGAAACATTTGGTCACAGTGAAGTTTCTTTCAGTTTTTAAGCGTCAGCGCATGGAAACCAATCGCAGTCTCGCTAAAAGCGACGTTATACATTTTTTGTCTCCCTGCCGTTCAATTTGAGCTTCCACTCCCGAAATTTCATATCCTCCGCCTCAAATTCACTCCCCTTCACCCCATAGCACCCATTTCAGCCTAACCCTAATCGAATTGCTCGCAGTGGCGCGGCCTCATCTTCCCACGGTGGCAACGATTGCTCCCGCCTCGCGCCCAACGAGATCCGGTTGGAACATTTTCGCTTATAATTTTCCGGCAGCGTCGAGTGGACGACGGACGCGGTAATTCTCTTAACTGTCGGGGCGGCGTTCTGCGGCCGGCAGACTCGGCCGACGTTTGGCCTGGTCGCAGTTTTTCCCGAAGTATCGTCCCCTATTGCATTTCCTTCCCCCACGTCAATGGGGTGGGAGGGTTACCCACGTCGGTTCCTTGCGTCCCCTAGGAAGAAAGAGACAAGGGGTATGAGTGTAGTCGGTGTGGATCCTTGTGGGAATAATACTTTACTCTTGAGGTTGAAGAGAGGATATGAACTGCCTTTCTCGTGCATGCTCGTTCAGAAAGGAAGTGGGCCATGCGTCCCAAATTTAAGGGAATCGGCTTGCAAACTTGCGTATAAAATTACTGTTGTGTTTTATATATAGACAATGAATTTATTTCTTATTCAGTATCTTTCCAAAAATTACTGTCACTGTCGATATAACCTCATATAGTAATTAATGAAAGAATGGATACTGAATTGGAAATTTGAACTTTTCTGAAGTGATCTTTTTATTCCGTTTCCTTACTTTGGAACAGAACATTATTCATATTATTTTTTTTCCTTTCGATCCATCCTCTCTGGATAGCGCAGAGCAGTGCGGGAGAAGATTTAATGTGCACTTAACAATCGCGAACTCCGATAAACTTGTTCACAATTGTTTTTTATTGATTTTATCATAGGCGTCAAACAGGAATATGTCGATATTTTGAAGTATGTGCGTCACAAAAAGCTGATCTCTTTTGTTACACTCATAGAACGAATTCGATTACTGTTAAGGGAACATAAACTCGTGACTGCATTGTCATAAGAGAATGCTAACAACGTGTGGATTAGAAAACGTTTCACATGCTGACATCGCTCATTTCAACGTTGTTCGTGAGGCATAAATTGTGCTGATAATTCCGAACTCCGCTGTCTCCAACACTTTGGATAGAAATTTATCTAGTTAGAAATATGATAGAAAGAATAATTCAAGAGCTAATTTAAAGAGTGACCAAAGAATGAACTTACACAGCAAATTGAAAAATATTTAAGAAAGCAGAATTACCTCGTGATTAACAAATAGAGTCTAAGGCAAGCCGCCATTTAACAGCTCTTGCATTAGCGTACAGGTGATTTTGGGATAGACAGTTAAATTTCTGGATCAATCTTTATCGCTCTTTATTTTCTACCAATTATCTATCCCGCAAAATATAGTAGTATAGGCTCTGGCTCTCAATCTGATCCACGTCTTCCGTTATGCTGAGTTGTCTCTCGTTATTTCTTCATCAATGTTAATATTATTACAAAATGAGTAAAAATGATTTATGATTAAATAAGATAAGGAATTGGTAGCTGAATTCACGAGATGAATCTTTTCATATATACTTTCTAAATACATTGCTACTAAAATTAGAAAGTAATTTATATTATTGATATCTCTAAGCGCCAGTAATGTATTCGCCAAGAATGTATTTGCCTTGAAACGCATTTTTCAATTTAAATTCAATAAATATTTACCATCTCAACCCGCTTTGGTTTTTAATTAAATAGTTTTGTCGATATATCAATCGGAATACTTCCTTGTGCGAGTTTCTAATAGATGACACTCTCAAAGTTTACCTTCTCTTTCATTCGATGTCACTTTTGGCGCGACTTGAAAATTCACCCTAAGTATTAATTTTGATGACTGGTTTCAGCCTAAATAGAAATATTTCTTAACTTCCCTGGTGTTTATAAAGGATGTCAGATTGCTATATATTGCAGTAGGAGCGAGTGCAATACTAACTTTGTACAAGCGGTGGTTACTTGCTTAATTGTGAAGTTAAAATTGGAACTGCTCGAATTATTCTCGAGGTGGTGCATGTTGAGCAGGGGCGGGTGGAGGTGGTTAAACATATAAAATGTGGATAAAATATGTTTTTTTAGGCATTTAAGAGTACATTTGTTACTGCTGTAACAGCTGTTATGTTTAGATTTTAGTTATAATGACTTGTGTAAAAATAAAGAGAACCCTCAGTATTTATGCCAAAAGTTACGAAAGTAAATATGCAAATTGCATTTCAAGTTGATAATTGAAGTAAATAAACGGTATTTTTAAAAATTTATTTGACATCCCTTTTAAATATTAATTATATTAAATATTAATTAACCTTACAAGGGCGGACCCTATGTACGACCAACGCTCCCTCTCCCGCAGCTATGTCTCTGAATATTGTAAAATGCTCCCCTTGTAGTAAAGTTATTGGTCTTTTGCATTCAATACTAAATAGATATATGTTCCTGTATCACTCCCCCCTATGATGATTGTATTGTTTGTTCCACAATAATACAATTACATAATGCTTATTATGCTTTATAACACGTGATCAATAACAATGGATAGTTTTGAAAAGAACTTTGTATCTGCAGTCTTCGGGAACTTTCAAAATGTTACTATTGAATGAAAGAGCATTTTAGTCATTCACTGCAATTGTGCTGGGAAGTTTTTATGGGTCCCTTATTCGAATTCCTTACCGGCTGTAACTGTTGGACGGCCTTGTACTGTTGAATGCCGATGGGAGACCCTAAAGAAAATTTTCATTCCTCTCAGGTGTGGAAGATTCACGCTTTCGGATGAATTTTATCTTTTCACCAGTCGTCTTTGTAGGTCAGACGGGACCAGGGCCCACTTGGGAGCCACTACATCCTTCTCTTCCCCGTAAGTTGCGACTGGCTACAACTAAAAAGTCCTGCCTTTCCATTTTTCGTCATGATTTCTTGTTGGGACATTTTCTGAAATATTTTTGGTCTCTTTAGTCACATCGCATATTTCTTCATGTATCCGTCGCTACTTTTGGCATTGATCAAGTTCACAAGATTCCAAAAATTGAAATGATGCATTTTTCAAAGTAAAGATTACCTTAAAAAATGGCATGATCAGTAGAAATGAAAATCCGGGATTCTGATCAAACGTATCAAAATTTATTTATTTTTCTATTTCTCCTTTGTGTAACAGTGGTTACGGGAAGAAATTGTGAAGATTAGGTGTGGACATGATACCAAATCTACGCTTTATTATTCTTGGCGAAGAGAGATCCGTGCGATTGTCATCACTGTGGAGCCACATATATGTTATTCTTATCTTGATAGAATTCACATTAGACCATTTTAATGGTTTTAAAATGAAATTCCATAAAGAGTTTTTCAAACTATCTTGGTATTTTTGTTTTATTTAAATGGAAAGCTAAGTGTTTAGTATTCTGCGAGTTAGCCTCAGTATACCTTACATGGTGTCAACTGTATGTGCATCGAAGGTTGTTGTGGCACAAGTCATAAATCATTGTGTGCACGTTTTGATAACTCGTCACGTCAGTCGAAAAGAAGTCTTCCAACCTCACCTCACCTTAAGTACCGCTATTTATACGTTGGAAACAACCATACATGTCACATAGAGGTCGTTTAGGTAGGTATGTGATATTCCAGGGATGAAATATCAGCAGCAAATCTCACTAGGTACTAGGTATTAAGTGACCAATGGCTCTTTAATCTGAGTAATATTACCCATCACCTCTAGAGTCTATTGGTGGTATGCTTCAAAGACAATTCAAAAATATAGATAAAAACTCAAATATCCACATTCCGAGTTTTTTCTACTTTGCTACTGCTTTGAACCACGTGAATGATTTTTTTGGACAACAGGAGGATTCTATTTTAATTTCATTCACCATGACTCACATTGTGTCGAAAATTGCTCACCGTAGTAAACTTACTGGGTTATTTGCCAATAGAATATACATTTTTCTTTCCCACTATTATGCTTATTTATTGATTCTTTATTGAGAAAAACTTGGACCGTCATCATGTGTAAGTTCGTTGGAAAATATTTTTTTTTCGAGAGCTGACCTTCATTAACAAATCGTCAAAACAAGTGGTTGTTGAAGCAACAGATGTTTCATTATTGGCAAGCGTATTACGCTTTAGTTTTACCGTTGATACACCATCCAGAAATGCAAACATATAATGGAGGAGTATTATGCGTCATTTTCGTTCATAATTTTGTAAGGGATCTTTTTTGTCGAGGTTAGAAAAACTACTGGCGATTTAATACCAAGTAAAATTCTTTTCAAAAATATTTCCCTCAATCGTCTCTATTGTTATTTTTTGTTTTTGCATCCTTCAACGAACTATTGTTGTCAACTTGTTGGATGCCGGATTAGTCGCGCCAGGGACACAGTGTCTTGATTTTCTCCCAAATGAAGTCGCTTGTTCATTGGTCTGGTTGCTAATCCGCGTTTTAATTTCGTTCTCCATCAATCTATTCCTTTTTGTCTGTTTTTTTCGCCGCTTTGCGGGGGAAGAGTTTTAAAGCACAGTAGGCACTCCAGGGTCGTTCAGATGTCTGGTCGGAAGTGGTGCTAATGACCCAGCCGCCCTAGGTGCAGCGGCTTAAGCACATTGTTTTTTGTTCTATTTGGACCGTCCTTCGCGTTTTGGCCTTATTTTGACCCCGTTTGCTCCACGTGCACAGCTGTGGTCGTTACTTGTAAATTAGTGCCTTTGTTATTAAATAAACGTTCGTTGTTTGCCTGCACTTGTTAGTCGGCGGGCCTGTCCATTTTTTTTGCTCACGTCAACGTTCTAACTGCGTTACCCGGCGATTGACTCGCATTTAAGTGGGAGAATGTGGATTTTTTTCCGTCACCGTTTGCGAGTTTGAGTGCGGAAAAATAATATCTCAAGCGATTGTATCAACCATATTTCTTTGCTGCGTATGAATGAGTCATGGTTCGAGTTCCATCATCCACTAACCTATCCCATTGATTTCCTTTCGGGGGCACCATTTGAAAACTAATTAGTAAAGGTCTTTTTACTGGCTCTGTTTTCTGTATCGGGTTTGTATTGGTTAAGGAAAGTTGGAAATTAGGTTCAATCTGCTCATGGAAATCTAGGTTTTTTAAATATTTCTAATTTGAACCGATTTTTTCTTTAAATAGCCCAACAACAGATCTATTGAGAGTAAGGGATGTAATCAAAGTTCTCCGTAGAAGTGTATTTCGTTGAATATTATTGAGTGTGTCATCGGGAAATTAGTTTTTCAAAATGGAAAGTTTTACATTTTTTTGTCTGCACCGGTTTTATGTCAATATTGTCGAGCTTCAGGTTCATTCGTGTACTAGGTGTTTTCATGTCAATTCCCAAATTTTGAGACTTCCTGGTTAGCGCATAGACCTACTTGTGGGTCTTCCTAGGAAGTCTCACAAATTTATTTTCTACTCCTTGAATTTCCAGAACATAATGTAAATAGAATTGGTACATCTCAGGAGTAATCATTTTTTCAATTTTTTCTTGACTAACAAGGGATTGAATATCATTTAAAATTTCAAAAAGTTGCAAGAAATGTAAAGGTCATGGATTGAAGGATAAAGGATGGAATAATTTGATATTGCATGTCTTAAGTAATGAGGAATTTCGTACAAATACGCATATCACTTCTACTTGACTCAATAGTCTCGAGCCGTGCACTGAAAAAACCGGGTCTTTGCCGAAATTCGCATTGAATTTAGGTGGTTGCAGCCAGTTATCGGCCACTTGGCAGCAGCCACGGGCTTACGGGCCTACGGGCCACAGCCGAGCCCGTAGCCTTAAAGCATAATACATGGGATATATTTCGTGTAATTTCGATTTAATATGCACAAATATACATCCAATTGCGAATTACACATCATGTTTTATGATAATCGTTCCTAAAGGTGTCATGCCGATTCGAAAAAACGGATGTTCATAAAACTTACGACTCAATTTTGAATACAGCACCGAGAATTGAAGACTTCCCTAATCATCTCTCTATATTATTTCCTAATTATATTACTCTAATCTGCAATGATTATCGGAAAAAAATGAAATCCCTGCATAATTTCCATTACTGCCTACACGTTTAGTGAAAATAATTTTCCTTGAATAAAATGTGGGTGTAGAAAACTTTTTTGACCGATTTGAGGTATCATTAAAATATTCACCAATAACTCAGTTACCTCCAAAGTCATCTTAGGATGACTTCGTGATGTAACTGGCTGACGCATTTCACCGGTAATTGGGAGATCTGGGTTCGACTCCAGGTCAAGTCAAATGATATTTACCTTAGCCAATGTTACGCCCTTGGGTATATTCGTTTTACTCTTCATCTACATCTACATACTGCCCTGCGAGTCGCCGCATGGGCGTGTGGCAAGGGGTGTTGGGTCACCAGCCGTATAAAGATGTAAGGAATAAAGTTTTGGGTGGTGAAATGGTGACTTTTATTATGGGAGTGTATTTAGAGGAGCTCTTTTTTTATTGTGGTCACTTATTGTGCGCGGAAAGAACGAGTTTTTATACCTATGTGTTCGGCAATGTATCTTCCTTATTTTAACGCTTCTGTCAGGTCTAGAAATGTAGTAAGGCGTCATGATAATATTCTCTGTGTTGCTCTGAAACAGACCAGTTCTGAATTTCTCAAATGAGTTAAGCCTAGCGTGTAGCCTCCGAGTGTCTAGGGGCTTCCACATTAATCCGTCTAAAAGTTGTGAGACACTATAAGTTCGCTAGGAGTAGTTTTTAACAAAGCGCACTGCTTTTCTTTGTATTTTATGAAATTTTTTGGTTAAATCTTTATGACCAGGGTCCCAAGTGCTCACGGTGTATTCGAGGTGTGGCCAGAGTGAATTAACATCTCTCTTTTACTTTTCATCTGAGGACCTTCCTATTATACGTTTAACAAAATCTATTTTCTTAAATGCTTTGCCGCATATGTTTTTATGTGTGTTCCCCACGATATATCAGAATCTCCTCTTCACGTACAGCAGTAATTCTGGCATTTGAAAATTATTACAAAAGTGTAGATAGGTAATATTATTGAGCGCTGAAGATTAGAATATTCAGGATAGCGTTTAGGAGTAAGATAAAAGGAACGCCGCGCGCAAGGCGACGAATCGTTGCCTCACGAGGTGGGGCGCCCAGACGCTCGCCACAGTTGGCTTAATCCGTCGGGATGGCCGCTGTGTTCAACGCCATGCGGTCTGATCTCCCGTCTAATGCCAGGAACCGTGCAACGCTCGCTTCGCAGCGGCTGCGGGGCCTTCCTCGGCCGCAAGCTGTGGTGCGGTGGCGACATGGCTTCCCGGAGACGACGAATCCCAGTACTGGGGGTGCTTGAGGTAGGCGGCGGCTAGGAGGCGTGAGCGTTTTCGGATACGGTGCCCGCCTTCGCCGCTCTTACCGCCGCTAGAGTCAAGCGTTATCTCCAGCTACGAGAACGGAAATCGTTAAAAGGCGCCGTGGAAAAATACAGCGACTCTTTATTCGTCACTTGACGCAATAAGTTCTTTTTTTGAGGAGTACTCCTGGAAAATGCTGGAGGCGTGGTCGTAGATTAAAGGGAATAGATATAGCGGGAAATTATTGTATTCAAAAATACCCATTTTAAAGGGAATGAATGGATTCTGATGGAAATTATTTCTAATATGAAAAGTAATGCACTCGTTCAGCATGATTTTGCAAGTGAAACAGCATTTAAATAATTCCTCAAACTTGATCACAGTGATTGCTCACCACTATTTCATGGCTAAATATGACAGGTTGAGTTGTGAATGGCAGAAGTTGAGAATAATAATATTTTTAATTATTTTTAATTATTAAGAGAATAATAATATTTTTGAAGCATGAGTAACAAACCATCACGCAATAAATTCAATAAGTTTAGCCAAAATTTGTGAAAAATGCGCATGTATTATAATAACAAAATGTCAGCCACCTATGATACTTTGATGGTTTGAACAAAGTATGGCACCGTTTTCCTTGAGAAATGGCACGGCCTTGTGATTCATATGGATGTATTTGTTTTAAATGAGGAGGTTTAAACATTTTGATTGCTTTAAAGTCCGCGTTATGTGGTACATTTTATTTACAAACGAATGTGTTGTTGAATGTACCAGAAAGTAAATGGAATCAGAACAGGTTCTTTTTCCGGTTCATTTCTGGTCACACAAACAGTCATACAGTTTGCCCCTTTACAAGGTACAATTTATCTCATGAAAAACTTCATCCATTCGTTTTTACACCAAAATTGCCGTGTAAATCGTTCTTAAAAGATGTTACGAAATAGCTCTCATGCTCTATCAATTATTTTTAAATGAATTCATTGATGAAAGGAGTACTTTTTGTAAAATCGCAAAAATGTATCGGCCAAAAAGCATCTTTTTTTGGATCCGTTTTGCGTGGGCCATCTTGGAGTTTACTACCTATTTCTTCTGAAATAATTATTAATTCCGCGATAAACCTAACAATGGATTGTTTCATGAGCCTCAGAAGGTCCTTAGTTTGCTTCAATCCTTACCTGGATAACTCAACGCAGTATAGATAGTCAGCGTGAACAGGCGCCGAGGGATGGCACACCGCTCCTTATTCATTTTTGTTGTATGATTAAAGTACTATTCGTATGCGTAGTATTTTGACACTAAAATTCTGGCGCAATTAGATGGTGACTCTTAATAATGAGACTTATCATTAAATAGATATTTACATTAATACGTTTTCTTTGGAGAATTCCGGCAGAACTTTTTTGGGGAAACTTGGGTGAAACTCCTATTCTCGATTTGCGGGCGCGATATAATATTTCCTCAAAAACTGTACTATGTAATCCATGTGCGTATGCGAATAAGTATGAGAACGATACGTGAACCAAAACTTCATTCCGGGGGTACGACGTCACCGCTCGACATCGCTTCGCTTCTTTGAAAATATTTCTAATTAAATTATATATTTACATTTGAAAATCTCTCATTTGGCCCACAGTTTTCCGCTCTTTATTTAGCGCAACAAAGGTCAATTTTTATAAAATAAACCCAAAACCATGCCCAGGAAGTAGAAAATATTCTATTTCATGACAATCGATCCAATTTTAGGCTATGAGAATCATATTGTCCTTTATACAGGCCTTGAAAGTGGCTATTTACTTAAGTTCTTTTGCTTACTTAACACACGTCTGCGAATGTCTTGGTCTTCCCTCAAGGGAAAAGATTTATAGAGAAAAAATTTATTTGAATATTATCAAAATATGCACGACCATTTGTTCTTGTAATTTTTGTATTTTAGTTGACACGTTTATTAGAAGCATCAAAAATTTACGCGGGCTCTTATTTCAAGTGAGCTACAAGAAAAGCACTATTGGACCATAGTACCGCATCATATGGATGAAGAAGGCTAATGACTCTGCATAATTTTATAATGATGGAATCTTGTTCCTAGGAGGCACTTTTTATTATACAGCCAATTAGTTACTTTGCCGTCCTCAAGACGTCTGATGTAGTCACACTCTTTTAGCATGCGTACCTTTCAATGCCATTTCGTTGTGAGAATGACCTCGTAATAGTAAGGCGTACTTTGTTTCACATATTTATTAGGAACATTAAGAAGTCAACTTTCTGATATTTAAAGGAATAATCACAATAATTATTAAAGCGGAAACACTCTGGGAATCCTCCTTATTCCGCCGCCTACATTTTGATTTTCAGTTATTCCCCTTGCCAGCCTATTCGAAGTTAGTGTTGTACTGGCTCAGATGAGCTAAGTGCCTCCCATGAGGATGGAATTATAACCCTACAGATATCAACCATTTATAACCAAGAAACGTGTAAAATATTTATGGTACGATTGAAAAATCATATAATATTTAAAAGGAAGTTATTCTCCTGAAGAACTCAACTTGTTTGTGGCAAAATTTGAATGTTCTGTGTTTTAAAATAAATTTATTGTGAACAAGTGAAAATTGTTTTTATTACTACACCAATGATGGTTGAAAGGTAATTTGTTATTGGCCATCATGAACCAAAGCAAGATTTTATATTAAGGATGATAATATTGTAACAAAAATGAATCGTATTTATCCAATTTTTAAAAACATTGAATGGTATTTACAATCTTGATTTAATCAGCCTCAAATCGCTCTTTAGCGCTTTGACGCATTTCATTTCCAATTCGACGATATTGAGCATTCATTGTTTGAAATAATCGGTTTTTACTAGTTCATTTATTAGCATGGGATATGAACTAAAACTGTGTTTCTTCTGTGTCGAGCAACGACATATGTTTCCTATATTCTTCTATAAACGTATTGTTAGAAGTCGTATTTTGATTCTTGTCGTATATTGATTTTTGATTCTGTTATATTCTAGCATTTTTATAGCTAAAAAATACGTTGATAGGTACGTCAATTTTTAGGAGTTCATGACCTGTTTGTTTGAAAGATGGATTATGGTGAATAATTGTTGAACTCAGGAAGGTAGATGAATCGAGTGCCAAGATTGGGCCATTAATGAGGGATTTACTTTTAAGTTGACTGTTGAAAACGAAAAGAAAAAGAGATTGGCATGGCTGAGCGAATTATTGGACGTATCAAATGCGCTGACTTGATAAGAGTGATGAGTAAATTGTTTCATGTTTGCGGGAAAGAAGATTTAGGGAAAAACTTAAATCCTTTTACCCGTTATAAGTTTAAAGAGCAAAAAAGACGAGGCTTGTGAAATCGTGCGCAAACAACTGATGTCTCAAGGCTGCGAATGACTTAAATTATATTGAATTAGATTATAATGTAATCAAGAAAGGGATGGCAGTTTTATACCATAACAGTTTACAAGTTCACAGTACTTCAATCCTTATAATCATTAATAAGCTTTGAAGAGAATATATGCTTAAAAAAGAGCTGTAAGAAAGCAAAAATGCTGAGGTGTGGTCATGGTTCCATCTATCATGTTCTCATTATCATTATTCCAAACTTAAACAGCTCTAGAAAAGACATTATCTCAGATACTGCCCTTAAAACTTACTCAACGATTTCAAGGTGGTGTCAAGCCACTGAAAGTTAAAAGCGAAATTTTAATGATAACACGGACGCTGTCATTGATTTGGGGTTCGGTAGATCATCTGATCTTCTCAATCAACCTGACCTAGACCGGTAAAATAATATTCATGACAATTTGTTTGTAAATGTACTGGTCTAAATTTTCTAACGCAAGCGCTCTTCATTCTGTATTTTTATTTAGAAAGAATTTTAAATCGTAATGTCAATTTATGTGCCCATCCGGGAAAAAATCGGACTTAAGGGCCCCAAATCATATGCCATCCTTACGATACCTACCCCTCCCCTCCCCCATCGCTACCCGGTTTTCCACGGCTGCCTTGTTTCAGCGACGGAAGCGTCCGAACCATGAGGAGGCCCGCGGGGCGTACTTGTCCGGCCCATTGGATTGTGCCCTCGGATTCTCCAACACAGACCTCCCAACGCCCAACGTTTCCACCCGTCCTCAGCGATGGAGTGAATCCAGGCGTTTTCTCGGGCCCGTCCCGCCTATCCGACCCACCGACGTGTGCTTCCAGACCCCCTCCGGCGTCACGGCGGCCCCCTGACCCGGGGAAATCCAATGGTGCACTGACAAGACGCCTCGTTGAGCCCGTCATTACAGCGGCTGAACCCGGCTCCACCCTAAGATTCCTCGACTGCAGCTCGCAGCGCCGAAACCCCATGCCCTGCACGCGGTGGGCGACTGCAACAGTTCCATTACGCCCGTCCGTACGGCAGAAATCGCGTTGGCTTAGCAAGAAAGCAGGAGCGAGTCGGCTACGGAGAGACCCTGAAGGGGTTAGGGGATGTCAGATGAGCACTAGAAGGGTCTTGGATGCATCCACGGTGGCGATTGGGGAAGTGGAAGGAAAATTTTCCGATGCAGAATAACGTTTGAGAAGAACGTGGCGGGGGTAGACTGAAGGTTGAGCAAAAATTTATATCTTTCAAGGTCACACAATTTTTTTGGAGGAAAGTAGTGCTCAATATAGTTGGAGTGATATTTGTCCAGGCACAAATTTGCGATTTGTGAGGAGTTTTGCATATTTGTGCATATTTTTTTTTATCCGTAGACAAAATAGAATTGTTAGGGACCGTTCAAGTATTACGTAAGACGATTTATGCCATTTGTGACCACACCCCCCCCTATATAAGATTTTCCTTAACTCCCCCTCACACTCATTCTTACGAAAGACTTTAGATATTTGTATCTCCTCTTCGTTAAATGTACTCTGTCTGCTGTTTCACCTTTCCATAGAAGCTATAATATAGCTTTGAGTACTGCATATCGTATAATTATGCAGTGTTGGAGTACCACATCATTAACGCTAAGAGAGAAACAGTACCGCAGCTGATGAAGTTGTAAACAATCGCAGGATATTTGGAAACGATACAATGTTTCAAGACAGATAAAAATCTTACGTAAATTGGTTTCAGACACCCTGCCCCCCCTTTCATATGACAAAGAAAGATGATCCCAACCCCTCCACTCCCAACAAAGTCTTACATATTACTTGAATGGCCCCTTACATGAAGGCGCAGGCGAGGAAGGATTTGGAGTATGGAGGGGAATTTTTGGTTTACGCGCTTGAAAAAAACCTAGAGGGATTTTTATCTCTAAGTCGAGGGAAAATCTTTACCTTTCAAGATGACGTGATTTTTTTAGTGGAAAATTATGTGCCGACGTAGGCAATTTATTTTCGTGCTCGAAAAATATTGGACAGAATCCCTTTGATGGGAAAAGTTTGGATATGCGCTGATGATGGAGAGTGATGAGCATTTTCTGCTCTATGAGTTGTTACAAAAGGTTCAAATTTGGGATAATGAGGTTCAAATGGAGTGTAAAGGATGTTAGGAAATGTTTTCAATTTTATTCTTGTCTCAGAGCTTGTCCGTGAACTAAGGTTTGAATTTAGTTCTAAGTAATTTGCTTTAAATTAAAATGAGAATATATTAAATTACTGTTTATTTTAATCTGTATTCAACAAGTGGTAATTGTTGGAATGTATATGTCATAAACCTTGCTGAGTACTAAGTAATAGTCAAATATTGAATAATAATTTATATATTGGATCAATAGCACTTTATTTTGCTTTGTGGAGAGCTTTGGCTCTTATTTGAAGTAGATATAGGTGAACAAACGAGCTCAATAACTTTTTAATTTTCAGCAAAGAAGTAAAAATTGGGTCTTAAGTTTTATGAACGTCAAAAGAATACATAACTGCTCAATTTTTGCGCAATTGTGTGAAATTCATAGAGGAGAAATCATTTTCCTGAACTACGAATCGAAACCAGGAACGAATCGAGGAGGACGCCTGGGTAGCTTAACGGGTTAGAGCACTTGGCGCGAAGTCGGGGGATCTGGGTTCGATTACCAGGCCAGGCGAATGATTTTTCCACTGTAAATTTTACACAATTGTGTGATCACTAGCGGGTGACTCCGTTGAAGTAACTGCGCGGCTAGTTCCGTGGTTCTTTGAAAACGCTCAATTTTCCCCTACTTATGGAATTTCAATGGTCATTTATACTCTTAAATGTGTTTTATACTTTTAAACTTAAAAATAAACACTTAAATGTGTTTTAATACTATGGCTCTTGGTGCTAACCCATTTTTTTACATTCAGCTTTGAGGTATAATAAGTTCCCCGGGTGGGTCGTCGAGAGAACTCTGAAGGCTAATGGAGAATTGAAAGGGATAGTTAAGTACGGTACGTAGAGTAACGCGAGTAGAGTTGTATATTTGATAAGGAGTCACGATGGTAGCTGATTTTGTATATTGAAGTATCATCTCTCATGGTCGACTGTTTTTTTACATTTCTGTTCATACGGAGGCACAATTTTTTCCTACGTTCGTTTTCTTCAATAGTCTCCTTAAGTTAGTGGTAAGGAGTTTTGGTTTGTGCGTATGAGTGAGGAAAAAAAGTATTTTGGCCGCATAAGCCGATGCAGATGCTTTGGAGAGTTGAAGGCTTCATAAAACTCTGTGTAAAGTATCTTTTTTAATCAACATCAAATATTTGGTTTCTGATTGAACTTTATTTTTGTCCAATTCGGGTGATGCTTACTTCAGAATTCATGCCTGAATAGCCATGTATTTTTCTTTCGCAAATATACAATTTGTATGCTGAATATTGAGAATTATACGTGCTTATAAAGTGAGTGCTTTATTACTTTTTAAGTAAACTGTATTGATTCATATTAATTTGAATATGTACATGGAAATAAATCAAGAATGATGCTTGTTAGGAGAGATGCGGTCCCGATGATATACTTTCATTTATATTTTTGTGTACCCTACTTAATGAATTGTGGCTGAGTGTAATTTCTTATGAGATATCTTGTGATCTTGCTGCTGGAATGTCCAGATTTACTTTCAATATGTGCATTCTATCTTCTAGTGTGCTCATATACCTCATCCAGTTTCTATATGAAGCTATTTTTGTAGTATGTTTGAGAACGTAATTATTGCAATCCTGATAAATTGTATATTTATTCTGTTGACTGTTTTGAAGTCATTGATATAGTTTTCGTTTGATGTTGGAGACAAAGAGAAACTTATTTCGGTAATCAAACATCACTAGGTTATATGGATCAGTAGTGTTTAATTAGTATCAATACTCAACGTGACGTAAAATTTTAAACAACATTTAACTGGTATGGTTGTAATAACTCTAGTGTTTGTGACATCAAATTCGAGCTACATGTTGTTATTACTCGAAGTTTTTTCCGAGAAGAATATTATTTGTATACGTAATGGAAATTTAGGCATTGAGAAATAGCCCTTATTAATGCATCACAATTACCAAACATTATATATTATTAATAAAAAATATTGCGTATTACCTTGTAATGTACTTATTGCCTATCAGCATATTGTTAGGTAGTTCGTGT
This sequence comes from Ceriagrion tenellum, assembly GCA_963169105.1. Classification (NCBI taxonomy): domain Eukaryota; kingdom Metazoa; phylum Arthropoda; class Insecta; order Odonata; family Coenagrionidae; genus Ceriagrion; species Ceriagrion tenellum. The sequence continues at coordinate 80,353,939 of OY720643.1, read as the reverse complement.
GTTAAATATTTTCTTTCAAGTGTGTATCGGGTAAAATCATTTACTTAATTATAATGAAGGTGCCCAAGAAAATAGTAAATATCGCCTTGTTTAGTGAAGAAATATATAAGGGTTGTCAAATAGTGAATGATGGATATGGCTTTTTATAAGGCTAGATTCTGGGGAGTAGTTACACATTTGAAATTTAAACTCATCAACTTCATTATGTTGAATATACTGTGACATGTATACAAATGACAAATTTACACAAATAACATGTATACAAATGACACGTTACATATCTACGAATTACATTTGCCGTTGTTTACAGTATTTTACGTAACCATGGATGCGTGGAATAACGTCTATGCTTCAAGCACGTTCGTTTTCTTTTTCTGGTTGAAGTTTTAATCCCAACAAGAAGAATAGTTTCATAGAATAACCTACTGCGACTAAATTAACGTAAGCTACACAAATACAGAAAATTATTTCGATGGTTAGTGAGTAGAGTGTTATATTATTGCTTCATTAAATAGATTTACACAACTGAGTGAGGTCTTCTAATTGACTTCAGTTGCTGTCAATCATTCCTTGTGAGCGGAGGAAGCACCTTGAGTTGAATACGACGTAAATATTTAGCTGGCGAGTTTCGCTTCCTAGAACTATCCATTCTCGACATGGTTGGACGTAGGTCGTTAGTCAACATTGGTGAATGTACCTCTCAATCTATAAATATATGCATCGTGTGCTCGTGAGTATGAATTCGACAATTACTCCTCACGTGTATGACCCATAAGCGCAAGGGACATGTGCCCACCTCGGGGATTTGGTTATCGCACTGCTATTGCCAGCCCCGCCGTGTTTGTCTGAGTGTGTATGTGTGTGAAACTGTGTCTGTGATCGAATTAGTGCGCCAATTTCACCGATTCGCGCATTCCACGCGCCTGGACAAGCAGAGCTTCGCGCGTTGCGTTGCACTACGCGTCGATGGCGGGTTTCAGTGCGACCGAGGTAGGCACTGCGATCGATCTTGTGGACCCTTTCCATAAAATAAAAGAAATAAAAGTGAAACCATCTAATCGTGATCTTGTTTGTTCGTGTAAAAATATTCTTTATTTGCCTCAACTTTCGCCCATAGTGGTCTATGTTATTCATGTTCAGACGGTAACTCACAAGTCGCAGATTTGATTAGAAAAATATTAATTGCATTCTACGGACATATTCAAAAGATGAGCCGTTACATGCCGCAAGATTAAAGATTGAAACACTTCGTAATTTCCACATGTGATTTTTTTCACAACTCATGGCTCCTCGCTGTGCGACGTCATCAGGTAATTCACTAGTTTGTCCAGGCAAATATAATATAATAAACTCTCTGAGGAAAGTGGGGTGGAAAAGGCAGCAAGTGGGTGGAAGGTTGGGCAGGGGGAAACTACAATGTAGCTTCAAGTAGCAGTAATACAGTGTAGTACAAAGAATCCCCCTCCCTACCCTACCATTTTCCACCCCATCATGCATTTTCTACCCCCCCTTGCCTAAGAGATATTTGTATGGAAAAACTTGTAAATTCCCTGATGATGTCACTCAGCGACGAAACCGGGGTCGTGAAAGTAAAAATCTCATGTGAAAATTATAAAGTGATTCAATCTTTAAATCATTCCACAAAGTTAGGCCTGAAACCATCACTCTCGCGAGAAAACTCATCAGCCACATCTTAATTATGAAAATGACCATGGATAGAAGAAACTCAAGTAAATATATTTCCAAGCTCATATAACACATATAGTCATTGAATAACGTCGACGTGTAGGGAATATAAACCCAGAATGTTCCAAAAACACCAAAAATAAGGTATGTGTTTTGTGGACTGAAATTAAAACATCTGAATCGAATGTTTGAGATTTAAAAGAAGAGGAAGAAAGATGGGGAGAAGCAGTTGCAATTGACCATTACCATAGTGGCTTACACTGAGAAAAATGTCATACACTCACGTAACCAAGTACTGTAAGACTGTTCAGGTGGAATGAGAACCGACCATGTGGTTCCAGGAGTTAATTTATAATACCACTAGTGATGAAGTTATTCAGTATACTGTCGAAATTTTGAAAATCTTTCGTGGAGGATCTCGAACTTTTACTGTTGATTGTGCGATTTCTAAAGAACAATAATGGCTCGTTAAAATACTATCATAAACTAGAAGAATATACTGAAACTTAGCTTCATTGAAGGTGGTTAATGTGTACCTATTCTTTTCCAAACTTTAACAGCAAGTACATCAAAAGTGAACATCACTCGTAATTAGGTTGTGTCGATGATAATTCCTTCTCATGTTGCTCTGGCTGTCCACTTCCATTTTTTCTAATGCATTTAATCCCCTGATGTATTAATTTTTTTCGGTGACATTGCCTCCATATCGTCTTTTCATGTTTAGTACTCTCCCTATGGCAACTTTGAATCTATTCTGGCGTTCATTATACCTACCATAGTTGCAGCTGTCGTGAAAATATCTGTACTGTTGCTAGCCAGTGAGCGGAAGGCGCGATGCTAAAAGTGGATACAGCGGCTGAGCCAATGTAGTTAATTTTCGAGTATTTGTCGTAGTATGTCATCTCATTCATCTGGAAATTTTTATTTTCGATCCAGACAAATTGTCAGTTCACAAATAAGTACTCCTGAAGAATAACTAATCAGCCTCATTTTAAATTTTCTCGGCAGCCATTTGACAACAGTTATCAATCTTGCACTAAATGGGACTAATGTTTATAATTGATAATTCTGAGAAAATACTTTCTGATATGTGACTACTAAAATTGAAATATCTGACGTGAAGCATACTTTGATTAAATTTTTAGAAACTTCATTTTTGCCTGACAGCCATCTATGCATAATTAATAGGTTATGTACGCTTCTTATGCAATCGGACTTCAGCAATACTTCCGCTTAATGAGATATATAGTAAGTTCTTAATGCCATAATGGGTTACAGAGACTGAGAAAGTCATCGGCGAGTAATTGGAGCGTGATACCAACGTACTTAAACACCTCTCTCTCAAATCGGCGAGTCTTCATGGCGGGGCATCGCAAAGCGTGCAGTGGGGTCGACCGCGATGGAAGATGCATCGGCGCGAGATGGAACCCATCCACAGGGCCTCGTCTCATTGTTTGCATCCATCCCGACGGGATGCCGTCACTAATTCTTCCCTTTGCATCATTTTCTTCCCTCGGGACGACCTTTGTGCTCGAGCACTGGGATGCGTTCGTTTTCGCTTTTCTGAGCGCTTCATCGATTCATCCCTGGCATCGTCGACTCCGTCAGGCTCTACGCTCGCCCCATGGTGTCAACCACGTCAAGGGACAGGTCGAGTGGCTGTGGCAAAGGAGGAAAGGAAGTAAAGAGAGTGTCTGAATGGCAATGAGCATGAGGGGACCTCGATTAAAGGGTCTCACTCGAGAAGGATGAAGTCAGCCGAACGAGCGAGGACATTGTGGGATCAGCGAGTGTCATTGGGCGGTTTGCCCGCCTGTCGCTGCGCCGATGACAGCGGTCATCCGGGGTCCGTGGAATGCTCGCGAAATCATAGTCATATCTTCATCCACAAATTACCCTGCAAACTATCACAAGGAATTGTTGCGAAAGGAAGTAATGACACCATTAAAATAAAAATATTCCGAGCGAGCATTCTGGACGATGAAAGCTGATATAGAGATTAAATCAGTTCTTTTCCTATGGGTATTCACCATAAAACTCCTAATATTCCCCATCCTAAGAATTGCCTCAACCACATTCAACCACAACTTTCTCGGCCTACCTCTACCTCTCACACCATTCATTCTACTTACATATATCTGTTTCGTTATTCGACTCTCATCCATTCTCTCAACATGGCCAAACCAACGAAGCATACTCCTTTCATACACGTCTATTACTGGAGCATTTAACCCACATTCATTCATGACCCACTCATTTCTGACCCTATCTATCCTACTTTTGCCGCAAATACTCCTCAGATAACTCATACCCACGGCGTTTAGTCTACTGTTATGTCTATCCTGACATACCCATGTTTCACTACCATATAGCAAAGTGGAAAAAAATACACTTTTGTACACGGCAATTTTCGCTTCCTTACAGACACTCATTCCTCCTAGACAAGCACTCATTCCTTGATATGCTCCACATGCTACCAACCACTTTCCTTCCAGCATTCGCACGTCTCTTTATCTCCTCATCTATTCTTCCATCTTTCGAATACATCTTACCTAAGTAGGTACACAAAATCAGGTGGATGATGAAGTGAAAATTGCCGTGTACAAAAGTGTACTTCTTCCCACTTTGCTATATGGTAGTGAAACATGGGTATGTCAGGATAGACATAAGAGTAGACTAAGCGCCGTGGGTATGAGTATCTGAGGAGTATTTGTGGCAAAATTAGGATGGATAGGATTACTTCCTCAAAATGGATCTTTATTACCTATAGGCATTACTTCCTCCTGAAAACCGTTTTGGATGTACAGCGGATGGGATGGATTATAGAAAATAACTTTAAGTAAAAAAATTGGAAATTTTAATGAGGCAGTTAAATGTAGACTGATAAAGAATTAAATCGATCATCTGGAGCACTTTATTTGAAATATGCAGCTATCCCGTCTTTGTGTTAATGATGAATGAGGAGCATTCCTAACTACTAATGTTTTTCAAGTTAGTTCGATAATTTGTGACTCAAAGATTGGGGCATGAAGTCAATCAATCTGCTCACTATTGTCGCGAAGTCTGTCATGACGTGATTAAATTGTTGCTTTAGAATTCTGAACATGACATTTTTAAGAAATAGCAGTGTAAAAGAGTTTATATTTATTCAATTTAAATAGTTGCTTCTTTTTTCAATTTTTTAAAGGAATAATTTTGATATTATTTTGCAATAGTATTGTAGAACACAATCTTTCAAAACGTTTTGGCATGGTAATTCTGGCCCTATAGTTTTCAGATAGATTCGAAGAGGTAATAAAGGGTGAAGAGACGCCGTGATGAGAAAGAGAATGTTGTGGGAGCTTACAGGGGAATACAGCAATTGTGGTGAAGAGTGAAACAAAGAAAGAAAACGTGTAGAAAATTGGGGTTTACGCTTGTAAACATCCACCAAATATGCGCTCTCTTCCATTCAATCCTTCCGGTACCTGGCCGGTTACGTCAGCTATTATTTGTTGCACATGATTCTCGTCATCAGTACACCTTTAATCACCAATTTTCCGTATTCTTTTGCAACTATCTGCCTAATATATCAATCTTTCAACCATTTTCATCAAAAAATTATCTTTGTTCATAATTTTTCCAAATACACCTACCTCGCTAATGTTTAAAAAAATCATGATTTACTCTTAAAATGCACATAAACACACGAAATGAGACGAAAGTGAAGCAGCCTGAGCGTTTAGTGTTTTTTTACGCCTCATCCTTTAGGGGGAATGATGAGGTACGTCTATGGCTTCTTGAGGAGGCAAGCTCTCTGAGGACTTTTCCAACACCAGCCACACGGTTAGGGGGGCGGGGGGTGGGCGTCAGCTAGGGAGTACAAAGAGGGAGGGGGCTCAGGGAATTGGATCTTTCGCATCCCTCCACCCCCTTCCCACGCCCCCCTCCAACCCTCCCTCCCCCGCCCCACTCTTGAGTCTCCAGAGCCCAGCCTCCCTCGCGAAACTAACTCCCACCAACTCCACACCACCACTGCTACATTCGACCGTGTCGTCAGCGCGTATTCCACGGGGCAAAACCCTGTATAGCCGGAGCCGGGAGAGATCAGCAGCCCATGCATGTGTTGGGTTGGAGTGAAACGAGGGGAGGAACAGTTGTAGCCGACTGTTAATGATTTGCCTCGATTAGTGTGATCCCGGAGCGTTGGATGGGACACGGAGACACGGGCTTATCCGGGGGAACGACTATGCGACCTCGCACGCGCCAACTGTTCCACAAGAAAGGAGATACGAGAGGTGAAGAGATGAAGGGATAATCGTTCGCATGCCAGTCAAAGGCTGTGGAGGGCATGGCGTCATCCTCTCATCTGTGTGTGTGGAATGAATAGGGCATTGGGAGGATGATGATCCAATGGTGGTGGTAACGAAACATCCTTGAAAGACTGAGATACATCAAAATGTCAAAACCCGCTCTGGCATAAGTGTTCTCCATATTTATTATGATATCATATATTATTACCAAGTAACATTTTTATTTCGTAATATAGTTGATCACAGAACTGAGAGGCTACTATGAGAGGTATCGTCTTACTAATCGAACCACATTTGGGTATACCTACAGTTCAGCACATTTCCGGGAGAAGTACACAAACCACACGCTGGGGTCCAGCAGACAACGTATGCCAAATTCAGTCGTACATTCCCACTTTACCTATTTTGATGCTAATCCCGTGTAAATATGTTCTCTTAAATCTTTCTTGTGCTAGAAACATATCTTTGAGACAAATTCTGCTTTTTATGAATAGTTAGAAACTATTTTACCCTAACTATTTCGTAACACATACGAAAACTCATAAATGTTGTCATTTACATTGAGTACTCCTTTCTTAAACATGTTAAATAGAACTGTTACTGTTGTAAACACTCAGATATATAAGAGAAACAAGTCTTCAGTACTTGTAAGCTTAATGTAATCATATGTGTTTTGCAACGCGTAAATGTGAATAAAAAGAGGACAGCTACTTTTCGGAAGGCTAATATTTTTAAATGACACTAAGCAATATTCTGGATATTTTGGATTTAACTATTTTAAATGAATAACATAACATGTTGACATTAACAGAACGTGTGTTTTAGTGCAACGGATAGTTCATATGCGTACGGGAAAATAATTGTCTCTCAGGTAAATGGACGCTATTCGGTTTTTGCTTTGAAGTGGATTGCGAATTTTTTGTGTATGGCATGTGTCAGAGATAAACAAAAGAAACATTTAATTCAATTCTCCACTTTTGTATTAATAATTGTATAATTACCTGGCTGTATGTCTCTTTGATTTGCATTGATAAGCCCTGTGGATGCCAATGTATTTGGCGAAACATTGCCTGCGAGTCAAATATATCAAAAACCAAATATTTTAGAATGTTATTATTATCTACATTATTTTGGTCGAAAAAATTATAATTGTTTACAATTAAATACCATGATCGTAAATTACTCATAGTCTTATCCCTTGAACATTTATATATATCTGACTAAGCATCTATACGTCTGCATTTGAATGTGTAACTCATATATTTATTAGTTTGTTCTTTTTTTAGTGCATTAAATTCAAAATTCTGAAGCAGATGTTTAATCTCACAAACTGTGAGGTACTATTTCTTGAATACTGATGTATTCCCTGCAAATCTAAGTGTAACACAAAACTCTTGTAAACATATCATTTCACCTCCGTATTAAAATTTTAATATTTCAAAAAGATCAGGAAATACTCAAGAGAGCTAGAGGCGCACATGTACAGTTGAAAAATGCTGGGAAAGAGGTGAAAGGTGCAAATTATTCTCATGGTTTAACTTCTCACGTATAAACAAAATATTTATTTGCTAATAACCGGTTGAGGAAGTATTACTATCGACTATTTTAAACGATGCATTCTTGGGTTTGGTTAATACAAAAACATTCACGGAGCCAGGAAAAAACCAGCTTGAGGAATGTCGGTCCCCGGCCGCTGGTTCTTACTGCAGGTCGAGCATAGCTGACTGGTTGCTCTTTCTCCCTCCAGCTCCCCCCACTCCCATCCCCCCCACACAGTGCCTGCTCTCAACCATTTTGCCTGCTCCGCTTAGCCACCGATGTTAGGCCTTAGCCAGAAAGGGAATTTAATGCCCTCGTTACGCTTCACAAAGGGAAAGTTATCTTCCTTTTCCCTCGGACAATGTCTGCGAGACAACGGGGGAGAGCTGAAGCAAAATGCCGGGAGGGCAGGGGAGGCAACGGGGGAAAGGGGGTGGTAGAGGTCACAGGAATCGTCTGGGAGCGGTAGATGTGTAGTGTTGGAGGAGGGTTAAAAAGGGGGGTTGTTATGTCTTGGCCCCCGTTTTTACCGCTCTCACACTCCTCCCCTACGCCACCACCACTGTTAAGACGAGGATTATTCCCACTTGTTCTTGTACGGACGCTATCCTTAACGACGTCTCCCTAAGGTTCTCTCGCCTACCTCAGGGGAAGACAGGCGACAAATACGCCCTCTCCGTTCCTGGCGAGCATGCATTATCTCCTTATGAGGAGGTAGACGCTCTTCTGTTATGTGGTGGCATGAGGTGGATGTGGTGTTTTTTTTTGGTGTGTCGCGATCTTATGGCTTGGGATGTCTCTTCCCTTGTCGCGTAGTAAAAAATATAAGAGTCTCAAACGGCATTAAGGAGTATAATGTAAGACTAGCATCTTCATCTATGTATTGCTCTGCGAGTCGTTGTGGGGACGTTCGGCGCAGGGTGTAAGAGCTATTATCAGGGTAAATAACCGCTTAGAGCTGCTTCAATGTAAGACTATAAAAATCTACTGAGGCCATACATAAATGTTGCCCAACACAATCATATGGCATTTTTAATGAATTTAATTTTTTGTGCAATGATATTCTTTGATTTGGACCGTGTAATACCGTATTATTTTGTTTTTTTTTGTGGTAACAGTTCATCTCCCATTGTTCACGTACGGTGCAGAGAATTTTCTTCATAGACAAGCATCTTTATTTTCAGCTGAAAAAAGTCATGTGATATGTAAAAACCTATTATTTATTAGAATAAACGGCTTATAAATGCAAATTACTCATACTCAGTTATGAATTCATGCCACCAAATTTTGTAAGTAAAATAGCAGATTTCGTTTTTTTTTTTAGGAAGAAGAGAGTTTCGCAAAGTCATTCCTTGTTTTAGGGAGACTCATTCTCTTAGTTGCCTACATCTGTATCCCTTGTCTCTGCTATATTCTCCGCCTCTAGGACCTCATTAATAAAAGTGAAGGATATTGCAGAGTAATGGAAAGAAAGTCGTAATATGTGGGCTGTGTTACGTCTTGAGTCAATATTCTCTCGCTGTAGTCTAGTCGCATGCAAAGCTCCTTCAGAAAGAACCTTGAACCTTGAATTCTTTAACCATCTTAGTCAGTATTCTCATTTATTTTGTCATTTTGACTCTTATTTTCGGAGCTCTTACTAATTCCACCTTAAACTTCTCATATCAAATGCATTTGAGAAGGATCTGCAGTAAATGTTGGAGAACAAGGGTAAAGTATCAGTGGACAAAGTGGAAAAAATAGACATGTGCAGTCGATATCCCAGCTGACGGGGATACGGTGGAAACAATGCGTTAAAAGCCTAATAATAGGAGGATTATTGGGGATTCTAGGAATAGGACACTGTGTATGAAAGAATACGTGAGTACATTAGAATTACCAGAGCCATGCGTAGTAAATTACTGAAATTAATTCATTTTTATAGGTCTAACGGCTGTGTTTAAATACCTTTTGCAATGGCAATATGCATAAACGCTCCAATAGAAGAAAAAATGATTAACTCATCTCTTTGACTTTTAATAGAAATATTTTAAAGCACCCGCGTGGATAACAGTAAAAGAAGGAAGTTGTGAGAAAGTTCCAGCTCTTTGTTGTTCATTTTCCTTTCCGTCCAGTGAACAAGTAATTTTCCACCAAGCTCCCGTCATTCAATCAGGAAGATGCGATTTTCCGCGTCTTGAGCCCTTTAAATTACTGCCGGGTTCTGAAGTGAGTGTCACAGGGTGGTTGCAACGGCCACTCCAAGCGGCCCTCCCGCGGCCTAAGTGCCCATTTAATGTCATCACTTGAGATTTATTCTCGACGGATCCAGTGTTTAGTTGCAAACTGAGATATATGGTAATTTTTGTTTTCTTTGTGGCGAGAAATGAATGATTAATCTAATTTTTTGAAACGCGTTACTATTAGATGTGTTTCGTTAATTTATACATCCTATAGATTCAGGAATCACATTGATTTTTATATACCAATCAACATACATTCTATGTTTGATCTTTAAACCACTTCCTCCTGTGCATTACTCAATTTAAATAATTATTTGTAGTTCAACACAAAGGCTTTGGTTGATTGCTAATACAGAAGAATGCATAGCTCTGGTGGCTGAATAAATCTTTTCCCGTTATTCTGTTATGATAATCTTACAATTATATTAGGAAAACGGTTTGGCGATTTATTTCTTGATGAGATTTGCTGTACGATTATACAATTTCTTCATCTTTAATATTAAGTTTAGCGTTATTGTCGTCCTCGTCTACTTAGGTGTTAAATTGTTATAATGAACATATCTTTGAGCAACCTATAGGTTTGAATTTGCAATAACAACCTTTTTACTAACAAATGTTATATGCCTGAAATATATACTTCATGAAAACCTTCTGTCACGACATGCATCCTCAATCAAGTTTTTTGTAATCGCTGTGGATATTGTTCCTTCTATTGGTGCTCCTTGTTGAACTAGAAATTAATTCCCTAAAATTGTAAACAAATATGAATTTACGCGCGCAAATATTCTCCTTTCTCTTGGTACGAGTTCTTTAAACTTCCATCAGATAAATTTTTGTTATGGCTACTCTTTGTTAACTTTTTTTTCGCTTTTGTGATATAATATTTGAATATTAATTATTTTAATGCATGAATATCCCCCCTAAACAACCACCAATGATACTTAATCTCTAATTGACGGACAGGAATTATTTTGCTTTCTTTCCTTCAGCTCCAGACTGGTCTGTTTTTAAGCCAAGTACAACTTATAGCAAGACATTCTGCCACGCAAAGTGTGTATTACTTTGGTAGGAATAGGATGCCTATTTCAAAATAATGAAGTTCTAATTAACCTCCCGAAGTATTCATCAGTTTCCTACTTCGTATTTCGAGAACATTAATTTGTCGATAAATACTATATTAGTTTTGATAACAATTGACCGATTTGAACACTTGCAAAGTCGAGATCACATAGTGTGTAATGGTATGCATGTATAATATATATCAATTTCCGCTCTGTCTGTAATGAATCATTAATTCCTCTTTTTTTCATTCCAGGTAAAAAGGAGACCATGACCGGTCAAATATCTCGAGATTTCAATGAATTGGCATGCCTAAACTATATCGCCGTTTGGGAATAATCAGTTTCCCGTTGTACAATTGTCATTTTGGATTTCCTTTGGTTTGGATCGGCATAAACTGTATGTATTTCATATCTATAGTTGATATTTTAACCTGAAAAATGCTAAGAATAATGTCCATTTATTGATAAGTATTAAACTTAGCTGTATGTTTTCTCAGTTCAAATATCCGCTCATCTCGGATTGAAATTAGGAATTCGAAGAGTATCGACACGAAAAGTAAGACAGTCATCATTTATATTTTTTTATTATTATATAAGTGTTATTTTCTGGAGAAACATTTGCCTAAACTAAAAATGTTTTACTAGATTTAGAGTACACCATTATGTAAAATACTTATTCTATATTTTCATTTTGATATGTTTGAATTCATGGGCATGTCATTTTTGGATATCAACACTGTTACGGTTGAAAATCCATCATGTTTAGATAGAGTATCTTTATTTCTGGAAGATTCTAATCTTTACCTTTAATTTTATAATGAACACGAAATCTTAAATAGTATAATGTGGTAGTAAGAAGGTTGCTTTCTCTCTATATATAGTACACTGCTGATCATTGTGGCGACCAAAATTCCTTACAGATTCCCACATGCGTATTCCTTAATGCGTGTTATTGTTACGTCCGCTTTTAGTACCTGAAACCAAAGTGAGCACTAAAGACAAAACACGTCTCATTTCGCCCTCACCAGGTACCTTTGCCGTGGATTAGTTAGTGCTTGTAAAGCTTAATAAAAACTATGGAACAGAGCGAAACACAGTAAGGATTCTCCTGATGGAAGTTCCTCCTGGAAAACCGCTTGTGCAAATTCAAATGTTCTCCATGTGGAAGAAAAAATAACTTAAATTATTTGTCAGTTGTTCGTAAACCGAAATTTTTCTTACATGTATTTGAGGAAATATAGAAGCTGAATGATTATTCTACAACCCCATCAAATGACAAAATATGCAGATCATAAGGCATCAGATTTTAAGGATGATATTTAAGAATATCTAACCTCGACGCAATTTCAAAGGCAGCTGACTGGAACAGCATTTTTTTAAAATTTACCAGAGAAATCAAAATCAATTCTACGTTATCTTTTTCCATGAAAAGAAAATATGATGCACCATTAACTTCCGAACGGAATAAAATGTTTAGTAATTTCAACGGGTACATACTCGGTGTGGACGCTGCTGTCGATGCAGTGCACTGTAAAGTGTGCGGTCCCCTTATATTTAATAATACTAGCAGTGTTCTATAGAGATGAATGTAAAAAATTTGAGAATATTTCCCCCTATCCTGCCCTTACGTAAAATACAACCCAGCTACCTCAGTTATTGCAAATCTATTGAAAATTTTAAGCTTTTTGTATACGTGCATCTAATTTACGATTATGACATTAATGTTCCCAGTTCTATCACTGCAAAAATGTTGATAAATTATAATGCAGAGCTGCATGACAGTAAAATTAATGACGATTATAAAATAATTCAGGGAAATAAATTCAATTGGATGTAGAGTCGAACCGTAATTTCTCCTCAAACGAGGGTATTTCAGTACTGCGACATTTCACTGAATCGAAACTCAAAATTTGATTCTCGACTTGGAATACCCAATTCATCTACAACTACGCTGTAATATACTCACTCCCTCCAGGGTGTATTGTACGGGTTGATTCCACACCGTGCCTGCAGTACTCGTCCCAATTCAAATGATATTCTCGTCCGCTACATCCTCGGATGCTAGGTGAGGAACGGAAACAGTCCGAAGGACGATGTAAGGCCAAGCCAGATGCCATGGAAGAACTTAACTAACATGTTAGCATAAAAAAATGAATTTAAATACTAATGAAGATTATTACTTCTAATACTTTTATGTCTACTGTAAAGTTTATGTCTACTGTAAGATATTAATTCCTGTAGAAAATAAATGAGTTCAAACAGTTGGCACTGAAACGCGTCCAAATACTTTTGGTATTTAGCTCTCTGCTCATTTTATGCGCATTTTATTTCATGCTTTCTCTATATTTTGCTTGAACTCTAGGATTTTCCCCGATATAACAGCTTCTAAGTTACACCTCTGATAACCTAAAGACTTCGGCGTCCGAACTCCAGGTTTCCAAACATTGGGCCGGCACTGCTCACAGTTTTCTTACACAAAATCCATTATACCAATTTCCTATGTGTTTGTCTAATATTTTCGAGCCTTCTTGATTTTCTTTTCTCCCATCCCACTTTTTACAGATCGTTACCGCATAGTAGTTTTACGGATCAAGTGAGACTTTGTTGGCCAGCTCTAACTAAGGGTTTAAAGAGTGGGACGTCTTAATAGAGGCATTTGCGCAACGACGGACATTTTTTTGCGATCATAGAAACCGGAGTATACTATCTCTTTGCTCGAAAAAAGTGTCCCGCGTTGCGGAGTCCCAGATCCTCCTGCCACCGCGTTACCAATCTTGGTCTTTCCTCGGCGGAATTGGGTTGGAAATCTGAGATAAGAAGAGCAAAACAATGTGGACGGAAACTTCCCTGGGCTGAAAAACAATGGGCACTGAGTGAATGAGGAACTTTACAATGCAATTTGATTTCCTCTTTCAGGGAGGTGTGGGTGGGGGAGTAGGGTAAGGAAATCGTGAGTTCACACCTGAGGCTACATCTCCGGATGTAACTCTCTCGCCCAAAGGACCAATAGGAGATCGCTAGGTGGGGAGGAACGCTCTTGAGCTACGGCCGGTGTGTGGCGCCGAAGTCCCTCGGGGCATGTGACACCACGTGTTAACACCCACCTGCCTCCTCAGCGTGGTCCACCTCGGCGAGGGCGAAACACCCAACGTCTCCGGTCGACTCGTAATCGTTGGCCGTGGACAAGCGTCCCTGCGATCACATCACTTGGCGAAATATCGAATGCAGCGGAGAGGAGCCATATTTGTTCAAAAGTTGTGTCGATAAACTTAGTCGTGTTACTAAATCCTTTAAAGAATTAGGGTGGGAATCTATAACTCCCCGAATAGAATAATATAGGATTAATATTTTACCCAAACTTGAAGGAGACTATTTTGCGCCAGAAGGTCGACAAATTTTGCTAAGGCCGATGTATTATGATAAAACAGTATACGGGCTAAAGAAAAAGGAAATAGACTGCTGAAACAATAGATATTAAATATCATTATATCCACAATAAGGGACCATAACAGCGGCGATATATCAATTTGGTTAACCTCGATCCTCATTAGGTGGAGTAGAATTTGTACTTGATTTAATAATATACCATCATCATTAACAACCCACCCCGCTTGTTATGTCTGACTTGATTTGGTTTTCTGCAATATTAAGCATCTTGATTTGAGCGTTATATTTGTTTATATGGTTCAATGTCTTCATACACGCAGTAATAGATACAATGCATGCGATTCATTTCATTTTTCGGCCTTCAAAAAGGCGTATTATGTGTTGAGTTTTTGGCGTGGTATTTGAAATCGTAACTCAGATTAGTATTGGAGGATAAGTTGCCTGAATTTCCATGATATACTTTTCATTTGTGTGTGACCTAAGACGTTTCTATAGTCTTCATTCTCAGTTCACCAGTGGCTTATATACTATTTTTCACCCATGGCACTGGAGACATAAGGCTTTTAGCACAGCATTGCACTATTATTACCTCAACATGCAACTCTTCGTAATATTTTAATCCATTTTCAAACTATCCACTTCTCTGCTGTGCACGGAATGGCGTTGGAAACTTCTGACACGACAGAAATAAAATTTGTGCACAGACCAATTACAAACTGATTAAAATTTCCCGTGTCGGATGCTAGTGAAATGTTTTGCTATGTTTTCCACGAATTATTGGTAGCGGAGGTAGGCACAGAAAGAGAAAAACGCTGATGTCCCTTGTGAAACGTCCATTTCTATTACTCATTGCTTTTTTTAGTTAATTAACTAATGACATAGGAGAACTAGGTCAGATTGAATTTTATTTATAATTTACAACTTCCGATATATGTATTTAAGTTAATATATGGAAAGGCCACCTTTTCATCGTGACGCCATTTGACGGGTGCAGGCAAAGTCCCACTTTAGATAGGTATCGACGGAAATACCAGTGAAGATGGTTCGCGTGCACCTACCATGCATATAGGTCATACAGAAAATTCTTCTCGGGCGACGAGAGGGTTAAAGCAATGCATACGTGATGCTGATTCGCGTGCTTCCCACGTACTCGACTTCGTTGGCGCGTAGGGCGTATCACATTTTGAAAGGCTTGAGTGGCTTTTACTGTCTGATACTGGCGCAACTACCAGTCATTATGCATTTGAAAAATTAAAAGAAATGTTAATTTCTCAAAGCAAGGTTGATTCATAGAGTAGGAGATCCCGTGAAGCTTGGACGTTGGTTGCGGACGGGAAGTTGTTGACGTTAAATTATGACACGTGATCATTCTGTGGTTTCGAGGGCAAAAAAATGAAGCTGTGAGTAGACGCGGCTATATAGAGCGAAGCTTCTGGTTTCTGCTTTCGCGTATGGTATAAAACGACGTGAATTTCCGGGGCAGAAATACATTGGCCTTCCTCTCCCTCTCTCTTATCATGTAGTAGCGTATCACGAGCACCTGAGATCTCTTTAGTATTTTACCCCCGTTCAAAACCAGCCCCTCCATCCCGTCAGTCTTTGCGATGGAGAATCCATGTCGCCATTATATGGAGCCCAGCTCCCGCAGAATTTTTTTTAACCTTTTTTTTTTCTTCCCCGCGGATATAACGGATAAGGGCGAGCACTCCATCTGGCGTGTAATTTGCGATATCTGCATCAAAAATCTTCCTCCTTTGCTTCCCAACTCCAATTCCAGTGGGAGGGGTTGGGTTGGCCAGGTGTTAGTAGATGGGGAAGGAGGGTGCGAAACCCCATCGCCCCCTGTGGTACGCGAGCTGTGCGCCCCCCTGCTAGCCACACTTTGGCGTCCATGCACACTCCAACTCGATATCTCTCATCCATTCTCTCACATATACACACACCTTGTGCCTCCGCCACCTAATGAGATATCGCTAAATTAACCCCGAGCGATATTTTTTCCTCACCCCTCTCCCATCCCCTGCCACACGCCTTGCGGTGGTTGAGACGAGAAAGTGCCCCGAGTCATGCCAACCCGGCTCGCGATGCGGATCTTCGTCCGAGGCGGCCTTTGTGTTGAGGGCGGAGGGGCGCGGCGGTCGCCCGACATGCGTGCTGGTGTATCCCGACACCCAATTAACTCGTCACGCGGAAGGAACATCGCTGGTGTGAGCGTTCCGGAACGGAATTTTCGGGTTAAAGTAAGTTTTAGCGGAGTTCTACTCCGGTCTCAAAGGCACTGCACTCGTATTTTACATTGCTCTGGTAAAATCCCCTGTCAATCATGACGAAACTTATTTATATTGAGCTCTATGCCAATAATAATTAGATATATTTTGTTCTCACTGTGTATTTTTAAAAAATGTGCTCAAAATTGATTTTCAAGCATGTACGAAATACATTCAGTGTGTATTGTGGGTTTGGAGTCTGAAAAGATACATTGGACCGATAAAGTTTTAGACGACGAGGAATGGGGAAGGAGTGGAGAGGAGCAAACTTAATTGAAAAGTGTGAAGAAAAGAAGGGCAAATTTGAAAGGTAATATATGTCTTGCAGAAATTCATAATAGCAGGATAGATAAATGAAATGGGAGGAACAGGAAGGAAGAGATTTGGTGAGATGACTGATATCATGAGAGAAGGGATATTAAGGGCATTGAAGAACCTCGTCCAAAGCTGAAATGCCCAGGAACAACAGTTCTCTTGAGATCTGTCAATAGGCGTGTACAGAGAAAGAAGAAGGATTCAATGATAGACAGTCACCATACGCTCATATTGCTATGTAATAGATTATCCACATATTAGTAATTTGGCGTTGGCTGCGCGCATACTAGCAAACGAGTGAATGTTTATAGTATTTTTTTTATAGATGTGTTAGTTTTTAGCCGCAGGGTGGACGATTTTTGGAATTTCACATACAAAGTTGCAGGGGACTGAGACCTAGCAACATCTGAAATTTAGAAAGCGAGCAAGAGTGAGATGTCCAGAGTGGGTGGCGGACTGGTTTGTGTGATTTTGCTGGGGCATATTCCTAGTTTCATGTCAATAGTGCATGTTTGGTGATATTCACCCCCTGCCACGCACCCTCGTGGTGGCTCGCAGGGTATTACGTAGATGTAAATGTATGCGTCGAGGGTTCGATCCCCGTCCGATTGCTTTTGACTATCGAGGTTTAGGATATGGGTGTAGCGTGTTCTTTAGTATATCAAAGCTAAAGATTATGCATTGTGAGTAATGTGCTCCATTTTTAGATGTTTAAACGAGGAAATTCAACTTTTTACTAACTATTTATTTAAAGAAGGGCAATTAGCGGTTTGAACACTTTTTTTTAAACTTTTGTTTTGATTTAAAAAGGGGAAATACAATGTCTTAGAACTTGAATAAGAAATTTGCGTTTCTCTTTGAGTTTTGTTGCCGATTCGTTTTAGATATTTTTTGTACGCATTTGCAAGATTTTAGGGCAGTTCTTGTGGGATTGTGAGTGTGAAGTAAAGTCGAGGACTAGTCAGGTGAGTTTTGACATTTATCCCGCATTTTAGGTTGTTGACAACGTTGAGAAGAGGTGATAGCAAAGATATTGGACGTGACGATAACGTGAAGCTGTATTTCATGAGACATACTCCTGCATTGATTGATAGTACCGTAAAGCGCAAGTGCCAGAGCTACCTGTAGACCTATGGAGATCGCCTTTATACTATAGTGTGCTTGAAGGGCACTTAATGTTCAAACCGCGTGTAAACAGTTATTTTTACGCCCGTTCTGAGGCGTTGTTGTTATATCTGATTTTAAACCAATTGATGTGTTGTAAAAGTTCTTATATAAACACTGCCGGTTATCGTTTTACGCGGGGTAAGAAGTTTGGAAAAGTGGTGACCGAACGACTGAATTTTCGTTCTGGTGTTTCAATGAATATGTTGTATGAAAACAATTACGTAAATTAATATGCTGTATGAAAACTATTACGTAAATGAATATGTTGTATGAAAACTATTACGAAAATAAGTTTTGTGGTCTAGCTTAAAAATTATAGCTGAACTATGATGATAGAAGATGTAAATAGAAAAACTGTTTCAATTAGGCAACTCGCAATCAGGTTATTCAAAGGCGAGGAAGTGATGAAAAGGGAAAAGGAAGCGAACCTTACTTTCCCAGTAAAATTCAAACGCGGGGTTAACTGTCTCCGAAGGTGGCAGCTTATGTTAGTTGTTTATGATTCCAGGAGCAAGAGTTGCGATGTCGAGCCTTCTTTAGTAAAAATTTGGATGCTCTAAACTAAATCATGCTACTGCATGTAGGAGTGGTGACAATGTGGTTTAGAGCGAAATTTTATGAATTTTAGAAGTGTTCTCTCCCAAAAATTCATTAGTAATAGCATATTATGCAGAAACCTTAGTCAGTACGCTTAAAACTGGGAGAAAATTATAATATTTTTTTGTTTTGGTGATTACGTGGGAATATCATCGATAACTGAGGTCAATTGCACTAGTCGACATCTACATGATAACCTTTGATCCACCTCAGGTGTGTGTGACTGGGGATGGGTTATGACTAACATGAATCGCCCAATACAGTACATATGTAAATTTTACTGTGACTGCTAATTATCAAATACCTACTCATTCTACTCAAATGCACTGGTTACAACTACGCAAATGGACACAAATAAAAGGATTACACCGCATACATGCACGGCCTGCTGGTAGAATCTTGTACCAGATGAGCATAAAGACGTTAGAGAGTAAGTCAGCAAGCGAGGTACACCACCTATCGAAAAACCTAGTCAGAAGTTTTATTAGCGGCAGTGATGATCCATTGTCCGTCACGGAAAATAATGACATATTTAAATCTGTTCTTCTTACAGTTTATTTCCCTAATTATATTCCCATGAACGAATCTACCGTAATATCTTGGAGTTAGTAAGGTGTTATTTAATTAGTCAGCGAAAAAAAAAACTATTTTCAGCTCACGTAAAGATAAAGTTGGACGTTCTGATAGCCATTCTTATCCAATTTGTTACAGAAGATCAGTAATATCAACTAGATTATAAATCATGATAGGGTGAGAAAATGCCTGTTTCGGAAGAAATAGAAAGACGTGGAAAAACTGTGTTTTCGTAAAAGTCTACTCTAGGCGAAAGGCATTAATGTAGTAACGTAAATGTGACTACATGCTAATGTCCTATGAATGACTAAGCATGCAGTGCTCTCCGTAAGTCGCCCATGTAGAGATATTTGTAATTATTGACTTTTGTTTTCCTGTAACATGACTTCAAGATGTTGATATAATCTTGAGTTCTTGGTACCGGAACTTTAGCTTTAGAAACCTTTGTTTTAGGTGGTTGGATCGATAATCATGGGTCATTGAGTCCACGTATAAACAACGTTTCAAGAACTTTAAAATAAGACTGCTTGGATCACCGTTCGCTTAAGAAAATATGGTGCACGAATTAATAAATATACATTTTTCAAATAAACGTACATATTCAAATGTTTGTATTAATCAAAACGCAGTTTTAACTTGGATTTACGCGCGTATTCCAATATTTACCCGAAATTCATATTAAAGTACGTGCTCTTAACTCGGCATGCTACGTTCATATTTGTAAAACTATCATAGTAATGAGAAATGTCATGTGTCGCGTTAAGGAGAAATCAGTAGAAGTTGAGTCACATTATTTGGAATTGTGTGTCATGTGCCGTAAGACTGTGTAGTGAAATAGCAAGTAATTGCCTTGAAAACTAATCGGTATAATTTAATTTTATTTGTTCAAATATTATGTGTGCTAAGTTTCACACAAACCTATAACTATACGAAAATCGCTCTAACCACCTAAATCCGTCAAACAAAGTCGATCACTATGGTATTTTTGTTAAGATAGATATTTTGTATTAAATGCGAAAATTGTTAAATTCTTTGATTGAGCAATTAGCTTTCGGAAGTTAATAAAAATGCAAAATTATAGAAAAACTATGCGAAGATCATCAAATATCAAAGTTGGGATTGGAAATCTCCACGCTATAGCTTCTACTCGCAGGAAATATACTACTTGATTTTCCCTTGACCAGACCAATTGAGCCATCGAAACTCATTTTCGACTTCTCTGTGATTTTATTACATAAAATTTGATGATTATATAAAAAGTTTCGCCATACAGGCAATATTTAAGCTTCAGCGTTCATTTGATGAAGCATTACGTTAGAGATAAAATTCTTTTCCTGAATTATCGATCTCAACTCAGTCAACTTCCACAGCTGCTCACTGAAACGTGTAATAAATGTTAGTCAGCTTGTATTTTTGACTAAGTCATTCACCTTTATTTAGATATTAACGGTTTTGGTGACAAATCTTTAAATTTCCTTAGTCATTTCGCCCTAATGCTGAATGCCAGGCCTTCGACGGAACTCTTTAGTATAAGCGTGACGTAAGCCATCCATTACGATTTATCTCATGACATCTCCGGCGAACCCTTCATGACCGAGCACTTTCTTTGCACGAAACGGGACGAAGAATTTTGACGCTTTCAAATTAATTATTAAAACTACGCCATTTGGTTCATTGAGGGCGGTTTCTGAGTGCGCACTTCCGCGAAGAATTGAGTAAATGTCTTCCAGTTGCGTGAAGTAGAATTTTTGGATTAAAAGGGCCAATTTCCAGGGAACGTTTAAGTTGTACAAACGATCCTTACTTCTAAGAATTTCTGAACCAGTAGTGTGGAGTATCTGCAGAGGGAAGGTTTCTTCAGGATAGTACGGATCTAAGTTTAGGTAAAGGATAAGGTTTCCTTCATCGTACTCTCCACCGTCAATTTTGTGTAAATTGTTTTGTGTAAAACATTTTAATGTCAGAAAATCTCTTGGAGATAGTCATTCAATTATACTTTTAAAACAATTGACCAGGTTAATTGATTTTCTTGGTTAAAAATCATTTTCATTTAAGGCGGTGAAGTTCTGGCGGATGTTCCACGAGAGGGGATTATTATTGTTTGACGCTTCGAGAGCTGCCATGGGCATGTCAGTTTTACAAATAAATGTCGCTCTTATATACAACACTTCTACATGAATTTCTTTCAAATTACTGTTTTGCAGCTGAAGGTTGTAACGAAATATACCTTCGCTGAAATATCTGTTGTGACTGTCTTGAGTGTGTCTTTTAAGCAAGGTGGCTCATGAAAGATAAATTTCACGAATTTTAAATCTCCACTCTTTTAATGGATCAATACATCATGTTGGATAAAAGTATGTACTTGTGAAGTTCATTCAGTATTTACACTGAGTGCTACTTCGTGGTATTCAGTTTTTTTTAGATGTTACCTATATGGTAGCCTTGTAGAGCAGATGCAAAGACAGCAGTAGCAGGATATAGCAGTTTTGAAACATCAAGATTCGTATTTTGACATTTGTTTTCATAAATATCTGATGGTTCTCAATAGGTCGAATTTGGGCGTGTAATTTGAAAACACATCGCAAGCCCACCAATCGCCTTCTTCTACGGCTGGAGAATGTGCCATTATGTAGGTCTAATTTTTCGTTAATTCAAATTTCCTTTGCAACTGCCCATAATTTATGCCATTAGGCTAGAAAATGAAGCATAAAAATTATTATTGCTTTAGAGAAGAGGAAGGCTTGCCACATCGCACCTAAATTTTTTAAATTTCGCCATTCCTGACGATGGAGTATTTGACGTTTTAAATTGCTTTAATATAAATTTCAACGACTTATCATGCATTTGGAATGTTTTCCCTCGAATATTTTCAATTTTTGACGAGTAATTACAGTGATACTCTACAATTTTTCTCATACATTTTCATGTCTACAATTTAGTCCTATACATAGACCTTAAGGTAGTCCGAGCGAGATAGTTCCCTAGTGACAATAGAGACCATATTCGAACGTTTTAAATTCACCAGCGGTAGGACACATGTAATAAATGAAAATATCTAAATAAGTCTATAATTTGACTAATTTTTTTGCGCTGTGCGTTTGAAACTCCTTCAAAACGGAATGTTTTTTGTGATACCCAAGGACCTATTACGGTGACGATATGATTAATTTTAAAAAATAGTTGAATAAAAGGAAAACGTGCTAACTTTACGCTGTCAGTTTTTTTACATCTTAGTGTTAGATTTCCCTCAGTTTGTAAATAATATCTCTCTGGAGTGCATGCAATTACCATGTAAGAGGGCTGGTATTTTTTGGCAAATATCTCTGAAAGCAACGTGGTAAGGGGTTGACTTTTTGATGTCATTAGAAGGGTGAGATTATTCAGGTGTGTTAACCAGTTACTTTACCAAGCCATCTTCCTTCAAGGGGAATTGCGATGGGGGTTTATGCAAATTTGATGTTCACGCCTCAAGTCTGTATTATGTTACCTAAGACGATAGTCGTACTTACATGCTTATTGATTTTAAAATTAAATATTTAAGTGGTAAAAAAAAGAAATTGAACTGAAGTATTAATATCACATCCAATGATGTGTGCCATGTCATAACCTGCAAAAATTACGCAACAGAATTTCTTTGGTTCATTTGTGATGGATATCAGATAAAATTATATATATGTGAGCAAAATATATTTTTTGCACTCTAAATTGGCGACATAACTGAACTACTCTCGTCTGCTGTCTAGAAACAGACAAGCAACTTTTTGCTTCAAGTCATGATTTGAATCCAATTACGAGTTACGAGTTGGCAACACTGTTTTTAAGGGGTTATGAAGGAGAGGAAGGTTGGTAAATAGGTTGAGGAGAAACAATGTGGGGCGCATCAACCAAATTGGAGATTCTCCGAAACATTTCTGCAAAATTGTGATCTCGCCTAATTGCGCAGGCACGCGTTGGCTACTGCATAGGGGAGAAGGAACGAAGAGGGAATGGGATGATTCGTACTTCCGGCTCAGATGGCTGTGCTGTCGAAAATTTTGCCGACGGAATAGAGTTTTCCGCAGTACAGTCTTGTAGTCCCAGCGTCCGATTTCATGTGGCCATTATCTGTACCAGTGCAAGCGGAAAATCGGCGCTTGTTAATTTTTTCCTAGTACATACTTTCCTATTTATTTATTGCTTTATTTCTTTTCCCTCGGGGAAATTGGTGTTAGATACCCGGGAATTCTGGGAAGATATAATAACTGGGACAATTATTTTCCTGGTGGACGAGAATAACCTTCCGCGTTTATTTTTATTTAATTTTTTTTTTAAGAGTTTCATTGAGGATTTACGGTCCTCTATTTATTCTCCATGAATAGAATATGGCGGAGCTAAGTTATTGATTCAAATATGGTGAATCATGAAAAATGAACCCTGCAGGAATGTAATCCCGTCCCATATGAATATTGTAGACGGGCCTCCGCTTGTTTGCCGTCGAAAGGGATAATGGAAATATACCTTTTCCGTCGCTATAGTCTTCGAAAATGGCTAATTGTTCATTTAGTTTGCTCTCCATGTTTACTGGCAGGGAGCGCTTTTATTTTAAAAATATTTCTCTTACAACGTTCCAGCTCCGTGTTTTGGCGAAACGTCATTGGATTAAATTATAATATAGTTTCATTTCCAGGGTGAGACAGTTTTGCCTATTTTGATTCTGATTGGATTATCCTCAATATTATTCGCTTTCCCAGAGGGGGGAGAGATAATCCACGGCAGTGATATATGGCATTGATCTATAGTAGTCACCTTTAGTGAATAAAATTTAATTATTTTAGTTGGAAATTTATATTTTGTTTTCATTCGTACGTTGTTCATAACAATCCTCCAAGCTTCTCTTTCCTAATGCATGTGAATATTTTCCTGCTATAATTAAAGCTTCATCCCTTGGAATACATATACATGCACAAACAAAAATGATACAACGCTGGTTTTCTGGAATAAGAATTCCTATATTTCTGCTTCTGGTTATACTGGCTCATAGTTATAATTGTCTTAATATACGCAAACTTTGGCGAAGGCATATTTCCTTGTGAGTGTTATTTGAGTAGTTCGAAACCAAATATTGATTATTATTGGGCAAAACTTTGTACAGAATTTGCCTCTTACAGAATTTACTCCACCTTGAGGCGTATTTATACCGAGAAAATCATGCTCCTTGAAATGATTTTTGAAACAGATTGGCTATCATCGCACAAACACCAGCCATTCATGAAACTAGTTTTTAATCTTCGTGAAGGTAATATACAGCTGCTTTGAACGTTATTTTATCCTTTAGTTCATGCTTAGATCAAAACCATTTTTACATTTATTTTTTACACTATTTTTTTGGATTGGAAATCGTATAAAGAAGGCATATT
Organism: Ceriagrion tenellum; assembly: GCA_963169105.1. Lineage (NCBI taxonomy): Eukaryota > Metazoa > Arthropoda > Insecta > Odonata > Coenagrionidae > Ceriagrion > Ceriagrion tenellum. The sequence goes on along the minus strand of OY720643.1, from coordinate 80,329,437 downwards.
TGTATAAGTATTTGAATTTTCTTTTTGTTTATTTTTCCTAAAGCGTGAATTTTAATGGCAAAATCTGCATAAAAATGCTTTAAATAAGTTTTAACCACATTTATTCCTCTCTAACTAAAAACCTCTTTAATTATATAATTTTCCATAAGAAGCTTTACGGAATTATCTCATTGATACATACATGGGCGCTCTATCGCTTGGTAAATCTTGAATTAATGATACTGAATTAAAAAAAAGAACAGTTTTACCCCTACGTTGCCATGTGTTTCATATCCACAATAATCACAATAACTTTGACGGAATATAAATACCTGTTGGTCCTTTGGTTCCCATATTTGCTCGTATTTTTGCATTATTTAACGGTGATTCCTGGAATTGGCGCGCGCCGGGGTATTCAGTAGATGGAAATACGGAAGAACTTGCCGCCTTCCCCGTGGGTAGTTTTTCCCTGAATAGAGTTTTAGCTTAAGAGAGTTTTTACACCCACTCTTGTCCACCAACGGAATTCCACTGCGGTAATAGTAAATGGGCTGAATGTCGGCCGTCGATACGCTACCTACGCTGTTGTAATCCGACTCTGCTTCACACCAAGAATTGCTTTCCTAGACTACCGCCATAAACAATGGCTCAAATGTTGAATAACTGACTGAAATGTGATTGACGCAATAATTCTGTGCCATACAGCGCAAGCCATAATAATTATTTTAGAGATAAGAAGAAATATTGGGCACACATTTCATTTTATTACTGCATTGTATGAGATGAAACTCAAAATACCTGCTCAAACGGACACGATTCATGTGTCTTTTATTTTCATTTACTTTTATTGTACAGATTTGACTTAGCCTTGTTGTGACTGGAGCTGATGATGGCTTTCTGAGCGATGTTTTCAAATATAAGTGAAAAAAACTATTAAAATCATCGGATTGATACCAAATGTATCTTTTTTGGACAATTTTTCTGTCATTCCTGGCTATAGCGCATTACTTGGCGTTTTGTATTTCATACATATAACTACTTTAGAATCATCATACATTACTACTGTGCCTTATCTGTCGTACATTCTACCCGGTCGTTTCTTAATGCCGCTTTACGAGGTACATTTTATCGTACAAACGAATTTTGATGAGGAAACTCTTTGATGAGGAAAATTGAACCGTGTGAACTGGCAGCTTGTATGATAATCAGAATGACTGACCAGGATATGGAGCTTGCTCTAATTCCATTCATTTTCTTTCTATCATACATTCGCTTGTACAGTAAAATACACCGTGTAAAGCGGCCTTTAGATTCAGTCGTGGGAGGGGCCAAATTTTTCCCTGTGGCGCCAACGCCCGAATCTATCCAATCATTTGCCGCATTTTGCATTTAGCATAGCAGTATTTATTTAAAAAATAGTGTATGTTTTCTTGTACCTAGTATTAATGATAATTTAACTAATATTCTTTAAAAGTATCATCTTTTGAATGAATACGTTGCGATGAATATGTCACGTGCACGTTGTGTGATTTAAATGCAATGGGTAACCGTTGGAAATAACAATTCATTGTGTTATGCATTGTTTGTTTTTAATTATTCATAAAAATCTTTAACATGTCACCTTGTGCTAATTAAATATTGTGTAGTATATTGTGTACGGATCTTTGGTACATCCGTAATGAGTAACTAGTCATTTATGATACTAGTACCAAATAACTCCATTGAGATTTTATGATGAAAAATAACAATACAGTCGGTATGAAGCTCTTTCGCAATCCCCTACGGAGATTTTCCATCCTCAGCAACACCCTTAAATTAAAAAGATGAATGCGGGTAATTGCATAACTTCAATGCCAGTCGAGCTTCCTGATTATTAAGAATTGATAGTGGATTTAATGTTAACTAACTGCCATTAAAAATGATAAGTTTTAATAGTCCTTGAGTTCATCTGATTTATTTTGTAGTGCCCTTGATGAATGCATGAAATTGCCATGCACTTTGCTCGCCTCGGTAACGCCTCGTCAGGAAGGCTATTAAAATTAAAGCACGGAGACACTGAAAACGGAACTGGACGACCGAGTCACGCATTGTCCGATTCACGAGAACGTCCTACGCGTGTTTATCCGTGTCGCACGCTACAGGGTGGAGAGAGCTACTAACCCGATAAGGTTTATGCCGGAGGGCTGGGTATGCTGTCTCTGCCACTGGCCGACTTTTTATTTCCGCGTGAATGGGGTAAACCTTTTCTTTATTCGCTGACTCATGTTAATCTTGCTGCCCTCCCACGCCTTCCTCCTTTTGTGCATTTCCTTTCATCATCAGCAGACAAACGCGCCCTCCCTCCCCCCCACGGTCTGGTCCCCGCACTGCTCCTTCCGAACGCCACCGCAAGCTCCTGTCAGACCCGCAGCACATCCCTCATGCCTCCTACCCCGGTCACCCCCCCTCGACCCTCCTCCTCCCCCTCCCCGGCCCCAGGGGCCCAAGAGGTGGGCTTCCACAAGGAGGAGGGGTGTCAGGGGTCTTCCGCCCCCCCAGTATTCAACCTCTCACGGCCCCCGCGGTCATGACATCACGGCCTTCGCTGTCAGTCACACTCTGTTTCTCCTTAGGGGGGTCTAATGGAAACAGGGCGTGGCCTAGGCGCGAGGAAAAAACATGTTTAAGACAGCGAGGGTTTATTATTTAGATTGTGTTTGGATGAGACTTCAGTCAGGTAAGACAACTTGCATTTAGTAGGTAAGGGCAGTAGTTTATTTTCATGAGGCCTCCAATCGATGAATGGTTCTGGTTCTTTTCTTGATAATTGTTTTGGCTACAGCTTGGTTCAGTTTAGATGAAAACTTTTATGAGGCTCTGGTTGGTTTTTCCTCCAACTTGCTCTGTTTCTTGGGTAGTATTTCGGCGGCCATCTAGCAAGCTTATTCAAGTCAGGGTGAAGATTGCTTTCCAACAAACGCCTCCCACCCATGGGTATCTTTCTCTGGAGTCATCTACTACAAGCCCCTTATGGGTACGGCAGAAATCATTTGGGAAAATTCATTTACGTGCAGTATTATAGTTATAACATTGAAGAGGAAATAGTCAGCAAAAATTGTTCAAAGAAGAGAGCAACGCGGCGAAAAGCCTGAATCACAGAATATCTATTTAACTTACGGCGATGGGCTTCCGGAAGTAATGTAGTTTTGAGTAATAGAAATGTTAGTCTAGTTTTCTAGACTGAGATTGGGCTCAGTTTCAATAAACTTGAGAGTACACTTAAATAATTCATCTTTTTTTGAAATAGATACCTACACCGAAACTAAACATTTCCGCTTGATAGTAATATTTATTAAAAATTTTGGTAAAAGCAACATTATTAAACGGTTGTGATTGGTATTGGAGAATGACTAGTATTTATGTCTAATGTCAATATATTTAGTCTCTCTTCGGTCCATTGAACAGGGGTGAGCAGGAGGCTGAAGAAATAATAATTAATGTTCAACAAATATTTGAATCATTACTTTTATGAGTTGTTTCATAGTTAATATTTATGGGTGATGTAGGGAACCTTTTAAGTCTGCTTGCACGAAAATGGCCGTTCGTCGTGGAGTATTACCATCACCATCTCCAAATGGAGCCTAATAATTGATGAATGTTTGATGTGCGACCTTATAGTGTAAAATAACATAATTTTGTGAAATAATCGGAAATTTACCTTGGAATTTTAATGCTGAATCTTCTATTTTTTTTCTCATTTGATTAGCCCAAGTGAAGTTCTTTGAAAGTAATGTCTTACTAAGTGGTATAACAAAAGGCAGTGGAGTATTGCGGTCGAACTGGATCATTTTTCCTTTGTCAATTACAGTTGAAATTTGCATTTAATTAATAGTTCCAATGTTCAGGAGGCCTCTTTATGATGCATTTTAAAGAAATAGGATATGTGTTAATGGCTTGGTGAAAGAATAAATGGGATGAGAATACTTCAACTTCATGACCTAGGATCAAATGATATAGCTTTTTGAATAAATCTCGGTGTAGCCAAGACTGAATTTGACGGGTTGAAGATCGATTAAAGATAAGATTCGATCGCAACAGCGGAAAAGTTATGTTATTCCACTTTTTTGTACCTCACAAGCTTTTGGCTTATCTTTTTCTTTACGTACGTCAATTTCGTGCTTTTTCTCTCTCATCTACATAAGCTACGTGTATTTCTGGTCATATTTCCATGCGCATTGAATCCACTTACTCTGACCACCTTTGATTTGTTTCGCCATTTTTATAAATATCACAAACTTCCTTTAATATCCATCCCCGTATTGCAGAATAGCTCAATCTGTGCTCAAGCCAATCCATCGAAGACAGACCGTTCAGGTGAGCGCTCCTTGTTGAAATTTTTTCTTCATATTTTCTTCGAGTTTCATGCTCAGCGTCTCCCTTATTAATTGTCTTCTGCTCGTAAATGGAATCGCGGGAAAGGAGATTTTACCTCTTCGAGTCCTGGCCTCTAAATCCATTTCGTTCCAGTGCAGTCCCCCTAGTACGTGTAATCAGTGGCGGATCTAGGTTTGGTCCAAAGGGGCGGCAAACCGGGGGTCTGAGGGGAATACCCGCCGGCCGAAGGGTGTTTGGGGGACCTCCCCCGAAAAGTTTGGATTTTCAAGACTCAAAAACTGCTGTTTTAGGCTAATTCTTTCATAAAAGAGACAGGATTTGAAATTTTTCCAATTATTTCGATTTTATCTAGTGTGAGTTTCGACCCAATGGGGGGAGGGCCATAGCCCCCTTGGCCTCCCCCCATAGATCCGCCCCTGCGTGTAGTCTTTAACCTGCTCCAATTTATTTCCTTCTACTGTAATACATGTGCTGGATTCTCTACATCGTGACATCCTCATTAATTAGAGTCTGAATTCCCATTTAGAAATCACGCAACTTCCGTATAACATATGCGGATCTTTAGCGTGAGAAATGAGTCCATATGTCACAGGAAACAATCAGGGTCCCCAAGCTTCCCTTGATTACAAACTACGGTTGGATTTTGATTGAAGCTTCGAAATAAGACGGTAATGGTTCTGGGCTGCCGATATATATGCGATGAAATAGTAACAATAAAGGGAATGGTAGTGATGTTATTCAACTCCTCAGAGAATTAGACGTTTATTTTTTAAATCTTGCCCCCTTAGCCCTTAAATGTTAGCTATTAATGATAATTTGAAGGCAGTGCTTACGTATGTTTTTAATGTATCGATTGTTTTAACTAAATGGAGAATACATTAGTTTTATGTTACGTTTGCCGTATATCAGTGGCTAGTTGCTGGTATTGACCTGGTGTCTTCCACATACCTTTTATACTTCAAATTTTTCTAACCACTTTGCTAATTTTCACAAACGCTATAAATTTACGAAACATTTTTCAAGCCCCTTTAACGGTATATGGCATAATTAATTATTCGCAAGCATCCATTTTCTTTCAAGTGCAGGTCCAAACTCCGTGCTGCTCTAACTGGAGATCAATTAGGGCTCACTACCCACTCAATAGTTAATTTTATTATTACTCCACCATTACATCTACATCTATATACTATCCTGCAAGCCGCCGCATGGGCATGTGGCAGGGGGTCTTAGGTCATCAGCCGTTAAATAAGAGGTTTTCCGAGATAAAATGGTGAAGTGTATTATGGAAGTGTTTTATTGGAGCTCTGGCTTTATTATAGACACTAATTTTGCGTGGATAAAATGAATTTTATACCTATCTTTTCTGCAATATCTCTCTCTTATTTTATCTCATCTTTCGGACCCAGAGTTGTAGTTTGGCGTCACAATTATTTTCTCTGCGTCACCCTGAGTACCAATTCCGTATTGTTTCCCCCGATTTATTTTTAAAAATTGGTGGCATATTGGTGTGGTAAATGCCGGTAGAATTTTACCTCCAAACAGGCAAATTTGAATAATTTATCGACAGTCGTACCTCAATGGATTTAGTAGAGTTTTTTCATGCTTTTCAATAAGACTTTGTTTCTTCCACTGTTGTTTTAAGTTTTGTTGTCGGTTTTGGCAGTTACACCCTAATCAGGTACACTCATAGTTCTTCCAAATATTGACCTTCCGTAATCAAAAACCTTCAACGTTTGCATTCTTATTGTTCGCTAAAACTCATCCCAAAATTATTCATTGGCTTGCTGGGTAATGTGTACATGTAAAGCTTATGTTTTGATCCTTCAGTTTGCAATCACTGTAATATAATACTTGGAATGGTATTGCAGTATGTGTATTTGGAGCATCTTCTCCCTAACCACCTTCTCATAGCAATAAAGGTGAAACTCCTATAGCCGTGAACACAAACCTTGTAGGGATAATAATTAAGGGGGAAATGGATTAGGTGGCGTTCCCGAGTAGTGTTTCTGTTGAACTAGGTTAGCTCTGCGTCAGAAAACCACAATCCGGTAGACTGTGAGAGAGCACCGTTTAGATACTTTGTGTGCTTTTCATAGTTGTGTTATGATCTTAGGCAGGGGTTTTTACACCGTAAATATTTCAATTACAGTAAATTTTACAATCAGTTAATATGTCAAGGTTTTTGTTTACGACTTCTGGGGTTTAACCTTTATAATTGTATACATCATTGTATACATTGAAAGATGCAGAAAATCAGCTGGCGAGACAGAATCACCAATGAGGAAGTGCTGAGAAGAGTACAAGAAAATAGAAGTCTCTGGAGACAGATACAGACAAGGAGACTTAAACTAATAGGTCATATTCTACGATGCAATGATTTTATAAAATTAATAGCTGAAGGTTTTATTGAGGGGACAAATCGTAGAGGACGTCCTAGATTAAGCTATATGAAGCAGATCATCAATGACTCTGGGTGCGTCTCATATGGTGAAATGAAGAGGAAAGCTGAGCAAAGAGCGGAATGGCGTGCTATTGCCAACCAACCCATGGGTTGATAACCGAAGAAGAAGAATTGTATACAAGCCGTATAAGCTCGCTTCCTTATTATAGCCTTCTCATTCATACATACAAAATGAACAACCCAATTATTTGAAGCAATTTTTTCCCGTCTGAAATTAAACGTCAAATGTGAAACAAAACGACTGGAATGGCTCCTGATTTTATAATCACCTCTAACATAGAACAGTCACTTTTCAAAAATCTTTTTCTGTTGCCGGAGCACGGTTATGGAAAAGTATTTGCAAGCATGTATAGAATTCTGCCTCTTTAACCGTATTCATGCAAAGACATTTTGATTATCTACATGCTCATTTATTTTGATTCTACATAATGTATCCACCCATTCATATGCATTTTTGCTTGTAATATATGAGCTCTAAAAATTGCGTAAATTCTGTGCGATGAAAAAGTCCAAGATCAGTAAATTATATTATTATTATTAAACATTGCTCATATGCTTTTTGTCTGAACATACCGATTTTCCAAACCTGGTGTTTTGTTTTCGCAACAAAATTAGCCGTCGTGATTCTTCCCGGACAGTAAAGAGGGGATAGGGTTTCTATGGCTTCTAAATCCTTGAAGTGGCGGTCATGAAAGCGTTGTATTCATTTCACTCGGCCATGCCGTGACCCTTATGGGCGTGGGACGAGAGCTGACGACTTCTTTGCGTTGCTTTGCGTGGATCTGATGGGAATTTTAAGAGAAAGGAAGATTGTGGAAGGGGATGGGGAGGAATGAGTTATGACGCGGCCGAGGGAGGGCGCGGCGAACACATTTTTAGAGCTCCTGATCACGTGATTAGATGCTGGACATTCCCAAGGATTAAGATTCAGATTAAGACCTCAGCCGCCAGAAACGAAAGTCTTTTGACCCCAAAGTACCACGGCAGGATGACAAGGGAATTTGTGCCCGAGGAATGAATGGGAGAAATAAATTTTCCTGATTTATCCCGCGATTACCATGTAAAGATAAATTAACGTTTGCGCACGTGGATGGAAGTTTTGTTGCAGATGCAAGTTAGTAGAGAAAAATAACATTTTACGAATTCCATCTTGGGGTTAGCGTTAGGTTTCTGTTCCTCGGTGGCAAAGTAGTCGTTCATTGACGAAGAGGCGTGGCGTAAAGTTTTCAGTTCTGTCGCTGAAAAAAGTTGGGAGAGTTTTCGTCAAATTTTAATTGGCCTAGAATTAATTTATTGATGAAGTTATTTTATATTCCAACAGTAAACCATTTTTGTATGTTCATTTGCTTTATAGATAAAAACAGATATTTACAGATATCTCTAAAGAAGATCCACAATCGATTTTCATAGCAAAACGGCTGACATACTCCTAGAATCTCTTATTTTTTTCATCTCATGCCAAAAGATGGCGTCCTTATATTTTAGGATCCTGTAAAAAATCTCCTTTAAGTTACTTTGGGGTAGAATTTGCAATGAAACAACATTTGACTTGACAAGTATCGATCCCGTACCTCCCAATGGGCAAATCGCGAATTTCATTCCTTGGTGTTTAGCCACCCGTGAAAGTGACTTCGTACAACGTATTTTGTTCATGCAATGTTTGGAAAATTACTCATTAAGTTATTGCATAAATTTATTTTTAAGTGCAAGACTTAAATTTGTAACTTAAAATTACTCTTCGAAGTATTGTTAATGTTTATGCCATCCGATATCATACCTAGAATATATATTGTTGCCATTGTAACGTCATAACGTCAAAATGATTACTTCTATTTTATGCAAGAGTGTAGAGTTTTGTCGAATTAATTTGCTACAGTACTCACTGCATGTTTGTTTAATTCATTATAAGTTTCAAGTACAAATTATATAGCAATAAAAGTTAAAGCGTTAAAATCACTTTGTGAAATGACGCTATTTTATTCAATAGGATATTTTTAGGTGCGTTTCTCTGTATTTCTTCGGGAAGTATATTTCCTCATGATGTCAAGATGTAAAATTTTCTGTTCACATCTCAGGACCTTATCGTTGACGAAAGAAAATCAATATTTTTCGAGGCAAGTATTTCAGTGAAAATATATCCTGGCAGATATACGTGTTTCCAACTTACCAACTTGCGCGGTCAACATTAGTTCTTTATAATGGTGTTTATTAGTAAAGCTAACCTTTAATTTCAGTGTCCCTATAGGAGGAAATAGATTTCATAGATGTTCTCTACGCTCTAAATGCTAATGAATTCTGCTAAGCTAGTAATATTAATATTATGTGTTCGAGCCGATAAACAAGATTAATTAGAAGTGAGCTACCGGTAATGGAGTAAAAACTAATAGCAAACTCTATTTGATGAGCTCGTTAACACGATGCCATTGGATCCTACCGTCAACTAGAATATCCTTTGAGTCCACTTTATCGATTACCCCGTTCCTTTGCTAATCACCGGCGTATTACTATTCTTATGTAACGTACTCAGCGATAAACTTTTCGCGGTTTGCAGTAACGTTTTTTACGACCACGAGCCCATAATTTTGGTAACGCCTCTCCCCGTACTTGATGAGGACCCGATTAATGCTAATCTTCAGATTGACGTCATATATTCATTGCCTCACAGCTCTTTACATATCTAATTATACCAACGCATGAAAATGATGCTGATGTAAATTCGTCCCACGTTAAACTCATCCAGCAGCCTACATCTTAAATTGTTACCCGGTGTATTCTCCATCTAGGGTTGTTCTCTTTCATTCACGGTAGAAAGTTTTGCCGGAATGTAACCACCTCTATCTTGTGTTTTCATGGTTTTAACGCGTCGACCTCCGGTGCGCGATTCACCTGCCGCTGCTGAAGTGACCATTATGATTTAGAGCTGGTATCCAAGTGATACTTAGTGGTTTGCTTATACACATGTTAATGATCGTCCTCCTTCGTACATTGTGTCAAGAACCTTACTGTAGGTGTATGTTGAATCTTATCCCTTCAACCAGCGTAAAACCCCCATTCACAACGCGTTTTTAAGAAGACGTCTTCCATTTTATACCATCCCCACCCGGATGGCCAAAATAAAAGAAAAAGTAAAGAAAGCATAGCTTTAATTTTTCCATTTTAAATACGTCCATTTTTCCCACTCCCACCAACCAGGAGAAATTACTTTTCAAATGAGGAAAGATAGAAAAAGAGAATCGTAAAGTTTTCGGGAAAAAAATACACACGGTGCTTAATAATGAACTTTTCAGACTTCTGCAAGGATTTGCGAAAGAAAAAAATTAAAAAGAGAGAAACGTGATACACAAAGTGGGCGTTTATCATGTTTTATTTATTTATTTTTTTTGCTCTCCCGCCTAAAATTGGATGGGAAACGTGAGGTTCTCTCAGTACTCATCCGGACTCCTCCGAACATTTCCCATTCCCTTTCCTTCCTCTATTTCCACTCAAAAACAGATTTAATGGCGATTCTTTTATGAGTTTCCCAATGGATGTTTCATCGCTGGGACCTGGAGGAGTAAGTTTCGCTTGGGAAGGGGTTATTTTAAAAGGAACGGTGGTACATCGCCATTGTCGGGGGGGTGGAGGTAGGGGTTGATAGAGGGGGCGGGTAGGCTGCTCGAAGCTCTCAGTATTTCCCTCCCTCCATCCGTGGCACTCCGAATAAAGATTAACGCGGGACCATGGCCTACTTTAAAACATTTCTTCCTCGCGCGCACAGGGCCGGATTGACCGACATTGAAAAATAAAAATAATATCTGGTACACGAACACGCAGACGCCATATTCCAGAGACATACATATTCTGGTGTGCTAAAATTCACCAGCACAGTCTCCACAGAGGCTCGATTTTTATGCTTGAAGATGAGCACCCATGCAAAATGGATATCTTGATAAGTAGAGAGGATATTGTTGTGGATTCGGTTTCTGCGGCTTATTTCGCCTTATCCGAAATTCTGAATACATTTGTGGATAGTCTCTAAATGAAACCGTACTTTGCTTTTTCCATTCAGTCTTGGTTCCAAACCAAGGTTTCATATTATCATTGTCACTATCACGGTCTTTGATAATAGCAAGGATGGATGAAAACATGATGAGAAATAAAAATGTTTACAATATGTATTATTGGAATGCTTATTAAAATAAAATATGTTGTACTTCACTCATTTAGTCTATGAGTGCGACGAGTATTAACAATTTATGGCGTCGTTAGGAACAGAGTTCTCGATTCTATTTGTTTGTTGTTGTGTGTGTGACGTGGAGAAAATACCAAACTTTGGCGAGGGGTTAGAAAGAAAGAGGAGCTTATTGCAAATGGTGGTTAGGTTCTAAGGGTAAATTATGTAACAAATCAAAGGCATAAAACAATTACTCTAAGGGAAGCCTACTACAGTCAAGGATATGTATTCATACATTTATTAAGTCTCCTGTACCTGTTCCACTCAGAACCGAAGATTTTATTCGTGAAATTCCCGCTTTGAATGGCGTAAAACGGTATATAAGTTGTGATAAATCACTTATATTCAACTTTTCCCCTCACTGGGGGAAATAGATTTTGCACTTGTGATTAATATCTTACCATCATTACTAACAACTACTTCCCGCTTGAAATTTGCGGCATGATATAGCTTTCTGCATGGTTAAGTAACTTTTTGCACTATTTGTCAGTTGTATTAATTATACTAACCATTAGTTTTATCATAACTAAAGTTTCATATTAAGCTACGTAGCTCTCTTCAAGTTTCTGGTCTGACCGCGTATTGTTATCCGGACTGCTTTTGGCCTGCGCGTATCGGTCGGAAAAGTGCGTGGTTCTGATTTGAATAGAGGTGAATACTTTGTGCCTGGTGTCGAATCACTCTGTGCCACACACCATAATTGTTACTAGCACGGCATTTCGTGGATGTAGATAAAGACTATTAAATGAATGCGAAAGTTTTTATTTTTGCATGCTTTACAGTATGTTTCATCGTAAGGTCAAAGTTGCATTTCCTCTGTTCCGAACCGGATAAAAAGCAGTGATGCGTTTTGTGTCTGGATGAGCAAGCGCTGGCCGCTCAAGGTTTAGTTACTAGATTGTGGCCGTCAGTGGTATGTAAGGTATCTATTGTGGATCCCTGTAAAATTGTCCAATTTCGAGCTAATCATAAGGAAGTGAAGATACTTAAAATTGACCTCCTATCATGCGAAGTAATCCCATTCAATACTATCGTTATTATTTTGTTGAATTAACGAATCTCGTATTTTTAGCCTTATTGGTGATGACGAATTGTCATAATGATCATCGTCAGTAATGCTCCCATCTATTTTGTGTTTTGCGCTTAAAAAAGTTATATTTTTCTTAGTTGTTTTGCTGAAAAGTTGCAGATCAAAATCGATCGATAGTTCAAGATGTCATGGTCATTACTAGTTATTAGTATCGAAATCATTAATTGTTCGTATCTTTGCCCATTTATTTTTCAAAGTTTTCCTATTTGAACGCACCTACTGCTGAGTCCCGAAGTTATATTTCAAGAAGAGGAATGACTAAATAATATTTTCTCTACGTAGAGGAATATTTTTTGTCTAGCAAAAGTTGGAAAAAGGTGAGACAATTGACATCAATATCTGCAATTGACAAAATGACCTTCATATTCAGTCTCCGGTAAATATTATCTCTCTGCGTGAACGTATCGGAGTTTGGTGAGGGGTTGAGCCAGCTGAAGAAAAAAATTAAAAATTCAAGCGGTCATGCTTATATAAATAACTAATTTTTCAACTTGTTTGATTTTGTAACTGATTCGGAAATAGTTTTCCCCCTGTCTCTCATCGTTATGAATCGTGTTACGGAGCGCTAATGATAGTGGTGCCGAAGACTAAAGACGATATACAGCACATTTTTATACCACAAAACGTGTACACACCTTCTTTTTGTTTGTGTTTCCGTTTGGAGGGAGTACTCAGTGTCTGAGTTATCTTTAAACGTGCTTACTAATTTATAAAATGTATAAATATGTGAAAATTGACCGAGTTGCTTATTTACAGAGCTGCTACAGCCTTCTACCTCTCTCTCGAAGGTCGCGATTCATTTCAAGAGCTAAACGTAGTTTTCCGTGGAATTATTGAGTTATTACTAGTAATTATAGTGGAATATAGTATTAGGAGAGTTGGAAGATAGGGGAAACCTTTTTTTGTGTCATCAGATAGTAAACTCCCAGCCTGAAATACCAAGAGCCGTGGCTTGAAATCCCCAAGTTAGATTTCAATCAGCCAGGGCTTGGTTGTGTGATTGTCCGTTGTTGCCTGTGAAAGATATCTAAAGCAAAAGGCCTCTAAGGCTGTTTTCAAGATATTTTGAAAAATTTGAAATGATCAACTACTACCATTTAAATGACCTAAACTAGGTTAAAAAACACTGATCAAGACCATTTGGTAATAGTTTTTAAAGAGCTGGTTTTAAAGACCCGTAAAGTGATCTATAAGATTCACAATGCATAATTGAATTTATGCTAAAATCACGAATTTTACTCATTCTCAAACTGTTGGATTGCATCCTTCGTTTATATAAATATATCTGTAATAAACGTTTTTTTTCTCTTGTATTTTGATAAGTTTATTCCCAGATGGATTTGTTAAATAGTGATTGCCAAGCTTCCTATTTCAACATAAATTCGAGCTTCATGCCTAATATTCGGAGGGTTTGAGCATTGCCGCCGGGTATTCCATCAAATCAAACTAGGTTACTACGATGTGTATAAAAATATAATGTTTCAGTTCAATTAACAAATCAATTAAGTTCTCTGATGCTGTTATCTATTGATAAACTCTGAATCAGTTACGGGTGACCTTCACCCGTTTGCTACAGATAGCTAAAATATCGCTTGGAAATGACGTGGGGACACAAAACGGAAAAAGATGACAAATTGGAATATGATCTGACTGTTTGGATAGCTTAGTTGTTTTGCTTTTTCTCTCGTCGTATGCCCGTTCGTTTGGTCTGTAGATAATTTTTAATCCTTATTTGTACGTTCTAGCCCTGTAAGAGTTATATTTGCCGTATAAACTGAAATACTTGAACGCTGCCAAAATTGGTCGTGGTTGATCTACGGAACAAATGTGCCTCGGTTTCCCTGTATTTGATAATCTTTAATTGGTAAGCAATTGAGAAGAAGGGTATAAAAACGAATTTCGTTGACTTGCTCGGTAATTCGTATATTTGCCATGAGCTTGAGTAAAAGCGGTATTTCCTAAATATGTAACTAATGCTTTAATGCTTTCATCTTCATTCGTTTGCTACTCAGAAAAATTATGTAAAAAAAATGTATTCCAGAAATATCCTCTCCATGTATTCCTTCTGCAACATTAATCAATAACCCACCATCTCTTCCTGCTTCATTTTGTAAAGTCATGCTATCAAATTGGGTTTGATTTACTGCTATTGGAATGATTTTGAATTTTATAATTCCCCAAACTTCATGTTTCTATCATCGAAAAATCGGATCAACGATGATTTAATGAAGAGGTGATATATTTGGAGTCTAAGAATATCTGGTATGCATATCAGATAGATATATTGAAATACCTTTTTCTATTTGTTTTTTTTTGTATAAATGCTAAGCTTTTTAAGGAATTAGAAAGCGTGATGTAACGACTCTTCAGAACTGAAGGGAAAACGCCTACCTTCAGGCAAATTAATCTTCCAAAAGGAATCAAGAAGAAAAAGAATAACTCCTCGTTCGATCTTTTGTAGTGATGTCCTTTGCCCTAAATGTGATTAGAGAAACTCCATATGTAACTTTTTCCCATCACAGAAAGGAAAGGATTGGAAATAATTCGCCGCTCTTCATTAAAGTTCTAAATCGACTGATATTCGTACGCTCATCGACAATCAAAGATATTATCAAGGAGGCATGTAATTTTTCGTTTCTACAAAATAATTTGTCACATTGGTGTAAAGAATTTCCTGTTTTATACCATTGCAATTTCTCCAAAATACTTACTCGCCAGGTGATATGTTTCTTTATTTCTACTCTTTATTGGTTAATTCGTTCCGCCATCCCTACGGATGGAAAACACGTCGATTCGTCTCAGTGAATATCGTTTCCCTCCTCCCTGTTCATACGTTATGTTTTATGTATGCCATGATGAGAATACTGTTAAGGTATAGACAACGAAGTGCGAAATTTCAAGAATTATTACCGTTTAACTCTTGTACCACCAGTCTCCTCAGAACAATTAAGAAGCTTTTACAGGGTTGGAACCCCTTTAAATTTTATTATAGTTCATTTATGAATAAAGTATCGCGTTAATCAAGGGCTCTGTAAAACTTTAACGGAAAGAATGTATAGTGATATAGACCGAGTAGTCGACATGTGGCTTTAGTGATGAGTTTGAATTGGTAAGATTAAACGATGATTTTTTCGTGTATTCTGTCCTAGAAAATGTCTTATGGCAACTCCTCCCAGAGGTCTTGTACCCTGTGTAGAGCCTGTGAAAGGTTTTATCCCTCAAACGACCTTCGTCCCCCAAACTTTTATCCACTAAACGAGCCTTTTCGTATTTAAGAGTCGTCACTCTTTTACTTAATCTGCCATTCCCGCGATCGTGAACAGATAAATGCAATGATATTAGCCAAAACTTCATCCTCCATTTGCCTTGATCCCTTGTCTAAGGGAAGAAGATACAGTAGTTTTTGGGGATTCGAAAGAATACTGGAGGGGTGTGGTCCGTTGACATCTTCGAAATACCGTGCAAGCTTACTACATTTCATTTCATTAATTACATTAAAATTAGGAAAATGCATGGTAGTAATGAAAGGAACATTAGTATAATACATATAGATATCATAATACACATACTTCAACAGTATGATTAAAATTAAATATGCCTTAATAAGCATTTTTTTCTAAATAACATTAAGGATTTAGGTAAGGCCTAAAAAATTTCAACAGGCAGCCGATTCCAATCGAGAACACCCCTGTTTATATGGTGTCTAGCCTAGGGTTATTCCCCTCCAGGCATGAATTATTCATCCGAGGTCAAGATGAAGACTCGCACTATCTACCTGGTCAATGAAACGACGGAAGACCATAAATCATTTAAGAGAAAAATGCCTTGCTCGAGCTGAAACCAAAGGAGTGGTGCGTGGATAAACGTGCTCAATTTGGGCACACAGATTAACCTACAACTAGCAGTTAGTATAGCCATAACTTTAAAGACCTGAATATTACGCTAAATAAATTTGTTCATTAGGTAAAATCACGTAGTGCATATTGGGATGAGGAGGTATCATTAGGCATGGTACATTTGCAGAAGTGCAAAACTGTGTCTAATCAACAACATTTGATATCATCTTCGTACGGTGGAAGGTCATGAAAACATTGTTTTATAGTTACAAACACGTAAAATGAAGCAGAATACCATGCCAAAATATTTAAATAGCTAAATAAATAAAGTAATAGAGCTACCTTTCCCTACCACTGACTTAAGTGTGTTCTGTCTGTACTGTGTTGGCCACAAATAATTGGACGGAATTTGTTTATATTTGAACCAAAATGATGTATATAACACCAATTCTGAAGACGTAGGCACCCTTCTACGTGAAACTCGAAGCTTGGATTCAACTTATAGATGTATATAAATTGAGCTCCTGGCGGGGAAAGATCCAAGTGATAAGAGGATCGTTCGAAAATATCATAGTAAATCTCAAATTAAATGTGATTTAAGAAATCGCAATTGAAAAATAAAAACTAAATCATGGGTGGTTAAATAACTTTCTGATTACTCTTATGAAGAAGCTTGAGCCATGAAAAGTTCATATGATTCATATAAATATATCGAATGCATTTGTACAACAAATACAACCTCAATCGTAAGAGAGTCTAGTTTTTAAAACTCGGTGCAACGGCGGTGTCTTCAGTCCCAAAATCATCAAAAACGGGTGCCGCACGGTACGACCCCCTGGCCTCTCAGTGGGGAGGCACCCCTCCCTCTTTACACAATCAACCCTTGGCGGTCGTAGACCACTCCACGACGCCCAATGCCAAGCGGAGAAAGAGAGAGACTTCGAGATGTATATATATCAAGAAGGAGACCTTAGAGGAGGTGGACGGGGGTGGTGGGTTGGGGTTCTTTGACGGGGGAGGGGAGGAGAGGGAGGTCTCTAGCGTGCCTGGGACTGATAAATCAGAACAGCCGTTGCAGCCCTTTGGTGTATAGTGGGGTGGTACCCTGATTTATGCCGCGGGGCACGAGAAGGCAGGCGCGGGGTGGCTCTTGCTGTGCCGCTCACAGGGTACGCAGTGGGTGTTGTGTTGTGCTGTTCTGTGTTGCTGCTAAAGCAAGGGTGGTGTTGTGTGTGGGGGATGGTTAGGCAGAGGTAGTAGTTTAAGAGGGTCGTATCACCGCTGTGGATTGGGTTGGGGGAGTGTGAATAGGTGTGGAGGGGAGAGGGGTTTTGGCTGGCATAAAAAGGGAGAAAAAAGGATAAGGAAGGAGAGATACGGAGAGAATGATGTGAGTGGGAAATGAAGTAGGTAGAACGGAGAGAGACCGTGTTCAATATTGTGGGCAGGGGCTGAAGATGTCTGGCGAGGCTCTATGTTGGGACTCCACGAGAGAAACCGGCTTTGAAAGCTGTCTCACCTCTGGTATAATTTCTTCATATAAGAAGGTTTGAGCAAATGTTTGCTGCAGGATACGCGCACGACGCATCTTCCTTATTTTTTAAGTAAGCCACTACCTGTATAGATTCACCTAGATGTCCTGCCAGCTCTTGTCAGCAGTCAATAAAAGAACAATATAGTTTGAGAAGTACTGTCATTGTCGAATTTTATATATAAGAGGGTAATGAAATGTGTAGAATGGGGAGGGATTGAGTAAAGTATGTGAGCAGGGTTTGAAGATGTGTGTCAGTATTTTTTATGTTAGTGTGGGAAGTAAATTAGGTAGAATGAGAATGGAATCCGCCAGAGAGACCTCAGTTTTAATAGCAGTGAGACACTTTGCGTAATTTCTTATTGTAACAGATCTGGGCTTATTTTTAAACAGGTAACAAGTTCTACATATTTAGTTCATTGCTTAAATCAACCATTATCTTCAAAGATTCTCTGAGATGTTCTTCCAGCTCGTATCATCAACCGAGCAAAGATTTAGGAAACCATAATCTTTGCATGACTATCTGGCTTATGATGTAATTTCATGCTCAGTATATTTTCTAGCAACTGTTGTATACTTCATCACCAGTTGTAATCATTCCGAAATTTGCTTTGCAGCAACTCTCCACTTCACTCTCTTCTGCCAACCGCTTCATTCCTACATAACTGTTTACCTTGACGTCCTTCATAAGTTACTTGATACATTCCATTCTTGATCTTCCTCCATAATTCCTCCCATTTATTTCTCCTTCTAACGGCTGCTGTTTCATCAGTAATTAATAATAATATTGTTAAAATCCAATCCATCAATTACGACTCTCCTTCTTTGCAAAAGTTTCAGTATGCTTCATTTCGTCCCAGCTCTTCGCATGACTTCTTCGTTAGTGACTCCGTCCATCATCAGCTTCATTATTTTTTCGGGAACACCATTGCTTTTAATGGCTTTCCAATGCTTCCAATCTCTTTCGTTACATAAATATAAGGTAAGATAAGATAAGATAAGATAAGTAATGATAGGAGAAAACACATATTCTCATCTCACTTAGGAAGTTCACGCCCATGCTAGGTTTGAATAATTGAAAATGCTCACGAAAAACACACTCTGAATTACATCCGCTTATATATTTATACACACTCATTTATATTCTCGATTGTTTCGCTCTATTAATTCATTATGCATAAGATAGGACACTATGACTGTACTGAAGTTGGTAACCAACAAATTAAGGTGCTCAACTGTAATATCGTTCGTACATTTATATGGGTCCAGAATTATTGATAGGTCGGAGTGACTCGGCTGTTCTTTTTCTTAGTTACTTAGGAAAATAATAAGGTACCTGGGTAAATCGTTGTATATGTAAAATAATAAATAAAATAATCTTTGATCCTAAAAATTCCCTTAATTATTTTTCATTGTATACTCTACAAATTTGGTTTATCGGTTATCCAAATCTAAGACCCTCAGAAGAATCGGAAGAATCAAAACCTTCGAATACTCCTCCACCACGACAATGGTGTCTTAGATGTAATTTCTTTCCACGAACCAGATGTTGAGCTTTGAGAATGGAAGGTGCCGAATCAGAGGAATACAGCTGATGAGGCGGCAATAAAAATCTTAGTTGATGCAATTTGGCCATAGAAACGGCACATTTTTGAACTGGTACATTGTCTTGGTGAAACATGATTTCTATATACATTTCACCGGAGTGCATATTAAAAGTTCGCAATATCACTTCAAACGCTCAAAAACTCTAAAAACAACTTTCATCTTAAAACTTCGTATCGTTTCGTGTAGAGAATATCGCTTTGTTGTTCTTCGTTTAAATTTTACTGCAGCGTCATCCCGCTCAAATTCAACTTACTCATTGTGCGACACTGGTTGAGTTGGGAACGGCTATTTTAAATAGAATGAGCAGGAATGGGAGAAGTCTGGCAAGATTAAAGCACCAAGGCCAAGGGGAACTCCAGACGAGGAAAAACAGCTTCGAGAGCCGTCTCACCTCCTGCGTAATTTCTTAATATAAGGGAATTAGCATATTTTTTCAATTGGTCACGTCTGCGACATATTTCCCCATTTGTTAAGTTGCCCGTCTGCTAGCTCTTATCAAAAACTCTGCAAAGATCAATACGTAGCTCCGGGAATACTGTCGCGTCCTATTTCTTTTTTTACATATTTTGACATCGTTCCCTGTTTTCGATATCGCGCGAACTCCATCATCCATTAATGTATCTATAGGCGGGCAGGGATTGTTTAGGTGGTTTCGACAAGTAAGTTATTGAAAATTTTCGTGAATAATAAAGCTTTTTAGACCATAAGTCGAACCAAGAATAGTCCACATATATTGATTTCAAGAAAACACTATATTTTAAGAACGAAGAATCGTATTTTCCGAAAATAGTAGCGAATTGAAGAAATGAACAGTATATCAGCTGTT
The DNA here is from genome assembly GCA_963169105.1 of Ceriagrion tenellum. Lineage (NCBI taxonomy): Eukaryota > Metazoa > Arthropoda > Insecta > Odonata > Coenagrionidae > Ceriagrion > Ceriagrion tenellum. The sequence continues at coordinate 80,309,519 of OY720643.1, read as the reverse complement.
TTCAAACTCAGCAGTCAAGTTTGAGAGACATTGCTTTATTACCTGACCTCGTAGGTGACTGTGGCCATTTTTTTAATGTACCAGCTTGACACGTAGGCTAACCTAGATTCATCCGGATTGGATTACTTTCCTTGGGGCAGTCATCGAACGCGCTATCCATTATGCTCTCATATGATAATAACACTTCAGTGACTATTGAGGCTAATTTCAACTCATTTTCAATAAATATTAACTACGATTTTCTGTTTTCTTTTGTTGCTGTTTAAGTTTTCTATTTGTAAGTGGTTAATTACTATTCGAAAATAATGCCACCATATCTCTCTCGTGACTAGTTAATTTAATGGCATAAACAAAGTGAAGTACAATCAATTCGCGATGAATGAGAACTTCAGGATATGAGCTGATATGATGATGGTGTCAGTGAGGGTTCATTGTATTTTGACTTTTAACTTGTCGCAGCATTTATCTTTGATTTTGACCACTTGAATTTATGTACCTGGAAATAGCTGGAACCTTTTTTTTTTATTTTTTTGCCAATACATGAAATTCCCATTATTGTTTTCTGCCGTTTCCGAGTGCTGATTTCAATATCTTACGCGCATGCAACATTCCGTTTAGTTTTGCCATTGTAACCAAAATTTATGCAGAATTTGAATCTGAATATTGCTTTGGAAACGATCTCATCAGACTTTCATATGAGGTGATGCTAGTTATTGGGTCTCACAATAAGTAGTCAGTTCTTTCTGCATATCAACATTTGTCACAACACACTTCGGTAGCACCTTATATCAGGAAAGTACTTATCTATTAGTGTATTTTAATTTATTTTTCAAGTTGAAAAACCGTTTTCCAATTTCCTCACGATTCAAAAACATGATATTGCCATTTGACCACCTCAAATTGGTAATCTAAGCTAATATCGCTTAACTTACATTGATAACATGTCAATAGTTGTATTATATTTAGAGTAATAGTAAGATTACAGTTTATACATTACCGGAAACTGGGGTTAAGATGGTTCAAATAAAAAAAATTTGAATCTGAAAGCAATACTTACGGAAGAATGTGGTAGGCGGCTGCGGTTGGTTCACACACTGGAGGCTAGTTGGCAAAACCAGACAGAGAGTATACCACGATTTCGAGTTTCACTCCTCGTTAGTTACACTACCTTGATTTTCATTGTTATCACGTAACCACCCAAATAGTGCCAAGCCTCATTTATTTTCCGTCCTTGTTAAGATACTGTCGCCAAGTTAGCACTTTTCCTTGCTATAGAAACAATTTGAGGACAATAATCTGTTGATAAAACGAAAAAAATAACAATTTTTAATCTCTAATATGTTTGATATAAAAGCCGATGCGTTTAAGTTATTAATGGAAGATTTTGGTGTGCTGTCTTCACACTATTCTGTGGGGTGAAGATGGTATTAAATTAAATCTTTTACTGAGCTTATACTGGTTTGATTGCTAATACTTAAACGTGAAACGATTGATTGACCGATTAAGTTTCCTCCGTAAATATTTCATTAATAAAGTTCATTACTGTTCCTATACCACGGGAGACCTAAAAAAACCTCAACAAATAGCTTCTCTTAGATTTACTGTATTGTAGGTTAAAAATATTTCTTAGTGGCTACAATTTTTCGTATATTTGTGGTTGTGTTAGACCATAAACGTTACCCTTTTGGATAATTTTATTTCCATTCTGATCCGTAAAACTTACTGAATACATTGCTGCATTGTCTATTCTTGCACCAGTCCATGCTCTTAAAATGCTTTTGTGAATTACTCACCCCTGTCATTATACCTACCGATATAATTGTAAAGCGTCAACTTTAAATAATTCTACACGTCTCAGCATCAGTGTAAACAGGCGACTATATATTCTTTTATACTGCACTGTGTTATACGAAGAATTTCATCTTAAGGTTTTTATTTGATTAGCCTAAATGTCGATATGCCATTTACAAAAAATGGTGTGACTACTCGGAGAATTACTGGATACTAGTTTAAGTCAATGTGACATGGCAACGTAAAAGATTCATTTTTCTATGTTTGAGTAACTGCTTACGATGCTTATCTATTAGTGGTATTATTTTACGAGGTGCTTGTTGGTAATAGTTTTTGCCCGCTTTTTTATTTGCTTTTGGGAAAGACCAGTGTTACTCGTTTACAGACGTTTTTATACATTTCATGTACTGTATTAATGCAATTTTCGTTTTATTCGAGCAGAATATACGAAGCTTGAAACTTTTCCCCAAGCAATCAGTTCTCCTAATAACATTGAAACTCTCTGGCGTGCCGGAAGACCAAGTACCTATATTACGACATAAGTATCGATGGAAATGGAATAGCATTTTTCAGGAAAAAAACTTAATTAACACAATTTTGGCCCACTCTGTCGTATTCTAATAAAAGTAATTTATAATGACTGGAATAGGGAACTGGCACGCTTGGTGTTAATAACATTATTTCGTGGAGAAGCTATATTTTATTGTATAATGTTAATATCTGTTAGTACTTGATTATTTTTATTGTAAAATATTTGTATCTGTTAGTGGACTTGAACAATTTTACCATGCCATCTATATCAATGAGTACAGTCACAAATTTTGCTATTCCTAAGACTGTGTGTGGTACCGTTGATGGAGCCAGAATTCTTTCACGGCGTCATGTAGCCACGGATTAAGGGCACCTCTCCTATACAGAGTAATGATGCTTTCACACCATCGTGTGGTGAACTCTCTCACACCTGGTTTTGCTGTTTTCTCTGAAAACTGTTCGGCACCGTTGACTTTTATCTGAAGGGGACATGCCGTTTGATCCCGCTCCTATACATCCCCTTACCACACAAGAGGAATTGGTTCTCGTCGCTCGGGAGATTTGCAGCAAGCATTTTGACAGCTGTCAAACCAGACGACAGTGGTGAAGCAGTGCCGGGAATTAGTGTTAACGCACCGGCTTTGCTCCCGTCCCACGTGTGATGGCCTATTTTAGTCCTGCCGTCGATTGAAGAGTTTGTGTTCAGTCTAATGAGGCGGCCAGTCTAGAGTAATTAGTGCTGATTCATTGTGAGCCCCTTGCACCGCGTGGCCAGGAGCGATTCACCCCTGTTGTACACGTGAACGATAATTGGTTCTCATTGAGGAGAGTAGGATTACGTGTATTTTTTTCAAGCTCTTACTCGCGCTCGTCTAAAGTAACAAGGGTAATCCTGATTGAATAGTTCAATAAAACCTGCCAGGATAAAAATTATTTCTGTTTGCTTGCACGCAATGGTATATTCTTTGAGTCGGTCGTTCGGTCTCGTTTACTGCCTCGTGAAGCTTTTAACTTTAGCTGGAATCTAATTCGGACCTGCTGGATTTATTCATCGGGGTTACACGTTCGCAGGATTACTAGTGGAAATCCCACAGGACATCAACGCTGTGTCCCGATGTGGTCGAGGTACCTGCGTGTTGATTTTGCTGAGTGATTTGGCCTCCGAAGCCCCTCAGAAGCCGCGCTACACCTGCCACCGTTTCAATGGACAGCTATTGATGTAGCTGCTAATTCAAATTCAGAGTGTGCTTCAATATCATCTCAGCAATCACCTCACCGAAGAAAATGAAGTTTTCCCGCTCTTTCTATAGACCGTCAAGATTAACCAATTAAACTAATTATTTTTATTTTCGTAACTTATACTATTGGCAAAAAGAGTACTTTTTATGATTTTAGCTGTTTTCTATCTCTTTCGTGATGATCACTCATTTTTATACAGTAATTACGTATACTACCAATTTTATTGAAGAAATAATGAAGCTAATCGCAAATGTTGCCGTCAAACTTACGTTGAAGTCTATATCAATACACTTAGTCAAATTTTTCGGTCACCTTGTGCAATTTTTCTCTTCTCAAAAGATGAGAATTTGCGTAAAGCAGCCCAGGTAGCCTATGGTTTACAGAACCTTCTTTTACAACTTGAAGTCGGTACATTATATAATATGTTTGGTATTATAATTCTCTGAAAAACTTAAATTTATGAAGCCTAAGATACATAAAACATTGACTGAAACTGCGTTGAATATATTTAGTCCTTTCTGGAATGTAAATTTCTAATTTATCCTACGAGCATTAATTTTTGGATTTTACTTTAAATACCTATAGAAGTCATGTTGTCTATGTTAAGTGGTTTCACCGATATTCAATGCTATTTCTCCCTAATGTTTTTAGTGATACCACCTCATCCATTTAAATAACGAGCTTTTCTACGAAGAAGCTTCTAACTCTAATCGTGTTCTATTAAGCAAACTCACGATCGTCGGTCAAAAGTTCTAATCACATTTACATTTAGCAAAATCCCTGTCGTTTTTATTGCGTTCCAAAAGATTCCCATTTAAGGTCATTACTTACCTTAGTTAAACGTAACATTTTCTCATCACATATTTGCTCATATGGTGGATATTTTTAAGTAATTGAAGCCAATCGGTTTTCTGTTGGTATATGATACTTATACCTCAGGTGTGGCCTTTTTGATAGTAAAACATATATTTATAACTGCCAATACTTTTGTGGGAAAACCCAATTCTCCAAATGATGTAGCAAGGAGAGGTTTGGACGCAACGGATCCCTAGCATGTCTATTTCGAAAAAAAACCGTCAGTAACCGAGGTGATAACCGAGGCGCAAACGTCTTCTGCAGTGTGAGTACATTTGGTGAATTATAGGCTTTCAAGGTTAAGTCTGTTGTAATTCTTTCTAGGGTTTATTAAAAAAGTTTACGATCAAATATTGGGAAGCAAGTTTAGGAACATGAAACACTTTGATTCTTCAACTCTATTTCCATGACATGCATCCTAGGTCTTTATTTAGCTTTACTCCAAAAGTTATATAACCTAGCGCCCAAATTGCTGTTCCATGTCCTACCTCCGTAAAAGGAGGAAACTTGAAAAATGCGGAGTATTAAGTAGGAGAGGTGCAGTTGGCTGTGTTGGAGAGGAGGACAATGGACAAGTTTAGGGAAGGTAGAATGAGAGTATTATGTGGGAATTGGCGATAAGGACTATTATCGTGTACAGAACTAGAAAGGAAAATATCGAATCATGCCCTGCAAAGTGTCCTGCGACTGCTTGAAAATTGGTTGAGGGGATCACATTTGTTTCTTCCAGTTAATGAATAGAATTGTGCAGATAATGAAGAAAATATTACTATTTTTGCGGAATATCCATGTCAGATGCGATGAAATTTCAAAGGTTGAGTTATCGAATTCTCAAGTCTATTTCTAAAAAAAATGAGAGGGAAATGAGTATTATTAGTTGAAAGGAGTAGAGCTTTGTAATGAAAGATGATAAAGAACCCAAGACAGCTCCCATTACTCCTCAAATCGTGGATAGCTTTCTCACCATATCTTCCGCATCGCAAGAACCTACTTGTCAAATTCGCATGCATGATTTCGATGCTTGATGACTCCTTAATATATAACTATTTTAATATCTGTTTGGTTTAGCAGAATCCCGTTGAATATATGATAGCTATGGTCGGGGTGGCGAATGGGGTATCGACAACTGTGTCTGTGGGTCGCCAGGGACAAGTGAGGAAGGCTCTTAAGCCGTTGGTTTCGAAGAGATTGAAAAGCTTTGAGTATATGCTGGGGTGAAATGGCTGTTTGGAACCTTCAACTCCTCCGCTTCTCGAACATCCAGTTCTACTCCTCCCAATTTCTCTGCAAGTCTCCGATCCATCGCAGTTTCAACCAAAACACACCCCCGCGGAAGTTACAACCCCATTCGACCCCGTTATTCTCTCTGCCTCAACCTCCGTCATCCCCTTTACCGAGACACAACCCATGCCGTCGAGCCCTTTAAAGGAACACGCCCACACCCTTGCGTCTTAACATGGAAGTTTCAACCCCTGAAAGATTTTCCCTCCTTCCTCGGAGCGAGGCCATCTCAACATTCCTGCGGTGCGGTTTGTAACCCGTCTCCCGGGACAATAAATATTTGGAGGTGCTTAATTTTATGCATCGGCGGTAACTCCTCCGGGAGCCTGTCTCTCAAGCTAGGATCTTCCACTCTTCGTCCTTCTCTCTACCCCATGAGCGTGATTTATGTGATCGGTGCGTTCTTTTACATCACGGCTGAGTCGAAAATTAGCTCGCATTTCCCGACGTCACCCCCGAGGTGAAAGTTCTGCTCCGCTAATGACGGAAATTTCGCCCGATTGTGTGGATCTGGTGTGTTCTGTTGGATATGTTTTTCTTAAGTGTTGTGCTTCAAGTTTCGTGCCGTCAGACGGGAGAACTTCGCTCGTGCCTTTCCTATTCTGGTTTGACTTCAACAGATGTCGTAATCATTCAAATTTGGGCTGATTCATCTTAAACTGTTGGCGCAGCAATGCTATCAAAATATGAATATATTTAAAAATTTGTTTTTGTCTATTTACTTCTTTTCCATGAATAGACTCGCACACAAGTAACTGATAAATTTAAAATCTGCACATGGTTCGAACAAGGATATGAGATACTAATTGAAGGGTCTAGACCTTAATGTAGGTGTGTATTGGAGTTAAAATGATATTTATCTGTTTCAAAGATAATGATTTCAGGACTTAATGTACATAGTCCGTATCTAAAGTTCTCTACCTTTCGCTCCATGTTCTGCGAGCATCATCAGGTGGATGGTCTTCCTAGATATCCTCCGCCCTCGTTCGATCTGTGCCTAAATACTGTGCCATATTTTAAGACAAATTCTTAAAGAGTTGATCTAGAGCGGTGAACAAGCATAAACATATTTTTAAGTGTATACATTTTTCCCCTGACGGTTCTCGGAGCACAAAACTGGAACATACGCAGCAAATTCTGAAAGTATAACATCTTATGGATAAATGAAGTAGTTCGAGTATTCATACAAATAACATTTCAAAAATGATATCTCAAATGGATAACTTGAATATTTTTCATAATTTATGCGACCTCGGGGTGATTTTGTATACTTTTGTAGAAATATTTCAAATGAAAATATCTGAAAATAACGTATCTGATAATACGCCCGAGTCAGAATAGTCATTTGTACGTAATAATATTTAAGAGAATATTATTCAAGTAATTATTACCGCTTAATTACGCGTTTTATCTTGCTGTAAACCTCAAGTTTTGTGCAATGAAATGTATAATCATACCTTACCCAACTCTTTGATCTAGGTTATTTGGCGTAGTTGTAAGTAAAATTGGTTAGAACGTTTATGAAATTGGAAAAGAAAAATGATTCACGAAGTTGCCACGCAAAAAGCGCATGGATGAATAATATTCATGCGATATTATTCATAAATTTAACATCTATCGCAATGACTATGTCATGCATAATTTAGAGAATCTCTATGTTCATTGAGAATACGAGAAATGCGTAATCGATTTCTTCTTATGTCTCTAGTTAGTCTTCTGGACTTGCTAGCGTCCTAATTATTCACAAATAAAGCCACGTATTAATTATTCCCGATAAATACATAATAAATTATTCGAATAACTATTCCCTATTGAGATACTAGATCTATTCAATTTAATTTTTAACCTGAACGATGTAATTCGGCGGAAAAAAGGAACACGATGAAGATGTGAGTATGCATCTGGATTGGAAATTATGGAATTAAAGAGTTCATTTCACGGTCAACTGATTCTCTTCCTTCATTACCGTTACTAATTGATGAAACAATTTTGTTTTTTAAATTGCGTTATTAAAATAAATTTGATTTTATTGTAATACTCATGTAATTTTATCATTGAAATGATGAACATAGACGGAATCATTTATAATTATCTTTTTTCAGCGTGAAATCAAGCAAAAGTCCCCCGTAAGCAATGACAGGTAATTCCATTTTCTTCTCGTTGTTTATTTTTTATTAACACAAGACCTCTGAAAACAAAACAGGCGGGGTGTTCGAATGAAGAATGTTACGAAACGTAATAATTTGGTTAAATTGTAAGATTTGGCGATGGAGCTCTATACCTTTCATGATGAGCTTGAATAGTTGAAAATACAACCATTTGGTTTATCATGTTACTCTTATTTGCACTTAGCCAAAAGTTTGACTATGACATGGTGATGTGGTTACCTTATGTTTGTGGGTTCTTTACTGTAAATTCGCTATCAATGACAGTCATTGGAACTGTTAATAACTTTTGTGGTCAAATTGCGTAAAAAAACATTGATAAATTGTCTGTACAAAATAAATTTCCAATGGAGTCGAATAAAACTTTATTTGCTCATAACTAACCACTCATTATTTTTTTCCATCGTATTTATTGTCCTCTTAATCCATCTATTCCTTAACTCTTTCTTTTGAAATATATTCCTACGAGCGTGATGCGCCCGCTCCCAGCGGGCTTCCCCCGCTCTTTTCAATGCAGGTCCACAGAGGGATAGGCGCGTTTCTAATTTTAAAATGTAGAAAAAAAAGGCAGGGTCTTATGTACAAATTTAATTGCAATGTTCAGGTACAAATTGAGGTCAGAGGACCTCTTTAAACACAACATTGGAAGTAATTACACTATCCTCTGTTAATACTTGTAAACACCAAGGTTAGACGCACATGATGACTCATACTTACGTATCAACAGGAGACTTGAATGTGGAATCAGCCGCATTTTGATAAAAGTTATTTAAAGAATGCGAGATATTGTTGCAAATGAACAAATGTATCAGTTTGTGCGCCGTTAACGTCAGGAATATTTACCGGTTTACCTCTCGAACATTCCACCATAACCAAGACACGAAAACAAAGAAAAGAGGGTGCCAGAGAAAGAGAGACAGAAAATGGTTCGCCATAGACTGAGTACGTGTTGAGTCCAAGACCTTTCTGTGTTAACTTGAAATAATATGTTGAAAGCGCGTTATATTGCAAAAAATATAATAATATGTATCTGAAACTAAATTGGTATCAATTAAATATCCTGAAATAAAGGTTTGCTCTGCACCATGGAGCAAGTGCGTGACGTCAAGATGGCGGATCGCCTCATCCCCTAAGAGAAATATCAAGGGCCATTTTTTAAAACCAATTTTAGGAAACAATAGCAATATTTAGGAAGTAAGATATGCCGTCGCATGTTCTCTGATAAATTCTGTGCATTTTGGTACCTCATTTGTAGAGTTTGGTTGCGTATAAGTTGAGTAAAAGGTATCTATACAGTAGAAATAATATAGAAGATATTCAGTACTTTCATTTCTTGTCAGTAGAAATATAGTACATTTAAAGGCGGGAGTAAGTAATTTGGATTTTTATTGACGTAATGCGCGTGCTAAAATTGCCATAAACATTTGAGATACAGCGACTGCTGACTGTATTCATTCAGAATAGAGAGATTTAAATCTAAATTATCTGGGTTCCGTAGCTAAAAATAACTGTTTTGTAGCCATGCCATTATTGTTATACATAAATGCCATAATTCCTGTAAAATAATTAGGGGAAAAACTTAACCTCAATCGAGAAAAAACCCGAAAGAAGTATATTTTGGCGTAGTGACTCAGTGAGGAAAATTTACAATACCGCATTCACCAAGAGGTAGAATCTTGTTATTAAATTAATTGACGTACGTTGAAAATTAATTTTCGTGATAAATATCCACAAATTTGATTATTCTCGATCGACAAACACTGGATTAATGATTTGTGACATGTATTATTATGCGTTGTTACGTTTAACTATTAAGTTGCACTTTTGATGTTGCAGAGGTTAATATATTTTGTGCTTAAGACCAACACTTAATTATACTCATATGAAATTCCCTGAAAACTTCTCAGATATGGCATTTGGGTGCTTAAATGTTTTCTTTGCCTGATTATCAGGTATTCTGAAAGCGATCGAGGTTCCCTGACCTTGTTTCCAATTTTTAGTATAACCTTTCACATTCCCTTTTTTTATTTATTAGATACAGTTAAAACCGATATCCTTTCAGGAGATCGTTTCTTCGTATTAAACCTCACTTTTATGGTTATTAGGTGATTTTTTACCAATGAATAGTAATTGAACCGTCGATAGATCTCTATCTCAAACAATTGTACTATGTATAATCAAAAGATCCATTGCACGAGCAAAATGAGTAAACTCCTTTCAACCCTTTGTAAGTTTACCACTCTTAAGATTTCGGATAATGGGATGTTATTTCCCGCAGAGCAAATAAAGTCGAAGTAAAAAGAAACAGTACCTCAAAACGCCTTTGTACTGTCAATTCAGAAAGCTCCCTCCCGCTGGGTCGAGTGTACCGTTATAATAGAAGATTCGGCTCTTTTGTAAATGGGATTTCGATTTATTTCGAAAAGTCTTTTGCATCAGTTTTAGTCGATGAGATGGAACTTTCCAACGCAATTTCCGCTCTGATGGGCTTTTTTTCCCCAATTGTTATCTTCGCTTCACGTCTTCTCCGTGGCGTTAAGAGGGCGTGTGATGTAATAGATGCATATATTTATCCCCCAAGTTATATAACCTCGAACCCCGGAGGCGAAATCATCTGCAACACCGTTGTGGAGTGAGGAGTGAGGACTTGGGAGACGTTGGAGGGATTGGATAAGATAGAGAGAATATAATGGAGAGTCGAAGTTATCCCGAAAAGCCGCAAGACGACGCTCTGCCAAGGCGAACAAGGAAATTGCAGTGGTGTGGGAGATAAGAGGGCGGGGAAGGGGTATTGTGGGTTGTCTTCTGGGTGTGGGCAAGAGAAGGAACAAAGGTCTGTGGGATGGGACAGCTCATTATTCACCCTTTTGGGTTGATGCTTTTAACTCCAATTTCCTCCCAACTCCCATCTTTCCTTCCATCTCCTTCTCCGCTACACGGGGAGCGTTTCGCAAAGTCTTTCGCGTCGACGTACAATAAATAAACTTTCAACGTCTCAATCCCTTCCAACCCGCCCGCGGTGGGGAGTGGAAGCAGTCGTTTCGTGCCGACACCGCGAGATGTCTCCAAAGGCAAGCAGCGCTGTCTCGGTCCCGCCTCCCCATCCTGAGGTGTATATGTATGAGTGTGTGTAAAAAAAATTCAATGGGCAATAAAACTCGGGTGCTTGGAGAAAACAAGCAAGGGAATGAAAACAGATTTCCCGCAAGACAAGGGGTACACACCCACACACGGCTTTACGAACACACGGGAGGCATGCATGGCGGAATCGGGGTCTATCACGTGTGAGCAAGGAAGCGGGGTTACCTTAGATTGAGGCAGGGAGCGTTGATGTTGGTAAAAGTGCTTTTGTGTTGTGTTCTGTGCTAGTGGTGAGATTTGAGCCCGCATGCCTGTGCTAGCAGAGGATCCATCTCGCCTCCGGATGCATTGGAGGAAGAAATCCGCGTCTAAGGTGCACAGTGCAAGTTTCCTCCAGGTTGTATAGCACAGAGGGAATCCACCACAAATTTGCAGTACTCGACCCGATTCTAGATCAAAATCCGCTCGCTCCCATGCACGATAAGTATGGACCGGAAATCAGTCAGAAAACCACCTTCCCAATATTATCATGAAAGCTACCTCTAGCATGCGTGGTAGAGGGTGAGTTGGGTAAAATTCATCCTAAAAAAAGGCAAAGCAACTATGATTGTACCCTAAAAATGGGAAGTGAATAATATAATAACAAAAACCTAAAAAAAGTTATCGAGATGTATAACTTCTCCATACTTGAGAGCTCTATAGTCATCCCTCCAATTTTATAGGCACTATATTTGCATTAATGTAGTTTGTAGCTGCATGAATCCACATGCAGGAGCTACCCTGTTGAGGCGGGCAACAACCATAGAAGGGATAAGTGGTTAGAGATACAAAATATACGGAAAGCAAGAAATACGAGAACTAAGTACTATGTAGCAGATGAATATTCAAACATCAGTTTAAGATACAACTTAGTTTCTTATCGTGTAAAATACATTCAATGAATGACATTTTGTGTCCATTTCGCAGTAAACATTTTCCAAAAAATATTTATATGGTCGAACCTACTTATCATAAGGTTGATAATCATCTAGAGCAGTATTAAATGACTAAATATGCTTTTCACTTGAGTTGAAACTTATAATATATAAATAAAGTATTTCCACTGTTGCGTGAGAGAAGGTAATATTGTATAAATATTTTGGGGGATCTCGGTGTATCCAATTATGCTGTGACTTTGAAGAGTTGCATGTATTGTCTTCATTAAGCCACATATTTATGAACAAAATCTATCTCAACGGTCAAGAATACCCATTGCCCTCGAAAAATTGAACACTTTAACTCAGTTCCCGTATGCTATTTCACTAGATTTCACTAGATGTTATTATTCTTAAACCAGCGACTTATCGTTCATGCCCTTTCCAGGGTGAGCGGTATAGGATGATTCCACATAAAGCAGAAAGCACTTACATCAATTCAAAGTCAACCCTTGTACGCTACACTGGTTGCTAGTTGGTACCAAAATTAGTGAGAAGAACAATACACGGCGATACTGCCACTAGAAGAGTCTCTAGTTGAGAGCCTAATAAGTAGTACGCGTATTAAAAACCACGAATTACAATCGATGCTAATGATATTAATTCATAAATACCACGAGATAACTAAGACTCAGGAAACGCTATCGAATGCAAAATAAGCCCTAGGTACATTTACAGCGGGATGAATAGTTACCAATATGAGTTTTTAAAAATTATTTTATCGGTAATGGTAGTTTTGTTGAAGACCAGAGAATCTCTTCCCGATTTTTTGCACAGTCATTATCCTATATACCGCTAGTATTTCTTTTTGCAACTCAGCAAATGATATACTCTCCTACATCCGTCCACAAAACCGATTGTCCTTCGTCCCCTTCCCCGCTTTCCCAACATTTTTCCCTCTATCTCATTCTTGAGCAACCCAACATTTTCATTCAGAAGTTTCCTATCTTCGCCCACCATACCAAGTACTTCGTCTTTCTTCTTCCTATCCGTCTACCACTACTTCTCCATTCTTCTCCATACACACATCTCAAATGCCTGCAGCCTATACATAAATAATAAGTTGATAAAAGTAGCTCCACCAAAGTATATTTATTCCAGAAAAAAAATTGCTGAAAACATTTCGATAAATGGTGTAGATTAAGTGGAAAAAACATTTATATTTCTAGGAAAAAGTACAAAAGAAAAAAGAAAAGGTAGGAAAGAAATGAGAATAGAAAGTAGACGAAGGGAGAGTAGATAGAGGCAAGGGAGTGGTGGAGGAGAACATCGCCATGCATTGTTAGGCGTCTAATGAAGCGGTGGTCGTATTGGGAAGGCAGTTGGAGGCCCAGATATTCTCATCTTCACCCGCCCGCCTCTTTCCTCTTACTCTTAATGTCGCTTTTCTGGCCTTCGTCGCGTCCCCCCTCTCCCGCCCCCAGTAAAAACCCTCCGCTCCTCCCCCTGGGGATGTATTCGTTTTTGGGGTGCGATATGTTGATGCATCGATGTCAGCGTTCAGCAATTATCTTGAGTTGCGGTATCGAGGTGGATAAATAAGATGAACCCAATTGCAGTGCACATACTTTTTAATTTCATGGAAATGCCTTTAGCAAATTAATGATATCGGTGACTTGCATATATTACTCAAAGCTCTGCGACAATAATTTACTAATAAGTAATCATAGTCTGAAATTCAATCTGCTTAAACAGGCGTTAGTGATATGTAATCCAACTGGTTCTTATAAATACTTGTGTGTTGTTTACATTGTAGTGCACATTCGTGAAATTTCACCCTATGGCAACTCTTTCAGGATTTTGCAAGCGCATTCATTGGTTGCTCAATCCTACGATTCGTTGACTGGAGCCCTCCACCCTTCCCTATCTAATGTTAGTTCCCTTACCTCTTGGTGTCCCTTCCCATGTACCTTCCTCTTTATTTGGCCCCTTAACTTTCTCCTTGGTCTTCCTCTATGGACTTTTCCCTCTATTTTGCCTTCAATTATGTTCTTCGCAAACCCATTATGTCTCAGGGTGTGTCCATCTTGTTCTTCTTTTCTGAACGGTGTACCGTATGGTCCTTTTCTCTTCTATTCTACTGTGCCCCTCATTATTTCGTATTTTGTCCGTGCTAGTTTCAACCGAAGTTGTAGGAAAAGATTTAATTGAAAAGTATCAATTTAAAATGCATTCAGGAAAAATGGCTCTTGTTTATGAATATAACAAATTTTGATTGGCTCAATCCTTTTCTTGAAATTGGAAGTATTATTTTGAGGGGCATTATAATCTATCTGTCCAATCCATTCTGTACTTTTTTCTATAGTTTTCCATATATTTTTTATTTTCCTCCATTACTCTTCTTTACGTATCATCATTTCTTATGCCATTGCGTACGTAGTAGTTTTACATTAACTTTACCCGGGTTAAGTTAAATGTATGCTTGTGATCACAAGATCACTCGTGCCACGCACCTTCAAGATCATAGGTTGCGATGTACAAATAGATCGTGTTACGCGATATATTCTCCAGGCGATACTAAGTTAGTGGTGCCTTACATTCCTGCAACCGTTGAACCTGCGTCTGAGGCAAGGGGTTAAGATCTCCTCGCCCGGGATTCTGAGTAAGGGCGGGAAGAGATGAGGGATTATATGGCAGGCGAAGGCGCAAGGAGGTGTGGCGAGGTTTTGTGCCTTTTGTCTACCCTCCCAGAAGTGGGCGGAGGCATCCAGAGCATCCCCCGCCCCAACCCCCGCAGGGCCGACGCTCCGTAATGGGGTGGGCGGAGGGGGCAAAATGGAGCAGCAAGACCGCCCCCCTATCCCGCCCCCAAGGGTGCCCCCGGTGGCAGGGGTGCCGCGAGGAGGTCGAATGCGCCAAGGCATCCAAGAGCGTGCGAATGAAGTGGGGGGCATTTTACCACCAAAAGTGTGCGAGGTATGAGGGTTCACCGAGGTGGGTAGATGCCCCCCCTCCGAAATTTTTGCCCATGGTATTTTCAGGGAAGAGTGCATCGTCTAGAGAAAAACTAAATTTGGAAGCTCAATCGCGTAACGATTTTGGTCGAGCACTACAGTAAATAAGGCGCGCTGTTACAATTGTTTTTAACCAACAAGAAGCAGCGTAGTGAAAAAAATGGCAGGTTAAGAAGTGAAGGCAGCATTTTCTGGCAAATAATAAGCCACCTATTTGCAATCGAATGCACATACTGTAATTCCTTCCACATTTAATTGACGCAATTGGCTCTTAAGAGATTCGTTTCCCGGAATACTCCCATTTACAGCAGTAGGTGCGAAATGTGGAAGGAAAGTTAATCCTCTATATGCCAAATTTTTGTCCACTACGTGCAGTCATTTTTCATGTTACCCCATTCATAGGAGAACCAGTCACTAAAAGTTACGAGCGAGAGATATTTTCGTTGCCAAGCTGTAAGATTTATGTCACAAAGGCATATATACGAAACTTAAAAAGCACTCTTCTGTATGTTACCACTAGGTCACTAAGCATGATAGAGGGTCAACAAGGCTTAGTTTCCTAAACTAACTCCACATCTAGGAGTTGTCTTATGTAATTTCCTACTGTAATATAATTGAAGATAGCTCGCTTTCAAAGATAGATGCCTTCGCGTCCTTGAGGTGAGGACTCATAATTTTGGCAACAACGTCCTAGATAAGAAAAGTTCTGTCAACTAAATGTGGAATGCTCTCTAACCGTCGAAGGGGTTTCTGGAAATGGTATGAGGACACAAGCTATAATACATCTACATCTAAGTCATACCCTGCAAGCCACCCAAATGGTGTGTGGCAGGGGGTGCTTCCACACCAGACGCATGAATGATACGGTAGAACACCGAAAGATTGTTGAAACCAGCGTACCACACATGAAACGTGCCAATTAAAAATCTACTAAACACGAAACATTCTATCGTCAATCATTCCAACATGCAAGGGATACAAAGCCTACTACTACAGATTCAAAATATCATGCATAAACAAGAACATCAATATTTACATCATGCATAAATTAGAACGTAGAGCATATAAAAAGAAAAATCTACAGACTAGGTAATATCACTAATCGCACTATTCATGACGACGATCACAGCTGTTATGGTCCCGAATGGTATGTGGAAAAAATAACATTTTATTTTTTACGTCGTCAGAGAAATGATTTTCCTGAAATTTAGCTAGGAGGTTAAGCCTACAATTTAATCTACGCTGTGATAGCGATTCCCATCCCAATTCTTCTAACAACCGAGACACACTAGCAAACTTATCGTAGCATCGTTTTACAAACCTAGCTTCTCTTCGCCAATAAGGGGGGCATTAAAAATTCCACGAATGCCACATACAGTGGCGTGATCACCATGTGCTGATTTCTCTATCATGAATCTTTGGCTGAGTATGGTTGAGCTGGTGTTTCTCTATCATGAATCTCTGGCTGAGCTTCACTGGTTCGTCCAAAATCCAGATTGGTTTTCCGAGAGGCTGTATTTAATTTTTCGTTCCAACCTTCGACTCATAATTCGCGGAAGTAGTTTGTATGCATGTGACAATCTAGTTTCGTTGCTCGTCACATTTCTCAGTCAATGTATTCCTTGTTATCGCAACCATGTCGCCCCGTTAAATCTTCCGCTTTGGTGATTACATTTCATTGTTTTCAGTTGTCCTTGGCTTTACTTCCGAGTGCTTTGATGATTACTTAATTGATGTTACCTGCTCCAGGTATTTGTTTTTCGTGAGGTCTCTCACTGCTTCATCATATTAGTTCTTCGGTATGTGTAAGCCCCGGCCCTTCTCGTTAACCTGTCTCTCATCTTCAATTACGTTTTCTTTCATCGCCCTTGGCCCCCTGTAGAGTACTTCAACGCAGTGCTTCGATCTATTCCCAATGAATTCATCCTCTAACAGTATATTCCCGTTAGCGTTCCATATTTTTGCTTTTCACTTTTCTTTCCCCGAAGTGCTTCTCCACAATTTTATATGCTATTTCAGTGTCTCCCTTTTGCATTTTTTCGTTGAAATCTTCGCAGCAGCTTTAGATCCAATGCCCCCTTATCTCCAATGACTCCTTGCTTTCTCGATTGACTTTGTTACTAAGCTTCTTGTTGGGGGTTGTGTCACCCTTATTTTTGGGTTTCTAGTTTTATCATATTAATTATAACAGTTTTCTCACTCAGTTTGATACCGATAGCTTCTGAGTTTCATCTCACGCGTTCACCAGTTTCTCTTCTGTGACTTATACGGTTCACCTCTTCATTTTTCCCTTTTTTCTCTTCTCCCTCCTCTCCCCTTTTTCTCTACTACTACTACTACTCCCATTTTTCTTTAGTTCCCATTTCTTTTCCATGTTCTATCTTTCTCCATCAACAGCTGTGTCAAATCTGCCTTCATTCCCATTTTTCTATCACCAGTTTCAAGTCCAATCTTGCTTCATGTTTAATCTTCTTCATTTTCTTTCACCGAAGAGGGCTTTCCATGATTACTAGATTGTGATCAATATTCATTTCAGCTCAGAGATAGCTGATACACCGCTTCACTTGATTCTTGCATCGTAGTCTAACTAGTTTGTTGTCTATTTGGTATCTGGCAATATCCCCTGGCAATATTCATTGTTATCTTCTGCGGCGGTGCTGCTGGGAGAGAGTGTGTGCTACTACCATATTCTTCTCATTGCAGAACTCTGCTAGTTCTTCTACTTATGTTTTCCATATCTGAGATTTCCTTCACTGTCATCACTGCATAATGTGCCATTAACTAAAATAAATTCCTTAATTTGGAGGGGTGAAAATAAGGCCGGCGTAGCGAGCGTATTCTTCTCGACTCGCGGTATATATGTATGTAAGTATATGTATATAAATGTCACTCCCGCAAGAAATCCACCGGGAGAATATGCATCAGGAAGTTCCATCTGGTAGATGTAGGTATAGAGGGGATCTCTCCATGAATATTTAAAGGGGCCTGAGAGTGAGAGGGGGAGGAAATCGTTTTAAATAAAACAAACCTTGCATAAGTATTGTAAACGAGATGTCCGCGCCTTAAAGATATGCATCATCCGGGTTCCTTCCTCTGAGGAGGAAGCCTCACCATTTCTTAAAGACCACGAGAGCCACCCCTTTCCAAACGGTTCACTCCGCTCAGAATGTTTTGCCACCAACACACATGCACACTGCCACACAAACACTACCTGCCATTTCTCTTTCCGCCTTAATGAATTGTTTGTGAGCTCGGGGAAAGAGTAGGGAGGGACACGAAAGGGGGAACTGAATAAGACGGGCTTTAAGGGGTGCGCTGCTTTGGATGGATCCCGGCTTGTGTGTGTATATGTTGTGGGTGTGTTTGGTGCAGTTAGTTATAGGGGTGGAGCGCGCCTTGGCGGTGCGGTAAATCTCATCTTTTTGGACGAAAGATGGCGCTCATCCTTTCGCAGCGCCGCGTGGCGGTAGGGTTAGGGGAAAAGTGGGCGGGAAGAGTTCTCGTGCGGAACGGAAACGATCGGTGGGCTAAGATTTCGCAGCGGTGGTGGTGGAGGAAGGAGGGTCGAAGAGTTTTGTGAGCATGTGGTTCTCGCCACGCTTTCGCGTGGATGTACAGGGCGTAGGATCTTGCATTGATGGCAGCGATATTTATTTATGTGGGTTTTACACCACCATATTGGAATGTTTCACAAATATGTTTCTTTTGATGATTTCGTTCCAATATCAATAAACTTATATCTCGTTTATCTTGTTTTTATCTACAGAGAGATGACCTTTGATATTGTGCTAAGTTTGAATGTATTTCAACATACGGACGTTGAAAAGACTGAGCATTAAACAGAACTGTTGCTGGACATTTTTGAGTGATAACTTTGCAGTTTTAGTCTATCCTTTTTTATTTAGAATATATACAGAATGCAGTGTTGCACATGAGCGCAATTTTGCTGCATGACGATGAAGATTTTCTTAATCCTGTTGTCTTCAGTGATGGATCGATATTTCATCTAAGTGGAAGTTTCACCACTCATAATGTGCTCATTTGCGGGTAAGGAAATCTCCACGAGGTGGTACAGTTGCAACGAGATTCCTCAAAAAAATTTTTTTGTGCCCTATCCTGGCAGAAAGTTTATGGGCCTTTCTTTTTGGGTGAAGCAACTGTAACTGGCGTTTCTTATCTTGATGCGTTACGGCTATGGCTCTATCCTCAATTGCAAGATAATTAACCTGAGTACATCATACGACAACAGATGGTGCACCGCCTCAGTGGCATACTGGTACACGATTGGTTAAACGACATTGTACCGAACCGCTGGATTGGCCGCCAGGGGCCGGATGACAGGGTTTGTTTCGCATGGCCTCCACATTCACCCAATCTGACGCTCTGCGATTGTATCTTGGGGGGTTCATACAGGATCATGTGTATACCTCACTTAAGAAACAGGATTGAATCAGTCTTTGCACGAATTACTCCAGACACACTGGTCAAGGTATGGGAAGAACTCGGTTATGGACTAGATGTTTGCCGTGTGACGAATGATGCTCACATTGAACCCTTATAGATAAAACAAAAACTGTTTGAGTTTTTTCATTTAATGTATATGTATGATTGTAAGTCAAATGGTATAAATACTACAAAGGTTTTAAACCTCGATATCCATTTTGAAACCCCCGAGAGAATTTATTGGGAAGCATTTTCCAGAATATTTGTGCAAAAATGTACCAGCTAAGCTATCTATTCAGGCTAAAAACATAAATTTCAAAGGATATGCGTGAAGAAAAATTCGACTAAACTGCATTCTCAAAATGATTGTGCAAGTTTTTCTACGTATTTTTGTCATGTATTTAAGTCATTTTACTGAGGAAATTTCTCCTTGAATTAATTTCAGCACCAATTTTTGAGGTGAATTCTTTAGTGCCTCGTTGAAAACGCTTTTTTGTCTCTAAAGGCTTAATTAGGTCTCTACATAATCGTTTTTTAGCCTCCAATCAGAGGGAAATTACCAGGTTTATTAACGAAGTTAAGCCTCTTCCAAGAAGTTGCCATTTTGCATACTTACTCTCAAGTAATATCCTATAGACCCCAGAATGAACTCGTTAGGACAATTCGGGGACCATCTTGTTCATCTCAGCTAAACGGCGCTGCTTTTTGACCTTAACCTTTTTACACAAAAAATATTAAACAGATGGTGCAGTGCATTAGAATATCTGCTTTGATGAGGAAATCCTAAAGTTTAAAAGAGGATGTATGTGAAATATTGTCCACTAATAACAGTGTAAAAGCATTCATCTTAATAAAAATAGGAAAACCTGGATTCGATAGTAAATTCGTCATGAAGCGTGGAAGTAGCAAAATCAGCTATTGGTTAATATTAATGTTGCTTGCTTGAGAAACAGTCATCATACATAAGATCTTCGCACGAATTGGACGCATTTTCCACAAATTGTGCATGTAGAAATTTGATGAAATAAATGCTGTACATCTACATACTACCCGGTGAGCCGCCGCATGGGCGTGTGGTAGGGGTTGTTAGGACACCAGACGTGTAAAGATGTCAGGGATATAAGGTTTTTGGAGGTCAAATGGTGACATGTATAATGGGAGCGTATTTAGTGGACCCCAGTTTTTATTGTGGCCGCTTATTGTGCGCGGAAAGAACGTGAGTGTGATCACGGCATTGCTCGCTACTCTCATTTCTGCTATCTTCCCTTGCCATTAATTTCAAATGAAAAACAGTAAGATATGATTCCACTTTCTTGTTGCTGTTGCCGATAACTATAGCTCTATGTAGCTAGTGAAATCGTGGAAGTTCTTTTATGGAATTATAGTGTTAGGCCAGTTTTTCAAAAATTAGATATTTTCGAAATCTTTAATATAGTTGGAGGGGGCGCTTGCTATCCGGGCCAGCGCTAGCAGCTGAAATCGGTCCGATTTCTTCGTAAAGCCTCATTTTCCTAGAGCGTTTATGGGATAACGCTCCAATTGTGTCATTTTATGTTATTTTTTTCTCGATAAGTTATTGAAAATGGGAACGCACTTACTTCTTTATCTTTTTCTTCTTCTTCATGTGAATTTTGTTTAATTATTTAATTCAATAATAATACGCATTCCCGATGAAAACTATTGTAAAATCGAGTAGAATCCATAGCACTAACCAGCATACGAATATTTCAAGACTTGCAATTGACGTTTTGCTTGTACTTGCAATTGACGTTACTAGCCTTGTACTTGCCAGACGTGTACTTGCCTCCAAGCGATGGTGGATATTCATTCCTTACGTGCCCTAATTCGTTCATTCCGTCTTTCTACCCATAGGAAAGTAAGGAAAGAGTTGAGAGGATTCCATGGATGAATTTTTGGTATAACATGGTTTTGAAACCACAAAATAAGGTAAGCCTTGTTGTATTAATCTCTCAAAAATATCGTTTAAACTTTGTGTAACTTAAATTTCCTCATTTAATGCTGGTTTTTTCATGCCGGCAGCTATTGAAATTCCGTATTTCGGCTCGTGAACCACATCCTGCGTAAACATGCCATTAAATCATATTATTGCGTGTATATGCCAATAAATCGTAATTTTAGTAGTATTTTTCGTTTTTAAACAAATTTTTAACTAATTTCTTTAACAAATCCAACTGGTGAGTCACTTTGGAATTTAAAATATTTTTTTATCATCCCGCTCTGTGCAATGCTAACATGATATCGGAAAACTGTTTGTGGGGGAAGTTATGGGACGATGACACTAGTCGAGAGTTATTTAACAATATGGTAGTTATTTTGGTTTTCTGGCTTCAATTTGATGACTTAGTGCCCTCTTTATCCATCTCAATGGTCTCTCAACTCTCTTGGATCGCTTATTATCATTCCGAAACGGTGAAACATCCTTCACGATACCGCGTGGTAGACGCATGACATTAATTTGCCGCCTCAACTCTCTAGTCATTTAATGTTCTGCCCAACTGCGGCGAGGCCGTTGTTCTATAGTGATTCATTAGTTCTCTTAGACGATTCATTAAGTTCCAATTTATATATTCCTCCGCGTTTATAGATGGTCATATTTCGACTTGCCATATGACCTGTTCGAGGCAGTTATAAGGGTCTCTTACAACTCCTTTTCCCGTGGGCAATTTTTTCTTGTTTGATTCCAAAATGTCACGACATGTCTCCGTTTAGGCCGACTCATCACTGCACGGATAAATATAAATTGATGACAAGAGTTGTGTATACTGAAAACATTTCATCAAATTGTTCCATCCTCGTATGTAAATCTATTCTCGCAGGATATTCTGACTTTTAGCCTCTATCGTTTGGTTTTAGGAGAGAGCCCTTTAAGAGGAGTACAGCTGAGTACAAATTTTTTATCATTTCTCAGAGAGAATCGCTATCAACGAATAAAAGGACTGTACAACGTTAACTTGGCATTTATGATCAGCAACCCAATTCCGTCTTTTAAAAACCAGGTGTAACCCCACTGGGTTATTTACGAATCTTCTCAGCGTTTGTTCATCCTGATGAACAACCGTTTCGCCGGTATTCAAATCGGCAGCTTCTTGCCCATAATGACAGTTTCTTTGGCTGTTGTAAATAGTGTTCTTGAACCGTAATCCATAGGGCTTCGTCTTGTTCAGGGCGCTCTGCTTGGGTGAGAGGTTTGATGCTTGCGGTTTGTAGAAAACCCGTCTGAAAGTAGACCAGGCAGCCGTTTCCCTTTTAAAATCACCATGGGTGAATATTTGGTGTGACCTGGTTTTGAAACCACAAAATAAGGTAAGTCTAGTTGTATCAATCTCTCCAAATTATTGGTTAAAGTTTGCGAAATTTTGATTTAATAATTTAGTGCTGCATCTGTCATGCCGGCAGTTATTGAAATTCCGTATTTTGCCTCGTGAACCACATCCTGCGTAAATATGCCATTTAATCATTTTTTAGCAATATTTTTTCACTTTTTAAATGCAATTAATACTAATTTTTTAAAAAAAGCCAACTGGTGAGTCACTTTGGAATTTTAAATATATTTTTACTACTCAGTGTAATGCTGACATGATATCGGGAAAAATTTTTAAGGGTGAAGAAGGGGATCGGTGAAACTAGTTGGGAGGTCTCTAACACGAGTTCCGTGTTTTTGTAAATGGACTGAGGGGTAGGTAATGTTTCATACAGAGAAATATATATATTTTTTGCCGTGCGTCCTATCTCGCCCGTCTCGCGATGAAGAATCGCGCCGTTGGTCGAGGGGTTCTTTTGGAACTTGAAAGAGGGGAGCAGTTGCGCTTGGTTGAAGGGGGAAGAGGGTGGAAGATGACTGCCTCGGGGATTCAGATAAGGATGCGGTGACAGTTGATGCAGCACCAGAAAATTGATTCGATTAAGAATGATGTATGCGCCCAGGGCACGGAAATATGTCAATGCTCCGGCGAAAAACTTTTCTCCCGTTCACCCCCGAAGAGAGGTAGCGTGACTTAAGCCTTAAAACGAAGTGGTGGTGGCTTCATATTTATCACTTATATTTGGCCCGCATTGATTATTCTCTGGCAGCGTGTTGAAGTCGGGGGACTTCCCATTGGGGGAAGCAGCGGTCGCTCAAGGTAGAGAAACCTCGACCTCACAGAAATAGTTGGTGCTGGCTCCACTGAAAGTTGATTAAACCGAAATAGAGTTGCGGTAGAGCTAAAAAAAATGATTATATTATTTAAAAGATGGCTTTGCTGCTTATCACAAGAAACGTGGAAGCTATCATTTGGACAGATTTTGCAGGCCTATTGCTCATTAATGTCTATGTGGTAGGTGTGAAACGATGGCAGTAAAAAATTCGCTGTATGATGTGCAAAACTAAGTAGTAAATATTTTGCCTCAGCAAACTATATAAGTTCAAGAGAATTGTTTAGAATTATAACGCAGAATGTTAAATAAAACAGACTCTTATAAACTCAACAAAACACCTCGTAATATGTTATATTTACTTTTCTGAGATTTGTAGCATTAAAATAGAATATGAATAAGGCAATAACATGAAAAGGAAGTTTAAAACCTGAAGAAAATGTAGATGTATATCTTTAAGAAGGATCAACATAGTTAACCAGTATCTGGCTCACCATTTGTAGTTATGTTTCGTATGTAAAGAACTTTGAAATAAAATAAATATTATATCTATAAGCTGCATAAACAGATTTCAAGCCTTAGAGAGAGAAGAAGAGGGAGAAAACTCCATTGAATTTAAATGGAAAGAAATTAAAGAAACCAAACAAGAGACAACAGAGGAAGTGATTGGCTATTGCCAAAGATCAAAGTACAAGAAACCTTGGTTCAATACAGAGTGTAAATAGATGATCGAGGAAAGAAGAAAAATAAAGCAAAATATATATGCAAATGATAACCAGGAAAATCGTGAAAAATAATACGAGATAAACAGAGAAGTAAACAAGAAGTTGAGGGCGGAAAAAAGAAATATATAAAAACCCAACTTAAAAATGCCGAGGAAGATGGCAGCAGAAACAACTCAAGGGATTTTTTTCAGGACAATAAGGTATTTTATACTAGGCTACAAAGTGAAATCATATGGTGTTAAAGACAGAAATGTATACGTAACCTGCAACCAAGCAGCAATTATAAATGTATGGAGGGATTATTTCGAGGATCTTCTAAACGTAAACGAGGCTACAATAAATGAAGAATTTGATGAACCCCTAAACATGCAACCACAAATCCAAGATCCTACAATAGGAGAAGTAGAGGAAGCTGTCAAACGGCTGAAAAATAATAAGGCCCCAGGAGAGGGTGGTATAGCTGCAGAGCTTTTAAAAGCCGGAGGGAAGCCGCTACTAAGGTAGCTACATACATTAATAAGTGACATATGGAGAAAAGAGACATTGCCAAATGATTGGAAGGTAGCGGTCGTCGTCCCAATATACAAAAAGGGAGACAAACTAGACTGAAACAATTACAGAGGAATATCTGTATTAAACACCACATACAAAGTACTATCCAAAATCCTGGATAATAGACTACAGGAATATGCAGAGAAAATTCTAGGTGAACACCAGGCAGGCTTCAGAAGACAAAGATGAACCACTGATCAGCTTTTCATTATCAGACAAGCCCTGTAAAAATACTGGGAGTTCGACAGAAGTGTTTATCTCATATTTATGGATTTAAAGAAAGCATATGACTGCATCAGTTTCAATCAAATGTGGATATACTTACAGCAGATGGGAATCCCAGACAAGCTGATTAACCTAGCAAAAATGTGTACTGACGAATCTAGATGTAAAGTTAGAATCAATAACGAATTGTCAAGAGAATTTAGTGTGCTTACTGGGGTCAGACAAGGAGATGGACTTTCTCCTCTACTATTTAATCTGGCTGTAAAAAGCTCCTTAAAAAAGGCAAAATTGCAAGATCAAGGAATAGAAGTAGGGGCAAAAGTTAATGTCTTAGCCTCCGCAGATGACATAGCTTTACTAGCAGAAGATGAAATTAGCTTAACAAGCCTTGGCAAAATTCTATTAAGAGAAGCCAGAAAAGTGGGATTGGAAGTAAATGAGAAGAAAACAAAATACCTTAGGGTTGGCCGACTCTTAGACAACATTAACGACTCTGTAAGGGTAGAAAATTTTGTTTGAAAGAGTAAATGAATTGAAGTATTTAGGAGTATATATTGACCAGACAAATCAAGAGGAGATAGAAATAAATACCAGAATATTTTATGCTAATAGATGCTACTGGGCTTTACAAGGGCTTCTAAAAAGCAAAACTTTATGTAGAAAAACTAAACTACGGATCTATAAGACCATCATACAACCAGTGGTCTTGAATGGGTCAGAAATATGGACAATGTCTAAAAAGACAGAAAAAAAGCTGATAGTTCACGAAAATAAAATTTAAAGATGCATCTATGGTCACATAAATGAAGACGGAATGTGGAGATTCCGAACCAACAACGAGCTAAGGGAGCTATATAAGGACCCAGATATAATAGCACAAGTCAAAAGCAGAAGACTTAGGTGGGCAGGTCATGTTGTGGATAAGAGGAGAAAATGCTACAACTAGAGCGGTTTCAGAAGGCCTACCAAAAGGAAAGCGACCTTTGGGGCGACCACGACTACACTGGAAAGACCAGATTAGAAAGGACATGAGAAGAATGGGAGCAGAAGTTCTGGATGGAAGACCGAAAAAGATGGCGAGGAGTTGTTGGTGAGGCCAAAAACCTTCTGAGGATTGAGTGGCCTAATAGGTAAGGTAAGGTATCTATAAGCTGCATGTTTGTATTTTATATCCAGCGTCGACCTTATACCTAAATCCTAAGACTAATTGAACTTTTGGTGAATTGAACTCTGGGGGTAGCTAATCAATCGCTTTGTGGATGGCAGGATGGCGTGTTTTGAGGCCCTTTTTCACAGAGGAAAAATTTACTAAATATGGAAGTATAGACGTGACACCAGCTTAAGAGCGTGCGTACTAGCAGTCGGTCATTAATAGATGCCAATAAGTGTTTTATATATATTTTCTAGGATAATGACGTTGCATCTGACAATCCTTAAAGAGGATAAGACCGTTAATGTTAAAACAGGAGTCTTTCCAGCTACGGACACTCAAAGTGGAAGCCTTTTTCTCCTTAGTTTAATTTCACCCAGTGCTAAAATTAGCATATTATTTTAGAGTTTATATTACAGCTAAATTTGACTCCTTGAATTCTTCACCAATTCGGATCCATTTTGGCGACGTCTTACTCAGCTTCCTGTGCATATGATGGATTGTGTAAATCCTTTAATGCCATATTTCCTATCTTCACAATTGTAGAAAGGCACTGGACACCAAATACGTAGTTTCCGACGATACTTTGTGGAATTTGCTAAACGTTTTGAATAAATAGGGTAAACTTTCCACAATGAATTTAATTGACTGACGAATTTTAATTTTTAAGTCATTCAAATTCACCCTGGAAAAACAAAGTTTACCCTATTCATTCAAAATAAAATCGAGAATACTTTATTTGTAATCTATTGACTATCCTAGAATACAATAAAATACAATACATACAATTTCTGACATGAATTTTATTTCTTTGTGCCACACTTCAGTCCATGACTTCTGTTGTCATCATATAGGTAATTATAGTTTTTTTGCGGTGTTACGTAAATATTTATTATTATATTTGTAAGGCTAGACTACAGCAGTGCGACAGAAGTAAGTACTTATCTTCTTGGCGACGAGACAATGTGTACCCCTGTTTATTTCTTGTGGCTTTAATGCTCATAATTTTTAATCAAAAGGGTTCATATCCTTTTTTTGGTCGCGGCGATACATTAAATCGATTGTGTTTCCACATCCACAAGAGTTTATTATTGTAGTTTTTAGCGGTGCTAAATAATATAAGTTATTTTATTTCTAAGGATTGACTTCAGCAGTGCGACAGAACTAATTACTTCTCTTCTTGGCGACGAGATAATGTGTACCCTTGTTTGTTTCTTGTGGCTTCAATGCTCATCATTTCTAATCAAAAGGGTTTATGTTCTTTTTTTGCTCCCGGCGATACATTAAATCGATTGTGTTTCCACATCCCTGACTACACGTACATCAACGAATCATTTGTGCGCTTGATGAAGATTCCGGGAAAAGCATCATTTCGGAAGCCACGCCCTCTCTCATCCACCGAACTGAAATCGCATGTTAGAATTTGGTTTGCAAATGCACCCCGGTGGAACGGATATGGAACCGAATTTAAAAAAATGCTGACCGTTGTTTTTCCCGAAAATATGGGTGGATGAAGCGAAGTGGCGTCGGTCCTGATATTAGCTTCAGTAGGAGCTCACTTATGCGAGCGAAACGCCAGATATTAGCTTCATTTGGGATGGTGGCTAGTGCCAGTCGCGGAGTGATGTTGAAACCTTCCATTGGGTGCTGCGTGTGGGGGAGGAGTTACTGTTCAGTTCCAGAGAACGGTTTCGCTTGGTGTCTCCATCAATCGTCGATGTTCGCTTGGGTTTTTGCTTCCCCCTCCTTTACCCTCCCAACACCCCACGTGCCCGGTTCCGCCGTTCGACCGGTTTTTTTGTCCCACTCAGGGCAAACACAGAGAGAACGCGCGGAGAGCTCTCGTGAAGGACAGGCCATGACAATGGTGGAGCCTTTCCCAGCTGAAAGGGTCGCTTCGGGGCAATATAGGATTCTGCGTTATCGCACTGATTGCGGGATGCCTTGGTGAAATGTTTGAAATTGAGTACCTCCGCTGTGATAACTGCGTATTAAGAAAAAACATCGATACTTGCATTAATAATTATTTTCATTAATTCGTAGATTTGATTGAATTTTTGGGAGGCGACTGATAGCTAAGTTCATTTGCGGCATAGGGGATAGGTAATTTACACTTGTCAGGCCTCATTTAGAATATGCCGCTAGTATATGGGATCCGTACGAGGAAGGTATGATAAAAGAATTAGAGCGCGTGCAAAGGAGATCTGCTAGGTTTGTTAAAGGCCGTTATGATAATTGTATAAGTGTTACGAGCTTAATAGAAGAACTAGGATGGGAATTACTATCAGAGCGCAGGTTAAAATTTAGGTTATACCTTTTAAGTAAATTCGAAACCGATTTGTTCACAGATGACGTTAGATATATATTGAGATCCCCTGCGTATTATGCTAGGTTTGATCATATTAACAAGATTAGAGAGATAGATTGTCGTACCGATAGATTTAAAATATCATTTTTCCCACGTACTATACCTAAGAGAGAACAATAGGCAGCGTAGCAAAGGGATAGGTAGGTGAAATATAGTTAAGAGTAGTCTGTAGTGTATGATGCATGTAATAACAACCAATAATCCCTTCCTTATTATGTAGATACTAACCATCTAGCTCCATGTGACCCTATTATCTAGCATATCTCCCATTAATATCCGACTTGCATGTCAATAGTGCATGTTTGGTGATTTTCACCCCCTGCCACACACCCTCGTGGTGGCTCGCAGGGTATCACGTAGATGTAGATGTAGATGTAAGGGAAGAATGGTGAATAGAAACCCGGCGTCGGTATTAGCCTGCTCTTAACGAAAGGCGCCAAGGGGACCCCGGTTTAACGTTTCATCCGACAGATGGAGTGCTGTACTTGAAGTGCCCTCCACAAGGCACTTAAGTAGGGATTAGTTTTCATCTGAAAAGACTCCCTTCTCTGCAGGGATTTGAACCATGGCCGCCTGTGTGGTAGGCGAGCACTCTTGCCACACACCAACCCGATCCCCTCATTACTTTGTTTTTGAAGTGAACATCTGATAAGGTAGTTGAACTGTCCATAAATGATTGTCGCTTGACTAGATTTTGTAGTTGTGTGTAATACCTTCCCAATACCACCACCACATCATCCCGTTTATAACAACAAAAGTACCGGAGTGGTCATTTTGACCCCCCGGTACTATTAGAATTTAGTATGGCCTCATCCTTTTAGAATTTAGTTTAGTTACATTTAGAAATCTTTTTTTGTACAACCCACTTTTGCACGTGTCTTGCCTTAAGAAAAGTAAGAAATAAGAAAAAATAAGAAACTCATTATACCAATAGATTTTTATGTACATTACCTTCTACCTATTATAACCCGAGGGATACTTTTGACCCCAGGCTTTCCATCGACTGTTTTATTTGAATTTTGTCATAGAGAATGGAATTTTATTGCCTATCATTGCCAGATCGGCTACCGGACGTGAATACCCCAGGGGGAAATCGCTTGTACCGGACAGACCCAGACTTCGCATGATGACTTACTCATGCCCAAATCCTATATGTTGGAATGGCAAAGTATTGCGCGTTGATATGAACTTAGATTCCTGCAAAAAATGTACAATGATAAGTGAGAAATATTTTAAAGAATTTGCGTATTATTTTGATTTTAAATGCTATAATTCCTTTGGAAAACATTATATGTCATAAGGCTCAAATAGACCTCTGTCGGTACTAATGAGTGTACCTCCTAGTCCGGTACTCTTAGTGTTACATGTTCGTATGATTTTCCTATTTGCATCAACTGATGACTCGTTGTATCTATGGGTGAATTATAGCTTTATTTTTCAATAAGTAGTTGAAGGATTATACGTGCACTGTATGTTAGTATTATTTTAATCAGCTTAGCACAGTCTTGGATTCCGTTTCGGCTTCAATTGCTTTCTTGTCAGCTTTCTGGTTATCATCCAGCAAGCACAGGACCAACTAGTCTCAATCATAAACTTAGACAAGTATTGTGAGCAGTCACTCCGTGCCAAACGCCGTAGCGGTTGTTTGCGTGGTGTTTCATAGTTGTAGATCCCTTACATCACCGAGTCTCATGGATGTTGAAGTTTCTCCCACGTTTTATTCAGCACCATGTTGCTTCACTTGAAGTTATGACGGAAAGCGAAACAAATTTTATATTTGTGACATGGCTGGATCCATTGCCAATTATTCAAATGCGGGGAAATCTTAGGGATAAAAAAATGGTAGTTTTGAGAATTGCATAGTCTCATTCAGAGAAAATATCCTTTATGACAATACTGCTGGGACAGAGAGGCGAACTAATTTGTCACATTTTGAGAAATGAAATCATACTGAAAACAGGAATTAAAGCAATAATGAAGCGTTGGTGATACCGGGCACTACTCTTCTCGCTTGAGATCAGGGATGTTCTGAGACATCCTGAGAAACGTCCCTAAAACTTAAGTCAAATATTTTTCTACCTTTTATTTTTATATATAATCTAGCTGCGCTGGAAGAGGTTATAATGCATTTTGTGGGTACTGTAATGCACGAATAATTGATCTTATGCTAACGTTTCGGGTTGGATTTTTACTAACAACAAAGTGTTGCTCAATGCGCAAAACGGTATACCTATGAAATTAAATTCCATCAATTTATATAAATCTATTTAAACAATTAGAAATAACGAATGGAATGAGTAATGATTAATTACTAATGATATAGATGTTGATAGAATAAGCTTTGAATATTCTTTTCCTCCTTTCTCTGATGTAACAATTATAATTGTAGAAAAAACTGGCGTATATGAATTTTATGAAACAAATTAACTGCCAATGTAGCCGAAGGGAGTTAAGCGGGCGAAAACTGAAGATAGAGATGATTTTCATGCAATGGAAAATGCATTATTACGAATCGAAGGCGAAAATAAAATTGGACCTAAAAGCTATTTTACAAGAAGGGAAGATAACTACGTGAAATATGTTGAAAATATTTGTTTTGGATGGCTTTTTTGAGGAAACAATGGAGTTCAAACATGCCAGCGTTACAATATTTCAAAAAAACGTTTCGGGTATTTTACCTGGTATGAATTAATCAGCAATTTTAGTGGGCTCGGAAATGGTGGGTTTCCTAATCTAATCTTTACTTATTACATACCTTAACTACTTTCAGACTGTATTCTTGAACACAATACACTTTAGTCATGAAACCAAATCGTTTCGGGCAAAATTAAAGTCAGTAGCGACTCCATATGTTGTAGCTTTAATTTTTAATTATTCATACATTCGTTCTCTGCATGATTTTATTTGTATCTTCAACTGTAGTGATCACATTCATTGAAGATACTGGTTTGCTCCGTATAATACTTGTTCTCTGTTACTTAGTTACGTGCGTGATTGTAAACTATTCACTTATGAACAACCGTAGCCATTAATACAAGCATGATGGACTAAAAAAAGAAATATGTGGCATGTAAGCGAAGTTAAGCGATCTTATTATGGTCAGCCACGGAAAATAGTTAATGTAGCGGAACTTTCTTTAACTCTAACACTTAGTTCTGAAGGATTTTTCATCACTTTCACGTGAGGTTTCGGAGTTATTTCAAAGTTTAATAATATTTGTATATTGAACATAAGATATAAATAATCCCACACAATGTATCTCGAGAGTAAGAGAATTCTAAACTTTATTTGACCATTGAAAACGTTGACCAATTCTGTTAAGAATCTCCTATGCAAACCAAATTTGATGAGTGAGAGAAAAAAGATTATTGCAGGTGCAATTTAACTACCCGGACCCGGTGGCGGCGGAGTAAAGTCCTCGCCTGCTAAACCCGAACCGTTTTTCACCTCCCAGGGCATGGATGTATGTCATGTTCTGTTGGTCCGGTCCCTGGGAAACCTGATGACAGGCTCAGCAGCCTATCGGGATTCCGGGGACATACGGGCCAACAGAATCGTCCGGTAAGCAAAAAAAATAATAAGTAAAACACAAGACAGCTCTTATTAAATACATTCCTGCAATTATAGATATGTATCAGTATTCACCAATGATGAAGACAGAAAGATACCTGAAAATGAAGAATACCTTGCGCAGTAGACGCACAGTGGTCAAGAAAGCCCGATTTTCCGGATAAAAGTTGATTTTCCGAACTTGTTTAAATGACTCCAAAATTGTGTCTAATGGAAAGATAAAAGATCATTACACAACGTACAACACTTTTTTCTCCAATGACACGGTTATTTTACGTTATACAGAGCTGAATTTAAGGGAAATTTATCGTAATTCAATTTGTGACATTTTTAATGCTTTTTTGCTCCATCCATAGAATGAGTCTACACTATATTTAAACGTCTAGACCTTATCCATTTAGTTAGAGGAATAACCACGCAGCAAAATTGTGTCACTCGGATATTTGCGCCGAAAATATTAATCAAAGATTCCATTGTTTTATTTTCCGAATCGTACTCATCCATTTTGACTATCAGTTACATCATGAGCTCGTTCCGTATTTTATTTTACATCTACATCTACGTAATACCCTGCGAGCCACCACGAGGGTGTGTGGCAGGGGGTGAAGATCACCAAACATGCACTATTGCCATGCAAGGAGGATATTTAAGATAGGCATGCTAGAAAACAGGGTCACATGCAGCTAGGTGGTTAGTATCTACATAATAAGGAAGGGATTATTGGTTGTTATTACATGCATCATGCACTACAGACTATTCTAACTATATTTCACCTACCTATCCCTTTGCTACGCTGCCTATTGTTCTCTCTTAGGTATAGTACGTGGGAAAAATGATATTTTAAATCTATCGGTACGACAATCTATCTCTCTAATCTTGTTAATATGATAAAACCTAGCATAATACGCAGGGGATCTCAATATATATCTAACGTCATCTGTGAACAAATCGGTTTCGAATTTAATTAAAAGGTATAACCTAAATTTTAACCTGCGCTCTGATAGTAATTCCCATCCTAGTTCTTCTATTAAGCTCGTAACACTTATACAATTATCATAACGGCCTTTAACAAACCTAGCAGATCTCCTTTGCACGCGCTCTAATTCTTTTATCATACCTTCCTCGTACGGATCCCATATACTAGCGGCATATTCTAAATGAGGCCTGACAAGTGTAAAATAGCTTCTTTCACGTACTCTCTCATCGCATTTGCCTGGTATCCTTTTTACGAATCCTAATCTACGATTTGCTACACTAGTTATTTCCCTGATGCCCTTCCCTGATTTTACTTCGATCCAAGTATCGCACAGTTTGCGCTTCTGCGATCGTTGGAGGTTCAAGGTTCAGTTTGTTTGAAGTTTCTGTCTATTTTCTGTGTGCATAAACCCTCGAAATCTACAAATCTGAGAATAAAAATTATGCCACGCATACAGCTGGACTAAAATGTTTTTCAATTATCAGTCCGAGGCCCTTTGGTGTCCTACTCTTCCCATGAACCCATTCGCGTATCGGAGAGCTGCGTGCGGCACTCTGTTTTGCGCAGTTTGAGCGAAGCAATTCCCGAGCACTTAATTACATCTGCGGCCGGATTTGGTGCTCTGCGGAGAATTCTCTCTTGTTTGTCAATACCACGCGACGGGAATCTGTGGCCGAGCACAGAGGAAATTTCTTTTTGCGCGGATTGATTGTTTCAATCGCCCAATGTGCTCCGCTATCGGGAACACAGGGCTGAAATGAGACGCTAATTCGTACAGCAAACTGCAGATTTGTATTTCATCAGGGTCAGGCTTCATGATTGCCTGAGTGTGATACTCCAAATCGCTTGGCTCAGGAGAGTGTGATTGTTCGGGGAAACGGCTCCGTTTCTCAAGTAATATTTTGAGCTTAAGTTTTTCTATTTGCGTGGCCTAAATTCGATTGTCTGCAAAAATGCCAACATCTGTATCAAATTGTCTTTAGGAATTAGATTATACCGCTTAAGGTATTTATTTCTGAAGGAAGAAAGTAAGCAACCTCAAGATGGTTTCACATGCACATCCCTATCTCACATCATAATATTATTTTGATTCTTTCCATTTATATCCTAGTTCCTTCCATTTATTTCCTCATTTATTTATTACCTCGTTGTGCACCATATCTCTTTTTGTCCCGACACTCATCTTATCCTCTTTTTTCTTCTTTTCCGCTTAACCCTCTCATTGTATTTTAATATTGCTGGCCTCGTTCATCATATAGGTCAGGTGCCCAAAAAAATGTTTCCACTTTTTGCAATGAATAAGGAAATTTTGTTTTAGAGTTTCTAGAAATTTTAATATTTTTATACCGTTGTTGCATGGAAGTGAGTGTACCTGTTTTGTGACCACTGTGCTGATGCTTGATCTCTGCTGTAAAAGGAAAAATGGAGGACTTTATTTGGGTTCATGTAATCTGTACCACTCCAAACTCCTACTCTGTATTTTTATATATTCCAGACATATTCTCACTTCACCTTTCTTATAAAAAGTCCATCACTTAATGTCTTCCTTTTCTTTCACCTCAAACTCTCCATTCTCCTCCACATCAACATGCCAAAAGCCTTCCAAACTATAGTCTTGTAGCGTGATGCAGCCTTTAATACGAGACTAAACTATTGTGATTTCACGAAAAAACGGTATCGTTAAGCAACGACGTCCTTTTTCAGAAAAATTTAATAATATTTACCGTGAAGCTAATGTCTATTAGAGTTAAATTACTTGTTCATGTAGTGTTCTGTTGAGTTGCATTTTATCATGGCCTAGCGAAATGATTTTTTCAGAGAGGTGTCTCAATAATCATAGTGTTCTAACAGTTCGTAAACACTACACCAAAAGTAACATTAAAACATCTTAAATGTGTTTTCAGTTTATGTCATTCTATGTGAAGGAAACCTATGCATACGTTCATCATTATTTGGCAAGGAAAATAATATTTTCCCGGTACTAAGCGACCATCTTAAGCCAGAAGCGTATGATTGTATATAGTCTCTTATTGTTTGTCTGAAATTTGTTCATTTTTTCAGGAGAGAATGTTTTAATGGCATATTCTGTGTATTACTATTACTGCATGAACATATATTTTTTCAAGGACTCGATTATTCTCAATGGTACTCGATGTTAATACTGATTTTCGTGATAAGACTTTTGAAATGAGATAATAAATAATGGCCTCATATTCTTCATCATACAATGGCTTTCACGGCCTCTTGTGGATACTGCTTAGTTTTCTGTCATTAGGTGCTCTGCAGATGTTTTGTAGTATAATGCGGGTCCAATATGTTCAGGTGTATTGGATTATGGTGTTCTTGTCTGGGGCAAGTTTTTATATCCGAACTTGTTGAGCTTTAAATACCCTCGCGGCATATTCCGGATACATATTTCCCTGAAGACGATAGTTACTTGTGAGTGGACCTTACGTAGTTCATGCTTCGATGCCTTGAGAGTGACGTTAGCGTGGAAACCAATTTGGTCAATAGAAACTGCGTGCTGTGAATTTCAAAGTGTTGATTGTCAAACCTGAATTGTAGGAAGTGATGAGAAAATTGACGAGGGAAAATCGAGGGGATTCATATCACCAGAATGCAACGAGAAAAGCTTGGAGCGAGTACATTAAGGTCATTCGATTGTGAGCAAGAGGATTGAATGAGGGTGTGAACCCGCCGGCCGCAGGAAGCACGCTCGAATTAACTGGCCAAGGCGACTGCTGTTTGCTCTGGGAAGACAATTAAAAAGGACACCCACAGACTCGAAAAAAACTCTACAATCCCACGCACGTCGGTTCTTCCTCTTCAAATCCCATCCTACTCGCTGTGCGCTTCCCGTCGTTCTTTTGTTTTGGCTTTTTTTATTTGCACTCGCCCTGGCGAAAGAAGATAGTTCGCTCGGCGCGGCGCTGCCTAGGTAACCGGGTTCCCGCCGCAGCGTTTGCCTGGGCAATTAATGGATTCCCGCGCGCAAGTGTTCAAGTTATTTGGCTATCCTCAAACCACGTTTTTACCTACCTAACATCATTGTATCACATATTTTACTTTTTCAAAGCTCGATGTGTACGCCAGTTGCCACTGCTGATAGGTCCCTACACAAAAATTTCGAGGATTTAGTTCCCCTGCCCCAATTTTGATATTTGGTCCAACTTAAATTCATCTGCTTCTACTTAATACCCTGAAAGCCTCCGCAATGGTGTGTCGTAGAATCTGAGCGGTAACCAACGTACTTAACGCTAATTCCGATGAAAGGTAGCATATTTATGACTATTGATGCGTGGATGATGCCAATGTTAGAGAGATTGCTAGTTTTGCGACGAGATGTATGTTCACAGGTACAAAGTTACACCGTAAACATGAAATACATGTTTTTGGCTCTACGTTATTAGTAAGGTCAAAATAATAAGGGAGCGAAACTACTATTTAGCTGCTTTTCCTGTCCACCACCCTTGTTAAAAGTTTAACTGTCAGGTGATTTGGTCTCTCATCGTTCGCTGGAAAAATGAAATTTTGAAACTATTCGCTCTCTAGCCTCTTGAGGTAACTTTATTCTCATGATGTAATGTACCGTAGAAGTAATGCTTCAATGTGACCTGCTATCAACTGCATTTTCTTCCATTTTTGACTCATATTTTGTTGTTACTTGCACGAAAATTACAATAATCTTCTGTATGTATATATTTCCTTCCATTAAGGAAAGCAAATATAATGCGGTACGACGGGGTTTATTTCTTGTTTCTCTTGCGTACTTGATGCCTATCGCCGAGTCAAATGAACGAATACTTAGTTCCTACAGTTGGACTTCATTTCCAAGATTAAATGAAATTGCAACTAGGTTTATTTCAGCTGCAGATAATATACATGCAGAAAATTGCAAAGTCTGTCCATTGTCTTCGGTGTCTACGCTCTAAAAAATTAGACTACCTCACATTAAGCGCGTGACTAATAGGGTTTAGATTTTCTATTCATATCTATATACCTTCTCTACTCTAATATTTTACAATATGTAACTTTAATGTTTTATTATGGTAATGATAGCGCTGCATTAATTATGAATCCACTGTCAATTTAATACTTTGTGAAGAGTTATTTTATACGACGGCAACATGTCACGTTTTCTCAGTCATCATTGTCATGATCGCTTTTACTCTTGTAATATTTTTGCAAGTAAGATTTGCTAGTTCATATTTATTCCGACTCAAATTGAGCAGGTAGCGCAACCCTCTCTGGCTGCAGGAAATTTAAAGAATAGTTTGTGTAGGGCTTCAATGTTGATGTAAAGGAAGTCGGTAACGAAGCCGTTATAGGATACATTGCTGAATAATGGTATGTTTTAAACCTCCAAGGTACATGCAAACGCATTTAAACAAATGAATACAAGTAGATTGTGGAACTTAAGGCACCCAAAGGCAAAAATATTTTGGGTGCCATCATTATAATTTCATAAATAACTGACCTATGTCGCCAAACAGAAAAAAAGTGAACATAAAATAACGCAGAGGAGTAGCATACCAATGCTCAACAAAACTGTATTTATCCATTTTGTCGTTCAATTCGGGACCATATTATTAGGTTAATCGATGCAAAGTGAAAATATGCACTTTGTAAATAAAAAAACCAGAAATAATCTGCAATACATTAACAGAAAAAGCCATATTTTCTCCTATGTAATTGAAATGCATTGAAGGACTTTGAATTGGTGATGTTCGAATGTGGGAGGTTAAATATCTTTTCATCACAAGAATTGAAGGATCTACAATTACAGAATGGAGTCTTTAACTGCAAGATACCGTGGGTGATAGCCTTATTGGTCCAAATTGGAATTCGTGTTTCGATTAACTTAAACGTTTTGGGTAAGAGCAATAGCAAAAATACTATGACTTCCTCCAAAACTCGTCTGTATGATTGATTAATGAAGTTTATTTTGTGTCGGCCACTGTCACTCATTCGATCCCCGCCTTATGAGAATGCGTTAGCAGCATCTGTACTTTATCGACACTAGGTACCAGTCATACTCTTTGACATAGTGCCGGTCAATGATAAGTGAGTACTCTTGTATCGTAAGTTGGTAGGAGTCAAGTCATCACGGCACCGTATTAATACAGATTGTACGAAATTGTCACTTTTTCAGTGAATTCTACGTTAATTAAATAATTATAGTCAAGATATATGCATAATATTGTTAAAATCTTCGCGTTGAACTGAGTAAAAACGTACCATATTAACCGTTTGGCATTGATTTCCAATGGAGCCGTATGATTACGTGATTTGAAGTAGTTTAAAGGTTCGATCAAGACGCTGGGAATTCTGGAATTCATAGGCGAATTATTCCATGTACTTAGCCCGGTATCATATTATATCAGTAACCAATTGAATATATTTAAATTTGAACCGAATTGATGCCGATATTTTGCAGTTTCCATCCTATTCATTTGACTGCTCCTTTAGTTATTCTATAGTGTACTAGCCTTCCATTCGTGACAGATCCCTCAAAGTGTACAGTGCAGTTAAAAATATATTTGGAGCAGAATTGATGAACGCTATTAAACAATGGAACTCTTGATGTCTTATCCGCTTTCTCCAGAATTCGTGGATTTTTATCAGGAGAGTAAGACTTGACTTTGAAGTATTTAATCTCTTCATTGTAACAAGCTAGTACACAAAAATATGAGGTTACTTTAAACAAATCCATGAACTATCATTTAAAAACTTTAAATAGGCAATTTAATAATATTTTTACCGGCGGCTGTAACCCCAAGTATCGCATTTCGATCGAGTAAAAGTGTTCTATTGTGTTCCGTTCTGTGCTAAATTTAATATTATTCCGAAATTTCTCCACTTAAACGTTGTCCTTGTGCGTTAGCAAAAATAACATTTTTGTTTTAAACATATTTGTGTTGATCTTTGGCAATGTTTTTTCGCGAGAAATGACCAAGCCATGGGCAAAGTCTACTTCTGAAAGTCATCAAAACAAGTAAATATTTAGCGTGAATAATGAATTTAGGACATTTAACCGGAGGTGGCCATGCCGATCGAAAAGCTCACCAGTTATAAACATATTTGCAATTAGAATTACATGCATGGATGAGTGTAAGGAACCTACCACGATATTACTAACGAGCTTTAAGATTAAAGGCCAAATTAAACATTTTGCCTTACTAAAGATTTCGACAAGCTTTCGCGTTAACGCACTGAATGAATATCAGATCGGGTGAAGCAAAAATATTAACAACGTAATAGGAAACAATTGATTACCATTGAATCAACAACAACTTAATTCTAAATATGCGTACATACTGTCTAACTTTTATTCTGAGCTTTTTTTACTGCTGCATACTTGGTGTAAAATTCTGTAAAATAATTTAATTTCGCCAATTTTCTGATTGTTATTTTAAAATCTAATTTTTTCTTCCATTACAGTTCATACACTTGTACTCATACAAAAATACTATCGCATTGACCTCGAACTTTATTTAAATGTGTGTGGACCCAGTAATAATTAATCGTATACGTTTGTAACACACTTCTTCTGTTAATCGTCGAATGTATGACTCTCTGCCGAAGTAGTGTATCACTGATTAACTATTTTCTTAGGCCTTATAATGTGCGAATTTGAAGAGGAAAACGCTGTAGTAATTTTATAGAGAAGTAAGACTTCAAATTTTTATTTTCTACTAAGAAATATCAGGTATATAAACGTAGCAAAATTGATTAAGTGGGTTACCATTGATTTAATATTAATACCTCTTATACTCAAGCTACGGAAGCTGTTGCTTAAAAAAATCAGTTTTATTTCCACCATCTCCAATAATTTTAAAACGTAGTATCGCGAAATCTCGATTCAACTATTCTTCATTATTTTCTATGCCCTCTCTCAAGGAGTCACTACATCTACATCTACATATACGTCATACCCTGAAAGCCACGCAAAGGGTGTGTGGCAGGGGGTGCTTCCACACCAGACATGCATGCACTACTGTGCATATCTACAGTTTGAGTGGCTCCAAACGTTTCAGCATATTCATGCTTTATTTTTATTTTATATTTTCACATGGTTCTTTGATATTAAAGGATATGTTTAAGTTCAAGGAAGGATATAAATGCTATACATACTCTGACCTTTGTATGACTGTTTATGAATTCATTTTACCTGCCCCTGGAAACAGTTTTAATTCTGGAAAAGGTCTAATGTAGAGGAAGATTTTTCAATCAAATATGGTGAGCTTGATTAGGGAATGTGCTAAGGTGAATGCTGATAGATTTCGAAGCTTGATTTGGACTGGGAAGGTGTTGTACACGAGACAAGTGAACATGTGCCTTAATCTACACAAGCACCACATACTTGCATTAAGCATATCAAAGCCGTACTGTGATCTTCAGTATACGTTTGTTAATTGGATTAAACCCATCAAACTTGCTGACAAAGTTTAATTATTGAGACTGTTCAAATGAAAAACTAGAGGTATAATCCGTATTTCACAAACTAGTGCCTGTTTCATTTGTTAATACGCAATGCGGAGGCTTTTAACGCCAAAATGTTCAATGAGATGCTTATCAATCGTGAGGAAGGGATTTGAGGAGATGTACTCATTAGTAGAGCACGCATAATACGGTGCAAGACACATCCACTCTCCTATCATGTGAACCGACAAGACTTCCGGGTTAAGTTTCACCCTCTCGTTCTCTGCAGCCCTACAACTCTACCTCCACTCTTGAGGATTAACCCACTTCCCTCATCTCAAACCATGACATCTTCCCCTTCACATCTATCGACAGACTCAGTCTTAAACAACCGAGAATTACCAATGAGTCGCTCATCTCCCACCACCCACCTAATTGCCTTATCAGACAAACACGCACCTTTCCCACCCAGCGAGTCTGAAACCAACCCCGCCATCAAACCCAGCTATCCTCCTCAGCGTTCCTGACCGGAGACGGCAGAGTCGAATTCCTATCTGGAGTGCTCCCCCCCTTCTGAGAGAGCTCAAAGAGGTGAGACGCCGGCGGGCCGTATGGCGTGGTGCGCGGGCGCGGGGGGCCGCTAAAACCACCGTTCCGCACACGGCGTCGACTGCGGTTTGAATCTATCCCAGGGATAACACTCCGGTCTCCTCCCTTACAATCACCGCCTTTGTTTCCTCCCTCCTTACCCTGCGCACGCAAAATCGAGCAGCACTCCTCTGGGGCGGGGGGGAGAGGTGCGCGGCAGACTCACTTTACCCCCGCCTCCTCCTCCGGGTCTTAACCAACACCGACTCCGCACCTCGTCCTCCGGGGATTCTAGAACACACAAAGGCTCCTCCCGTAATGGGCACTCAACGCATTCGCGCTCGCGGAGTTTGGGAGTAAAGGGTTGGTGCAGAGCCGTTGCGAGAGAATCGAATCGAAGGAATCGATTGCGGTCTCATCCAGGTGATTCAAGTCCTGCAGATCCATCAATCTCGTCGATCGGTTTTACTAATCGATTCAAAGGCAGTCCTCTAACCACTGTGTCATTGCAATGGATAAAAGACTACCATCATCGTCATAAATTGTTTCAATTCTAAAGAATTCCAAGGAATTGAAAAAGGTAAAGACAAAATTATATCGATATTTTTTGTTGGAGTTCATTATAACTAATACACACATTGTTATATTTCACTTGTTAAAACAGAAATAAATGTGTTCTTAGATGATGACAAATATTCCTATTTTTCATTTGAAAAGATTGCATTTTGTGTTTTCGTCAAAATGGTAAAGTATGCAAACCTAGAATAGCAAATACGTGGTGTAGGCGGTTTAGTTTAATTCATTCAGAAAATATACATCACAGAAACTATCTTTCAGCCTGGCAACCGCGGCAAGACGACGCACCTGAATTATTTCTGTGTGCATGCTGAGCTGCAGAAGTAATGGTGGTACCTTCATCACCTTTTACGAGAAATGACGTTATTCTGTCTTGGAATTAAAACGATATACCTTGTTATGACTGTTGACTAATGATTAGAATTGAAAAAGTTCCTGGATTTCAACTTATGGGCTACTTAATTTCTTTTTATTTTAGCTCAAATATGGTTTAGTTTTGGAACAGATGGTAACAAACTTGTTTGGAGATTATTTCAATGGAATATCATTTTGTCCCTTTCTCTTCAAATATATATTAAATTTATTTATTTATAATTAGCTCTAAATTGGAGCAATCAATGGTATAGGCAAATTGAAAGGTATCTTTCTTTTATATCACTAATATATTTGTGGAAAGAGTGACACTATACGCAATATTCTATTTTTTACAAATTTAATGCTGACAGAAGTGAGCAATTCTCTTCAGCTTAGACCCCTGGAAGTTAATAAATAGCTTTCTAACTGAAAACTATGAGAGATAATATGTGAAGAAGAAATAATGCGTGATGTGTATAAAATCATAAGTTTAACCTTAAAGTAAATCAAAGGAAATCATAAATATAACCTGAAAGTACTCAGGAAAGAACGTGGAAAGTACGCTTAATACACCAAAAGTATTCGGAAACGAAAATGGCTGAGAGTAGGTTATGTTTGATATCGGTATTTTTGTTGAATATATTGTAACTAGTTTATATTGGAATATTTTCCTTCGCCTGCTGCTTGTAGGACTCCTCTGGTTAGGTCAATCCTTAACTGGATCACCTGATTGAGTACGAGTTTATTAAGAGGCACAAACGATGGGCAGACGATCCGACAACCTGGTATCAATCATGCATGAGAATTTAGATATTGCCCCTTTTTCCCTTATACAAACCAGTGAATACAAATACATCTGCATACATATATATCAGGCTAGTACCAGAGGGCGTTCGGTGTGAAATGGACTTTGGCCTGAGCGACAGACAGAGCGGCGCAGAGAATATTATCATGACGCCTCACTACATCTCTAGGCCTGACAGAAGCGATGAAATAAGAGAGATACATTGCCAAACAGACAGGTACAAAAACTCGTTCTTTCCGCGTAGTATAAGCGACCACAATAAAGCCTGAGCTCAACTCAATACACTCCGATGATAAACGTCGCCATTTCATCTCACAAATCCTCATCCTTTACATATTTACACGCCTGGTGTCCTAATATCCCGTCACACGCTCATGCGGCGGCTCGCAGGGTAGTTTGTAGATATATACGTAGAAATGGGAGGGAACAGGGATTTGGTGGTGGAGGTAGACAAAAGTGAGCATCAATTTTAGGGTGTGTTGCATACTATGGTAACGCTGTTTTTGTTATTTCCTTTAATATTGCGTGGAATGAATGAAGTTTTGCACATATCTCTTATTGTGTCTCTAGACATTTGACGTGAGGCCAAAGAAATATCCTTCGATTCGTACTAAAATATTCTTGTTTAAGTATTCCAAGTAACCTAATAGTAGGTGTCTAGATGTAATTCATTTCCTTGACACTCTCCTACCGTAATCGTGTTAGAATCTCCATATATGACGCTAAAATTCGATACCGTGGCTACAAGATCTATTGAAGATCGATTAATATTAAAAGGGTCTTGTGCCCGTGGCATTCTCGAGATTGCATTCATTAATGCATCGAAGGATGTGGTTATGGCGAGATTGTGTGGGTCAGTAAGGGCACCAAAGACTAGGCATTTTTTCTTTGGTCTATTTTAGCTTAACCGGGAATGTCACCTGAACTCGGAAATAGCTTCAAAATGGAATGAGCGGTTGTGTTTCGTATGTTCTAGCCTTTGATTTGTCTGATATGTCTCATTTTGTTGGTTACTGTCTGAGTTGTGAAGGTGGTTTAAGCAACTTACTATCACAAATTTAACTCAACGAATTTGGCCCTATTATACAAGAAACATCAATTGTGAGCTAAATGTCAGCAAATTCTATATTTAGTTTATAGGTTATACCAAAACGTGGAAAATTATATAATAACGAGTAAAGTAAAACTTAGTGAATATCTTGACAATGTTTTTTACGGTAGAGGAATTAAAAATATGGAGCACTTATGGGGCAAAATATGGAAATATGGAGGACAGGAGAAAACAAACTTTAGATTGACTGAGTTCACTCTGAAATAAAATACGTTCCTGAAGAATTCAATAAATTTAAAAGCGGTGGATAAAATCCCATGAGGGTGGCCTTGAGGTAAATATAATGGTTAAATAGGGACAGTAATACAATAGAAGAACCACCTCGGACTAACGAAACGAGCATAAGTTGAGGAATGTTAATGGGCTATTTTAAACCAATCGTAGGATTGAACGTCTAACTGAAGAATAAATGCCGAAAGTGAGAAGCCGTTTTCTTCGGAAATTTTTACAGAACATAAAATTAAAAATGAGAAAGATTAGAAGCATAGAGTGTGCAAGGGGTAAAACAGCTCGCAATTTGTACGCTTTCGCAAAATTAGCAAAAATGATCCCAAAACTTTATTCTTTAATAATCAAAGAAAATTTTGAGCGTACGTCGCTGAAAATGTGAGTAAATTGTGTCAAAAATGCGGTTTTATTTAGTCTGCAACCGAGATTAAAATGGGTAAAAAGGAGTTGAAAAAGGGGAAAATGTTCAGAGAGTAATTTTTCAACTTTAGATATACTCCACCATACTAAAAATGCTACTTGTTAGAAACCTGTTCTCTCAGTCTGCTGATAATTTATATTTATGTTGGCTTCTGATAATCATGTTTTTGTGTTATTAGTCAATTTATGCATAAAAATCAAAGGCAAAATACGTATTTGCTACATAACCATTTCTGAATTCGGATTTTTATGGCTAACGTTAGTAAATATTGAAGCTACATTTCACGAATGATCTGCTTATTTCGTTCCTTAATTTGAACCAATTTTATTTAAACGAAGAAAATTTTCAGCGTACGACGTTGGAAATGAAAGTAAAGAGTAAGGGTCAAAAATATACTTATGTTTAGTATATTGCCGAGGTACTCGTGGCTAAGTCATATCTCGG
The DNA here is from genome assembly GCA_963169105.1 of Ceriagrion tenellum. NCBI lineage: Eukaryota > Metazoa > Arthropoda > Insecta > Odonata > Coenagrionidae > Ceriagrion > Ceriagrion tenellum. The sequence goes on along the minus strand of OY720643.1, from coordinate 80,264,535 downwards.
GGAAAGGTTTTTTTTAACAATAAAAACGATAACTTCAATTGAGAGTATGTATTTGTATGTGAACGTGCCTCACTTTCTCTTGGTGGAACCTTCGTAATGCAGCTGCCTTTGGAAACACGCCCTTAAAAGAACATAAGGTTAGGCATCCACGCGCTACAAAATATTCTCGGTGAACCTCTTGTAGCACGGGAGTCGGGCCTTGCCACCTTACGACTCCCTCAGTTTTCCCTCGCATTCCCAGAGCGCACGCCCGTATCATGGCCTTTGCAAACCCTCCCTCTGAGACTTACGCGTGTTTGCCCACCCGTGTTCGCTTCGTGTAATTTTATCACCCGAAACCCTTGAAGCTAAAACCCTCGCAGCCAACGCGCACCTTCCGCCGAAAACACTTTAGGTATGCCCTCACCGCGATAACCCTCACCGAAGGGAAAAGTGAGGAAGCAGTTTCAAGGCTCCTTTTTCGTCCCCTTATATCCCTCATTTTCCTGTTTCGTGCACTCACAGGTTTGACATCAACCTTCTTACGCGAACTAAAACTATACAGGAGGACTCATTCACTTAAGGTTTCGACTTAATGCCTTCTACTTTTCACACAAAGCTATTTTGGACTTTATCAATACATATTTTTGCTGGCATGCAATTCGTGGTGCAAAGATTCCCCAAGATTTAGTGCTGATGACTTTGCTTCTACGGACAAGCATCTATGTTAAACTGCGAAGAAGTCAACGCTTTGATGCACCGGGCAAACGCACACCGTTTGAGTTCCTGTAGCTTCAGCTAGGAAACATAGCTCTTTGGGTCGTCATAATCCCAATTCTGGGAATAAAACTCTTTCTTCTGGGTACGTTTCATTAAAATAAGAAAAAAATCTCTTTATAGTTTTCTTAAATGTTTCTTCTTTACTTATTTAGTCACCTTACGTTTTAGTTTACAAAAACAAAATCTTCAAAAACAGGTATTCCTCTGTTTACATAATAGAAGCAATAAAATGAAATCTGTTCACAGTCTCTTATGAAAGATACTCTCCTCGCCTTACATAATATATGCATGCATTTTAGTTATCACATGCATTATGCTTGCATCATATTCCCTGCGAGGAGAGAAACACTAAATTTCTCATGAACTTTGGATCGGTACTTAAAGTAAAGTTTTCCTTGCGTAGTACTTCACTTCCTGTTATCTGTAATAGACTAAAGGAAGTCGTAGGTCCCTCAGCTACTTTCTCTGTCGGTGTTTTTTGGACAGAAGGATTTCATGATTTTTTTCTGCGGAATATTTTCTGCTATTCAAACTTCACTGCATTGCCGAGAATTTTCTGGCTTCGGATAAATAAAAAATAACAGAGTAAAAAAGGACTAATGAACGATGAAGCCAAAAAACGTTTTCTTTAATGGTATAATTTTCATGGTATAATGGTACAAATATAAACGGTTTTGAATGTCTCAAGGACTACATCTGTTCCTTCTCTTTTTGCTGTGATATTTATATGACTTGATATTAGTGACATAAGTTTTTTTGGTTTTCTCCATTGTTTAAATGTTTAGTCCTGAGAAAGTCATTCCATTTACCAGAACGCTGTTAATGTTTGAGTTGTTTTATTATTTTTGTTGACTGATACTCATAAATAACTCTTGAATTAACAAGATAAATTTCTGATGTTTCCGTGAAGGCTCCAGCGGAGTTTTTTTTATGTATAGAATGGGTTTTCGGGTCTCCTTCCGCGTTTATCCATTTTCGATAGACAATACTTCACCAGCGTTCCAGCTGGCTTCTTTAGGTTCGCTGAAGTGTGGATGCAGGGTTTGGTCCGTCCTTTTATGTTATTCCCTTTTCGTGACTATGGGTGGAGGTGTGTCGTGATTGGTCCATACTGTGGAAGAGCTGTTTCCAAGCGGTGGCGAGGATGTAGCCGTCCTCTCGTTGAATGTTTTTCCCTAAAGTAAGACGAGTCCTAAAGAAAAACCAAATCCTACGGTACGTCGCCGGAACCACAGAAAAAATCGCGAGAGCTCTTCACAAATACAACGTAATGACGAGGTTCAAGTGTGTTACAAAAACGGAAGACATCCCCCTCAACTCCAAGGGCTACCTCCCGGAAGACATATTTGGAGGAATATACCAAATTAGGTGTAGCTGCGGTAACTCCTACATCGGCCAGACCTCAAGAGCACTGAAATGCCGGCTCCAAGAGCATAAGAGGGCCGTGAAAAATGGACAACTCCGCCAGTCGGCGGTCGAAGTGAGCGAACACATAGCATTGATTTTGACAGCACCATATTATTGAAAAAATAAGCCCACTATTTCCCTAGAATCATACGGGAATCAATAGAGATAGCGAAAACACCATAAAATTTTAGCGGAGAGGACGGCTATACCCTCGATACCGCTTGGAAACGGCTCTTCAACAGTACAGACCAATCACGACTCACCTCTAACCGAAGGCGCGAAAACGGAATAACATAAAAGGACGGACGAAACCCTGCATCCACACTTCAGTGGACCTGAAGAAGCCAGCTGCAACGCTGGCGAAATATTGTCCATAAAAAATGTATTAACGCGGTAGGAGAACCGAAAAACCATTCTCTACAAATGTTTTTGCTGGCGTTTTCAGCGCACGGTTAGAAACCAGAGAGTCGACTGAAAAAGGTGTGTCAAATATACTTCTGAGGTTTTAAGTCATAAAATTTAATATATGCCTCAACAGTATTGCTATATTTGCATAGTTTTCTCAAAAATTTCTTTGAATTTGAAATTAAATTTGAGTATTGTCGCTTCTATGATGAGGAAATCATCTCACTCAATCATCTGCTGGTTGCTTTCCCAGATTATTCATTAGCTTCATAATTGTTTTACAATCTTTATAAATAAGGTGGTGTTGCACTCCTTGCTCGACGGGCTGCAAGCAGTCCGTATTCCCACCTTGATCATAATATCCGCTTTCAATGATTTGAAATAACCACCTCGGTGGCTTTATTTTGAATTCCTTTTGTATTTAGTGTATTTAAAGTTGCATTTTGGTATTTTATTATTTCCATTTCCACAAAGTGTTCTCCCCCTTTTGTAAGGGAGCGCTTCTCTTCGGGAGCTGTCGAGATACTTCGTCTAATGCGGCTTCTTCAACTCTTCTGACTCAGTCGACATTTCGATTACCAACGTAATAATTTTTACCCTGATACTCTGAGTGAAGCAACTGCGGACTCAAGTTTCAAATCAATACGTCCGGACCAGTGTGAAGTGTGAAGCAACTGTATGCCAATATTTCACATTGTGCCAATATCTCATACTTAACATTTTGGACAGTATTTATGTTTTTATATACTTGTACCAGGCCAATTTTACGCGATTTAACTGCACAAAATTTCAGATTAAGGTCGATATATTCTATTTCTGTATGACTTCGAGAAACTAGTACATTCATTCATGGAACCATGGGAAATATTCTATATGAAAATGCATCTTTTGCATGTCATCTTAGCTAATAAAATCTATCGTTAAATCTTAAAAAAATTAATAGTTTAAATTGATATATTGCTAGGAAAGTGCTACATTTAGGTTATTTCTACTGTTACTTCGCATACAACTGTTCGTTAATAAGTTCGATTTGTCAAATTGACAACAATTAATATTCACATACTCCAGGGATCAAACCAAAGGTCAAGACGGTGCAAATCCGGGTTCATAAATTACGTATACTCTCAAGGGTTCGTATGCAAATATATTCACCATTAAAGTTGCATCGTGTTAACACGCAAATTTGCGTAAATGTACAGATGCGTGCTCATGAAATAGTCCCTGTTGTAATTTTGAGCATTTTTTCGCGCATCAGTCCAGCCACGTTCTTGCGAGGGGACGTGCATCGTGTAGCAAGCCTTTTCAGCTGTTAATGATAGTCGTCTGTGCTTGATCATCAGGATATTTTCCCCTACGAAACATCCTGTACCTTGCGTTCCCATATCCCTCCTCTCCACCGCGAAGGCACGCATGCCCAAGCTGAGTCTCCAAACTGGAACGATCCCGCGTTTCGCCAAAAGCACGACGTTAAGTAAATACGTACCTCTTAATATTAATGTCTTCACTTCCTCGCAGCACCGCGCGACGTCGCTCAAGACTGTTCTGTCCCTCCCCACTCCCCCCCATCTCGAGAACCCCCGGCAACCGACTCCACCCTTCCCCCCTTCATCTCGGTCGGAGACCGCCCTTAACCCTCTCATAAGCGGCCGTATTTGCAGCGTACCCCATGCCGCACGCCCTCCATCCTTTAAAACCCGCCCACGCTGGTTACCGAAAGGCCCTTATACTCATCCAGGGGAGGCTTCCGAGGAAAAGAAGGGGTTGCGTAGGAGAGTGTGGAGGGGGTCTTGACGGAGGTGGGAGGTGGTGGATTTTCGGGTAAGAGATGGGGGGAGCCTTACCTAAGAAGCAGGAGAGCCATTTCATCTTAACATCGCTTTAAAAGCTTCATTTCTGGGCGGTGGAGATGAGAGGAGAGGGGTGGGGAGTCAGGCTAGTCGTCTTCTCAGAGAAATTTTCGGTCTTGGTGGTGGTAGGGGCAATTTATAACCTCCAAATGTTCCTTGCGAGGGAGAGAGGAGGGAACGGAGCCCATCATCCGACGGCCCTTCACCCATACCACTCCGCTATCCCATCTTATACCTTTACACCCTAATTATTTCGCGCGGGAGGGATTAACAAATAAGCCTTTTGAGGGGGAAGCCGGAGGGATGCGGAACGGGGTGGCTGGCTCCCCCTCTCTGAGTGGGGATAAATAATGCAATTCCGGATATACATTGAAAAGGGGGACGACTATTCTCCCACTCTCTTCGCATGGGGGCGGAGGTTTTTGTAGAGTCAACTTCCCTTTTAACGCGGACCGCAAACATTTCGGAACGAATGTGACTACTTTTATTGCCTAATTTCTGCGAATCCCGGTCTGTGGGTGGGGGAAAGGGGAAGACTAAAAAAAAGGTGCCATTCACGGGGGCGGAAACTTCACAAGGACGTCAACATCCATTCGTCTACCTCCTTTCTCATTAAATCCAAACGTAAGTGCCGAAAAAGCCGAATATTATGAACGCCATTAATTAAGGCACGCGTTGTTATTTCGCTATTTGAATCTCTAGTCAAAACTTCTTTGTATATAAGCTAAAGCAAATGTAGTTTTGCCTTCTTCCTTTTGGCTGAAAAATGTACGAGAATTGTAGATTCATCCAAAATTATCCTATGACATTCGGACATTTACATGCGGTTAACAAGAACCCCTTCCATTCGGAGCAACCATAGGATTTTATCAAGTTATTTACTTCAATTTCTTTGTAATATACCTAAAATATTCGCCTAATAATAACTTTTCATGCCTTGTTGTGAATTTACGATATTTGTTGCATCAATTATCGCCGAGAAAATTTCTTTTGCAAAAACAACCTAATCAAAAGTACATTTTCAGAGCCAGATAGAGAATATTATCATCACTCCTCACTACATCTCTAGGTCTGACAGATATGATAAAATAAGAGAGATACACTGCCGAACAGATAGGTACAAAAACTCGTTCTTTCCGCGCACAGTAAGCGACCACAATAAAAATTGAGCTCCACTAAGTGCACTCATATATTACACGTCACTATTTCATCTCCAAAAAACTTACACCTTTACATGGCTGGTGACCTACCACCCCCTACCACACGCCCATGCGGTGGCTCGCAGGGTATTCAATTGATGTAGATGCCATTATGAAATAAACGGTCTTAGGCTCACCACTGTGGAATTTCTATATCAAATTGCAATGAAAAATGACTGCAGAATTCTACTTCAGAAAGCATAATTTATTTCAACATATATTTGGATATATAGTGCCTTAATGAGCATGCAATGTAGTATCACCTGATGATGGTCTAACATAGGCCAAAATAAAATTCTATTAGTTCGATTTTCATTCTTCGTTGTTTGTTATTGTTACAATGAAAAAATGACTGCAGAATTCTACTCCAGAAAGCATAATTTATTTCAACATATATTTGGACATATAGTGCCTTAATGAGCATGCAATGTAGTATCACCTGACGATGGTCTAACGTAGGCCAAAATAAAATTCGATTTTCATTCTTCTTTGTTTGCGTTGGTTTTTCACTGAAGTAAAAAGGTATATCAGTTCTTGAGCTTTTCCTAAGTTTTTTCTAAAATATATCAGCATTTATTTTTTAAATACCTGTTCCTCTGCAGAGAAGTATATTTGGGGCATGCAAGGCATAGTAGATACTGAGACAGCAATACTTACAAGGTGCTTGTTTTCTTGAATTGAACTTTTAACATATTTGTTTCGTTACTAAATGGTTTTGAATGACATTCCGGCTCTCATTTGAAGCCATTTTTGTAATTTTCATGTATTTTCCTCTAATTATATTGTTCCTGTTATGTACATCAGTGCTATTTCAGCAAAACATTTTTGCTTATGGTTACTGGAGAGGTAGTCGTGAGTCATTGAGAGCACATTTTAATATTTTCAAGTCTTCTTCTTTTTCCAATGGTGCGACAGCCTTCTTTCGGCTTTGACCTCCGCTACAATCTTCCTCCAGTCCTCTCTAATAATGGACTTCTCTCTCCATCCATAGCAGCCAGGTCCGTCTCCACTTCATCTTGCCTTCTTAGGGTCGGACGTCGTCTTTTTCTTACATCGAATAATCTTCCCTCACAGACTCGCTTCGCCACTCTCTCTCCCTCTTACATTCTTATCAAGTGTCCATCCAGTGGCCATCTGAGTCACCGTGATAAGAATTACCTCACAATGCCTTGGTCATCTATGAGGGTGTCAAGTTATTCGTTCCGACGTGATTAAAAAACTCCGTTTTCTTGCGTGGGGCCAAACATTCTGCGTAGGATTCTTCTCTCAAAACACCTAAGGTCGTGTGACTCGGCTGTTGACAATGTCTAGCATTTACATCCATAAGTGAAGGTAGGTCTGAAATAAGTTTTTTTATATATAGATTTCTTCTAACCTTTTTAGGTAAGTTGAAATAATTGGTGGACCACATTTGATTTTAGTAGATTTGTTAATTCTGCAGAAATCGCCGTGCAAGTGGCCATGTTACTGATGCTAGAGTTATGCTATAAATTTTTTGCCTCATTGAATGTTTGGCTGATGAGTTGGGTCTATGACGCTTACTTTGAAATTTGAGTAAAAATTATAACTTAAAGCGTGTTTTTAACAGAGACGATACGAAACATTGGCTAATCGCCAGTATAGTATTACAAAACTTATAACGCCGCATTCATGATTTCGAATTTTTTTCCGAATATATGCAAGGTAGCATAAGACTGTCTGCTAAAATAGCATTAATTATCAATTCTATTTATTTAATTTTAAATACAATGTGTTTTTTTACCAAGATGATACGGAATGTTTATTAGTCGCCTTTATAGTATTACGAAACTATTTATGTCACATTTAGGAGAAAATCTGTTCATATAAATCTGAATAATTTCCGAATATATGCCAGGTGGTATTAGGCTAAAGTAACATCAAATTTCCAAGAAACCTAACCAGTAACACATTTTTTTCGTACATTACATTTTTACATACATATGACTAATAATTACAGATATGCTAAGTTTTAACCAGTCTGTTCATAATTAAAAATTGCTTCCATCAATTTTTATAATATACGGATGTAAAAGAGTTCGGCTTCCGGCCCTCTCGTTTCAAACCTCCCCGAAGCATTTTCGCTGGCTCTCCCTCTTTATCTTGCTGCTCACTCGGTAGAGGGCACCGCATTGTTTTGGCGGGACTCCCTGAGGTCAACCGCTGCCGGGCGCCGAAAAGTGGGAGGGGGTGGATGAGGGAATGCGCAAACGTCCTACCATCTCGCGGGAGGAATTTACAACATTTCCTCTACGCATGGATGTGGCCTCACGCTCCGAGGTGTCGCCAGGAATAATGCTGAGCAATTATACCGGATTATTTATTTGTCGAGACATTTTAAATATTGCTTCACACGTGGAGTTCAATTTTTTTAAGCGAAGAGCAGTTGTTTTTTGCCCTCCACTAGGCTAGTATGGGAAACATTTAGAGCTGGAACCAGCGACTCAGAGTCTCTTGGATATTTAAATTATGTACATTTTATAAATTTCCACAATAGTCAGCTTTAGTAACTGTTTTATAATGCTCCGCATGTATTGCAGTTTAAAAAACAAGCTGTGGAAACGTAAACGTCTGCCATATGAATGCCTGCAGGCGTATATTCTATTTTTTGTGCTTCAAAATATGTAAGCTTTATTTACGTTTTTAGGATTAAATTTATCGCTGCGTATCAAACGTGATTATTCTGCAAATAGCTAACTTGTGCATTACGTAATGCGCTTAACTTCACAGAAAAGTTTGAAGATCCCCATGTGTTACCTCTGAAGCTGATTATCAGCTTTTTGGAAAGAGATTTGGATGTAAAAAAAACAAGAGATTTTTCTGAGAAATTTTTGTAATGAGTAAAAATACCTTTGATGAACATTAAAGCAGTCCTTGAGTAGATCAGACGTATTGAGAGAACTGCGAACTAAACCCTGTCTCTTCGAAGAATACTATGATGAGGCTAGATAACACGCATTACGTCTTAAAGTTTTAACTGTCTGTCGTTATTATTGCGTATAGAGTCTCTTTTAGTTGCATTTTGCTGTTGATTTTACTTCAAAAGTATAAATCTTTTTATGGGCATAAAAAGAATGGATATGTGTAAGAGCGATAAAGTGAATATAAGACGTTCGAATGGTGGTTGCTTAGAAGAACATATAGAGGAACTGATGGGGAAGGGCAAGCGATAAGAAATGAAAAATTGGGCAAGTAAGGCTGATGATAGGACCAGCAACCTTGGGTTGTCAATTCTGTGAAATGCGTGGCCTCTGCTGCGGGCTATCGAAAACTTTTGAAAATTTAAGCAGCATCAACCTTCGGAATCTTTTACTCGGCTAGTATGACTCAAATTTAGCGATGAAATCAATTTTTACGGGATTCATAACGTATTAATTTCGAATTTGAGGAACCCCCACTATTGTAACATACCTAAAAATAGCTCATGTCCTCATTTTATCCATTCTCCTTCTGCTGGTTAAATCCATGTATTTTAGTTGCATATGCTCATCATAATTAGTCTGCTTAAGTAATTCAAATATTTAATCGTCATACGATAAGAGTAACATTCTAGGTGGTGCTGATTGAAACGGTGAAAGTGCATTCGGTCTCATCCCCTGTATCTCATTGGCTAACACCACATATCTGGTCAAGACCAATAGACCAATAATTCAGTCAACTGTCTATCCGAAGAATGTTATATGAATACTCATCTCAACTCATGTTGACATCCAAATCTAACTTCAAATGGGTACGCATCATGATTTCCTTTTGTGGTGGAAAAAATGAGAACAACTCAAGAACAAATAAAATAACCAAATCAAAACTCAAAACCAAATCCATTGGATACAAATTCATTGTTTCTAAGGAGAGGATGTATGAAGTCGCCTCTAACCAATGGGAAGTAAATACGCAGAAATATTGGATGAAAGTAAGCGTAGAGTTCTGCATCGATGCATTTTTCAGATAATGTGTAGTTTGCTTTGGGCTTGGACTTGTTTTCTAGTTCTAAGTTTATGAATTCAATTCTAAGACTAAGGCAACATCTATGCTCGAAGCAGGATGTGAATGTACGACCCTTGGAGTGTCTGGCCGTAGCGTTTTTGGCCTGGCTCCTGCGATAGTCGTTTGCATAAAAGTTTGAGGTTTTAGAGCTGCTCGATAAGCATTGAAGGAATCCGTAGCTCAGATATTCGCTGGAAATTTCACATTCTCTTGCAACCTGATGGGGACAGGTATTCTTTTTTGAACTTTTCCTCAGGAATCCATTCCAATTCGACGGAGAACTGTTCGAAAGTTGGTACGTATCCTTCATGACGGCGAGTAGAGCAATATGGATGACTGCACTGATCCAGGCTCTTGCCTTGGAGAATAGGTTTTCGAGATGTTGGAAAGAATTAGGCCGCCTCCCAAGTGCCTTCTAGCGCCATCTTAACCTTACCTTGCGCCTCGAAGCTGCAGTCGCAATGTAATGTATTCGCGCGAAAGGAACTGAGCCCGTTTTTCTCTGTCCTGGAGGAGCCGAGACAACTTCTTTCATCCAGAGGAAACTGCCGTATGCCCTGAAGGGTAAAAGAGGGATACCTCTTGGGGAATAAAGTCACTAATTCGCTCGTTTCCGGTTTCGCTATGAGCCACTATTTCAAAGCATCCCCAAAAAGGGCTCCCCGTGGAAACGCTTTTAGCCTTCGCGGAGTCTTTTGCTCCGGGGCAAAATCTCTACATCGCGAGAGACAACAATGGGTTCCATATATTCTCTCGCCAAAGAATTCCTTAAGGTCTAACTTCTAGGAATAGATTTTCCGAATCATGATACAAATGCGTCAAAAGAAATTTCTTTGGGTGCAACGCAACGGATCATTTTGAAGTGAGCAACCTTTAGGAGTTGAGAAGTATAGGTGAGTCATGGTCCTTACAGGTTAGCATCCATTGAGGATGCAATCTAGAATAACATCTGAAAAACAAGTAAAAACAAATAATACACACCCCTCTGTTATTTGATGGCAGTATCAAGCTATTGGAAAAATATGTTATAAAATTGGATAAAAATGTCTAGATGAGAACTTGGAGAAATCAGTAGGGAACATTCAGTCTAGTTTGCATTTATTTAGTGCTTATAAAAGTTAACATGTGGTTAATTTTATTCCGGCATGTAAGTTTTATAAATTTAATAGCAATAAAGAAAATTTAAAAACGGAAGATTACCTGATTTATTGATTACGAATGACAATGGCTCATTCATTTTTTCCTATTCTTCTCTGTCGGTAAACCCCTTCTAAATTTGCTGCATTCATGCATTGGTTATTACAGTCTTTTGTTCACTGTTCCTCCGGGTAAAAATCTTCTCTTTCACTCCATATATCTTATATTTCTCGTCAAATAAAAATCCCATCTTTTAGTGAATGCTTTTAAAATCTTTTAAAAATAAAAAATGTCTTATAAATCCATTAGCTCATACCCGAGGATTAAGTTATTTGTGATCTTCATGTGTAATGGTAACAGCTCTCTACGATGAGGCAAAATGCCCTTTAAAGCCAAGTATCACTATGTACCTAAAATTTACATGGGGTTAATTGTTACTCAACTCTATACCCTTTAGTTACTGGGATGATAATTTGAAGTGCTACCTCAAATATTTATGAAATAATTTCTGCTGAATCATTTTCTGTATTTTACTCAAAAAAATCTAAAATACACATTAAAGGTTTTTTGGTAATTGATAACCACTGAGATCCCTATAATATACTCTTGGGACGATATTTGACCGAAAATCCCTTGTCATCAGTTTTCCCAAGGGCCAGGTAAATTAGTCAATTGTTTTCGCATCCATTAAATTTAACTCGCTTGGTCACCGAGCATTCTAATTTAAAATTGTATGCTTTATATTTTCATCAGCTACCGCTGTAGGTTATTAAGGATATCTTTCATTGCATATTTCTGAGGTCAGCTGTGGCAGCAAAAAATCATGAACCTTGATCTTCTCGAAAGTGTTATCGTTTTCCCATTATTCCACTCGGCACCGTTTTTTCGACAATAAATTGAGGTGCAAAAAGTTGTGGATTACCTTCAATTATTTTAAATTTAAATTTAAAAGGTTGACATAATGTAAATGCTCGTAATTATTGATTGCATTGAAAGGCAGCTAAAATTTCAATATGTATCTCTTTGATGAATTATAATTTATTTGATGTGAATTGTATTGTTATATTTTTGTACATATTTGTCCATTCCTACGCACAATCTAAACTACTTTCACTTACACACTTAACAGTAAAATAGAGTAGCAGGTCTTTTATTATGCTCTGCTTTAATATCTATAATGAATTATGTGTCTAAATTGGATTTTAATCCATTAGATAATTGAATTATTACTTAGGGACTAACTGTAAAGGTAAGGGCGAACACAACGATTACATAACGCTGTTAGGCAAACGTACAAACCTCTTTGTTCACGAACATAATATACTGCGCATAATCAAAATCGCATCATAGATTTCTGGCTATGATTTTCCTTGCTTGGCTTGAACTGTAAATATCTTGGGAATAAAATTCTAGGATACGGGTCTTCTCTAGCCCTTAGCACGGCAACGCCCGGATTTCGTGACTACCTAGAACGCCCGTGGGACAACATTTTACGTTTCATATTTCTCACGAAAAAGCAATCCGATCTTAATTGACGCATTTATGCACATCTCTGTTTATTTCCAATTATTGCAAGCCCTTCATCAGCCATTTAACCGTAGCAATAGTAATTAAGTGTCTAGAGCATGCTAAATTGACTATTTACTTGGTTTCCTGCCGTTTTCCTCGTCCTTTCGCTGAAATGTTTTTCATTTTCCACCCCTTTCGTATTTGATGCCCCTTGTATTGTATTTTACTTTCTGCGGCAATATTCAGTAATTATTGAGAGTGGCAATCAGCTTCATTCGAGCTATCTTAATGAAGGTGCCTAATTGACGCCTCTCGGGTGTTCTAGGTATATTTGTAATTAACCAAAACGTTGTGAAACTAAGTGGTCCCTAATTTTTACACAGTATATAATAGCAGCATTTAGATAAGGCCATGAGAGAGGACGGCTAGCACTTTGATACTAAAATAATAGCTCCTGTTATTCCGGGCGGAAGAGTCAAAATGACGTATGCAGACGTTCTAGTGTCAAGAAATTCAAATTCTTAATACTAACCTTTATTTATTGCATGTTGCTGGGTATCTTCGGAAGCCATGTAGCTACTGAATGATTTAAGTAAATGTAACAACACAAATAGAGTGATAAAAATATAAAAACATTCAGTGAATGAAATCAAGTGAACCCATATTCCATATTTGATAATTTGATAATGTGAATATATGGAATATTATACGTTTAACTACCCTTTAATAAATTGAGGTTTTATTTCCTAGGAATGATTTATGGATTTTAGAGTCAATTTTTCTATTTATTTGTATCAAAATAGTGCCATAGATGAGGCTTACATTACGACGGCTTGCAATTATGTTAACTTTCCTCGAAAACTGGAGAAAGGTTATGATTTCTTCCATCGAAATTAAGAGATATTTATTCTGTAGGTACTGCTATTTTAATGTTTCGTGGATTCTCACCTCGCAGAGTCTGTGAATGATTATATCATCGTGACGGAGATGTCTGTGAAATAGAGTCGTATATTTCAAAATCATTTTTAGCACTCTCTGTTTGTGTAGCATTCCATACTGACTAAACTTTATGGCATAAGGTATAAAGGTCTCTAAATACACGCACACAAAACCCTTAAAAGCTGGATAAATCAAAATTTCTTAGTATCTGTTGAGGAATTATTACTTTTTTCTTTTCTTAAAAGGCTTAGAGCACTTTGGGCTGCTACTAGAGCACAGACCAGCTAGAATTTTCATCGTACTAAAGAGGGAGATGTTTATAAAAAAAATGTTTATTCCTGATTAAAAAGTTCTATATTTTAGCTTAAACCAAAGCAGATAATGTGATTGCTAGTATAAATGCATAAATTTAATGGCCAATAATGTTAAATGTGGTAAATTAACTTATGTTAGGACTTCAGTCATTCAGAAAATCGAAGGCAGTACTTAAAACACATTCAGAATTATGCCCGATGCTGGTCTATTTTCATAATGTAGCGAAAATAGGTCTCTCCGCTCAATTACACCGCTTCCTCAGGTGTTATCATTATTTATTTCTTGATACATTGCAAATATGGTAGTACAGAGCATTGGTAGAAGTAGAGGAAATTGCGGATCCGTGACTAAATTCCTGTCTTGTCGTGATGAAATTTTATTTTATTTATTTTTATTTATTTATTTATTTATTTTCACAGCCCCGAATACAGCACATTAGGCCATTTTATGTCGGGTGAACAACAGTAACAACGGACGAGACACAGACATCCATGTCCTGGGCAGAAATGCACTGATATTAAAAATGTCATATATAATCAGCCATTAATTTTAAGAAAACACTAACCTAAAATTGGAGAAATATAAAAAAACAACCTTATCTCGTCATTTTGTCTTATGAAATATAATTTGTTTAATGATTTAGTGAAGTATGGTATCCGATACGAGACGAATTCATTCAAATTTTATCACTGATTGAATAGGTATGTGTATGATGAAAATTGTGTATCAAGAAGGTCTTCGTATCGTTACAGCCTAATCCTCCTCAACTTTTTCTTTAAATGGTACTCTTGAAAAATCGTAAGCACTCTTTCTTTATTAATGTATTTAGTTGTCGAATGATTTCTGACGTAGGTTTTCGCGGCGTTCAGGTTCGCAGATAGGGAGGTTTCTGGGTTTCCGCGGTGGCATCATTTTTTATGGCGACGTTTCACCTACTATGCCGTGAGATCTTCTGGTCAGGCTGAAGTCACTTAAGTACCTATTGTTATAATTAGTCACGTAAATGACTTCAGCCTGGCCTGAAGATGCCTACAGCATCGTAGGTTGAAACGTCGCCATCAAGGATGATGCCAACGTTGACGAAACCCGGACACCTGCCTATATGCGAGTTATCGCATGAATTCGAATGTTCCCATGCACTGGATATTTGAATTGACGCTTGTTTACACGATGGAAATATACGTTACCTGTCCTAGAAAAATCTCTCAAGACATTCAGAGTAACGCTTCATTGTGCTCTAGATTTCTCCATAAGAGCAAAACAGAAATTACACATAATGGTCTATTTTCAAGGAAAAGAAAGGACTAAAAGAACAGTCTAGCAAACAAATCATAGTAAAAAAACGTTTGTCAGCCCCCAATATATATATCACTAAACTGATAATTTTACATTTACCATTTTCCTGAGTCAAAATTTGTATTAGCCTGCAAGTGTTCCCCGGCTTTGATTTAACTCCGTCAATGTTGATTTTTAACTTTTATTGTTCCCTTTTTATTTTATTGCTCCATTTGTTGTTTCACTGAATATTGTAAATGCACGTGGATTACCTACTTTTGCCTTTTGCCCGAGGTACCATTCTATGCTAGGTCATTCATGTGCTTTTTCTAAGTTGAAGATGAAAAAATCTCGCATATGAGGAAAAGTGATGGGAATCGGGGCTTGATGGACGCTGTAACTGACATTATGTGATTTAGCCTGTGGGCGCACAACAAACTAAAAAAGAGAGTTGATATTTGTCTCTTGATATGTTTTCAACAGTTTAATTCTCTAATTACACCAAAACATGCCTAAAACTATTTTGTGTCCTGTTGTTTTTGCGCGTAAGCACCTTTCATGATTGATATTTTTTAATGCAAGGTCTTCAAATAAGCTTCCATCTTTGCCGTAATACTAATTAAAATTTGTCGACAGGCTTACCTGGGGCTTCCAGCAGTGGTGTCAAAGAGTTACAGATAAAAAAAATTTGATCTGGATTTAAATAGCTTCATCCTCGTTTTTCAAAGCTTTTTGGTCACTTTTTGTATTTGATTGAGATTTTTTCTCATGTCTACGTTGATAGTTGAGCTGTCTTTCCGCTAATCTTGAGAGCTTTATGGAGAAAATATTCTAGATGACCAGTCCAGTCTTTCCGTGACTAGCATAGAAGTTATACATACATGTATACAAAATACTTACACTCTTTCCTTAGATTTTACCGTTAAAATGATCAGCGCATGACGTAAATACGTCATCTCCTCAGCATTTCTCGGAGCACTGAGAACTGAAAATTTTCCTTATAAAACAAACATTGGATTTAAATTATACCAATTGATATCGAACAGTGTCACGGAATCTGGTTTCTAGACTAGGTCAAGATTAATGTTTTTTTTCTCTATGGAATTTTTCCTTGAACCAATCCCTCTGTCGTTATACTTTAAATGTATGAATATTAATGCTGAAATAAAAAAAATGCTCAAAAAATTGGAGGACAAATAATCCTTTCGGACCAGTTTAATTGATTATTTTAATTGTCATCTTCAGGTACAAAGAACTTTACTCACATCCTTGGGAAATCTTAAATTTTTTCGAGCCGGAAAACGAGGCGTATGTTTTGTAATTGGCAGTACTGAATAAAGAGATTTGTGAAAAATTTACTTCGTTCATATTCATTTTTTCAAGATGAATTTTCTCTTATTTCAACCCATTTCTACCAATTTTACCCCCACAAGTACTTTTAATCCATAAAACATTATATGAAGAGAGACGTCAACAATACCAGAGGCTTTCTCACCGGAATGTGTGCTTAAGCTGCGTAAATTAAAGAGTACCAAGCTGTCGTAAGCCCGATTTTTTGTGGGCATAAAACGAATTTCCTGTTTTTATCACCCTCCTGAGTACTATCCACCGTCGAACCATTAACCTGCACTGCATTATTTCCCGGAGCATGACGCACTGTATGACGACATACCGTCAAAACGAATGCCTTATGCGTTATTCAACCTCAATCACGAACATCTGCCGCCGCTTTCCGACGCACTCCCTGACGGCGCAGGCCGGAAGTTAAAAGGTCGACGGCGATAAGAGAGGGGAATTGTGGGGCAGCGACGTTTTTACACCAACTCCTCCGCCCACTTGCTCCTCCAGATTCACTGCATCTGTACGAGCACCACCGCTGCCAAATTGAAATCTTTACGTGAAGACTTAATTTTGTCGGCGCCTTGTGTGTGAGGCCTTATCCAGTAGTCCCCCGCAGGTGGCGTCCCAAGCTCCAAAGGGCTCTGCCATACCTGTGCTTCAACCGAAAGCATCCTCTTCAACCCCCATGCCACGGGTTGATTCTACACATACCCACATGTCCACACTCAAAACCACCTTAGCCGAGTAGTCTGGGTCATCCGCTGGCAGACGGACGACTTTTAAAACTCATAATGCGCCAAGCCTATTTGCGCGACTTCCACCGAATTTGAATTACGACTTCTTACTACTGAGGGCGGTTAAAATGAAAATGAAAAAGAGAACGCACATAACGTTACTCGAGCTTTTACGGTGCCGCTGAATAATCTTTTATGTTCCGCGCGTTATGAAAAACAGGCCGAAATAAAAAGAAAACTCCGCTACGCATAAATATCAGGTAGTAGTTTCTTTTTTTTGTTATTCCGAAGGCAAGGCAATAACTCGGACGGTCTGCTGCCGACTCCCCTCCCTTGCAACAATAAGTGCGGTCGTAATATCGAAATTTTTTACTCGCACTCCTTTTCCATGGATTCTGGCTATTAATTAAAACTGAGGCGTGTAGCGTAAATATTTTTATAGAGGGACGTAACACTTTTTCTCGGTCCTAAATTATATGTACCTACTCGGGGAACCACACATACAAACACCTGCTCTTTCCCATTTGTTCCCGCCCTTGGTGGGTACTCGGAGTTATGTTGCTTCTCTCTGCTGTTTGTTTTATTTTTCAAAAGCACAAAAGTGGAAATATTGCCCCCAACTTCTCTCTTTCGTCTTGTGGCTTTATAGTTTCGAAACAATTTCTTTAACCGACAATTTCCCTTATAGTATCCGAATACGCGTGCGTTTATTTTTTTGAAAAAATTCTCACTGTCTCTTGATTCTGTGAACTAACCGCATATTATCTTGAAATGCGCTATTATACCCCAGTATATATCTTTTTCTTTCTTTTTCGTTTCAACTGTCATTCAGTCTTTTTAAATAAGTCGTATTTTATGCCACTCTAACCTACAAAAGCACCCGGCCGCTGATTTGTTGTATATTTTAGATAGGGTCACGTAATATTTAATTGTATAAGTGTTACGAGCTTAATAGAAGAACTAAGATGGGAATTACTATCATAACGCAGGTTAAAATTTAGGTTAAACCTTTTAAGTAAATTCGAAACAGAGTTGTTCACAGATGACGTTAGATATATATTGAGAACCCCTGCGTATTATGCTAGGTTTGATCATATTAACAAGATTAGAGAGATAGATTGTCGTACCGATAGATTTAAAATTTCATTTTTCCCTTGCACTATAAGAGAGAACAATAGGCAGCGTAGCAAAGGGATAGGTAGGTGAAATATAGTTAGAGTAGTCTGTAGTGCATGATGCATGTAATAACAACCAATAATCCCTTCCTTATTATGTAGATACTAACCAACTAGCTCCATGTGAACCTATTATCTAGCATATCTCCCTTAAATGTCCTACTTGCATGTCAATGGTGCATGTTTGGTGATCTTCACCCCCTGCCACACATCCTCGTGGTGGCTCGCAGGGTATCACGTAGATGTAGATGAATATTGCGACTCCATGGCTAAATGTTTTTGGGCATATTTCAATTAAATTAGTAACGTTGTGTAATAATTATATTGTGATGGTATAAGAATGATTTAAGTCACTAAAAGTAATTACTTATGTATCAAGGAGTTTATGATAGTTATAGGAAATTTATGTTTAGAAATCGATTCATGGTATTGGAATATACTTGTTTTCTGTTTCCTTCTTCCGCAATTTGAAATAATGATAGCGGTAAGATGTATTCACATATTGTACATTCAATTTATTTTCTGAACGGCTAGGTTTTAGCCTGACTGAGGGTTTTTTCAAGCTTTTTTAATATTTCATGTCTCTATACGTATTGAGATGGTGAACGGAATAATTTGAAGGATTAGTTGTGAATCTTACGTCCTCAAGAGTTATCAAGAGGTTGTGTACTAGTGTTCTTTTCGCGTTTCAGGTTTAGGCATGTTACTCCTTCCGACGTCGCCATCGTTGTCTCGGTTTCCCAATACTTCTCTTTAAATTGGAAACAAAATAATTTGAATGCTTAGTTGTACTCCTGACGTTTTCACTAAGGGTTACACCGAATTTGTGGAATAGTCTTCTTCTTCTTGTGCTCCAGATTTAGGCATTTTGCTCGTTCTGGCTTACCGTCGTTATCACGGTCTCCCATTACTTCTCCCTAAAGACTCGTACTCCAAAACAGTTTCGGGAATCTTCGCTAGAGGCATGCGTTCATCATGCTCTTTCCATAGTTCTCCATCATTTTTGCTTCGTCTTTTTCAGGTTGTACTTCGATTTCTTGCCTTGGGTTCTGTGGACTAGTATTTATCTACCTGGTATTTAACACAATATGATGAGACTAGATGGCTTAAAAAGGAACATGGATAAGAGAGCAACCTATCGAATAAGGAATAACAGTCCTTGTCTTTATTTACATCCAATACTAGTTGTGGACTAATATCTTCGTATCTTGCTTCACTGGACAATAATATTCAGTGTGTACCATGGTGTGAAAAACAGTATAAGTAACACCTGAAGATTTTAAAGTATGCTGCTTGAAAATGTTTTGTTGTTGCAATTAGTAGAGACCAATGTCCTGAAAGTAATGGAAACATTAGAGTTTGTTCTTTAATTCTTTTTTAAAGCGTAACAGCCGTTTTCCCCGGGCTTCAATATACGTCTATAGCCCTAGTTAAAACCATGTTCTAATGCTTGCAGGGAACGGTAGAACAATGACCACATAATACATACGGGTACCTACTTTGCCATCACCTTAAGGTCTCTAATATCAAGCCAGGAAACAGAATTAAATTCATTCGTTTCTCATATTATGCGTTGGGAGCAAATAAGGAGGTAACACCAGATGAGCCTGTGTACATTTTTTGCCAAGTCAATAGCCTTAGCATACGTTTATCGGATAGAGGTCATTATTCAGGAGGTCATTTGAAGGTTTCAGATACAACATTTGACACAGACAAGGTGTTGGAACTCATTAACATCTTAAATAAACACTACGTTTTGGTGGCTGAATCAGCTGAATCAAATGAGAAATTCCAGGTTTTCGCTTTTAATATTTTAAACTCCTTTTTATTCCCTAGTCCATGATCGGAATACGGGCAACAATAATATAACTCAATAAAATGAAAACACGTAGTTATGTTCGAGAAAACACTTAGTGCTTATACAAGAAAATAACTAAGTGTTTTAATTTTAAAGATGACCAACTTCCACTAAGTAAACTCGCCAACCATTGATTTTGGTAATAATACTCTAACTTTTTTCTGTAATATGCGAGCGTAATTAGAACGAATGCTTTCTAAATCATTGAGTTTTTTATTGAATTAAATATCGCGCTCTTCAATTGAGGCAGTCAACTACAAATCATTCTTTAGTTGCTGGCTTTTTCGGCGTGAGTTGATTTCGCTGAATGACATACTTCTTTAATAGCTTCTTTTGGTAATTGAAAAATTCAAATGAATATTTAGGGAACCTATATTCCAATGTTAAATTCAGTCCTATTTAACGCTCATATGGATTCACGGCGCCGCAGCGGCGCTGCATTATATTTTGTCATTATCTTTCAAACTTGGCCTTTCTTAGCATGTTTTCTAATTGATAATGCTAGTGGCTTCTATTTACTTTATTTTTAACAATGATTTGTAAGTTTTAACCCATTTTGACAGAAGTTTTAGCTAAAAATCTTTAACACTGCATTCCTTTCCTTTTGTTGTCGTAATACTCCCTTTTTTTTGGTCCCATAGACAGTTATTTTCAAATGAAGGTTTTAATTTCATGCGTAATGGTTGTTTTAAATAATTTTTCTGATATGCAAAGCTGGATAAACTCCGCTTTATCATGTGTACATTGTTTTATTTTTTATGTATCCAAATACTAAAAATGAGGACCGAATATTAGTCGGATGGGTCCATGTAAAATAATTTTGCTTCACTACGTCCACCCACATGTTATATCTTTGTAGTATGCGCAGAAACCTGAGTTCTTAAACCTTAATAATTAAAAAAGAGTAGGTGGAGTGAGAAGATACGAGTGATACCGTCGTGATTTTTAATGGCTATATTCTGACGATTAAGGCAAATGTAACGGAAATTCTGAGAGCCTATACCCTGCAATTTATAAGAAAAGAAAGGACTAAAGTCAGATTGGTTGTGAAATATGAGGAATGTGGAACAGAGTCCAGCGCCGCATTGGAGGGGGGGCTAGAAGAGCCGGTATTTTAGACCTACAGTGGAGGCCATTCCCTCACTGAGGATGTCTCCATAGAGATGGGCAGGTAAAAGTGATGCGGGGGAGTGCGGCAGATAAGGTTTTGCTTCTGGATTGGTGGGAAAGGCCAATATAATTATTTATAAGAAGTTTGGATTTTAGGTGGCAAGGAAGAAAGAGCAGGGAATGGAAAAAACATGGAATATGATGGCGTCTATTTTCTTCGGTCCGGCGCTGCGCGAGGAACCGAAGGAAGAGAAGCTAGTGTTCTGGGGTGACCAAAATTCCCTCATGCTGGGAGGACCCCCCTCACCTTTTCTTTCCGTAGCATTGCACTGACCCAAAATTGAGACCATCCGTACTTTCCCACTAAGCTTACTTATTCGTCATCCTCCGCTTACTTTCTTCCCCCCAGAAAAACTGATTGAATGAACTTCTCCTCACCTCCAACGACCCACCCGAGCTAGACCTTTTCGGAATGAAGGGAGGGCCGCACCGGGGCGCTTTGCGATAAGGCGCGGATTCCCTGTCCCTCACGCAGCGATGGAAGGATGAAGAAAGAGCAGCCTATTGTGTCTAATTGCCTCCTTGCACTCTCAACTTTTCTGAACAATACGGATTTTCTACGCTTACCTGGCCTAACGCTATCTCGGTATTCCCTGATCCTTGGCAGTCGACCCACCACCACGTATCTCCACCCATTTACCTCAAAACAACCTCCATGGAATTACCCACCTTTCTCCTCCTCACTCACCCCTTCACGTTAATAAACATTGGACGACTAAAACCCCTATGTATTTCAGTACACAAAGAAGCGAGAGATATATTTATAACTTTTCACTATGTGGTAAATCACCTATGTATTTGTTCATCATGAAAAGATTTTTACCATGTAAATACTGTAAATGTCAATCATTAGGTAAACAGTAACGTCCTGGGAATTAATATTATCGCCAGCAATTTTGTGAAGACTATCGCAGCCGCAAACGAATATTTTCGGAAGAGAGGTGCAAGACATATAACACCAACCGTGCGATGTGTTCTTCATGGTGGTCAGTCTAACTTCCGAATCGTCTTCCTAGCTTCAGCTACTCATTCACCGGGAAATTTCCACATGAAGGTAAAGAGGCATTATTGCTTGAATTCTGAGAATATGTTGTGGTTAAATTTTCTTAGGATTTCTACTTGGTATAATTCTATACATAGTAACCCTGGGATGTCCCCAAAGGTGACTATCACCATAGCAGATACGCCGACGCGGAGGAGGGACGCGGAGAGAAGGTATCCAAACAAAATATTGCTGGAGGCCATGGGAAAAACACCCTTAGGCTAGCCATGAGTTTCTAAGACTTATTCTTGCAAATAGATGAAGTTTTGTCAATGAACATTATAAACAGGCAATTTTTACCTATGGATTGGCAGTGACAGTATTTACATGGTAAAAATCTTTTCATGATGAACAAATACAGACGATTTACCACGTAGTGAAAAGTTGTAAACAATTATAAACATTATAACATAAAAATTATGATTATCAGATAAAAAACGAAGCAAAATTGGAAGAGTAAAATTTTCCCTTTTTTAAACAATTTATATCTGTTTATAAAGTTTAAACATTTAAATATTATTATTATAAATAGAAGGTACAATTTCATTCGAAACAATAACTTTTAAATTAGTATTGAGAGTGCAGTCCCTGACATTGCGACGAGGAGACTCTCGGCGCCGCAGCGGCGCCGTAAATCCAACGACGTAACTTTTTTCATTAGAGGCCAATAAAATGAAAACTATGCACATTATACATACAAAAATATATTTGTAGCCTAAGAAAGCAGGAAAAATAGACTACTGAAAGTTTCAGAAAGATCCGTGGGAATGGAAAATTTTAAAATCATTTTTAAACCACGAGCGCCGCTAAGGCGCAGATAATCCATGTGAGGGTTAATATCTATGTAATAGCCAAATAATTTCTGTAAAATTTAATTGGGGAAGGTTGGATTTCGCAGATTACGATTCGAGCACATGGAGACTGTAATTAGTTAATTGATATGAAAAAATTACGTTGAAGTTTATTTACCGAAGAGCTTACTTCTTAAATTTACTTTCTGTTTCATGAGAAATGAATATCGTTCTTAACTAAGGCCTATCCCTATAGTACTTTTATTCTGACGCAATTGCTTGCTATCATGGGCAAATAGCTCCCTTTATTTCCCCATTGGGTCGTGATGTATTTACAATCTCCCCAAGGACAAGTCAGCTCGTTGACTACAACGGTGTGGATCCCGAAATTTTGTCTATCCATCATGACTTTGGTGGGATTCACGTCACTCTTTCCTGTGAATTTTGCTAGGTCATCAGAGAGCACAATCCATCTAATGTTACGCGTCTGACCTAATGCCCGCGCGAGCATCATTAATCTTACCTCGTAGAGATTGAATGCGTAAGCTACTCTAGTATTATTTTATCGCACAGATCAATGCCTGAAATGTCTCAGTAACGTAACTCAGTAACGATAAATCCGAATAATTGAAAATTTCCTGTGAAGTCGAAATTTAATTTTGTTGTATACTTCACAAAGTTTGTAAAAAACCGTAGCCACTGTAATATTCTCATGAAAATTTTGCATTTCACTGGTGATGAAAGAAATTCCTTAAATTTAACTTACCAGCGTTTTGAAGAACTACTTATCTCTCCTTTAATACTTGAAAAATTACAATCTCTCAGCAGGAATCATGGTGCACGAAATTCTGTGATGCAGTAAGCGCAAATTCGAATACTATGATGGCTACGATTATAATGAAGGATTGTGATGTCAAACTTTCTTTTATGGAAATTATATAAGAATACTATTTATGCATTTCATATGCTTTAGCCTTTGTTCGTTGATAATTGAGCATTAAGCTTATCCACTCCTCATTCATTTCTCTTTGTACCGAAAATGACGATAAAATGGACTCCACTACTAATTAAGTAATTTATGCGTGACAATCTGAAAAATTGTCTTCCGTTACTTCTTTCTATTTAAAAAAAACTTAATTGAATTACATTATACTACTTTCTCCGACAATTGCGAGTCGAATATCCTATCGAAATTACATATTCCACTTTAAGGGACTAAAGCCAAAGGAAATAAAAGCCACGATCAGCATAGTTTGTTCATATTTTTTCCCTGCAGTAGAAATTTATTATTTCTATTTTGTATAATTTCCATAGGGAATTGTAAAGACAACCCCTGGTTAACCTCTCGGCATCTTGCAGTGCTGTTTGGGACTTTGCAGTATTTATCATTTCAATTTCCAATCCTAAGATGTAATTTAAGGCGTAGTTTTTTCAACAGAGACTGGTAATTCGTGTACCAGCTCGAAAAATTGCTATAAGAGGAACTATACATATTTAATACATTAATGTCATCCGGCTAACAATTAATACTAAAACCAAATTTGAATTTGATTAACTCAGATTTTTCTGAGGAGCGCTGAATTTTTATTGGAAGCTATAAACCATTATAAACTACTTTATTAAAAATAGGAAACTATAACGGATTGAGCATATTTATTTTAGAGTGCAATTATTCGCGAATGATTCTTTTTATTAATGATTATTCCATATATTCAGCTCAAAATATGGGTCACCCGTGAACGAAGGACTTAAATTTAACGGCAGAGTTGAATAATACCTTTTTAAGAAAGACTCTCTCGATAAGGGGCGTATGTAAAACAGCCCAGGACATTAGTCACATATGCAAAATTAAATTTCCCCTCAACGACTCCGAATCCAATAACAGCCGCGTTGTTCTTCAAACGTTCTCCGGAGGTGAAAGGGTAGGCAAAAGAACTCGTCCTGACCCCGTTCTTGAGAAAAATTACCCGTTCAATACGTCTTATGAATAAAAGGCTTGCCTCCGTTCTTTCCTACCCATTTCCCTCACCTTAGTGCATCCCCTCTCCTCTTAGCGAATTTCAATTTTCAATTCCGTGATTCTCTGTAGCTCACAAAAATTCTCTTAAGACGGCACCCGACCCCCTAGAGGATTACTGCCTTGTGATTGTGGGTGGCAGTACTACTTCATTCGTCTCCTTATTACGTACGTACCTCTTCTCTGCTGTGCAAGGGTGCAAGACTTCTTTTTTCTACTTCTCTTACTTCTTTTTCGCCCCAATAACAGGCAACGCGGCAATAAAACATTAAAGAAATAAAGACGGATGCTCCATCCGCCGGAGGAAAAAAAAAGAGTGACAGAATGCGACGATGTTAAGCAATCCATCTCCATTCTTCCGACTTCTCAACTAGTTCCGCGAGGAGCGTGCTTTTTTGCAATTTTTTTCAAAGGGAGCGGTATAGTGGAGTAGGAATGTGCCAAAAAAAGTAATAACGTTCGCAGTTTAAAAAAAAACTGGAAGAAACTCTGCTCGGCTCGTAATAATTCAGGGACTCGAAATTACTTCCTGAAGTAGCAATTGTATGCCCCCACTCTATTCCATATATACATGGGGAGCACCCTTTAACTCGGCCTATTCCGTCTACGGAATGATTTCCATTGATGCTTGATGCTTCACCGTAAGAAGATCTTTCCGAGAGATATGCTGGTTTTGTCACGTCAAGAGCTCTCAAACGAGAGTCGGAAATTATGTTCAAGGGATGGGTGCAGCTGTAGGTATGGCTTGGCTGCCCGGGAGAGTCTCGGTCAAGATCGCTTTAATTTGTACTCCGGTGACAAATACTGCGTCTTTAAATTTCCAGAACATTTTAAGCCAGCCAGACCTCTGGCCCTATTTCAGGGCAACGACATCTCATCAGTACCATTTTCTCCCTATTCAACGCAAACACACCAAGTCTTCCTCTTCTCTTTTCTCTGCGAATTCTAAAAGTTTCACCTCATGCGTTTTGGGAATCAGCGGGACGCTAATTATTGTACGTAGATGCCAAGAGTTCCCCCATTTGCTGCTGGATGTTTGTATTGATTCCTCTCTCTATTGACTTTGTCCTCCGCTATTCCGAGCATCCACTACGTAGAGCATTACCTAGAGGAAGCCCTGGGGTTAAATACCAGTTCAGTTACTATTTGGTGATTCAAAAATTGGACGGTTATGAGCGTAATGAATGAATGTGTCTCCATGCCACTGCCTGCGCAAAGAGAACTTCTGATGCTTTATTAATTAACAACCTGTCTGAGAGCAGCATTTCTCTTGTGAGAGCTAGGTATTTTCTTTTTTTATTCCGTGATTTGCTCTGGCCTTTGATTGCGTGGAAATATGTTCAGGCAAAAAGTAGATCCAAGTTCCAAATACGAAATATGTACGTGGATCTAACACTGCTGTTGATTATTTAACGTTTCTTCTTTCCAAAAATTCCTACCACTTAATTGAGAGAGTAATTAGAAGCTAAATATTTATTTTCCTTATCTATATTAATCATAGCTACTCTGTGAAGTGTCTGAATTATATATTTAATTAAATTTCTTTCGCAATTCGTCAACGGAAAAAATGTTGTAATGCTTTTGTTTTATATTTTACTTGGCTTAGTCATTTACGTCTTAGGATACCAATCATGTAAAAAATTTGTTTTCCGTACGTGTCATGTATATGCAGTGATAATGCTGAGGCGCAATGGTAAATTTATTTTGAAGAATTTCTTTAACTACATTTTTTCCAGGACCATATGAAGGATTGCACAAGAATGCAAGCCAGATGCTGAACTGTTAGGTGATGGCGTAAAATGGTTTTAGGTTAATTTTAAGTTTAAAATCATTTTAATTATAAAAGGAGCAGTTTTGATTGCTTGGTGCTTCGCGAATTTGTAATCAACGATCCATAAGTGCATTCCATTTTGATAATCATCTAGAATGTTGATCGCTTGTAATGGCTCGTTGCAGTGATATCAGCTGTTCAATCTCCACAATACCGATTAGCAACTTATTTAAAAAATATGAAATCCATCTGCCGTTAACCCTCTGATATGGTAAGCGGTTAATAGTTTGTATGATTGAACAGGCAATTACTGGTGTATTGGCCGCTTAAAATTTATGCAATATGATTAATGACGTTTTCCTTTATTTCAGGTAAGCCCATAATCGTTTCCTCCCCCTGATTGGTTCGGCTATTAAGGCAGGAGCTACGTTAGCGACGACCCAAATGTGAGTAAACAAACACCTGAATGTCATTTGATATCAAAGTTTAACTGGTACACAAACGGGCTCAAAGTGCGGACGCAAAATCGTTTGGCTTGGAACAACGCAGCCACTGACCTATGCCTGAAACTAAAGGTTGGACGCACATTATGAAAATAATATTTTTATAGAGATAAATGTCATGTTACTAGGAAAAACGAAAAGAAGAATTATGTTTGTTCTCGTATGTCTTCAGTCGAAATTGTGCTTTTACAAAATGTAATTTTCTGACATTGAAAAGTGGCACGTCGGACCCTTAGTCTTTACGACCATCTTGCACACTACTCAGCTTTTAGTTATATTAAAAATAAATATGTATATACAATATTGATATGCGTTGGAACGATAAACGATCAGGGAACAGAAGGGAGAGTATACTTTCAGTGGAAGGAATTAGCGAGATGGACATTTTAATTTTTTTTTATGAATTATACATTTTAAGTTGTTTTGGCATTACACACACAGAAATTAATTTTGATTTATTTGGTAAACCGAGATTTATCTATAGAAATTATTTGACCATTTGAGGGGAAAATGTTAATCTAAACCATTGTTGAAATCCTGCACGTATAGGATAAAATTTTGTTCATATATGGCATAATTTGTTTATTGTTAAATCTTAATTTAATTAATACAAATAAAAATAATTATGCACAAAATAATAAAATATCTTATTTTATGCATAATATGCCTTCTTTTCTAAAAGCTCATAGAAAGTTTAGTCCAAATTTTATTGTATTTACCAAATGAAAAACTTATCATGACAAAAATATTGCCGTAAAATCCACTTGAAGTGAGTATTTCATTAATTGCCTCGAAACTATTTTATTTTAAATTTAGGCCACTTTCCGAATTTTACAGAAGATAATTCCTAGCCCAATTTTGATCTCGAGCCGAAAGTTCACAGTATTAGGTCACAGTCGTCAGAGCAGCTTTCAAAATTAATTTTACATGCCCACAAGTATCACTAGTTAAATATTAATGTTTTGATGAATGATCTAAAGACGCCGTATCTGCCGGATAAATGTCTCTCGGGTATTCCACTGGGTAAGCAGGACTCAGAAAGTTACGGAGAACGACTAGTTCTCCGTCCTCATTCTGAACCCCTGAGGATGGAGGAAAAGTCATTCTCCGAAACGTTTGGAGACATGGACCTGCTTTCCCGGTGGATACCAAGAATAGTTTATCGACTTATGCCTTATAGTATATCCAGTAACAAAATTTCCTCTACAGCTCGTGTTGTTTGTAAGTTTTTTGCTTGAATGAAGGGGATAGAAGCAATTTTTTCCTTGGCAGATTTGCATTCACCTTATATGCGTATTCTTACCGGTGGTACTAATTCAATTAGAGTGAATCAGTGGCATGTTGGGGGTTTGTTTGTTATTGGACATTCTATGCTATAACAGCACAAAGCCTAATGGTGCATGGGAAATATTTTGTAAAGTTCGGTTACACATGCAAGGATCTTCATCTAAACGCGTAAAAATATTTACGACATTATAAAAATAGTTACTAAAATGTATCAAGGTGTCACGTTATCAAAGCGTGCCGATGAAGTAAAATATTTAAAAAAGCATATGCAAATATATCTTAATTTCGGATACCGCCTAAAATTTATCGATAGGTGTAGTGCCTAAAACTCTTTAATTTCGGCAAACTAACGTATGTAATTACATTAAATGTGAACCTTGTATTCTACGACTAATTTGAGTAAGCATTGATCCGTACATGCGCTCAAATGACCCATAATTGTCGCTCCTGCCACCTTGAATAAAATTTGGTGCGGCTGTGATGAGTGGGAGGTGAGATGTTTTGCATTAATCTTTCGGCGCGTGACTCAGTCTCCTGCTCTCCTAATTTCCCTTTTTTCGTTCCCCTTCCCACTCGAGCTTCTATCTCCGTCTTGAAAGCCACTTGTACTCGCTCCTCGGCAAAACACTTCTCGTTATCGCGTCACGACCCTTCCTCCTCGTCTCTTGCTTGTACTCTCCGGTCTCGCCCAGATATCGATGCTTCAGAAGCAGCGTGCGTTCTTAGCGACGTTAGTGCTCGAGCCCTTATTTATCCCCAATGGCTGGCAAGGTCGTTGTTTCCATTGAAATTAATTAAATAATAGAAATTTGAACGTCTTATCCACCTTTTTTGTAATATTTTTTTTGGATTTGTGGTCGAGATTTTCCCCACGCATCGCTTTTTTGTAACCTTTTGTGTTTCCAAAAATAACATTGAATTTGAAATGAAAAGTTCCCTTGAACGCACAGAATTAATCCATACTTGTCACACTTTGATTCCAATTCCCTTTTTAACTTCATCTCAACTGTCTATTTAGATAATTAAGCAAAAAAAAATATGTTTATAAGGATGAATGATCCCTCATACTACGAGAACTGCATTACTCTTACTTCTTCTATGCTTTAGACAGAGGTACTGCCGTTTCTTTCCCTAAACATTTCTTATAATAGTTTTTCTGTACATAAGGTTGTGCTATTTACAGTAAAAAAATTGTGCGTCTTTTTATACTTCTTGTGTTTCATGTTGATTTCATGTTGAGATACGAAGAAAGGTGTTTATATTATGAGATTTTGTCTGAAATAAGGGCCAACATTTTTATACCTAAGAGTTGATAAACTTTTTGTTGTAAATTAATCCTCAATAGGTCAATGTTAAATAGAAATAGAAGCATGGGTAATGAACTATGAAGACGTGCCGTACAGACTTCACTAAAGGTTTCATGCAACCTCAAATGTTATTACAAACGCAACTACAAATGCAGTAATTTCATTACTTTGAATACATATTGTGAATTTAATATCGTAATAGTTTATCAATTTCCCATGAGTGCCAAAACTGAAAATGCGTATGCGTAATGGCTTCAGTAACATTTTCCTCTTTGCAAATACTCGCTTTGTATCGCAAATCTGGTGACTTTATTCAAATCTATTTAAATTTATAATATAGAATGAGTTATGGTTAACTAATTCAATGTCATTTCAGCATTTAATCGAAAACGGAAGGAAAATTTTTCTTCTCGGATAAAGAAGTTTCCACTACGGGCAGCTGGAGGAATCTTTCATGGTATTATTGAGTGGAACTTTAATGCTTTCAGATCAGGGTTCAGGAATAATAATTGAATTTTTAATGCTGGAGAAAGGGTATTGAAAATGCATAGGGAGGTTGGGCACCCAAATGAAGTTCCATCGACCCCGCTGAGCCCATTTCATATACGCCGATCTCCATGGCAACGGTGGAAAAAAATTGAGAGATAGATTCCGATCCAATCTTCTCCACTTGAAAAATACGTGACAGCGTCAGAGTGAGGCCTTCCATCCGATAGAGAATCTATTTCCCAAGGATTCCCGCTGCCGTTTCATACCTTAGAGCATCCTACTGAGTATGGAAGTGGATGTATGCGTGTAAACAGCGTTCTGCTTTCGTTTCATCTCGGCGAAACAACAAACTCTTCGTGGCTGTATCCGTGATTCCTCGACCTTACGTTGCATAACCATGCAACGATCGATTCCTCTGCAACATCGAGGTGTGTTATATTAACATTAGAGGTTATGTGATATAGGTCCAGATGGTAGCAGACAAGTATACCCGAGAGCCGGTTTTTCTCCGTCTAGGCTACGTGAACTGCATGATTATGTACTATCATCGCTAACTTAACGCCAACTGATGGTGTATTATCGACACATTTTTCTTAGAAACACGCCCAGTGTTCGACAATCAAATAAAACTTCACTTAGAAAAAATTTATCACAGGCATGTTAATGTTCACTTGTGTATTAATCAAATGCCTCATAAAATATATTTTTGGTCTGTAATGGTAGAAATATGGGAAGAAAGGTGATACATATGATACTTATTTTTTATTAAATTACTAAAATACTCTATCGCAAATTCAAACATGGCGGGTGAATTTTTTTTTGAAAAAATTGCCATGAGAAAATTTCGGCCTGGACCGGGAATAGAACCACGGACCTTTGGTTTGCCGGACCAATGCGCAGACCGCTGCGAGATCCAGGCTTCCTAAATCTTATGGCAATTTTGGTGGATACAAAGCAACTAGATCTTAGGCCCTTGCGGTCCATCAAAGAGGCAACGCAAGGGAGAAGAGGACTTCAAAGAAGTCACAACCAAGAGTCAGTATCCTTCATCAGTACGCTATCGAATTCGAACAAGAAATCCACTCATTGGTTTACCTTTCTGTCGGTTAATTCATGAAATTGATATAGTCAGTGCAAACAACTTTTTGTGCCATAGTCCTGCAAACTGCTGATATTGTTTCAGCAGATAAATTAAAATTGTCAATTTAAAACCATATAACTTTAGGTAATAGAGGCGCGTAGCGTTGCATGAATTAAATTGCCTGCAGAATATGAGGCATAATATATAAAACTATTGCTTTACAATGTATACTTTACAATATAGGTTAGTCATTTTTAATATTTAGGTATAATTTTAGACGAAAAATACAACTTCAGATTACATTTCAATTATTTGTGAGGAAAGCTTCGATGCATTCTCTTTCAACTATCAATCTTGAAATATGTGTTACCAATTGAGGTGAAAAAATTGCTTTGCCAAGGTTTAGCCGAAGCTATCATGCGATATGGACGAACAATCTGGGGTACAACGTACCGAAGTTTTTTGAATGAGGTAATTAAAATTTAAAATAAAATAGTATCCTTTCTGGATGTAACTGAATCCAATGTATCAAACATATATATTAAACTAGGTTTCTTACCTATAACTGAACTTTTTCAGTACGTCATAATATGTGACAATTTCATTCAAAACAAGTTCAAAATCCAAGGAAATGTAAATCATGATATTCGACTCCGCTGTATTAAAAAATATTCTGTTCCAAAATACTACAACAACCACGGTAAGAGCTTATTTAGGTACATTGTTCCAAGGATATTCAATAAATTTCCACAGCCAATTCGAGAAACTGACAAAATGTCATCATTAAAGATAGATGTGAAACAATGGTTATTGTATCAAAAGTAATGCAGTTGACTTAATATGGTATTCTGTTAAATCTGTTTCATTTATAATTTTAAAATGTCTTTAACTAATCAATGTTGTTCGCTGGTTTATTATGAAAAATTGTACATATACTGAGGTAGTTATGATTTAACAGTAAAGTTTAAATTGTGTTTTGTGAATATTTATGAGTTTTAACTAATTTTAATGTTCTTAGTCGATATTTTAAATGATTTATGATGGATACATGTTGTGTTTTGATTTAAAAAAAAATTTCGTACTTTTGTTTACTCTTGTATACATTTGTTTCATTAAAAAAAAGTTTATACTTTTGATCTTTGAATTAATGATTTTATTGATTTTTTGAGTAATTTATATGATTTTTTTATATTTTAGGTTTTTAGCTATTTTTAAATGCTTTTGACAGATCAAAGCTATGAATAAATTTGTTAATTAATAACAGCACCTGCTGACAAGCCATAGGCTTAGCAGGACTATACTTGTAATTATATTGAGAATAAATTTATTATTATTAAAAAAGATATTTTTGCGAGCTTTGTGGGTAATTTAAATTGTTTTTACAATTGTCACTTTGTTTTACTTCACTGCACTAAGCAGTTTAAAATCGATTCCAGCAATTGTTTATAATGATTGCTTACGTCACAAAATTTCTTTTCTTTACTTCAAGCCTAGTTTCTGCAATGTGACTTTATGATTCCTATCCTTCGACTCCAATTGGTTCATTTCTTACATTTCTTATCTACCACCCTCGCCTATAAACATTAAATTTCACTTTATATTAAGTAATGTCCCCCTTGTTTTGTACCTGCAGAAACGAATCTGGTTCTGAGTTCATGCTAGGGAAAATTTCCATGACTTTGGTACCCTGTCACCCTACATACTGGAATCATAGTCGGCAATAGGAAGGGAGGAAATTTTGCTACAGTGTTTTATCTCAGGAGAAAGGGTATTTAGCATTTCTAAGAGCCTACTTAAGCCTGAGCTCCATCGTATTACACATAATACAGAGAAACAGAAATTATTGGTCAAATGAGACAAACCGATTCACTACCAGGTGAAAAACATTATTATAAAATGTAAACCGAAAGCCGGTCATAATAGTTCCAGAGGAAAATGGCATTTCAAACCGGTCCCTTATGCAATTTTTGCTCTAGTGATCTTAAATACCGTGCTGTGTCGGTATTTGGTTGACCCAAGAGTTTTTTTAAATTTTAAATGATGAAGCAATGTAGAATGTAAGTTTCCAATGCGGGGTATCCCAGTCTCTTTTTAGGATGAATTCGGCGTGCTATTCTAGTTTGCTAAAAGGATGCCATAGTACCATTAAGGGAATATAGATTTTTGGAATGAATTTAGAGTATGCCTGGGATAACGTTGTATTACACCGTGAAAAGTTCATGAATTACTGCAATCTTTGAGTGTTACTGAGAGTACATTGGTAATACGTATACCTATGGCCACCTATTTATCAATTACAGGTTTAATAACGATCATTAAGACGAGCTCAAATAAGCATAAAAAGGCATGGGACTAACCATTAGCAAGTCATAGCAACTAGCGCCGCGACGGTTTTGTATAAGGAAGGACGCCGGAAAATGGGCCTTTCTTCCATTGTCCGTTATACTTTTTCCGTCCCACGTGATGGTACATACGAGGAAGATGAACGATTCCTCCTGCTATATCTCCTATTATCTCTTCTCATTGTGACCTCTGCATTTATCGTCTCCCTTCCACATACCAGGATTTTAATCCTTGCCTTATGCTTGCCACCCTTCCCTATCTAATTGTAATAAACTTTCTTCCAGGTATCTCTTCTTATGTACTTTCCTCTTTATTTGGTTCATGAACTAATTCCTGGGTCTTCCTCTGGGGACTTTTCCCTATATTTTACCTTCAATTATGCTCTTCACAAACCCATGGTGTCTCAAGGGGTATCCAATCCATCTCGTTCTTCTTTTCTCTATGATGTTTCACTTGGTCGTTTCCTCTTATACTCTTCTGTACACTTCATAATTTCTTATTTTTTCCGTATATTTTATCTTCAGCATCTTCCTTCAGCCTAAGGTTTCAAAGGCTTCTAGTCTATTCAAAAAGATGCAGCCTGCCAAAAAATATTTGACCAGAAATGATTAAACTAGGCCAAAAGGATTAAGTTCAGCTATGTGAATAATATTACTTGTACTTAAAACTCTTTTAATCCTATATCTATTCCCACTCCCCGTCCTGGCGTCACGCTTGGCGCAGACGAGCGCCACTAAGTTCCGCGATTGCTATATTTTCATGAGTATGCTTATCTTTCCCATGATCCTCCAGGTCGGGAGATCCCCACTTGGTCACGCCCCTGCTCTCTCCGGAGCCCTCTTAAGAAATCTAATCTCTTGCCTCTCAACCTTCCTCTGCCTCCGAATCCAGTTTCTCCACTCCGTGGCTTCCTTCAGTTGCCCCTCGCTTGTCTCTTTCACTTATGCAACGAGTTTCTCTCAATTTATTTCCTACCTTTCACCCTTAAGTTTAGCGAAAAAAAATTGAAACTACTTGCTGAAGAAAAACCAGCTGTCATCTCAGCATATATCGCTTTGTTTATAAAAGTGGGTCGCCAATAAGAGTAATTTGAGTTCCCTTTCGTCTTGTTAAAGACGAGATCCCTTTCTCACATTCAACAGGCAAACATTTTACTTTAATGAATAAAGTGAAAAAGCATATCAAAATCGCCAACAATAAATCTCTAATGAGACTACAATCATATAAAGTAAGTGATTAAAGGTGGCATGGAAAAGAATATTAAATGTAACAAACCTAGTACATTGAACCGTTCTTCGTTAATTGTGAAATTTTCATACATAATCAGGAAGACATAATGAAATGGATACGATAAAAGTTATCACTTTCGGGTCATCTATAGGAGGAAAAATGGAATGATGTGCAAGAATTTGTGACGTTGGGATAATGATTGTGTAAAAACCTACCATTTCGCTGGTAGAAATAGTCATATGCAATTGATACAATGGAGATAACTGGAGTGTTGTTTTGAGAGATATTATAAGGAATAAGTTTAATCCTCACAAAATCAAAAGCAGGGAAGAAATGCAATAATATGACAAGAATTTAAATTCACCTACAAGTATTTTTTAACCAAGAACTACAGAACTTGCCGCGCAGTAACTTCAACGGAGTCACCCGCTAGTGTTCACACAATTGTGTGAACTTCACCGTAGAAAATCTTGATCTCAGTTCATCGAGAATCGATGAATCGAGATCAAGCAAATTTCAGGCGAATCGAGCGAGATTTCACGCGAATAATTTTTCCACTGTGAATTTCACACAGTCACCTACACGGCCATAATTAATCTGATGCAGGGAATTTCATAATTCCTCAAAATCTTTCCCTACCATCTAGTGTATTATCCACTCTATTTCCTTAGATTACTATAATTATTGGTTACTCTTCCAAATACCCTATCTAGAATACCTTAAGTACTATATTATAAAATTTAAAATTATTTGAGTGAATTCTTTTCAGGTTACACTGCGGGTCAACGTATCAATGTCTGTCAACGCTTCAGGAAGCGTTATGCTCACTTTTATGAGGTCTATCATTATCAGAGAACCACAGTCTTGATGATGGTGAGCGAGGCGCTTACTGAAACGTTGGCAGACGGTAACGTTGACTAGATGTGTAACCCAAGAAGGATACTCTCATATAATTCGCTGGGAAAGAACTAGTTTAAAATATAGAACTTTTGTTGTAAAAATTATTTTAATACAACACTATATTATGAAAAGTAAAATAATTGGATTGGCCAAATGTACATTTAAAGTTTCGAAATTTCGAAGAGTATTACCATAACGCCCGATGACGTCATGGGGGTGAAGGAAACAGGATATTCTCTATTATTGGACCTGCTATAGCTTGAGTTCAAGCGCAGTAGTACGACCATTAGTGTTTGTTCAATTTGGAATCTGGACATCATTTTAAATATGTGTTTGGTATTAACATTAACATTAGATGTTTCCAGTCGTTATTTTGCTGTAATATTCTTTTATTAAATAAGATGTCAGATCTTAAATCGTGCAACAATGATTTAGCAAATGTTTAGCAATTAGTTAATTTTTCCCATTGTTAAAAAAATGATTCATCGAGTGCTATGCGTCGCAAAAGTAAAGAGGTTAATATAATTTGGTGTTTACAAATTTGGCTCATGTGGACCGCTCTGAGAAGGAATTGGTTATTATCTCCATCATGATAATTTGCTCTTCTAGAAATTTTATTTGATGGAGATCATTGTGGTTACTGATGTTGTAACGGTTCTCGGAACTGCATCGTTGGTCCCCATCTCATGCGTACTTGCTGTCATTATTTGTACTTAGAAATTTTCTGTGGTTTACAATATTCCGAGGAAATTCTCACGAATTAGTGCTAAGAAAGGATAAGTATTAACAACGTCTTGGTCTTCTGTTCTTTTCAAGACGCAAAGTGACGTTACGGTGGGGTAAATATGCTGTATCGAATTTTACTCGAGATCCAAGCGCCTAAAGATAAGCTAAAACAGCGTTGGAAACTTAATAATAATTTGCAGTGGTTTCATGTACATTTCTATTTATTCAAGAATAACCTCGTCATTCAATAGCTGTTCAACTCTATCTTGTGATGGCAAAGGCCTCTTACCAGCGGGTACTGCCAAAGTGATGGAACCTGAGGTGTTAAGCGAAGCCCCGTGGTGGTGCATTAATTTTAAACCGCCTGAGCAAAGCTTTCCGTAAGATCTCATGGCCACGTTCTTATTTTATAAAGTATATCTCGTCTATCCGATGAAAATATCCCTCCAGTTGTAGCCTAAAATCAAGCATTATGTGAATAGCGATGTAAATAAATTTGAAGATGTAGCAATGAAATACATCTTTTTACATAAAAGATAACCATTTACCTTTTACATCAAAAGCAATGGCATTAATTTCGAAATATTTGTCGACCCAAAAACTGCAGGATATATTTACATTTTTATGTTATATTGAATCATCGCAATGCTGTTTTGTCATTCATTATATAACAATTTTGTCATACACTCATTTAATGTATTTTTTAAAGTTTTATTTGTGGACATTGGTGCTTTCCTTGTGCTGTTAGGTTATCTTTCCGGAATAGATTCTAAATTCCATTTTTCTGATTGAAAGGTAAATGTGCCTCCAGACCATGCATGAGATGAGACTAGCTTGGACGAAGAGATTGAAAGTAGGAAAGATTTAAATGAGAGGTTTCCAATATCTTTTCATATTTGAATAGGTTTGGATTAGAGATGAAAGTGAATTAAGGCAAGCATTAAAAAGACATTTAAGCGTAGCATATGAATCAGTATGGTGAATATACCCATGGTACCGATTGCTATAACTGATGCTAATTCTTTAGGCCTCGATTTGCTAAAAATTATTTGACGTCAAGCGCTGCTAAGTATCGCACATGCTTGGTGCGCAAAATTTATAATGATTTCATTAAAAATGTTTGATTTCCAAACGTGTAATATTCATAAGAATGTACCTCTTAGTACATATCTCTATTATTGAACTTACTTCCGTCCTCTGTTTCCTAACCTATTTTATGCTACTTTCTGGATGTTTCTATCCTTCTCATATATTTCTAAATGACATTGCTAATAGCTATTTTACGTAATTTATTCTTACAATAGCTACGGTTTTTGCATCACCCTACATAATAGCACTACATGAATCCAATGAGGTACCTAGAAGAATCCCTCCGAACAACTCAAATGTTTATTTAAGAGTCTGACAATGCGATAGAAAGGCTTAATTTTTTATATAGGCCTATCAATGTTTCTTTATACCAACGATGATTTAACTCGTTTTAATTAAATCATACCTTCTTCGCCATTGCGATTTCCTTATGAGGTCAATACATGCGATCTTACTTTTTAAGCTACACTTATCAATATTTA
Organism: Ceriagrion tenellum; assembly: GCA_963169105.1. Classification (NCBI taxonomy): domain Eukaryota; kingdom Metazoa; phylum Arthropoda; class Insecta; order Odonata; family Coenagrionidae; genus Ceriagrion; species Ceriagrion tenellum. The sequence goes on along the minus strand of OY720643.1, from coordinate 80,226,405 downwards.
CTACTGTGGTAGTTTTCCTATGTTTTTGCTTCGTTCTCTCCTAAATGGATGATTTGACCGTGATTTTCTGAATCACTGTTATCTCACCGATATTAAGTAGCTTTCTTGTTCTTGCTTTATTTGGTTGACTTTCTGCCATGTACGTCATCACAATTTTACTTCATAAGATGGCCAGCATGCGTATGTTGAAGATACGTAAATTGAGGCTCACATACCCACTAACACACAGGATCAGAGTTTGTCCTTAGGTATTATACCTCTCCGAATCCCCACTCGAGATAATTCCCCACCATCATAATTCCCGTCTTCCACACCAACCCCCTTCAACTTCCGCATCGTCAACCCTCTCAACTCCGTGCTCACCCCTCCTTCTCAGACCCGTACTCTCCACCCCCTCCCTCCGGCAGTCGCCGCATCCCAACCCCCCCTGCCGTTTGAGACCTCAACCCCTTAATATGACCTCCCTTTCCCTCCTAATCTCCCACCCTTCACCCCCAGGGGGGCACCCTAATTATCATAATAACCCACGGCGGTTGTTATCCACCCTCCCGCATCGCTTTCCCTTTGCCTTCCGGGAGAGTGGTGCACGTCGGGACGACTCTCCGTATCAACGCACGGGAAGCGTTCACGCCGTGGAAGTTCAATCACTCGTCTAAATCTGCATGTCGCTCCATTAGCAGTCTCGCGAGCGGTGGCGCCGGTGTTGTAGTATCGAGGCGTTTGGATGCTCGAGTGGCAGATCGGCGACTCGGCTTCGGTGGTGAAAAGAGCACGCGTTAGCTGCGGATGCCCATGATGTGTGTTTCAAAACTTGATTCCTCTGATGAAAGTACTTTCTGCAAAATTTACGTTCCTATATACTTGGCGAGACAAATTCTCTAATTAAATGTTCTAGTAACTATGCGTCACACACGCTGAAGATAAAAAGATGCAATTAGGGAATATTTCAGCTTGGTATTTGCCAACTTTGTGAGCTTTTACTATGTCAATCTTCCTCAAAGAAATGGATACCTTCAACATCTCAAAGGCGGAATTCGATGTACAATAAAGAGTTTTAGCTATATATTTAATTATAGATTCTAGCACAGAACGTTCAATGCTATTTACGTTCTCTTAACCCTTCGGCTACCAAGGTATTTTTTCACCTTACCTCTCCCTAGGGGGGTAACTCGGTTACCCCGCTGTATTTTTTTGTTTATTCGCTTAATTTATACAAAAAATGGATTTTGTGTGACATAAATCTTAAATAAAAACAATTGTGCAAAATTATAATAAATATGATTTATATTTAATCAAATAACACAAATATAATTGTAGACTCCGATTGGAGCATAAGATTATCTAATCGGATGTCCTGTCTAGGTCTAATCCGATGTCCTGATATTTCACAACATTTGGCTTTTTATTTGCTGCTCTTTCCATACATGCACAGAAGTCAAGAAACTCGAACAAGTAAATCAGGTGTCATGTACATTTCACGGCGCAGCGCCACGCCCCGTCGGATTGAAGGCGCCGTGATGACCACGATTGCCGTCCACGGCGCGGTTTGATACATCTGAAGGCACACATAGAATCCCATTGTTATTTTAAATCTCGGTAGAGTGCTGTGAATGGTGCACAGATCCTCAGAAAGCGGGCTGGTGAATCTGAGACGAGCTATCCCAAAAGGGGTAACACAGTAACCCCAACGAGTTTTTCAGAAATGAGAAGAAAAAAAAAACAATCAATGAATGAAGATTTCACATGGAATCGTATTGTAAGATTTTTAAAAACAAACTCATGGAAGCATACAAATATCAGAAAATAATTGTAAATAAAAATAGTAAAAATGTGGCGTTGGGTTAACAGAGTTACCCCCCTTGGTAGCCGAAGGGTTAAATTCATTGATTTATTCTTATATGCACTAACTTGAGAATTTCGAGTCGATAGCTTGATATACAGCAGAGCATTTAAATGTCTCCAAGTTAGCGGCCGAGTCTACCGAATTCATAAAGAAAGAGTTTTGAGAATCAGGCCAGTGAAGTTTCTACTGTGGAGCGTCGCATTGTGGCTTTGGCACATTCTTTCGAGCCGTGGTTCTATAAAAGAGAATGGAGATGGCTTTAAAAAAAATAGTTTTTTTAAATAGAAATTTTTGATAAAATGATGAGAATTTTGGTGAGAAATTTGAATAGATTTTGTTACTTTATTCGAATTATTGGCAGTTGATTTTAGCTGTTTAGCGTCTATTAGAAATAATTGTTCACAACCAGACCCTTGGCGTAATTGACTTTCTTCGATAAAATAATAGATAATCTTACTTTACGACCATAAAAATATATCTACACTAAAACAACAGATGTGGTTGAGACAAGGACACGACTGTGAATTTTGAGTCAATACCTGCAGGAATTCGTTGTTTTTATTTCATTTTAGATTTTACTGGTTGTGTACTGGTGGCAATATGTTTCATATTTATTGTTGCCAGTCGAGTATTCAAATTGTTAAAATGAATTCTCAAACAAAGGTTTTATTTCCATTCCCATTCCAGCTCCTCGTATGTCCGTTGCAAATTATGTCGCTCCCTGCTGTATCCTCATCGATCAAAGTATAACTTAAACTTAGGTTTTCACTACTTTTTATGTTTTAAAAATTTTGAATATTCAGGTGCGACGAAGTAAAAAGAGAACATCGTGGCTTAACCGATACATGACTCTTTTTATCTTAACCCCTTTTAACGAGCAAGCCTACCTCATTGAAAAGAGAGCCAATTTGGGCCCGAGTTAGAAACAATTACTTTATTTCACTGTAAACAACTCCTTTTCAGAGATTTGATTTTCTACGTTCAATGGTATCAGGCTCAACTATGTGGAAGTTGATATTCACAAATGAAAAAACGACTACGTTTTCTTCCACTGATTTATTTTTTTGGTACAACATGTTTCGACACATAGAGGTCATTTTCAAGTACCACTTGAAAATGACCTCGGCTATGTGTATCAATTATGTACTATCAAGTACTTGAAAATGACCTCTATGTGTCGAAACATGTTGTACCAAAAAAATAAATCAGTGGAAGAAAACGAAGTCGTTTTTTCATTTGTGGATTTGATTTTCTATTTTTTACCATAGTTTTTGCTTTACTGATAATGATCCGAGTATTGTGGTTGCCTTTTATGATAAGTACGTTATTAGAATCAACCATTTTCCTCCACTTTTTCACCTTTTTGCTCGAACATAAATGCATTTATATCAAATTTCTTTCACACATATGTATCGGAATGAAGCATGGAGTTGAAAAAATTGTATCTCTTCCTAAAATATTATTCCCATCTATGAAATTGGAAAATAATTAAAGAAAAATACACTTGAAATTATTTTTACTTGTATGGCTGAACACTCTTGCAAGAAAAACCATCGTTTTTTATCGTATTAAATTAGAATGAAGTAAAACGTTTGCTTTACAGAGTGGCTAGGAAGTAAATATGTAAACAAAAACATGATATAATAGAGAATCATAAAAAAAAGAAAATAGCTGCGTTTTAAATAATGTCATCATTCCATGTTTAAAGTATATACGATTTGATCGCACGAGTGAACGATTTAGTAAATCGAATTTTATATATTAATAAATATATAGAAGATTAAAAAATGGAACGATTTTTTCATCGACCTGTCGTCCTAAACTCCCCATCTTGATGTTACGTGACTTGAACCAAAGGTCGGGTTACTCGTGGGGAGACTGAGTCCAGTCGGCGGTTTCAACGCAAAAACAAATTGCTTTAATTACGCTCTCTCCTTCCAGGTGGTCGCCGGTTGCTAGCGCTAGCCCTAACTCAATCCTCGGCAACAACGACTTATCCGGTTTCTCGGCCTCGTCGTAATTCTTTTTTATTTATCCTTCTTCCTCTCTCGTTATTTTTATTTTCAACCACCCGCTCACCTCCTCTCACGGTGGCCATGGGTCTTTTAATCCCTTAGTCGCGAATCGCCCTGAAGACGTTTCACGGATCGCCGAGCCCGTTAGGCGTCCGCCTAATCGTTCGTTAATTTTAATTTTATTTTTTCCTCCGCCTTTCGCTTATAATCCCTAAAGTATCCGTCTCGTCCTTAATTGTCAAGTGTGTGGGGGAGCCGAGGAAATTATCGGATGCCGCCGTTATTTATCGTAACTCAATTACATTTTATTAATTACATAGGCACTCAAGCGGTCTTAATTTATTTAACCTTCGATCTATGAGTGTAAACTACTGCACTGTTGTCTACCTACTTGCTAGCTCTTGTCAAGATATATGACTTCACGTAAATTAAATTATTGTTCTACCCACTTAACGCTTCAAAGTAAATAACTTTTGCAGGCTGAAAGATTCGAACAGAGACGCTAAACTCGAGTAATTATAAAAATTGAGTGTTTAGCTGAAAATATTATAACAATTTAAACCCCTAATGATGACTCTAATTGTTAATTTACACATTCAAAATAAATATTGTGATCCCAAAGTTACTCTAATGATGCAATTATAAGTTTTCTATATAATTAAAATACTCTCAAAATTATCTGAGTTGCTAGAGCAAGGAGGCATTTCATTGTCTGTTTCTCCCTGTCATTATTACTAATCTTAAATGATAGGCATTTTCCTCTTATTCTCAGTACAAAAATTTTGTACATCTTTAGTAGCATAAAAGTTAGTTCTAAAACATGGTGCTAGCCTGAAATATTCAATCCCTATCAAATATTATGTGGTTCATATATTCCTCTTAACTTTGATATGCCTTGCTAAAATTCCCTCCTAAAGTATGCTCGGTACCTAACTCTGATATGGTGCCCTTCGCTAAGTTACAAATCATTCCACTTCATATCTTCTGCCCAGCCGTGCCAGCCAGATGCAACAGCCAGATGTCCCTGTTCTCTTTGTTTAACTCCATCACTCAATGCATGCTTATTCGTTTGCACCCATTTGTGCCATTGTGGACAATTCGCCTATGTAATATAATTTTGAATGTAAACAGTTATCTTTTCCATGAAACTATAACTTAGTATCAGATATTGTTTAATGCTATTTCTTTTAGAAAGAATTACAATTCTCTTTAATAAGCAAGGACCTACTTGACTCCTTGATCACATAATGATGGATTATCGACGTAAGCACTCATTAATTTGGATGGATTTGCAACCACCTATATGAACACTATCATGACAACTATCTAGATTGTTCGTGGGATATTCCTTCTTGAGTTATACTTATTTTTTATATTATTTATGCATAAGTGCCTAGTACTAATATTCATGTGGTACTGACTCTGAATTCTATGGGCTTGCGCTGAAGTTAAATGCCTACTTCTCCATGTGCTCTCTTTTAATTCACCACTGTCGGAAACAGTTTTCAATCTGTGGTTACAGTATCTGTCTGGGACTTCCTGTTTTGATAAGAGATAGTTTAATCTCCGTAATAAATTTTATTTGGGTCATTTTGTTGAGGTCAAAGTCTGTGGTAATTACAATTTGTGTGTATTTTTTTTAAGTTTAATATTTCACCTGTCTGAGCACATTTTAGGGTGGTTTAAATTTCATGGTCCCTCTTTTGAAGCGGGTGTATTTTTTCAACTTTTTCTTGAGTCCTTTCTTGTATTTATTTCACTTTTGTAGTTTAAAGGCCTCCTAATAAGAAGAATAATATCCTCTTGGTTGGGTTCATGACCTTAGCTGAAGTTCTCTCTCCCTCTCTATACCCCTTTATTGCATGATTACATCCCATTTTCAATTAAGCTATTCATTCTATTCTGTCTCATCTGGCTCTTTATCCAATACCTTTTGAAAGTGGAACGTTTTCCCCGTAATTTCCGAAGTCTAATTTTCTCTTGCCTTAAAAATTCATTATACGGGTTGATTTCTCCATTTGGTGGTCAGGTGTATTTAGAGCCTCAGATCTGCCCTTATCATTTTAGATCTATGGCAAGATATAGAGACCATACAATCCCACTAGCCATATCAGGGCTTTCACCTATTTGTTCCCTGGGTTTTTCTCTGAGAGCCCCGGCCATTGCCTCTTTTCCCGAATAGCGCTTTCCAAAACGCCCACAGCGTCTCTTTATTTTATTTTTATTTATTTGCCTTTTCCTACATAACTACCATTATCTTTACATTCATGGAATTCCACAATTATAGTCCATATTATATAGTCATTAATATTAGGCCTTGTGCTTGTTTCATAAGCGTAACCTACCATGAATTATTTAATGTCACGATTGAGTTATTATTCCATTCTGGTAAAACAATCACTTAACGACATTGCTGGGTTTTGCTGAGACATCAAAGCCTCCATTTGCTAATTTTCAGTTATCAACACCTCTTATTCCTGAGTACCTTCGAGAATTTGGTGACGTAAGCATTGAGTTGTTTGCAAAGCACATTTTAACACGATTAGTTGGTAGTCCATCCACTTATTGGAGCAGCTACAACAATGCTTTCCAAAGTAATTAATTAAGGAGAAATAATCCCTACTCTTTACAGCAAAATTTTGGTGATAATTGACTTTTTAATGCTCTAAATACTTCAATGCGTTCCATCGATATTTTTGAGCGTAGTTCAATCTAATTTTATGAACATTTATGTGCATGGGGATTGTGTATCTTGAATCCAGTTTCCTTAGAATAATTCTCGGTGGCATAATATCAACAACTCACCGGGACATTACAGCGGATATGTTGTGCACCTTAGTTATATGGATAGTAGTAATGAAGGTGATTTTACTTAGAGTATATATAATCATGGTATTAAGATTTCTGTTATTTTTAAAATTATATTTTTCCTTATTATTGTAATTAACTTCAATATCGCATAACCGTCTCACACTCCGTATATCACTTAACGAAGCGCAATAGAAAAAAAAGTTCCAACATTTTTTCTAAATTTATTGGTCATATTACGAAAGATACTACGATGAGAGCTGTGTGCATGTTTTATTTTCCTTTTTCCATAGGTATTTGTTTGATAAAACCAAATTACTGTTACAATTTTTATTTAATAATGGCGCATACTTATTTCAATACTATAATATCTTTTAAGGCAGTTGGACAGATGATGAATTTCTTTAATATACAACAATATGTTAACGCAGCCGGAATCTTTTTTGGGGGAAATGATTTAGGAAATATATATAATATTAAGCATTACAGGTTATTATATTTAAACTAATCGATAGTGTACTAGAATTTATTATTATTTAACTAAATCTCTCGAAATTGCATAGCCGTGCCACACTCATGGAAAATGGCTTTTTTTTTAAATAAACTAAAGTAGTCCCTAAATATCTGTTTATGGGTTGAGAAATGAACAGTGAGTACAAATTCTTTATAATGAGGCCAAATGCATATATTTGTATGGGTGTTAATTCACATATGGGATTACCTCTAAATTGCAAAGTCCTGAATTTTCTACGAGATAGAATAATTGAACTGAGAAATCGAATCAAATCTTTGGAATGCAAAGAGGAGACGCATCCCATTATCGCCCGAAGGCTTCCTGGACAGTCCCTTCTGTGCGAGGGTCGTCGCCTCAACACCACTTTGGGAGAAGTTGTAATTTCGGCAAGAAAATCCCTGAGAATCCCTTTTCGGCCCGGCACCCGACCCTGGCTTAGGCAGTGACGTCCGCACCCCTAAGGGGGGGGTGGGGAGACGAAGATTCCCCTTGAGTCCTCTCTCCCGCAGCTAGGGGTGTTATTTAATTCCACTGCACTTGTCCTTACTCGCCCACACACTATTGGATCTTAGCTAGACCGGGAAGTGGGGTACACAGTCGTCAGGTGGGCTCAAGACCTCTTCAGATTCCACGCGCATATTTTCCTGATGCGACTTTCAGTCAGGACTTCAAGCTTTCTTCAAAGCTTATGTCAATAGCCAGATATTCCGCATATTTGTAAAAATTATCGGGTTATATTTTTCAAAACCCTCCTTTATTGGTTCCTTTTTGAATGTGTGCATGCAAGTATACTAACTTATAGCGTAAAATGCCTTTCGTTATTAGTAGCTTTACATTAAAAACTCTCCATTATGAAGAAACAATTAGTGATTTATAAACCGTCATGCTATAAACAAGAAAACAATGAGGATTTTCAGAAGATGACTGATATTTAAAGAGTTATAAACAATAGGTAGCTTTGAAAATCTTTAAGTAACCGGTACCTGAAAATAGCATTTTCATGTTGAATCTTTTCCTGACCTATATGTGAGATGACCTATGTGAGAAACACTAAACATTCATTGTTTTCGTATCTGTAAACCATGTGTAAAATGTAAATATTCTAGAATTAACAGGCGCATATCAACAATGTGCCATCTAGGAAATATGATTACGCGTACTCTTTGAGATGAAGAAATCATGGTCTCTCTAAGACGGTAGAATCTTTGAGATGAAGAAATCACGATCATATATTATATTTCCTCCCGCATTCAACCTCGTCCAAACTTTCTTCTCCTCTCTCTAAAATTTCTAATACAAGATTTCAGCTAGAGCTGAAAAAAAAACAATCTAAAGGTGAATACGCTACGGTTTTTTTCATGTTTTATTCTTATTTCTCACTTGCTAATGATAGTTACATTTTTTATCCAGCAATCTCGCCAAATTTTCTAACATCAGTCAAAACTGATAAATGATACATTCCACCTTTAACATGAATAACTGTTCTTTGTAAGCACTGAAATTATTCGCTTAAGTTCCGTAGGTCCATCTTCAGATGAATCCACCCTCGGAGTGATAATAAACAGTAGTCTATCAAATTTGAATCGGCATTCATCAATCCTAAGATCCGTTTACTGCAGCTATTTTTTCTACTTCATTATCACTTAAAAGTTTCATTACTTGAAAGTCACCATTTTAACATCCCTCATAACGTTCTATTTTCTTGTGGTGCATAATTTTGAAAATATATTTGTAAGCTGTTTCTCTTAAGTAATATCTCAAGTAATCTATACCTTCTCTCGTACTTGGTAGGGCTTTTACTGCTTTCTCTTGGTTGTTGGTTACCAGTTAGATTTTGAATCGTAACAAATTCTGCCAGATTTTCAGTGTATTTTCCAGCCATTTTACCCAGTGAAGAGCCATTCGTACCCTGAGTACCTTTATTATTCTGTCGACGGCTGCTTATTGATAAAATAAACTCACTTATTACATGGCTTTACACAATTTATAGAGGATGGCTTTATATGTTTATTCTAGAGGAAGCACTTGATTGCGATAAAACTTACACTATCTCAGCATTTTTTCTTCTTTCTTCCTAGGTTTGCGCCTATTTTCTTCAGTATAGATGTAGATTACTCCACGTATTCATTGTCCCGACATCTTTTTATACATCTACCCACACAACCTGAAAGCTCATTACTGGGAACAGAAACTATCGTCTTATATTCTATTATTGTGACATTTCATTTCCTACGTCTATCCGTATTGGCTATTTTGATAGATTAACCGATATTTTTGATGTTTTCGACTTCCATGTTTTTAACCGATAATGCTTGTCGGAAAGTTTTGTGAAGGAATATTAGATTCGTAGTTTCAAGATAAGGTTTGTTCGGTCTTTAAATTTTGTTTGTCTCCAGTCTTGCATCTGCCGCATATGTCGGTTTGCGTATTCTTGCCTAAGTCTTCTTTTCTTTACACTTATTCTTTCAGGGGTAGTTGGTCCCAGATTGTAAGATAAAAGTTCTGCCGGTTTGAGAAATTCCCTAAGTACAGCCTTTGATGAATTAAAAAAATCGTGTTCCTGCAAGTATGTAGAGCTATCTGGATCTCACTGAGGAGCCTCATGACCCCTCATGGTCCTCTGCTTATGCTGTTCCAGAGTAGTCTCCAGCTCCAGCGGTGGAGGTTACGGAGGTAGGGGTGGTAAAAGTAAGGCAGCGATGGTGGGGATGGGTGATTGTCTTTTAGTAATTAGATCGAAGTTGCCCCACCCCATTAAGCCATTAACTAGCAAGGCCGGAGTTGGGGCTGTAGGGTTGCGTTTTGGCCGGGGTCTGAGGGGTTGCCCGGCCTTATCATCTCGTAATCAGTTACTTTTGTGGAGAAGGGTACTGCGTGGGGAGGGATGAAAGGAGTTTTGTAGGGAAGAATGGGGTGGGATGTTGAAGGGGGTGAGGGATCTCAACGCTTCTCCTCAAGCCCTTATTCCACCCACTTCCGCGGATGCCCGTGAAGGAAGCTTTACATCTTTGGGGGCTGCGGATCAAAGGCCCATCCTCCGAAAACCTGTTCCTTTTAAGCCTCCCTACCCCCCCCCCCTGCTGCTGCGGACGGGCGCAAGGAAAATCACCTTAACCCTCCCAGGCTTAAGTCATCTCGCGATGAGGGAAAAATTTTCCTTTCGGTCAAGCGGACCCACCGTCTTACTTTAAGGGAGGAAGGGTATACACCTCTACCCTTCTCTCTCTCGCTCTCTCCTTTTAACCAAGGTGTACCAGCCCACTTCTTCTAACGCTGCATCCTTTTATGTGTTCATCATGCGTCCTTCTCCTCATCCCTCATACAAAACGCCCCACCACGCTTCATCCTGTGCCTCCAGCGCTAAAATCGCTCTCGTCCTTTCACCTTTTCTCTTGGTCCAACGGCCGAGGAAAGGATGGCTTTTGATGTTTCATGTACGCTCTCTTGCTACCCACTCGGTGGACCCTGCTCACGTCACCTTCTACTCCCGTGGATTTAGAAGTTACTCGGCTGCACTAAACATCACGTCTCCTTCAACTGTCGCTTGTTATCAACATTCATCCACTCTCATTTCCGTTCATTTCCATTATGTTTATTATCATTATTATTATTATTATATTATCCAAAACTCAAACCGATCTAAATGAATGAAGATAGTTCTCTAAATGGTCAAATAATGCGGAATCATACCACGAAAATTGCAATTGAGAGTGAGATTGGGGTACAGCTCGCTCTTTCTACTGCTTCCAAAGAACGAAATGAACCATGAGACCGTACTGGTCGGAAAAAATATAGGTTCTTGTTATCTTTGCTACAAGAATCAGTCAAAAGACGCAGGAAAACGCGAGAGTGTCGTTCAGTTTGCGAAAAACCAGTCTGCGATGAAAATTGTGTATCCGCATTAAATATAATACATTGTGCAAAATTAATGTTAGTACTAACATAAATTGGTTATGAATTACTGTTTTTCCAGTATATTGCCATGGAAGTAATCCAATACCGTTCTCACAATCTCACAGTTACTGTCCGCAGAACGCATTGCATCGTTAAAATCTAGTATTCAATAATACCCGGCTTAATTTTAAGATTGACGATCATCTTTTCGCTCTGTTGGCCGTCATCTCCGTGTCTCAATATTATGAGCAAATATTTACTTAAAATATTTATCACAAAAATATGCTTTAAGTTGTTTTTGTTTTATAAGAAATCCGTAGCTATGCTATCTTATGGTGTATTACATTATTATAGTATTATATCGCTTTACGCAGTTGCAATGAGACATTTGTAATTGGTTTGTTATTGTCAGTTTTCGGCGCAATTGGAATGCTATTATGCTGTAAGACAGGGGTGGCCAACCAAAATAATCTTGCGGGCCACTTTGGAAATCATCAATACTCCGCGAACCGCATATAAAATTATATATCCCCGTAATAGATTTAGACCCGCTATAGACATTATTTTGAAGTAAAAAATTGAAACATAATGAGTTATTATTATTGTGTTTAAGTTATTATATTAAAATTTGATGAATCTCGTGGGCTGGAAAAATGTTCAAGGCGGGCCGTGGGTTGGCCACCCCTGCTGTAAGATATGTATGCTTTACTAGGTTTTTTCGAATTTAGCAAATGGCAATGCATGCAATTAAGGGAAGGTAGCCTTCCTACAGGTGTATGAACATACTGAGGCTGCTTACAGCTCCTGAAAAACTGTTCAACTTTATTTACTTAAATTTGTGGAGTAGTAAATGTATAATTGTTATGTTATTCATATTTTCATTAATATATTTTGCAATTTTCTCGAGAATTAAAAAACTATATTTTTATTATATGCTAGTGTCAACAACGACTATTTAATTATGATGATAATCCGTGGGAAGCGAAAGTTAGGTGTGCATCAAGCATTCTTTCTCACGTCTTCCCCTTAATAATTACCAAGAGAAACAATGAATAAAAAGAGGATTAATTCAAAACAGATCCATCAAGGCATGCAAAAAATTTCCTCATGTTGTTCTTTGCTCAGGGCAGCTATTCTGGTGAAGAAAAAAGAATATCTGATGAAAATACAGATCTTTATAGGTAAAACTATGAATGAATCTATAAATGGGGATGTTTTTATAGAAAATTTATACTCTTCAAAGTTATTTTGATACAAGTGTAGGGGTTAACTCCATAAATTCAAGCATATATATTGAGCTAAATCTTGTTAGTAATAACGGTTTTTACCAGGATATCGCCGTGAAAGTAATCGCCGTAAAGTAATAAATATAAAATAAACTTAACCAGCTGAAAAATAGCTATCTTGCTAGAAATGTTGGTTACAGATTTTCATTTGGCGGATAAGTACTAGCATACCGTGCATGAGCGGAATATGTAACTACCTGACGACGTGGTCATCTATGAGGGCCGATTCCCTATTAACTCTCCGACTAACTTTCATAGACGCTCACTGCATGTTCATAGTCTAGCCAGATAAGACCATGCATGCCAAATTGGATGTGAGAATTCTCCAGAGCAGTCTAGAACATTAAGAAGCATTACACGGATACGACTAAGGGTATTAGTCTGCTAAACTCGTTCTTAGTTATTAACCTCGTCCTATAAACGGCTTACTAAGAGATAACTTTTTGCATGAATTTCAGTAAGTTAAATAGATTCCGTACTACTACTTATTTCTTCGATGGAAAATCTTAAACTGAAGCTCTCTGCATTAAAAATCGAAGTTCTTATCAATGCTTTTTATAGGATATCGGAGTTTTTTTCAAGAATCCATCAATGCCTTGAGAAAAATAATGCCAAACGATGGCGGACTTTCAACAAAACATTCAATTGTTTCATCTGGCAAGACTAATTTGCGACAATGTGTGCATATGAAAAATTTCCAAATGAATGTCAATTTCATTTGTAACATTCGTTTGGAACTTGTGCTTGTGGGCTACCGATGTCGAAAGCGTTCATTTTTTTAAATCCATCATTATAAACTTTGCTAAATAAACGTCTTATTTTTTTTAACAACTACTCTGTTGCCTGTAGGTATAATTATACCTAAAAAAAAACAAATCCAGGCTCCTTAGCCATAGCAGGCATAAAGCCATTTATTAGCAAAATTAACCTAGTAAGTGGTCATCATGGTTAGCACTTTCTAATATCTGCAGTATATAGGGTTTTAAATCTTGGTAATGAAGGGGTTAAATGTGAAGCTGTAGTCTTAGTGACGGTGAAAGTCAAGGTTTTACATTAAAGAAACATGTGTTCATGGCTATAGCCGTACTGCCCGTTACGATACGTTATGCAATCGGCCTTAAATGTTTCAGCAGTCCCGGTCATTAGTGCCTATTGAGCTGTGATAGATCCCTGCTCTAAAATACGAATATTGGTTAATACATTACTCATTAGATTCTACGCGATATACAATGAACGATTCAGTGGAAATCACTGTTTTGAATTTTATTTAAGATAAATACCTGCCGTTATTATCCATTTTGTGCGCCCAAATGTTTCAAATAGAGAATAAAAAAGCGGAAGATGCTCTATATGGAAAATATGGTCAGAAAAATAATAATTTGAGACTGAGCAAGATATATTTCCCATTAAAAAGACTTCACTAGACTTGCCGTGACTAAAATAAGACGCGAGGTATCATCCTTGAAGCATAAAATCGAGCAACGCTGTCACACTAAAATTTGCGGCACAAAATTTCCCCGCACGAAACAATCATTGTCATATCAACTTGATGATCACTCCGAACTTTCAATGGAACCCAAGGACATTGGACCTGATTGGAATGCATGTCTTGTGGTCATCCAGGTGAGTGGAAGATATTATGTACGCGTGTGTGTTGCCCGAGGCTACTGGGGCAAGTGTGACGAGTTTCACGCACGGGTTGACGAGATATCCTCGTCAATGGTTATCTCAGTGATATGCAAGGGAATTATTTTTCCGTCACTTCTATTTATAATTATTTGTAATTCGAATGTATGATTTGTAAGTCCAACACCATGGGATTACCCGTACACCGTTTATATCGTGGAGAACGCACATAAAAGACATATACGAAACAGCATTAAAGAAACTAGGATTTATCAATCGCATAATTACTTAGTCCTCGGATGAGATAGAAAGAGAGAGGGGCTACTGCGCTCTGGTTAGGCCACACCTAGAATATACCGCAAACATTTGGGACCCTGAACATAAAGATTTATCAAAAATAATAATAAAATACAAAGGAAAGCCGCGCGCTTCATTAAAAACTGCTACAATTAAGCATACAGTATTTCTCAGCTTTTAAAGGGTTAGGTTGGGAGCCGCTAAAGACTGGGAGGCTAAACGTTAGGCTTAAGTTGCTTGAAATATTCAAAATATTTGCGTTTCAAAGAAAGTAAGAGAATATCATTTTGACGCTACTCTACATTTCTTGGCCCGACAGAAGCGATAAAATAACAGATATACATTTCCAAACACATTGGTACAAAAATGTGTTCTTTCCACGCACAATAAGTGACCGTAATAAAACCGGCACTCCTTGTAAAACACACCCATAATGCATTTCTCCTTTTCACCTTCGCAAACCGCTTTTTTATAATTCAACATGGCTGGTATGCTAACCCCCCTTGCTACACTGTCATGCGGTGGCTCGGAGGGGAGTATGTAGATGTGGAAACAACATACGGTAATGTTTTTGACCGATTCCAAAAATTAGTTCTTTCCATGCACAATTAGTGATAGTCATAATAACTGAGCAGGTACTGCTTACGGTAGTTTGAGCGAAATATCATTTTACTTAAAATTCAATGAATTTGGTCTCATTTTAAAGAAAAATATCTCACCCTTCTAATGACTCAAAAATTCAACCCGCTACCCCAATACTTACGGAGGTATTTGCCAAAAATTACCAGCCCTTTGACATGGTAAAGGGTACATGTATGCACTCCAGAGGGACATTATGTACAAAATATGGTATTTCTAACACATAGTTGTCGTTAAAAAATTAACAGAATGTTGTTTGTATGTTTTCTCAACTGTTTTTGGAAATTAACCATATTGTCACCGCAATAGGTTCCTGGGTATCACAAAAAAACCTTACGTTTTGAACGAGTTTCAAACGCACCGCGCGAAAAAAATGAGTCAAGTTAATGACTTATTTAGATATTTTCATTTAATTACTAACAATTTCTGTCATCTAAAACTCTATTATTGCACCATTTATAATGCAATATTTTATTCATCAAGAATTTATCATTTATTTTCCTCAAGCTGGTAAAATTAAAACGTATAATTCGAATATGGTCTCTAATATGACTAGGGAACTATCTCGCTAGGACTACCTAAAAATACGCCATTAAGCGCTTCACTTCTCCAAATACGTCATTCTTTACTCCTTTTCACGGCTGGTGTTCTAACACCCCCAGCAACATGGTGCAATTGTACGGTACCCATGTGGTGGTACAATTTATTTTCTCTCTTATTATCTCTTCTTGAATTATCATGATATCACTTGAAACAAAGGGTATGGGACGAGGTATCGAGGGCGGAGCCGCGGATAAGTGGGACGACGTGAGGAATTTGAAGCCTCAGGGGAAAGAAAGGTTGTACTGGAGGGTTTATCGTTGTAGAGGTCGCGGAAGAAAGAGATGTATGGGAAACGAGCCCACTCCACTGCAGGCTATAGGCATAAATAAAAACAAAGCACCTTTGACTTATGGGGAAGTTTTCCGCAAGGGTGAGTCGATAGTTCTGGACAGTAATATGTCATGCTTTCATAATAATGACATATTATGATCAATCGCATTTTTATATTGTCATCAGCGAATAAAATCATTAAATGATATAGATGTAAAAAAAGGGATTTTTCCTACGTTCAATGGTATCAGGCTCAACTATGTGGAAGTTGATATTCACAAATGAAAAAACGACTTCGTTTCCTTCCACTGATTTATTTTCTAGGTACGACATGTTTCGACACATAGAGGTCATTTTCAAGTACAAAAAATTTTAAAGTTGGGATTTTTCCTGCTGACAAAAGTAGAAGTGGCGAGGTATTTTGAGTTAAAACCTATTCTGAAAAAAGACCCCATTTACTAGCACCTGTGAAATAAATATCCTCTTATCATTTATCAATTACAAAAGTCTAAGCATGACAGGTTATTTCGAATTCAGAAATTTATTGTATAATAATAACTCCTCAGGAGTGACTTCTATATTTACCGAATAGTTAGCTTACATTTTTTTCTGGTGTTCCAATTTACTACTTATGCAAATATTTTGTAACTCTGTTACCAGAAGTATTCAAGTTGAAGCATAAATGTAAGACTTAAATACTATCATAATATTGACTGTCTTGGATTAATATTCGCCGACATATTTTTACTCTGCTCAAACCGTTTCCTGAAGTTGTCGAATATAGTATCGTCTACCTTTTCTTAGGACTCATAGGTTGACAGCAATACGTACTGAGGAAAGGAAAATAACTATTGTGGGTATATGGTATGGAATTTAGGTGTAGATGCAAGGGCTATAAGATTTCGGATTGACCTCAAGAACGCGATAAAGGACATGTTTCTGCTAAATACCTGTTCAAATTTAAAGAATATGAGAACGTAACTTAAGGCAAATTATGACGGCGAGTTAGTGTGATTCTCCCTCGCAAGATGGGACGACGGTCGTAGGCCGAGAGCGCGACCTCCTAAGCATGTATCGGACACTACGTTGGAGCGTCGAACTTGTGTGTTCCCTCCCCTCCCTAGTCTTCCTCTCTCCTTCCACAGCGGAGCCCGACACTGCCGCACCTGCGAGCTTCGGTCATGGAGCTGGCGCATTTTTCTTCGAGAACAGAGTATCAAGTTGCAATTGACGTGTTATCTTACGCACCTCTCCTCTCAGTCGCTTCCAAAGGAATATTTTCCTTGGAATACTTGGTTGCTTGGAAATTCATCTTGGTTATATCCCCATGTAGTGACAATTATCCATTCTTTCCTTATCGCACGTGCCTAACCGTTTGAGAAGCTGAATAATTTGCTTTTTGCAATAATTAATTCTATTTCATTATTCACTAACCATTTATTTATCTTTTGGTTGTTATTCAATGGACTTCAATATCGCTATCGTCTTAGACTTTCCCGAGGAAAATGCAGTCGTCCACATAGAATTCGGCAGAAAGTTCGTTTCCCAGACGAACTTACTGACATTTACCCCATAAGAAGGTCTCTCCACAATATCACCCTTTTTTTAGTTTCCCAATCTTTTCTTTTAGTTTATCGTAAGGCACGTTGCCGAAGGTCTTGGGCTAGCATAACCGCATCTACTTCCTGAACCCTATCTAACCATTTGTATATTTCCTGACAGATCCCAAATTGCTGAGTTTCGTAGGATTACCCCTTGAGTAAGGTATGTTGTTTTAAACAGCCCATTATTATCGTCCCTATATCGTCCCACGCAAATAATTAGCAATAATTTTTTCCATGAATTTACAGGTTACAGATGTTTGCTGATAGATCGCTAGTTCTCAACAAGTGATTTATTCCCACCCTTGAGGACGAGAATATTATGTACTTTCTTCAAATCATATGGAATGTCATCGATATTTAGGATTAAGCTCAATACGGCTCAGATGCATTGTTAGTGGCCTTTAATCCAAATTTAACAGCATCACTTGGGATGTCTTCCCGGCAAAAGAATTTCGTCAGTGACACCGGCGATTGTTGTATTATATTGTAATTTAAATATAAATTTTTGCGATCCAAAACACAATGTAATCATTAATAGAAGTTAATGAATATTTAATTCCCCTCTATTTACTCTTTCTATAACTTTTCAGAAAGGAAAATTTTTATAGATCTTTTTAAATGTTTGACAAATCGCTACACTGTGATATTTGTTAGCCACCATTTTATAAATATTTACCATATTATATTGTATTCAAGAGAAATTGCATGTCTTTTTATATGAAACTTTTCAAAAATACTTCATATGCAATAATGATCTTTGCTGTTCTATGACTGAGATTTAAAATATCGGGAAAGTGTATTATTTTCTATTTCTTTAGATACTACTAGTAAGAAGAACTATTCTAAGTTCAAAGGATATCCGAAAATTGCTATAAAAACAGCTCCAACTAGTGTAACGCGCTCATGTTGCATATGAAGCATAATTTTAAGTCAATTCCGACTTAGATGTAGGGAACAAACCCTTAAAGGAAAGTACTAACATTATGGCGCGTTCAATGATAACATAACGTATAAGTTAGCTGTTTTGAGTCATTCTATGGAATTTGTTGGTAAAAAGGGTAAAAATGTCTTCTAAGGCCAGCCTCTTGTTAGATAATTTTACGGGGACGTGTATACTACCAACGAAGTTTGAGTATAGAGAAGATATAAATACAGAAGTCAATAGACATAAGTACATTTTGGATTTCTACTTAAAGCGATGAATCGCAACTAAAAAGAAGTGATAAATATATTGTGACTTAATTTTTTGACATAAATCCGAGGATGATGTCAAAAATTGTGATAGTGTTGACATGAATTTAATTCTTATTTTCCCTCAAGAAGGAGATAAGCAATTCTTGAATATTTGGCCTAAATTAAAAATTTGCCTGTACTGACACATGGCCATGATACCGGGACACATTTTTTCTTATATTTCCAAGTGGTAAACGAAAAAATGTGGGAAATTTTGTTAACTTTCAAGCAAAGTTAACAGAAGGCAACTTTAACCAAGGTCAGCGGCTGGGTTGAAAAATGATATTCTGCGTTATATTTTTAGGTAGTGTTCTAATGGTCTGTAATTGTTTTTAGTAATTCAGGCTCTGAATGCCTGTTGAATTTTGTGACCTGTATATAAACAAATTTTGCACACAAAGATGTTTGAATAAGCTATTTTATTTCTAAAATTATTAAATAACGTGAAGCTTTTCGTGAATATTGTGGTAAATAAAGTCGCCGCGTATTGGCCTTGTGTGAGGACTTCGAAACGTGACATGTAACACCGCATGAATCAATTTGGGAAAAGATTTGACGACGCAAAGTATTGACTTTCGGTTTCAAGAAAAAGCGTTCATTTTGCTAGTTTTTTTTCGATTTCAGCCCACTAAGCACTGCTTATGGAGAGCCGGTTGGATTAAATATTTCAAGGATAATATTCCATCGCGAGGTAGTACGGGGAGAGAGGGATGAGAGGATATGTGATGAAGGGTAGAGGGAAAAAGAAAGTGGTTTATCTTTCGTTCTGGAGCCAAGGGGGTCGGGTGGGGGAGGAATTCAGAAGGGGTGGGGTGTCGACCAGGGTGGTTTGAGAAGGAAAAGAGAAACTAAGGCAGAATAAGTAAGAGGATGAGTTGGAGGTCGGGAGGGTTTTAAAAGTGTGGGCATGCTTGGGAAACCTTCGCAAAGGCAGGGGAAATAAGAAAAAGGGAACTAGAGGGCTACTCGATGAAAATTAATACTTAATGGGAATTAAAAAAACAGGGAGGAAAGGGATGGCCATTTACTTTAATGCTTCACAGAAAAAAAAGTTAAAATAAAGTCTCCGAGACAGATGTGCCTTCCGTACTGTGAAGTAATATTTATTTATTTTTATTTTATTTCCTTTTAATTTTCCATGAAAATTAAATGTTTCTTAAATAAGACGGGTGAAGGAGAGAGAGAGAGAGAGAGAGAGAGAGAGAGACCTTCGGAGACGTAATTCGAATAAAATGCGGAAAAAGATCTAAATACGCTGTTCTCCCTCATCCCATAAAAAAAGCTCTCCTACCCCATTTCTTTATCATTTTCCAGGAAAGGAATAAAAATTTCAGGAGTGGAGAAAAAAATATTTACACGCATGGCGGGGCGATTTTTGCTCCCAGGGATCTCTCTTGACTCTTGTTAGAAAGTCAGAAGGGAGAACACGAGTCTTTCCCTCTTGCTCTCTCACTCTACCGATCGGTAAGGGAATATTCGTCACTCCCCAGCAGTTTCTGACTGATTTTTCCTTGGAAATATCGTTTTTTAGGGAGAAAACTAACTACCAAAAAAGGGTCCACGTCCCCTTGATTTGGCTCCTGGTGGAAAATCAACTTTTCGGTAGATGGTCTCCCAATCGCCGATTAGGTTGTGGCCCTGGCGGAGGAAATGGGCGTGGAGCTACGAAAATATGATCACTGAGGAAGCCGCCTGTTGATAAGTTTGCATTCAATTTTTTGATAAACTCGAGAGATTTCATGCATTTCTCATTTATATTTGGCATACTTTATTCTCCAATTCCATAGGTTAATCCTTACAGAGATTACGGAACATATAATGAAACCCATAGAAAAACCTTGCCATAATATTTCAGGCACCAATCCAGGCTATGGTATATTATGCGTATGAACTTCTTAAAAATGTGGGACGGCTGTGATTGGCTGCATGCTGGTTCTCCGCATTCCAAATATTAATGGAATCCTAATAAGTCTGTCGTGAAGGTAGTTTTACGAAAGAGTACGAACGGATAGCATTCTACGTAATAATTAGCTCGTAACTTTTCAGTGTAATGGGCTTGCGCTTAGACTAGATATTGGAATAATGGTATTGTAGGTGGCATGATTGCTGAATATTTTCATTGCAGCGAACTCGTATGAACCTTAGACCTCAGTAGACATTACCATAAAGTGTCCTGACTAACTCAACAATTTACTTTCATTTGGCGTGCATATAGTATCAATGTCTGTAGTATAAGTATAGTATCAATGGAATGAATGCAGTCATGTTTGCTGTAGGGCTTAAGATTAAATTGTAAATAAATAACAAGTATTTAAATTAATAATCTACTGTAATAGCAGCACTTCAGAAGAGGGAAGGATTGTCGACAAGGGAATTTATGATGTATTTTCGATGGTCTAGTTTGATTCACCTTTATTTAATTTCCATAAAGATTATCTGTACTGAGGCAAACTGCCTAAAGATTCACTGAGCGACATTTATTGCGGCGCGCAGTGAATCAGTCTTGGCCTTATATTGCTGGTTAAGTTTTACATGGGATGGATAAATTAAGCTCTCCAAAAATACCAATAAAATATATCATCCATTAAATGGGGTGAGGAACAAAATCGATTTATATTTTTCAAAAGATGTTGCCATTGAGTACTTCGGGTGCCTCATTTTCTATTCCTCTCGGGTGAATATGTTACATTGTATCATGTAATTATTCCACTCATACGAATATTTCTGCTATTGGGCGACGTAGATGCTGAAGAGTACCATTTTCCGCCTAATCATGCATGTTTTAGAGACGAAAAATGAAATTAATTATACAAAATAATATGGAAACAAACTAGTTCTACCGTATGTTTTTATTCTGAGCATGATAACAATAACTTATTCTTCCACTGAAAAGGAATATATCCATGCGTAGAATTAAGAAATTTAAAAGTCAGGTATCCTAGAAGGTCAAAGGTTGTTTGTAAGGTACCATTAGTCAAATTTACATGGATTTCAGGCATGAAAGAAAAATGCTAAGAGATAAGTATTAATTTATATATCGTAGATGAGAAAAAAACAATGTGATTTATAGCATGTGGATAACCTAGACCGTGAAAGCCAAAAATACAGTGCAAATTAACCTAGCGATGCAGTATTTCGATATTTTACCAGGCGATAACTATTGCTTAACAAATATAAAAATACTATGCAAATTTATCTACCTTATATTATACATACCAATTACGCCGTTCCCTTCCGAGGTAGGCACAGTCACAGTTTCACTCACAAGCGCACATTTTTACACCTAACTCTGCTTCAATAATTTCCTCCATACTGACCTATCCTTTCAAACATCTTTTGCCTCATTTACTCCATACACTGCTTCATACACGCCCTCCTGTTTTAAACACACCTAATATTACCCCTCGTAAGAATTTCCTCAACCATATTTAACCAAAACTTTCTCGGCTTACCTCTCCTTCTCGCGCCATTCATTTCACTCTTATTTTGTTTGTTATTATGTTTCGTTATTCAACTCTCATATATTATCTCAACATGGCCAAACCAACGAAGCACACTCCCTTCATATATGTCCATTACTGGAGCATCAAGCCCACATTCTTTTATCACCCACTATTATTATTTTTACCATTTATCTTAACCCCTTTCAGACCCATATGTTGTTTTGATCCTAGTGAAACTTGCTTGAAAAATATGGTCGCAAAAGCCACCGCCAATGTAAAACAACCCATGGTTGTCCATTTATTTTGTTTTATTTCCACTTCATATACAATTCATATTTTCAGCCAATACGCAGTAGAGAGACTATTATTACCGCATTATGCTCATATAATGAATAGAATGCTGAAAACCAAGTACAAAGTTTCACATCTATTACACAAGAAATCGGTAATTTTTTCATCACGTCAAGCGTTGAGAAAATGATTTTTTTGCATGCTGCATCCTACGTTAAATCCGCCTTTTCTAACACCTTTCTCACCACTTTTATAACTGACAAAATCCCAGCCCTGACACCACCGGCAGTGACGTTGCTCACTCACTCCCACTTCCACTCAATTTCGCACGGAATGGCCGGGAAAGGAATTGATTCGGACGTCGGGTGGTTTATAATAACTCCGGCAGCAACATTGGCTCCGCCCTCCGCGATTCATTGACGCGGAGCGACGACGTTCGCTGGGTGCCCTCCGCGGGGCACCGGGGGAAATGAGGGAGGAGTCACCGCCGTGGGCGGTTAGCCGGCTGGTTGCGGAGCCGCGTCCGCGGTGCGGGATGGGGATGATGCTGTATTGCCCAAGGGTGCCGAAGCCGGTGGGTGAAGTGGGAGGAGAGACACGAGCGGTTGAATTGAATTAGTGCTCGTGTTGTGCTCCCTCTCGCTCGAACAAGGGGGGAGGGGTTGGGAAATGAAGAGATGACGTCTGGATGTTGGTCGAGAGGGAGCGGAGGCCGCAGGGAATATACAGAACGCGGGCGAGAAAGATGGAAAATGAAACGGTTGCAGTCGGAAAAATGTATGCGATAGCAATATGGAGTGCACATGAGTTTTCATTTTCAAATCCATTTATAATACCCGTTTTATAATTTAAACCTACACTGGTGTCGATTCTATATTTATACCATTATCAAGTTATTGGAGCATATTCATTTATCATAACATACATGATGGTATATTTTTATTGCCAAATGGTACTGAAACCGGGGTCAGAGATACATTTGGAAGATTGGAATTAGTTAAGTTATTTAAGGTAGTTTAAGGGAGATAGGAGTCATAGTAGAGGCCAATTTCGAATCATACGTTTTAATTTCACTAGCTGTATGACATATGAATTAAACATTGCATTATTAGTGGTACAATTATATAGTTTTATATGACAAATTCTCAGTAACTAAATGAATATATTTAAAGAAGTCTTTAACTTGATTCATTTTTTTTAGCTCGGTACGCTTGAAACTCCTTGACAACGGAAGGTTTTTTGTGATCCCGGAGAATTAACTGCGGTGACAATATTAGTTTTAAAAATAGTTGATAGATAATAGAAAACATACAAACTACACACTGTTTTTTGACGAGATCTAGGTGTTAGAAGTTCCTCATTTTTTAAATAAGATCTCTCTGGACTGCGTACACTTTCCATATCCCATGTAAAAGGGCTGGTATATTTTGCCAAAACCTTCGGAGAGTAATGTGTTACGGGGTTGAACTTTTGGTGTCATTGCAAGGGAGATATATTTTTTTATTAATTGAGACCAAATTCATTGATTTCTAGGTGATATGATATTTTGCTCAAACTACATTAAGTCCTTGTAATGTTGAACTCGGCAAAATTTTACCTACGCCTAGAAAATTGTTTGTCATGTATTCAAAGGTGATTTTCAGATACGTTACGGCGTAGAAATGGAAATGGTTTAATATTTTAAAATATTTGGTCATAAATTCATATTCATGGTAAGATGAATAGTACGCAGAATTAGCACTCACTCTTTTCTTCTTCATTTTGACATCGCTTAGTGAACCATGATTGTTTGCCACCGGGTTGAACGACCGATGAGTAGCACAGACAGGAATCACCTTTTTCGTGAAGTATTGGACGGATTTATGGCGAAAAAACTGATGGAAATGCATTGCTATTATTCCTCTGCTCACCACTGCACCAATTTTTTGTTTATCTTTGGCCATAAACGTAAATTCTAGGATGGCGTAGACTCCGTGATATTTAAACGTAGCTCCTTGCGACTTCTTCTTTGTCCCCGAGGTAAAAAAAGCGTGTATGAATTAAAATCATTTCCTGATACGGAGGAGGAAAACTCTGAATCATTGAAGGAGTTAAATATTAAACCAAATTAATACAATGAGTACTTTTCAGTTAGGAAATAGCGGCGGTAGAAGTGTACTAAATCTTATTTAGACTACTTTTGAAGGGAACGTATTCAATAATGAGTAACAAGGAAAAGGTGGAGTGTAAATTATTATTTGTATTATTTTAAACTTTGCATAATGGCAGAGAACCTTGGGCCAAAATATGAAATTGAAATTTCTTAAAATATGTATGATCAAACCAATAACTTGTGTCTTTGAGGCAAAGGTAACAAAAAAACTCTTACAAAGAATAATAGAATATTAAATAGGAGAAAACGGTGAAAAAATTTGGAATAAGAGGTCAAAATCGAAATAACAGTGGTATCGTAAGAAAAGAATGCGAAGGAGCAGTAATAAGTACATAATCTAAAATGCATAGAATTATGTGGATTGATCATTTGAATAGAATGGGAGAGACCAGGGTAGTAGGGACATCGAAAGGTATGTGTTTAGTTAAAAACAAAAATTCTAGTTGATCAAGTACGAGATGGAAAGTAGATAATATGCTGGCATAACAGATGGGGATGATAAATTTGGCATACCACTGGCTGAAAACCTTGTAGAGTAAGAAAAAGAAAATTTTGTCGCGATACAATTTCCATGGAATTTCCGCGGAATGACTTTATCATAAGTCAAAAGTTGTGGTAAAGAATTAATGAATAATTTGAACACTGAGAAGTTAGTGGCTTCAAAGCTGGAAGGTCTCCGAAGTGGCTACATATGTATAATGCTTTACTGTAGTGCAGTAAATTGTAAAGTCTGTTGTCATTGTTCTCAACTCTCTGTTGCCGGATGTCTATGGGAGTCTTATGGATCTTTTAATTGGACTTATTTCATCGCACGAACTCGGTCCGCGGGGAATGCATTTAATATGGATGGTGAGAAGTGGGAAAATGAAATAGGTGCAGAGGGAAATCGGGATTCGAAAGCATTGACATTTGCGAGTTACCTTTCATTCTAATTCAATTCGATAATTATTTCCGAGAATATTCAGCCGTAAAATTAAACGACTTTCAATGAATTTTTTTATTATTGCATACCGACATACCACCTGTCATTGAACTTTAAGCTTAAACACACAAATTTCCAAACATTGCATTAAACAAATGATATGGTACGAAGTCACTCGCACGGGTGCATAGACACCAGGGTTGAAATTCGCTATGAAAAAAATCATTTGACTTGACCGGGATTCGAACCCGGATCTCCCAATTGCCGGTCAGGTGTGTTAGCCAGTTACACAACCAAGCCATCTTCCTTTAAGGCGAATTTCGAGGGGGGTTTCGTCTCATGTGCTACAATGTAGACTTGAGGCCTGAACATCTAGTTCGCATAAACCCCTCTCGAAATTCGCCTTGAAGGAAGATGGATTGGTGGTGTAACTGGCTAACACAACTGACCGGCAATTGGGAGATCCGGGTTCGAATCCCGGTCAAGTCAAATGATTTTTTTCATAGCGAATTTCTATCCTGGCTTAAACACACCCTTCGACGATGGTAATCCCGACAAACCAGATATAAAGCTCATGTTATACAGTGGTGGAATTGTGCAATGTCGTTCTGCCTGTCAATTGGGCCCTCTGCTATGCGTAACTCTGAGCGGCCCATCTCAAATTCCAAAATTATCAGTTCGGCTTAGAAAGTAGTTTTCCCTGCATCAGTTCATTTGACACCGTTTCTCTTTTTCCAATTTCTGAGAGATTATTTATTTCCTGTATCCAGGTTCTGAATTTGTTTCTTACCTGAACCAATGCGTGAGAGGCTCCGGGTTGGCCCGCTTTCAAGGCATTTGCCCACGAAGTAGTGCATGTACTATACATGATGAATAAGCTTAATGGTTGAAGGCGTAACTTTGCGGAATATTACCGCGGACATGACGAAAAATAAAAATCTCCTAGTAAATTCCACACTTAAAACTTTTATTCCCGACCTCGGTTTCGATTGCCTTGCAATCATTTGTAAAGGCAATTTCTAGAGCTAGGAGAAATATGACATGGTCGTTTTGTCTGAGACCATTCTTGCGTTACAAGAGCCCTCATGTTACACCTATAAAGATATGAGTGAAATAAACTTGTTTTTTGCTTGATACTGATATTTTAAGGTCTTTTTTGCTGTGAGGAAGGAAAACTTAATCAAAGATACATTGATAAATAGGGAATGGGTCCACGGGGTGAATTAAATTTGACTAAAACTAACCCTGTAGTTTTTCGAGCTGCAGTTATTTCTCAGTCTTTGAGACAGAATTTCTCGTTATTCCTAACTATTCCGTGTGATTTTGATATATCTGTGTAATTAATGATTCATTAGCTTTACATATGTTTTAATAAGTTCAATAGAATCTTCATTATTTATGTTTTTCCGGTTGAAAACATCCGTAGTATGATCAATTGGATGTCAACAACAATCTTGCAGAAAACCCATGATTGATTGCCACTAAATTTTACATCCGGCCTCATCTGCATTTCTTATGTTCATCTCATGGTCTCTCGTGTTGTTTGTGCTAAAAAAATACGGTGATACAAACAATTTACTGTAAAACTGGAAAATATCATAAGAAAATTTGGCGAAAAAAGTGAAAGTTAGTTCTGTATAGCCCAATTGAAGTATACTGACCTGATTTCCTCAACTTATTATCCTTCATCATTTATCAAACTTAGCCATAATAATATGAAAATCAGGTTTATAATCATACATAGTCTGTGTAAAACTAAATGTTGTTACCGTTGCAACGAATAGAAAGTCCTAGTTCTACGTTGCTCAAATTTGAATTTTATCCCTCGAAGAAGAACAATTTAAGGTTGCGAACTTCGATTTAGCTGGAGAGTTAGCCACCCGCAAGACTGAAGTCGACATCTGCTCTCAACCCACGTCAGAGTTTCATGTGTCTTTGGCACTTGACCTCGCAGCCACTGTCATGCAAAAGTAGACATATCACGAAGCACCCCTTCTGAAGAAAGATATGTTTCCACCACTGAAAGAAACTCGCTGAAATTCTGAGCATAAGTTCTCTCTCCAGTTCGTTTTACACCAAGGGCCATTTAAGTTTCATCTGATACCCTAATTGATCTCAATGCCACACTGCCCGTAACTAATGTGAAAGATTGCTCGTTGAGACAAACATTGATTTTTGCGGCTGTTCATGGCAATAATTATACTGTTTAAGAGTAATTTCGGCTCTAAAATTTGGACAAACATTTTACCTGGTCCGCTCGCATCAATATTACTTCCACGAGTGATTAAGTTGTTGCATAGTAGGCTGAACCTGGAAAGGTGTCATAGCTAGTTAAAATTATATGCAAAGTTTAAATTATGAATGTAATTAGCGATATTTATGTCTATAGCGGTAAACTTTGGAGCTTTGATTGAACAGTATATTTCTAAGAATGGGGTTTCTTTAAAAATGTCTGTAAAATTTTCCAATGATCGATCTTTATACTGTAGAACTTTCAATCTTGTGGTAACTTTTCGAGAGTTAGGCGCTGGAAGTATTATTATTGTAGATCACAATAGATATTTCTATGAATCAGATGGAAGGGAATGAAAATAAATGTCACAGAAAGAATATTTGGAGCCAGAGGTATCAAAATATTTAAATTGATACAAATTGAGACGTGCTTAAAATCGATGAAAAGTGAAGGATAATTTAAGTAAACGAGTAAGTTGAAAGGAAGGTTGAGGATAAGGCATGTAGATTAGGATATGTTTAAATAGATACGTAGGTACAGGTTCTCGTAGTGAATAGACAGCATTATGCGAAATTTGGTGCTTGATGGTGAGGAATATAATTTTTCTCTGGAATTCGGCAGAGCTATCTAATTTGTTTTAAATTATATAGGTAATAAATTTCCAGTGCGATATGACTTTTTCTTAGATGATGCTGCAAATTCACTTTTTTACTTTGAATAGTATTTTTAGTATAGAAAGAATTGACTTTGTGTTAAAACTAATACTTAAGAAAATTCTACTTTCAATTTTAGGATTTATTTATCAAGAGTAATAAGTACGCTATTAGATCTACAAGTTTGATATTAATTTTTCAATGTCACCGAATGTAGAAAGGTGAACGGTTTAGGATGGCAACTTATCATATTAGCTGTCCTGGGCTTCTCAAAAACTGAAATTAATCCTAGCAGGTTTATTAAGTTGTTCCGTGATTTATGACGTACATTAAGGTTGGTATTACAGTACAAATATCATTTTGATGTCCTTGAATAGTGTATGACTCTCTACGCACGTATGCTACAATGAACTTAATGGGTAAATATTCTGTGGATAAATCATTAATTTATTTTACTCAAATATCATTGATTTTCCATTAGTGAAGAATTAAAAAATGCGGCACTTGTGTCAAAGCGTGCTGCCCCCTCAAATGTACAAATATTTGTTCTCGTGAAACCAATTTCCTATCTTTTTTATCATTTGGCAATGCAAATATACTCCCCCTCTTATTTGGCGGTAATTAGTTACATCAAGCGGCAAATAACCTTAACGCGATGGCGTATTAATATTATAGCATTAATTGAATGTCATTATGCCCTATTTATTGTTTATTAATCCCGTAGATGATTAATAAAGACCGCTTGCCAGAGTGTTAATAGAGAGCATAGGATCTACTTCGAATTTATTGACTTGCCCTCACGGACTATTTTAGGCCAATACGATTTTTAAATGGTGAAAGGAGAGATTTGTTTTTATGTGCTCTTGAAGAAGATTCAAGATAATTTATCATTGATTTAACATGTGAAATTCTTTTGGTGAGATTACATATATATCGATGTTGATAGGGTTGGAGCAAATAGACAAATTGCCTTATGGAGGTCGTCCCCTTTTCCTCCTACCTTGTGGTTGCCAGTTCAGTTTTTTTGGGCCATCGTTTATCCGCCATTCTTTTTACGTGGCCATACCTTTTCAACCGTCTACTGTCTATACCTTTGCTTACCTTCCTTGATATTCCGCTGCGTCTGCTAAACAAATCCATTTCTACGACCTCCAGTCATTGTCTTTGGGTCATTTTTCACGATACTGATCCATAGAGAAACCTACCTAGTATAGTTATTTGGTATATTGGGTACTTTGTCGTGATTGAAAATCAATTGACCATAATATACTGTTCATTTTATTCATTGCTAATTTTGTTTGATATATCCTCTTTGTTATTTCTTTCTTACTTTGTTCCTCGTTTCCAGTTATTACTCAATAGTATTTATTCAGATTATAGTCTTTCTTAAAAAATGGAAAACTTTAACAAAATATAATAATTCCGATGCTTTATATCCCCTCTAGTGGAAACAATGCCGTTTATATTTGTAAATTAAATACCGCTAGTTAGCTGAAAATTTCGGAAACTTTACCGCAGAAATGGAAAGCTGTTTATGTCACTAAGCTGATACTTCGTGCAAAAACAGACGAAAAGTCTTCTATGTCTTTATGGTTCTCTGTCCCCGAGTAATCATTTTTCAATCCCGTTTCTAACTCTCTAAACGCCATTATGAGACCCCCCAAAGGTGGCGAGGCAATCCAATCCTCTGTTTACAAGGCCTAGAAACTCAAAAGTTGGAACATCTGTTTAACAAGAAAAATGACAAAATCATATCCTCGGACTCACCCGAATATCAATCATTCTCTTGAAGATAATGCACCAGGGGCTTGAGATGTAATCACTTCTCTAGCGTACTCCGGACGATTTTTTAAAAACCTCGTTCTCCTCCGAAAATGCCGACTCTTGCCTTCGCCGAGGGGATATGTACGTGGCTTGGTGGCGACCGGGCATGTCATTGACAGCGTTTTCTACAGTGAGGCGACTATGACTGCTCATCACATCTAAATCCATCCAGGAAAAAATCGGAAAGGGCGATCTACAACTTTATTTTTTCACCGTAAAAATGTAAAATGAGGAAAAAAGAGCATCTGTTCGAAGTCATTCGGTCTTTCGGGGTGGTTATCGATAGTTATGGGAGCATTTGGTGGGGATCGGGAATGGAGGAGGGGCAGGCACGTCAGTGGGGACGATTTTTGGTGACCGGGGGAAACAATTCCCAGGGAGAGATAGAGAGAGGGAGAGGGATAAAAAAACATTATTTTAATGAGGAGATTTCGAATCTGGACTCTGGGATCCCCATCAATCTACACCAGCTCGCCTCTATTCTCTCTCTCTCATGCCTCCCAACCATATCTCCACCACCCTTTTCCCTTCATTTCAATTCCTGGGCCAAGTGGTGCATGACTCTTTGCCGAAAACTTTCCTCATCTCTCGGAGAAAATGGTCTGGCGGGGAGAGGGGTATGCGGTCGGTGAGGAACGAATATGGGAGAGGGGAGGAAGAGTTGGTGGAGGTTGGAATGGGACAGAGGGAGAAGAAAGAGAAGTCTTCGGGCTGAGGTAGGAGGGGCTTATTTTGAGGTCATTACGGAACTACTTCCCAGGGCCTCCAAAGAGTCTTTAAGAGCTTATATAAAGGGAGGGGGGGTGGGTTGGAGAGGAGAAGGACAAGGAAGTGAAGGCAGCGAAAAGGGTGTGAGTAGGACGGAAGACGAAAGGCCTTTTAGGCGAAGATGAAGAAGTAGGAGTCTTTGGGAAGGAAGGAGGTGGAGGAAAAGGGTTTCCTCACAAAACTACATCTACCGCTACCCTCCCCGGCAAACACACCATCCATTTTCCCCCGCTTTCATTTTTCCCCACTCTTCTTTTCACCACCATTAGGATGTCCTTTGTGTGGCTTCGCATTCCCGAGATAAGGGATGTTTAGGCATATAAGCGGCCATTTATCAATCAGTTCATCCCGGGCAAACCCGCTGATTAGTTTTGTGTTTCGCCTCCAATCTATTCTCTTTTGTCGTTTCGTCGGGGAAAATCCTCCCCGAACCTTCCTTATCCCTTTTCCCCGCACACTCCCCTCCCCCGTCTCCTACCGTATCCCTTCAAGTCCTTTTCAACCCTTTTCTCACTCTTCCCCGAGCCCCTAAAAGTCTTCCCCCAGTCCTTTCCGTCCCCTCTCTTCTTCGCCCATTAATCTTTCCTTTCTTCGCCTTCGCATCGAAGCGTCCCCAAGCCCTCTCTCCCTCTTTTTAACGTGACATATCTCATTATTATCGTCAGTGGGAAAGGATGAGGGCTGGGCAGGCGTTTTGAGTGTTTTCTCTCGCGTGGCGTGGTGGGAATCGGCGGTTCCGCAGTCTGGAGGAACGATGACGATTCCTCCACGCTGCGCAGTGGTGGCGTCCATTTTTCGTGTTTGACTGATCGAAG
The DNA here is from genome assembly GCA_963169105.1 of Ceriagrion tenellum. NCBI lineage: Eukaryota > Metazoa > Arthropoda > Insecta > Odonata > Coenagrionidae > Ceriagrion > Ceriagrion tenellum. Next base: position 80,194,672 of record OY720643.1, on the reverse strand, counting down.
AGAGTGGAGATAATTATGTTTGTTTCCCTTTGAAAAAGTCATCAGTTTTATGAACTCAGTCCAATGCAAGCTGTACACCGCTATTTGTAAATAATGAGCCAGCCAAATAAAGTGGATTCTTGAGTATATAATTTTAAAATATCAAGTAAAGTAGTTGGAGTTAGATAGTAGTGCAAAATAAACCCGTGTCCCTGATCGAAGAGAGCGGAGATAATTACGTTTGTTTCCCTTTGAAAAAGTCTTCAGTTTTATGAAATCAGTCCAATACGATGTGCACCACTATTAGTTATTAGTGAGCCCGTCAAATAAAGTTGATTCTTGATTATATCTTTGGAATGTCAATCTGTATAACAAAGGAAACTATATTAGGCGTTACTTTGTAGAAGTTTTGAGTATTCATGATGAATAGATAAAACTTTGTGAGCTCCACAGTAATTTATTAAATTAAACCGACTTGGGCGTTTGATAGTTATATTAAAAAACCCATAGGTTTGACCTCATTCTTAAGGAAAAGGATTGAATATTCCGTTGGCATCCCCATAAAGTACGAGTACGACCCCAGGAAGGCAATATGAAAGCAAATCTCAGAAGCTGAAATGACTTCAGTATGTAACAGTGAGCACTGAGCTTATTTTCTCAATTATTTTTGTAAAGTAAATCATTTTTCCACTCAAAATCTATTATATCAAATAACTATTAAATCGAAGGTTGTGCAGACCTTTTTAATTTTCTGCGTGATAAAATCAGCGAAATTTACGACAAAAATATTTCCATGTAGTTAATTTCAGAGTTTCATACGTACACACAATTTTTTATGCTAATCAACAATATTTGCTTTGTACTTCAAAGAACTGCTTAAGTTTTATGCGTTTTTCTGTGAGGCGCCATTACAGGGCGTCTAATGTGTCTTCAAGTACTGCGTAGTAATATGCCGCCGCTCGGCCTCTTGCATACGTCATTGGCTACAGATATTGAAACAGCAATAAATGCAAACTTAATGATAAATGGTGCAAAATCGAAGATATATGTTACTAGTTTAAATTAGCTCTTAAGTGGTTTGTAGGTCTAAGAATAAGATACACGTTTGAGCTCCAATTTTTTAATTTTACCCCTTCTAAATCGTACCAGCTTTTTACCCGGGAATTTTAACTAGTTTTCTAGCTGGATCACAAATCTGACACTATTATATTTTAAATCATCATAACAGGGCAGTATGAATGACGAATTAAGACAAAAGAGTAACGGGAAACTTTATGGGTATTAGTTAAAGAGATTGAGAGAAAGTCGATGTGAAGACACGAAGCAACAATATCAGTATGTTTGATATTGAATATTCCCCTCGCTTAAGAGGTAAATAGGAGTTTTGCTCTTTGCAAGAGCTAAAGCCTCATAAACCACTGTTATATGAGGATGCTGGGGTTATATATTATCTATCTTCAATTTAAGGATTAGCGTAGGAGGGAAGATCAATATTGAATAAATTAAGAAAATGGAAACTTTAATCTTACAAGAGAATAAGTGCAAATTACCGTCGTGTGATGGAAAAAATGATGAATTTGATGAGATAATATTAATAAAAGTCTCTAGAATTTTGAAAACAATGTTTGAAGTTATCATATATTCTAAACGACTGAAACACAAAGGAAAACAATTGAACTGTATAATGAATGGTTTTATGAATAATGAGACAAAAAGCGCATTGCCCAAAGGAAATACGTGTTTAACAGTGAAATACCTTCTCAGTTTTTTTTTAAATATTATATTTCTCTAATCTTTTTTTCAAATGTTTTTTGACGGAGTCCTATGATGTCCTATTTTCAGAGACCCACGTAACTAGCCGTGCAGTTATTTCAATGGAGTCACCCAATAGTGATCACACAATTGTGTGAAATTTACAGTGGAATTCTTCCGCCTGGACTGGGAATGGTCTGCCTTGGTAGCTTAACTGGTTAAAGCACTCGGCGCGAAATCGAGGGATCTAAATGTAAAAGGACCTAGTAAAAATAATCTTACTCAGCTTTAAAAAAAATACGGCTATCTTAAATTTATAAGAGCGCCATTTTTGATTGTATAAAATCTTATGTCACAGAGTTTGATCATTATAAGAATTTTTAAGTTACAAAAGAGCGCCATTTTTGTACCTCTTTCAATCATAATTTTGTCACCTATCAACCCAAAAACATGTAGCTAAGACTGCTTGCAAAAATTAATTTTCATAATCTGTGTTATAAACTTGTTCCAATTCTTTCGACCAATATATATATTGCTAACTTTTCAAGTGAGCTATGATGTTTCCTTAATAGATTTATTAAATTTTTATTTGTGGCAATTAAATATTTCTGCGACTTGTATCTTCTTGCTTAAGCGAAACTAACCGAGTTATCTTGAAATTTATAGATAAGTCTCGCAGCCACCCGGTAAACTCGCTTCTCAGCTGCATTTTACAGGAATTTTTATAGTACGCTTTTGGTTTCGGAAATTTCTTAATTAATACTAATTACATTTTTTCCCATCTTATTTCACCACTCACATTTGGAATGTTGGCGTGTAGAAATTATAAAATTATTTTTTCACCTCTCTGCGTTTGTGTACTTAATAGCAGGTACACCAATTTTGTTTATTTTGTACCTCTTTTAATCTTAATTTTGTCTCCAAGCAACCCATAAACATGTAGCTAAGACTGCTTGCAAAAACTAATTTTCATAATCTGTGTTATAAACTTGTTCCAATTCTTTCGACCAATATATATTGCTAACTTTTCAAGTGAGCTATGATGTTTCCTTAATAGATTTATTAAATTTTTATCTGTGCCAATCAAATATTTATGCGACTTGTATCTTCTTGCTTAAGCGAAACTAACCAAGTTATCTTGAAATTTATAGATAAGTCTCGCAGCCACCCGGTAAACTCGCTTCTTAGCTGCATTTTACAGGAATTTTTATAGTACTATTTTGGTTTCGGAAATTTCTTAATTAATACTAATTACATTTTTTCCCATCTTATTTCACCACTCACATTTGGAATGTTGGCGTGTAGTAATTAGAAAATTATTTTTTTCCCTCTCTGCGTGTGTGTACTTAATAGCGGGTACACCAATTTTGTTTATTTTCCGGCCAGAAAAAACTACAGGATGGCATCCATATAAGTTCTTTCTGGAAAAAAAATCTTTTAAATGAAGACTTCTGCGCCGGTTTTCTTTATACGTGCTCGTACTCCAAAAGCTGCACACGGGTCTGCGAAACTGGAGGAACAAATTCTGCAAATTTGTTATGAGAGTCCCACTAACCCCTTGTGACCCAGGAGTTGCGGTTTGCGTGGGGTCCCGTCACAATTTGGACTCAAAGTTAGAAGTGGGAGTCCTCCTCCCAGGGGTGACATATGAAGCGAGCGCCAAGAGAGACAGTCCGCCCCGAGTTCTTCATTATAACGGACGTAGTTTACATGGCTAATTTTGGAGCTTCAACTTGAAAAGGAAAAATTATTTCTTACCCCTTATTGGTTCACCTGTCTTCCCTCATATTCCTCTAATATCGGCCGGCTCCCTCTTATTCCTCTAATGTCGCTCTGGGTCAACTTTAAGTTTTCTTACCTAACGGAAGCCAGCATGAATTTTATACAAGTAAATTTTCTGATGGCTACGTGAGGCTCTTTAACGGTTCTCCGCGTGCACCCTTATAATTTTAAATTATCATTGGTGTTCAAACAGTAAAAATGAATGTGATTGCCAATTTGAAATTTTGTAATGTGCGTATAATCACCAATTTTACTTTACGGAGTGCGTAATTAGAACAGTAAATATGATCATCATCCCTCCAAAGTGGTTTGCGTTTTGGATACCAAGAAGACATCTCGTATTATGGAAGGGTCTCCTTAAATTTCTTATTTGCGTTATAACTGAGATTAACGTTGTTTAGCTGAACAGTCAACTGATTACTCTGATGTGGTTTAACGTGCTGATTAATTGGAAATCTTTGGAAAAATTATTTTCAAAATTTTATCCGTTAGTTTTCTGTCGATACTTAAATTTTTTGCTTTATTTTTACTGTGATTCTAAATTAAAATTTTTTAATTCATTATGCATACCGGTGAACTATTTTAATGGAGTGTATTCGCAGGTTCCTTTCTGTGAACACCGGCCACAAAATAGATTAACACTGCCGGTGATATCGTTCCTCAGAAAGAAAGAGATTTGCAGAATGCCTACTGCCTGATTTGTGATCAGCGTACTGATTCTTTGACGATAGTGCTTATTTTATATCTATGGAGCTTAGAAACAAAATGGTGTTTATTGTTAGAAAACACTCGTTAAAGTTACGTAATTTACTTTGTGTAAACTCAGTGTTTCAGGAAAACAATATTATTATTGTTTTTAACAATAAGCTTACTGATTTCTCATTACTAACCTAAGTTGTCAGTCTCCCTCGAAAGAATTTACCCAAACATATGTCAATGAGTATAATTAACACAAATGAAATGGATATGCTGTTAAATTAATAATATTTTGAAGTCTTGAAAAGTAAAAAAATGCATCTAAGTGAAGTTGTAAATGTATGACTTTAAAAATATAGGTATCAACTGTATAGAACCTTTGGAGAAAATCATCTTATAAAATAATTTAATAAACTAAAAATATATGAAATCTGTTAATAGCCTAATAAGTATTGCATGCATAATATATATCCGAAATGCGTTGTTTTAGCTACAGCAACTAATAATATATCAAAGCTTTAACTCATCTTCTTTTACTTATGCTATATATTATTGTTAGGCTCAGCTTTTCTCATCAGGTCTCACCATCCGTCTAGATCTTGCGCAGCTTCCATTTTATCTGCAGTCTCTTTGATGCTTCATTGACACACTACCTTCCAACCTAATCTTGGCTCTGTCTCTGCTCCTGTACGGTGGTTCTCCATTTACATAACTCTCTTTCTTTCAAATGTCTTCTAATAAAGTTCTCCGCGTCCAAACCAATGCCTTCTAAACAAATACTGGAAATTTCAAATTTTCCTTAGTATTTTATTTATTTTATTTGTACCAATATCGTTACACCATGCATACATTTAAACGTTTTCTTTATTTTACAGGCACGGTTCGGATGTATTTTCCTCTATTGTGCAGTCATATATATTTTACTTTGGAATTTCATCGGCATATTTAATTAAAAATCACTCGAGAGACTTATCATCATTTCATCAAAGCTGCATTTATCCTTCTCCTGCTAGGTTATTTTTTTCCCATGAAATGTTCTCCAGAAATATTTTTTTCTTCTGCTTCTTTCAATTTAGTTTTGCAAGTAATGTCGGTTTTGGTTATTTTCTAAGGTAAACCCACTGTAATATTCTCTGTCAACTCAAGGTACCATTGATAAAAAGTCGATCATGGCCGCAATTTGAGGGAAATGGTTTCTGCTCTTCCAATCTAGGCCTTAAAATGTTATCCGAATTAACTCTGTTGAGTACAATTCAAATATAAGTATACCGAAAATATATTTTTACGGAGCATTTTGAACAAGGTGTGTGAATCCATATCGAAAACAATCCTTGTATTTTTCCACAATTAACTATTAACAGTTAAGCGAACTGAACGTAAACGCACGTACGCACTACGCAGGCTGCAAAACGCATAGCACGATTAACTGTTAATAAATAGTTGTGGAAAATTACAAGGGTTGTTTTCAATCTAGATTCGAAGATAAAATTCTTCTACGAAGTGACGCCTGAATGTATAATGTTTAAGATTTGTGAGATTTTTGCTACGTTAAATATTTGTAATTTTTTTGTAATATTTTATCCTGCCCTTTAGGCCGTAGCGTATTAGTAAATTAGTATTGTGTGCTCTTTAATTAATCGTTGTGGCAATTCTATCTATCAGAGATCTATTCGTGGGCGCTAATACTCCTTATGTTCAATATTAAATATTTGCCTGCGAGATAAGTAAATAACCTTGAATCTTCTCTCTATATCTTGTAATCATTTTTGGGAATCTAATTTTATTCTTTTTATCCGGTCCAATGACCCTTGAGAAGTTTTCCATGGGAATCCTGGATTTCGATCAATAAAATGAGAAAAGTGCCAGCTTTAATCTTCTCGCAGACTTGGAGATCTCAGCTTACACGCATGATTGCACGAATCCTTTATTCGGGGTAGCTGTGCAGAATACCTGGAATCCAATGAATCCCATTCGCTATTCGTTAAGCACATCAATTTACGGGACGGAAACTGCCAGAGACACGGGTATACATTCTTTCCTCTGAGGCCTTTTTTTGTGGACCGTCTCAATTCAATCGCGATAAATTCCACGGCTAAGAAACTTGATTAAAATCTCGCTCAGAAATCCGTATTGACTCCCATTTTTTGGAGCGAGCAATTGTGATGGAATAAATTGTTTTTCGCCCGTTGTCATGGGTAAGTTCACCCCAGACGGAAAAAAGGGTTTGAGACACCAGCAGTGGAAATTATTTCTGCGGCGAAACAAAGAAGTTGATTATTCTCTTAGCAACTACCCTCTTTTTTGTGCCAGGCTGCGGCGCTACCGCTCATTTCATTTGCAGATTTCATTTGTTCAACACGGCGCACGCTCGTCTTTTTCGGGCGCGTAATTCTTCTGTTTCTCATTCTCTTGGATTCGCTAAGGCTTCCACAGAATACATTTTTCGAGTTTCCTTGCTTGATTGCCACCTTTTGCTCAATATCTCCATCTCAACTAAGGCAGCATTCTTTATAACGCTATACTATCAAAATAATTGGTATTATGCGTGATGTTACTGATGATTACATGAATACAATTATTTAAATAAACTTTGAGCGATATATCTCCACTTCATAAGATTAAATGTTACATTTACCTTGAAATAGCAAAGTTGATTGAAATTCGTACCAATTTTCAAGTCTGTAAGCTTACTTTATGGCCAGGTTTAGCTGTAATCTTCAGTTTTGAAGATTTACTGTACGAAACGGTTAAAATATGAATTGAACAACTGCGTAGAGAAGTAAACAACAGAAGGATATTATGGTACAACGTACAAAAAAGTGAATACTCCTTCAGGCGCAATCAGTTTGTGAGGTGTATAGCTGATGAAGCAAGAAACAATTTTGGGAAAAACCAAAGGAGATGATCAAGATATAAATACGTGCGCCAAATATAGATGAAAATATAGAAAATTTACATAAAGCAAGGGAACCAGCATTAGAGAGGGAAAAACATACAGTCAACCTTACGATTAAAAGTTCAAGATGATGAGTGTTTTTTATGATTAAATATTATACTATTACGGTCGTAATCCATTCTTTGTCATGTCTAAGATTTAGGAAATACACTTTGAATAGTTTTTTTCTAGAGGTAAATTTAAGGACATAGAGAGAAATGCAGGGTGCTGGATAGCGGAGCTATAAAATGAATCGGTACCAGCAACATAGACTGTATATATCAGGATATTACGTTGAATATAAAGATTTTTTATAGATGGATTGGTGCATTGATGTCATAAGTTTTTATTATTATTACGAGAGATTGATTTCACAATCAATAATATCATGAATTCTATGGTATTTTTTTATTACTCAAGTGAAAAAAGGGCAAGGAAAGTTTACGAAATCCATTGAACTGACGCCAGCACTTTCCCCCTTTTTACTTAAACCCTACCCCCCGAGAATTAGGTATATATGTGGCGCGTACTCCCAAAACATTGGAGAATGTACCCTTAAAAATGACGCACTAGCGTTGAAACCGGTCGGTGAAGAATAAATTGCAGAGGAATATTACAAAGTATTTTATTTTCTCCCACCAGAATATTCTGGGATTTAACCGTGAGAGAATACCAGCACATATGACGCCTTTTAGGACACTGTTGCGAAAATTCAATGAGAAAAATAATGGAAAAACCAGTACTATGCTCCCCTCACACCTTTTATACATTATATAAAATTGTAAACATTGCCTGAAATAGAAGAGAATATTAGAGGGCCTCGGATACTAATATTTTACTAATGTCAGGGAAGTAATTTCTTCCCATTGCTCTGGAATAACTTTAGTTCATTTACTGCGAGCTAGTTTCTTTCACCCATATCTTTCCACTCGGCACTTGCGTCTAATTTCCATCGGCCTCCCGTGAATTAAGCTCTTTCAAACTTCTTCTCCGGTGTTCGTAGTAATGAACCAGCCCCTTCCTCCGAGCATATCGAGCGGGATTCCTGGAGTCATGTACGCATCTCCTCAAGCCACTCTTTAAACCTCCGTTCTGCATGCCCCATATCAAACGCTCCACGCCACAAACCGCCTTCCAAGCCTCTACCGCATGCGGAATAAATAAAGAAGTGAAAAAGAAACTAAATAGACTCTCAAGCAGTTGGTGCCGTTGCCTCGTCTATCTCACTGTTGCTCACACCTCCACGGGACATTTAATTTTCTAGTCTCCTACATATCCTCCCATCCCTGTTATATATTCTCCCCAATGCTCTAAACTGGTCTTTCTTCAACTTAAGTTTCCTGCTCTAAGAGTTTCGGGGTAGAGGAGAGGAGGCTAGGCAGACCCTACTCAGGTAGCCCGTCAGCCCCATACCCATCTCTTTACTGTAAATGCATACTTCCGAAAGAGCATTAAATAAAGGTTATTCCAGAGCAGAAATCGTGCATTAAATCTACATCCACAGACTACCCTTCAAACCGCCACGTGGGCGTGTGGCAGTGGGTGTTATGTCATCAGCCGTGTCGAGATGTAAGGTTTAGGGAGGTGAAATGGCGACGTGTATTATGGGAGTGTATTAAACAACTTCAGTGTTCATTGTGATCACATGTTGTGCGCGGAAAGAACGAGTTTTTGTACTTATCTGTTCGGCAATGTATCTCTCTTATTTTATCGCTTCTGTCAGAACTAGAGATGTAGTGGGGCATCATGATAACATTCTCTGTATCGTTCTAAAACACACTAACTCTGAATTTCTCAAGCAACCTAAGCCTAGTGTGTAGCCTCCGAGTCTCTAGGGGTTCCCACCTTGATCCCTGTAGGAGTTGTGAAATACTGCATGCCTGCTCGCATCAGTTTTTAACGAAGAGTGCAGATTTTTTTACTATTTTATTAGTGGAATTATTGGAGATACATGGTGGCAGTTGAGAAAATGAACTAAGTATCAACTTCTAAAAATGATACATTATTTGAAATAGAGAGTAGTAAATCCTGTTTTAGTCTGATAATCGTATACTAATAGGGACGCAGTTGCAGTTTCTCATCAGAATTTTCTCAACGAGAGTCTAGAAAACTATTTATTGACTGGAAGGCCAGGACCGGAAATTCTATTTCGGCCGATAAACTTAGGAGGCAATAATGTGTAGACCTTTTTCGGTCCAAGAGTCAATTACCTCCAAATTAGCTGCAAAAAGATTTCGATAGTTCCTATGTTTGACTTATATAATTTGCTTCTATTATCCCAAACCGTTGCTGCCTAAATCAAATTACTCAACATCACATAAACTCTCTGGTCCAGTAAGACTCTTAAATCAATCGTTGAGATAGACTTTTTGTGAATGATTTTAGATTGTTCTAATACTGGATCGTTCGTCATTTGTTAGGTCGTAATCACGCTGCTGACATATCCCCAATCCGTCTTTATAAATGTAGTGATGTTGACTGGGCGAGAATTTCCCTCCTTGATGTCACAAGATGCGTGCGCGACTTCTGTTTAATTTCGCTACCACTGTTTCTACTTCAGTCACCTGCCAAGCATGGATAATTTGATTGGTTGGTCCCAGCAATGAGGATACATGTTGGCCGCTGCGCAGAGGATCCTTTTCAAGCGAAGAGTCTTTCACGTGCAAACCACCTTCCTACAAAGGAGGTTAGTTATTCTATTCGTTTGATTAGGATTCTCAAGGTCGTAAAACCTCGTATCCTACTACATTTTCCTTTACTCCGCAATTCTCTTAAGCTCGTTTTACACGGGCCACGTAATTGAACATATGAAAACAACATAGTTTTTCAATCTGGCGTACGATAGTTATCGAATTTGAGACGGGACTATTTTGAAATAACACCTTCAATCATTTTGCATGTGTACTTTCAATTTATCGCTTAACAAAACAAAAATTGAAATTTATGCTCATACGTACATCATATTCCACATTTTCGTGCCCCGCGGAAAACGGGCTTAAGGCACCAAATGAAATTTGTCTCTTTTGTTATGTTGTGAGAAGCAATTGTGACTTTTATGCTGCTCCGATTTTCATCATATATTTATTACTGGAATGTTAGTAAGACACTACCTCGCCCTCTCATGTTTAATTCAGATATTTCGACAGCGTTTCCTGGTAATAAAAATTATTAATTTCTTTTTTTGTAAAAAGGGTTGGTATGATTTGATGCTCCTTGTTGGCATATGAACAGAGCAAAGGTTCCCCATCGTGCCATGACTCAAGTCGATTGACGTGGCGTTTATGCCTAGTTGAAATCACCATGCTCTTTCTCAAGGATATTAGTTATATCTACAGTTGACTCACTTACTTATGGGTTATATATTGTTTACAGAAAGCTTTACTTTTATGCGGACCATGCAAATGAAAGACAATAAATAAGGGATATTCACCGTTAGAAAACCATCTTGAGTTCCCGGGATTCGAACCAGAATCTCCTAATTTCAGTAGTCCATTCCAATTGTCTCATCATGAATAGCACCTATTTTTGTTAATACCTTGCGTCCTAGCGCGTGACTGGAGACCACGATATTTATGCCAGCGCTAATATTGGACGGTGATGAGAAATTAATTTAAAGAAAGCTCCTCGGTTTTCGTAGTGTTGTGAGAGCAATTATGTATTCTCGCATGTTCTTTTTTATTCTTTGGAGAACCTGCACTTAATGATAGTAAGGTTTGGATCGTCAACAAAATTCCCGTGACTATCCATTGCTCGGATATAAAATGTCAGTTGGCACAAAAAGATTTTCGCTTTTTTGTCCTCAACGTGTCTGTTCCACTTTGCTTCCAACTCTATGCGATCCTCACGTCATACAAAATCCGTTTAGCCTCCCCAAGTCCGCCGGATGCTGTAATTTGCCACGCGGGAGTGTGAGCTTTCTCGCCCGCCAACTCGCTCCCTCACCTCCGCTGTGAGATACAAGCGAAATTAATTCATAGCTTCGTAAATTTTGGAGTGCACGCGCTTAAAAGGCTATTTTAGGAGGGCAGTTAAAAAATTTTAGATTAGTTTAAGAACGTCGGCTTCCCCCGTAAACATTGTTTTTAGTCCTTTAAAACGCTCTTAAGGGGCGAAATTCCGTATACGATGGCCTTACATGTTCCTCACTTATTTTTTTACCCCGTCTTTTCCTTCTTATTTTCAAGACATGATTGCTCTGCTTTGGGAGTCTAGTTTGGGAAGTGGCTCGTCTACTTTGGAGAGCGGTGTGTACCTCACGAAACTAAACTAATTTGAAAGTCGTGGGCTTGTTCACCTAGAGCGGCGTTTTAGGTGGATCGTGATATTACTAGAAATTATTTGCGAATACTTGTGTGGCAGATTGATACTGTTATGTAGTAAAGTTATGATTGAAAAGCCTCTAAGGGCGTGAATAAAAATTCTCACCGAAGTAAGTTATAAAATACTGAGAAGACGATGAATGGCGTAAAAAGCAGTCACGGCATCCGGAGTCATAAAAATTCCATCGAGTGTATTGCTTTTCCTTATTTTCCTGTTTGCTTAGTACCTCGTCCCTATACAAGCATTCCAGTCACGTAATTTATTTTCAGGGTCAGTAATGTCATAGGACAAAACTATTACTATTTTGCCTAAGTAATATTTTCACAAATTTTCTCCGTGATGTTCTATTTGTGAATTTTGTTTACGCTACTATTATATTCTTGCATTGTTTTTCCTTTAGAACCCTCCGACTTGGTAACCCTCCATAATATTTGGGACGTCTTTTCGACTCCTCCTTAAAAAAATTCGAAAAAAGATGGAAAAACAATCTGATATGACTTGAAGCATTTTATGCGCATCTTTGACTGTTACACATGATGCCATACTCTCTTACTAACCTTAAAATAAAATTAATATTAATTCAAATTTAAGTTCTTATTGAAAAGACAATTTCCATGATTGCCAGTCGTTTACTTCGTGCTGTAAATATAATTGATTTGCTCAAATAGAGGACAAACGGCTGCTTCTTGAGCTCTTAAGATCCCACATCAGGTCAGTTATGGATTGATTCCGGGCGTGTCATTACAGCTGCTCATTTCAAAAGAGACCGTGTGTGGGGCCCCTCACTCCAAGTGCGTTAACTTTCCACGTCGTTTCACGCCAGGAGTGATTAATCCAACCGGTTGGAATTCCCGGAGTGACGACTCATCAAAAGTAACCGTGTAGTGGTCGCTGAATTCCTGCAAAAGCAGATACCTGCACATTGTATCATTTTTAACCGACTTATGTGACAATCTGCCGTAGTTTTTTCTGATATTCTACTATCTACGACCGTGGTCTACACCAAGGGTCACCAAACTACCGCCCGTGGGCCGGATATGGCCCGTGACGCCAACTTATCAGGGCCGCTGACGGTACTTAAATTTTCTTGATAAAAGGTATGAAACACGAGACGTTGTGATACAAGTTTAATTTAATATTATGTTAGAATACTAGGAGATCTTCACACGTGCGTAGACCTTCTGGCCGCTGCTATGTGCATTAACTTTACTATTTTCAATTTTAAATAATTGTATCTAGACTTTTTTAGTTAATAAATGTGCTGGTTGTCCTTGTTTTTGTGCATTGATTGCCGCTCACCCGTTATGAACACGGAGTACTGAACTTAATTTTTCGTCCTTTTTCGTAGAGTTTCCGTTCCGGCTTGCAATTATTTTGCAGAATGATTTTGCGGCCCGCGCTCGTCATTTTTTCAGTTATCCGGCCCACTGAGAAAAAAGGTTTGGTGACCTCTGGTCTAGACGTCTAACTCTCGTGAGGCGTTCACAATTTTTTACTTCACGTACCAAACATTTTCCACAAGCATTCAGAAAGTGAACTCGTTTGGATTCATGAGGGTTCGCAGCCCAAGACTGAAGGTTTTGGCCTGACTGGTAAGCAGAAAATGCCTGGCGCGCACGTAATGACACGTCCGGATTGTCCACTCAGCGTCATTCCATAACTGGCCATGTATGGATACCTGAGAGAGCAAGAGGAATACATGTTCAGTAGTCAGTCTTTCCACCTCTCAAAAATTAGACTTCCACCCCTCCTACCTACTCTTACACTATTTCACCTCACAGCAGGGAGCCGCAACGGAATATGGAGGTGGTAGGGATCGATATATCGGACTAGTCGATGTTTTTTGGCTGAGATATTGAAAACATCGAGTAGTAAAATAATCCGATGAATATTGAGTGAGTGGTGAGTACTTTTATAAACATCTAAAATTGGACTACTCGATGTTATTTAGTCGATGTGGTATCCCTTGGAGGTGGAGTCAATGAGGCAGCAGGGGTCCTAATAGTGATTGCTAATACTCCCCTACTACAATGTGTTGCAATTCCTGGCTCTCGGGAGTTGCAATCAATCTGTATGACGAAGTCAATTTGACGCCTCTCACGAGCTCTAGGGAAATCTGTAATAAACTTCAACGCTTTGTACCTTGGTTGGATCAACTTTGTACACATTATACATATGCAAAATTGATGAAAAGTCTTGAGAGAGAACGGATTATACAGTGAAACTTATATAAAAATATTGCCGTTTTTTTCAGAAGAAGGATACGAAATGACATCTGCGAGCTTTTCAATGTTATTCAGAGGTGATTTAACTTTCTCCGACGTTTCTTGCTCTAGTTTTCTAGAATGTGAGCTAGCTTGCAAAAATACATAGGAATGACTTATTAAAATAGTAATTGTATTTTAATGATCAATAATATGAATGAACTGTTACTATTGTTGTTTTCTTAGTGAAAGATGTAGACCTATTTGCAGATGAAATTAAAAGAGGTAGGAAGTGTCAAAGAAGTAAAGTAACTGGAGAAGTTTCAAAGCAGTTGATATTCAGGATATGAATAAATGAATATTCATGATTGGTGATGTTAAGTCTGTTCAAGGTAATAGCTTGGTGACTGAAATGAGGCTAATCAGTAAATACGTTCAACGTTGCTTTGGGAAGGGAATCACTTGACCAAGGAACCCATGGTGTAACCTTTTTAAAATTATACGACCGTTCAAACCTTCTTTACCTCTCATTTCTATCTTTAAAAATCAATATAGTTCAACAGCACTATTCTCTTGGACGGAATATAGCTCATAGAAACCAAAATTATAGTTAAAGAGTATAAATGCAGAACAGCATGAAACTTGAATTTATCAAGCGTATAATAGGAAGTTTCTCGAATCAAAAAGTAAAAGAGCGGTGCTACCTCCCTCCAGCTAGGCCACACCTCGAATACGCCGCGAGAATTTGTAACCTTGGACTGAAAACTTTTACAGAAGAAACCAATAAAATACAAACAATCAGTGCTCATCCATAAAAACTGCTCCTGGCGAGTATACAGTCTTTCTCAGGTTTTAAAAGGTAAGGTTAGGAGCCGCTAGAGATATGGAGGCTATACACTAGACTAAATTCGCGTTTACACTATGTAGCAAAACCTGCTATATAACTTTTGCTATGTGTAGCAGTGTCAGATGTCACTAATGTCATATAGCAAATGCTATATTTTTAAGTTTTTTCAATTTGACCCATGTTCCATTTAGCAAAAATAATGCAGCAAAATAGTTTCATAAAATATGTCGAGGAGGAAGGATCTAGTGCTAGCGGCAGCTCAAGCAAAATACATCCGCACAACAACGTGGTTGCCTCTCTACTGACTGACATGAAGTGCTACATGTAGCAGATGCTAAAAACAAAACTCGCGTGTAAAATTTGCTATTTGTAGCAAATGTTACATGTAGCCAAAATTCCCTTTGATCTTACCGACTCCGAATAGATAACATAATGTTTGCTACATATAGCAGAAAAAGTTACAAATAGCATTCAAAACTGCTACATATAACATTTCTCCGTTTTGAGTTTTACTATATGAAGCAATTGTTATATTACTTTTGCTATTTAGCAGGTTATGCTACATAGTGTAAAGGCGGCTTTAGTTTGATTGATAAATTCAGAGCAGATGTATTTCAAAGCGACTAAGAGAATATCATTTTGACGCTACACTACATTTCTAGGTCCGTTAGAAGCGATAAAATAAGAGAGATACATTGACGAATAGGTAGGTACAAGAGTTCTTCCTTTCCTTGTACAATAAGTGACTGTAATGAAAAATAATCTCTGCTTAAAAAACTCCCTTGATACACTTCGACATATGACGTCACAAAACCTCATCCTTTACACGGCTGGTATCCTAACTCTCCCTGCCACACGCTCAAGAGGCGGGTCGGAGGGTTTTATGTAGATTTAGCTGAATGCGAAATTTTTTTTCCATTCAGGTGGCGTCAAGGTTATACTCTTGACTCGTTACGTCATAACTCATGGGTGTGCAGAGTTTAATTTGTTCATCAATTCATGGTTGAACTTCGTTCCCCTGAGTGTTGCTGTTTACGAGGTACCCATCACAATGAGGCAGAAATAATTGATGGCGAAGTTAGAAGCGGAATATGTAAGCAATAATGAGTGTGATCGAGATCTTGCACAGCAGCTTACCCATGGTAATCTAAGAGCTTGCACACCCTCTAGTTCAAATTGAAGAGTCAGTTAACCATCACTTACTCATTCAACCCTGCCTTGATACTCATTCGACCCTAATTCATTTTCAACGCTGACTTTCAATGAGACATATGACGATTTCACGTCCTTGAACGTACTCATTCCCATTCCTTCCAACTTTGCTCTAAGATAAAAATAGTATAAGTCCGATGGTCATGAAAATGCATTCACACCAATACGTAGGTAAAAAAAACAATGTGCTCTATCCAAACATAAGCTAAACAATTAATTTGTTCAACCCTCATCGTTCAAATTTCTCTATTTCTTGTGCAACGGAGGTGGCTCTCTCAGTATAACCTTTTTTCCAAGGGGTCGATAAGGACTCCGGCTGCCGGCAATGTCACCATATTGACATGATTTTCTTTACACATCCTCGGGCTTTATTACCGACAAATTTAGCTATAATTGTTATTTTTCGCAAAACAATAGGGAACTTCTGGCAATCGGGGTTATCATAAAGGATTCAAGGAAATGATTTGAAAAGTATGGATTATAGTTTTAAGATCGTAAACGAGGAAAATGAGAAAAAATATCAAGAAAGCTGTGTGATGTGGCTGTTGCGAAAGACGAATCGACGATGAAATGGTTAAAAATGAGGAGGTACTGAAAGGATTGGAGAGTAGCTAAGTGCATTGAATGGTGTAAAGAAGAGAAAGGCAACTTGGGTAGGCCACATATTATGGAGAGATTATTTGCAGAATGTCGTAATGCTAAGTAATATCATTCGGAAGAGAGGAGGAGGAAGGATTTTAGTGTGATGACAGATATGATGAGACCTAAGACATACTGGACAAGGAGGAATGTCACTCAAACTAGAAATACTTGGAGCTACAATTCAATTTAGACCTATTAATGGACCAAAAAACAGAAAGAATTACTGTCGTTGTTAGATACTGATTCCTAAAAATGGGTAGTAAAATCTTTAAAACGGTTGAAAATACAGCAATGCAATTAAAAATAGTGGACAAAAATATTATCTACGTAACGCGCTAATACCTAACTCAATAGCTAGATGGCAGTCAACTGTAAAGAAGAAAGTACATAGGAAAAGGGTCTTATTTCTTAGTCCCTTATACAACATTTTATTTGCTTGAAATTTTAATTCTATAGTTTGATGTTTTAATGGGAAGAAAAGCGATTCAAATATAGTCCTCTATCAATGAAGCTCACTGGAACTAACCAAAATTCGGAATGTTTCCTTTGCAAGAAGAGAGTAACCATAATAACTACGTACAAAAAAAGTTGAATTTGAATACAGGAAAGAAATATATTGTTCGAATAATTTTTCGCTCTTCTCTCTGTCATTTTGCTGTGGATATATTTTACCAAACCAACCAGCGTTTAGCTTTCCATTCTTTGACTGTTGTAAGTAATAATTCAAATATTTGGTCTACAATAAAACTAAAATAGTTAATCGGCATCTTGAGCCTTCGAAAACCTTCATGGATTTGTCACGTATTGTAAATAATTACCAGAAAATGTACGACAAATTCTGATATGACCTCATCTATACATTGTCCTACATTTGCATAGGTAATTGTATCTAATTGCATTCTTAATCCTAAAGAACCGTAATAATTACAACTAAAAAGATTGAGATACTAGAAATATTTTTCGTCCTTCTCACTATCATTATCCTTTTCCCCAATTATACTTATTGCAACGCCTGGCATCCAGATATCCTTGCCAAACCTATATACAATAGCCTGAGGAATATTTAATATGTAGATGTATTTGGTGTCCGCCAAGTTTCCTCCAGCATCCTTGTCAAACTCTTTACGTTTCAAAAAATCGATAAATATTCTTGAGCGTTCGTTGAATACGGGAATACCTTCCCATGGCTTACTCCACTCGCTTACGAAACTCTCCTCAAAGCCCAATGCGCTCTCCACTGAAATCAAGCCCTCAACTTTTTTCCCAGCTGAGATGGGTGAGTATCGTACCCTCCGTGCGTCAGGTATATAGTGGTATGGAGTTAGCTGTGGAGAATCTCTTGTGCGGTTTCCGAACGTTCAAGTGGGACAACACTCCGCCAATCTCCTGAGCGATGATGGAATGAAAAAAAAATTAGCCGTGTTCCCCAGATAACGTGAGGATTACGCAGAAGAGTGGTGTTCCTCTCTTGGCCCTTTTCATTTCGTTTTGCCCCGGTTCATCGAAGAATAGCGTGCTTCACTCCCTCGAAGCTCTTCTCTCTCACCCCGAACGTACGGGGTAAAGTGGCAGGGTTGGGGGAAAAAACTAAATATAACGCGATCCCTGGGTTAGTTCGACAACTCGAGCAAAAGTTCGACTCGTGCGGGGAGTATTGAAGAGCGGGTTTTGTTGACAAATATTTACTTTTTTTTAAATTTCTCCCCAGACAGCGTCGGGTATGGATGGTAACTGAAGGACGATGTCCACGCGAGATATTCATTTATGGAGTGTTGCGACAGCATAACGGCGCGTAATGAATGCTCAAGCTAGAGACGCCTTTTCCCGTCTATGTATCCCAGAGTCCTCTGCGACTCGATAAATGGTGTGTTCCTGTGTGTCCTCATGATTTATTTGAAGTACGATCTTTCGCTCATTAACTCCTGGAGAAAGAGAAATTTGGTTGTGTAAGGTTGACGCACCCGAGGTCGATATGTGTAGACCTGTTTCCTTATATTTATATGCCTCGTGACCAAAGATTTTGCTTAAAAAATTCATGTTTCAATTACCGTTAATGATTCTCATTGTAAGTAATACACACGAGAGCAGATAAGTATGCATTTACCTATGTGATCTCTCCAAAACATCCATTGCGGGTGGATGAAAATAGGTATGAGTAAGGAATCACGACAAAAGATGGGCTACGCCACAGCTCAAATCATGTAGGATGCTCATAAGCCTACATGATTACGTGATGATAATTTTGCAGTGAATGTAAATGTACACGCTCATTAAAGTTTATTATTATTGTTAAAACTTTTCTCGTGCTACCTATAAGTCGATCGCAGTGAAAATATGGAAGCTAAAATGTTTTCGTTGGAGACAATATTCTTTTATACCGCTTATCCAAAAGGAAGTATGAAGCTGCGTGTAATTAAGCCATTGCAGAGTTAAACGTACTTGCAAAGAACCAAGTAGTAAGTTGTTTAACTCTGCTAAGTGGCTCTAACAAAGGATTTTTCTGAGGAAGAAATGCATCCTCACAAAGGTGAAAATCTAGTGAGTAAGTTTGATTTTTTTTTTAACTTTTGAGACAGTAGAGTATAAAAACTAGCTCCCTATTTAAAATAATGTAGTATTGCTTATAGAGTTTTAATACGGTAATATGCTCACGGTTATGGGTTAAAATGACGTCAATTTTAGATGCTTCATCGAATATTGATATGGTTTTTCGTTATCTCTGGAAAGTGCGACGCGATGCTTCGGGATGGATCATTTACCTTTTGTCGGCATATTGATACGAGCATAATATAGGAAATACCAGTATCAACCTATGTAGATCTCGGTGTTTATACCAAGAAGATATTTAACTACAGATTATTAAACCGGAAAAATTTTTTATATTTTATGCATCAATAAATAACTTAAAAATAATACGAGACAAAGAAATAAAATTGAAATCAAACGAATTACCATAAAAAATTGTAAACTTTATGATCTTAAATAACACCGCTAAGCGTTAACCGCAAAGGTTCAGGCTTCCAAATCACGTCAGATGACGGGATGCGCTGCAAGATTAATCGAGGGATATGTCAAATAATTTGTAGATGTTTATATTTTTATAGTGAACTAACGGATTAGTAACGAAGATATATAGTTACATCTACATAACACCCTGCGAGCCGCCGCATGGGCGTGTGGAAGGGGGTATTAGGTCACCAGCCGTGTAAGGATGTAAGTTTTTGGGAGGTGAAATGGTGACATGTATTATAGGAGTGTAGTAAGTGGAGCCCAATTTTTATTTTGCGGGTTGCTTATTGTGCGCGGAAATATCGAGTATTTGTATCAACCTGTTAGGCAGTGTATTGCTCTTATTTTATCGCATGTGTTAGACCTAGAGATGTAGTGAGGAGTCATGATAATATTATCTGTGTCGCTCTGATAATTATCAGTTCTGAATTTCTCAAGCAACCTAAGCCTAGCGTGTAGCCTCCGAGTCTCTAGGGGCTCCCACCTTATTCCCTCTATAAGTTTTGAGACACTATATGTACGCCCATAGCAGCTTTTAACGAATCGCGCTGCTTTCCTTTATATTTTATTAATTTTTATGGTTAAATCTTTATAACTAGGGTCCCAAATGCTCGCGGCGTATTCGAGATGTGGCCTAACCAGAGCGAAGTAGCATCTCTCTTTAACTTTTTCATCCAAGGACCTTCCTATTATACGCTCAACAAAACTAGTTTCTTTAATGCTGTGCCACTTATGTTTCGTATGTGTAATCCCTACGATAATCCGAAAATTGCAATATCGGTATCCTTTGCAAGTTACGATGAAGCTGCAGTACTCGTTGTGGAGGAGAGAAAATGCGTGGATTCCTGCTCTTTTGGAAAGCTTCCTCCGTGTTTTAAAACATCATTCCTTCCGTCATAATTTTATCCATCCTCTCTAATATGACTAATATATAATTCCTCAATGAGGGAAACTTTCACTCGCTTCCATTAGATCGACCTAAAACCCTTCTTCATCCGCCACCTTAAGAGTCATTTGGGTCCGCCGGGCCGCATTCAATCACAACCCGCAGAATGGACGTCCTTATCCCCCCCTCGTTTTAATTTCGCCTGACCCCGTACTCGTGACCTCCACATGCCTCTTCTTCCCCTCGCAACGGCCTTCAAGTCTTTCCCCTTCTCCTCTGTCACTTCGTCCCACTCCCCTACGGCCATTTCCTGCGCCCCATCCCCCCTATCCCAAGCCATCATTTGCAATCGGTCACCTACCCTACAACCCACTTCAACCGCTCCCCAGTTTCGCAGGCTAATGAAGGGAAAGGGCCACGAATGGCCATCGCACACCCGTCCCTTCCTCCCTTACAGTTCTCAGCTCGCTCCTCTTTCGCTCGTCAGAAACCTTCATCATTTGGTCTACCTCCTCTGCGGTACATTCGTAAACGTCTCACTTAGTCCTCATTCTCTACCCTTCCAGAATTCTTAGCGATCTCTTGGTCAATGGGATAAATTTATCAACTTATTATGGTCAAGCTATATTGGTGCTAGTTTATTGAACACCCAGGCAGAGACAGACTGCTTGGTCTCATTTAATCAGAATCTCCGTGATAAATTCACCGAAGTAAAGTCATTGAAAGATTAATCAAAGACTTGAGGCAACTTGAGCCTTAGTTTTTATATATTTAGCATTTGAATTTTTTTATATTTAACACTTTTGTAAGTTTTTGGATCGGAAAGTAGATAAAGTGTTAGAATCGCATTCTATGTGCGTTCATCTGTTTATGCGGTGGAATCAACTACAGATGAACAAAGGAAATCATTCTAGATTTATCTATTACATTTTTCCATATCAAAAAACTTGATTTGACTTGCGTTGAGCTCTGTATTCGCAATCACGCAATTTTTACAAATCAAAATCTTTTTCTTACCCTTAACATGGCTTAACTCCTTAATATTTATCAAATATCAGTATAACAACATTTAATATATTTTTTAGAGTTTATAAGATAATCACAAAAAATATAGTTATTTATTACGCATCTCATGTACCCTGACACTTAATGCTAAAATGTCTCTGAGTATCCTAGAATCCAAATTAGCATATCATTTTTTTCGCCTTTATTAAAATATGTCACTAATAAGATAACTTAATTCAAATGTCTCGAAAATATGCTCTGACAAAAGCTGGCTACAACCACCTTTTCAAAGTTAGAATACTCCAAAAAAACTTAAATTGAGGGATAATACGAATAACAAAATCACTATGTATTCTGGGCATGAAATCGTTTTTAATATCGTATCAGGTAAGTGTATGAATTTTTTTCTGTGATACAAATATTTGAATGCACAAAAATTTGTTTCTGTTGCAAGGTCTTAAAACTATTTAATTTAATAAATTGAGAGGATTTTATCAAACCACGATTTTCATTCTCGTTTTCCCCTTTGTCGTTCAGTACTCTCCAGCAATACTAACCCATTCCTATGGTTCCGTCATTCCTATGGTTTAGTCATCCATAACTCTTTGCTTTCCTCCCAATTTCTTGCTGTACTCCCACTGATAACCTCAGCACACATTACCTATATCGTATTGGCTGCTCGACATTGAATCAACGATTAACATTTTATTAAAAGAGAAAAAGTAGATACATGTTCTTTGTGCCATTTAGCCTGCCCAAAATGTATCCACTTTATTTTTTAGCTTTATTTGAACGTAGAATTTAGGAAATAAAACTGTGTAGAATTGATTTAAGTACAAATAAACTGTAGAAGCGTTTAAAATTGATCTACAGAATAATATTTCACCTTAAGAATCAAGGTTTTTTTTTAGCCTGGAGAAATGTATGCGAGGTACGCCCGCGTCCCTTGCATAGGTGACATCAGCTTCTACTTGGATAAAACTATGCCCTCGCGGCATTGCTATTTAAAATTCTTTAACGCATATTTCAAGCCTATTGCATCAATACCTATGCGTTGGGTGAGTGCAGTATGTCTCACATTCTTGCTTGCACTGGCGTTTACTTTAATGTCGTGCTGCCCACGATCGATACAATTCCTTTCACTTTCTGTCTCGATTTTTATTTAACTTGGCTGTTGTGGGTGAGAATTTCACCACCACCATATTCATCTTATATCAACATCTACAATATCATATCTACAGTCTCAATGTATTTCCTTTTTTGATCGATTTTAATCCAACAGCTGTATAAATTGCGGTCTAATTGAATTGAGCTCATTAGAGCAGATTTATCATGATGATGAGGATGAAATGGTCTCAGAAATTCACAATATAAGAAGCTCTGCTAGGAGCTGGGAAGAGCGTGCCCTTTCTGAGACATTAGAGTCCTCCGAAATAATTGTTGTGAATTCGTTTGATCTATTTACATATTAGCAGCAAATAATGTATTCCATTTTCTTCTTTAAATTTAAGTCATGTGATGATTATGCGGTTCTAATTAAAATTGTGTTATTTTTCACTCGTGGCTGATGCAAACATTTACTTTATCGCCTTATGCCAAGCTGATGGGTGGATTATGGTGATGCACCCAACAGCTAGAATCACTCGTGGCATGAATAATCGGTTGTTTTTTTGGTAAGAGAACAATTATTATAGGATAAAAAATGCGTGGTCGGCGCTACCTGACTTTCAAAGAAAGATAATATTGAGACTAAAGTTTAGGCTACCTCTGACAAAATGAGTAATATTCTTCTAGCGATAGTCATGAGATATACAAGAATGGTAAGGGATTCCTCTGTATACTTTCACTCATTCCGGAATTCAAACCTGGACCCTTGAGATAAAAAGCCATAGCACTAAAACTAGCCAACCTGTTCACGTACTTTATCAACAGAAGGCATTTTGCCGGAAAAGCGTGGAGTGGCGAGGATACGCTCTCCAAATCTGGGATCGATGACTGATCACGGTTTCCAAAGTTTTCGGTTTAATACCTTTCAAGCACCTCATTGATTGCCAGGTGATTATCGTGACTTCTTTGAAGACGCCCATTTGAATACGCTATAAGAACCATGGGAAATATCTATTTAGCCATTGAGCATTTTCATCAAATTTCTACGTATTCTCTGCACACATTAAGTACCTCTTTCGGCCCAACGACTTAGAACGTTTATCTTGCTAATAATATCGTCATAAATGCTACTTTATCGTATATTTTTATTCCCAACGTTGGATTTTTACCTCATCAGCCCTGGGATTGCTGGTTCTGATGGTCACTTTCCAATCCAATGGTCTCTACTTAAAGGATCTTACGCCATTTTAAACACTTTATTAATCTATATGTTCAACCACCCTTGCCTTAATGCATCACGAGAGTCATTGGATATATCAAGCAAGTCACTAATATTATCACTGAAATTTTCCACATATTCGAGGTATAGTAACCAGCTATCTCCTTCCTACTGATGACTTATGATCTTACATTCCTGCTTATCCTTTCATCTGCCTAGCTATTTCGTCGTCCATTGCTGATCCCAACCGACCAACCCTTTCACTCTCCGTCTCTATATCTCTCTTCACTCATTGTCCGTCGTAGAAGCGAATTTTCCCTCTCCAGGCTTCCCTTCCCTCGTCGGCCACTTCAATGGCCTTCCCCCCGCTCTCGCAAGTCCCAGCCGACCACCTCTTCTGTCCGGAGCTCCTTGTCGTCGCCTAATTTCCCATGACCCTTGGCGAGGCAAAGGGGAGAGGATAAATAGGGAGTGGTTTAGGGGTCTGAGGGGTCCGTTCTGAGGGACACCAGCGACGATTGGAGACCCTGGGGGATGAGAAGGAATGGGAGGAAA